>OX465586.1:21532866-22732866 GCA_950022655.1 Alentia gelatinosa | reverse complement strand
CAACAGTAGCCTTGTTGGAATGGTTTTAAAAATATCATCAGGAATTTACCTAATGTCTACATGTCCTCAGCTAATGTACCTAAAATTCCTTAGGAATGCACCAATTGTTTGCATATGCTTAAAATCAGTTTTGAAATATTTTTATTTCATGTCGTCCCTAGAGGAATAAAGAAACATCCCAACTCGCTAGGCTCATTATTTAGGACATGGGAATAAGAGTGATCGATGATACGGTTTTTAATGTGAAGCTTGTGTTGAACATAAAAACAGTGGCCATACTGAGGATGATACTCTGGTCCCTGTGCCTTGTTTGATTAATGGACTATTGATGAGGGATAATGGCTCTGTGCTTTCTCTGCTATCCACACGGACCTTCCATCTACTCGCTCTGTTATTCTGTTATATGATTCATGACACATAACTCTTAAGAGACTAAAGTTCGTGGGTGTTATAGGTCAGTGGTTAAAGCTGTGTACTAGTCATCCCAAGGTTGTAGGTTAAAGTCCCACTGCAGTCACCTTTCTCCTCCATCCCCAGCAGTGTTACACTTACTAGTATGTCAAAGGCCAGTCCTTCACATGGCATGTCTATGTAATGTGGGAAGTAGAAGAAGTCTCAGGTCGGTAAAGGTGAATCCTTCCTGAATTCATATCTTGGACTCAATCACCCCCTCTGTGTTCTAAAACAAGCGAGAAAAGCTGAACTTGGAGATTTATTACCTCAAGGTCCTACTGTGACATTACAAAAAAAAAGATGAAGCTCATGTATTCTAAACTGAAGACTGTCTCCTGTATTTATAAGTAGTATATGGAAACTGGCTTGGTCTCTTCATAGGTGGGAAATACGCTCTGAAATTTTATCTAGTCACGTAATCACATACCCCGTACGTCACAGTGTGACGTATAGCCATAAATACGACATGGCTAAGAGTGGATTTTCGTATATACGGCCACAGATATATAATACAGGGATGACAGCTTTCCACTTATCCATGGAAATCCATGTTTTCATTAGCAGTATGTGATATACATTGAATTATTTTTCCTTATGTAAAACAAAGATAATAGCGATGGTGCCTCATTCGCACCAGTCAGACAGTAGCTTGAACATCCCCACAGACCCTTAGCATCATGCTGCGGCCGAATGAACGTGTTTCCGTGTTTTCATAGTTACTCTCAGACAGTAAATTCCACATGGAAAATATTTCTCTGACGAGATGATGCATAGTAATATCTGAGGACATGTGAGGATATTGCGCAGAATATGACCGCTTTTATCTGAAACCAGTCTATATTGTATTATTATCCACCTTTTCTGACAGGTGGTGTACTGATATCAGTTCGTTTTAGTGATAGAATTCTTGCACCCCGAACTTCGAAAACAGACAGAAAAGATGGATGTACGGTTTTAAAGTCCCAGACGGACTATTTATCCTACCCCTGATAAAAACTCCATAGGGTCAACATTGGCCGATTGTATTCTGGCGAGCGTGCAGTAAAGTGTTATTTATTGCACGCAGGCATCAAATGAATTATTGGAGAAGGGTAGGATAGATACTAAACTGAACTCGAGTTAGTAGTATTTGTGTTTTTTGCACTCTGGTCAAGTCAGCTTCTCACAACGCTCGGCTAATGCCTCGCCCAGTAATTCGCGACCTGCCCATTGTACGATAAACACTAAGACTACTAACTCCGGTTCAGTTTCTACTAAATATCTTAGTTCGTCACTTGTGTTTTGGATGTACTAATTTTCTGCGTGTTTATCGGAACCAGGAGCATACAGCATATCTGTATGTATACTCTGAGTATGGTGATGCACTCTCTATGTCTTTTCTGTGGACTCTTTGCATTAGGTGGATGATGAATGATTATATCATTGAATGTTCCCATGTTTTCATCCAGGATGTCCCTGATTTGATGGACGATGCCGGTTCGTCACTTAGCGGAGAGGAGGCGCCGCTGGCGTTTATGACGACGGAGTGTGAGAGGAGGGCGAGGGGGACGTCGTCACGTGACCATGGACCGCCGATCAAAATGCATGGCGCTGGAGAAGCAGCACGTGCACGACGTGTACGAACGCACGGCGCACCACTTCCGGGACGTGCGGTACCGCGCATGGCCGCGCGTGCGCCGCTTCCTGTCCGACCTGGAGCCGGGGTCGCTCGTCGCCGACGTCGGTGAGTCTACCTCCTAACACGTCCTCTTTAAATCTTTCCCTGCAGCACCCAGTTCCCCTGCTCAGCATTACACGCCAGGAATTGCCTGCATAAACAGCCCTGCTATGGCAGGCACCGTTTCGGGGGAAATAGCTATGTCACATGATGTGTCAATTGAGTAATTTACCTTGGTAACTGATAATGTTTTCCATAAAGAATCAAAGGTCAAAATTGCTCTTATACATTGTCAAAATTTCTTTCAAGTCAAATAATTATCTTTTATTGAATATTGTATATCAATGATGCCTCTAAGATGCCTAAGTATTAATTATGCCTCTATGATGCCTGGAAGCATCTTCCTGCCATAGCCATGGGAATGTCTGAAGGTATCATGCTGCAGTTAAAGGCCCAATGTATAAGTTCCCGTTCAGCGCGCCTAGCCGTGCTTAGTTTAGTTAAGGCTGTCGCTCGGTCAAACACCAATCACTTTGGTTTCATGGCAATGCATTTCAATGCATTACCTCCTCGAGTGTGCACGATAGGTGTGCGCAGTAGGCTGTTGTTTTCTCAAAGATGGGGCTGTTGGGACAAACTAGAACAACGTAACAACGAGACTCGGCTGTCTAAACTTAAGAATTGATAATCGATTTGGTTTTACCACAGAATACAATGTAATCGCTATATTTCTCTCGAAATAATCTAAACGGGTATTATAAACATATTATGCTCTTACACTCAGTCATGCAATGCTAAAGAATACGTTGCCAGATGTTTGTTTCGCCGAAAGCATTGCTTTAGCAAATAGGTAAGAGACACTCTAGGCCTGTGAAAAAGGACTCTGTTAAACAGTTTCACCAGACAGGCGGAATACAGCAGTAATCAACTTAGCGTTACAGTCTCGCTGTATTAGAAAGCCCCAGTAAACCTACCAAAGAGAAAGATGCCCTTTAACAAGATAGCACTCCCGGGAGTAACTAAGAAGAGAAGATCCTCTTGTGCTAAATTAGGCGGGGACTGAGGCTAGAATTTAGGTTTTGGTCTCAGTTGCCACTAATGAAGTGTTTGATCGCCTCAGGATTTGGGAAAATCAGATCTATATTCCCGAAACATAATTAGCTAAATGCCTGGGCATCTGCCGTTTATTTTATTTCTTATAGAGATGACAGTTTTCCATTTTTCTAAGGAAATCCTTGTTGTCAGTTCCAGTTTGTGAAGCTTTTGTCCTGTATAAAAACGAAGATAGTATAAAGTGACCCTCTCTCATGCCAAAAAAATCATTGATTTCAACCTACCCATAAACCCCCAGCCCCATTCCAAGGTCAACACCGATATAAATTCCAGGTGACAAATATTTTCTGTTTCCGTGACCCCAACTGACATCCCTGCTTTGAGAAGGTTCATTTTCGCTTCCTCTATATATACAGCATCCGCATTCCACGATATCATTATAGTATGTGTATAATCTCATTGATCTCCACACTTTCAACAAAAAACTCAAAAATAGATAATACAGATATAGCAAGCTTTTATATTTTGTTGGAAGACATACCAAGTTAGCGTAGATATGGGTGAAAAGTGCGACCGGAGACGTAGCACAGGCTATATTTAGGTAATTGACCTCTTGTTTGGTCGGGTTAGGATTATTGCATCTATTTTCGCCGTCGACCCCTGCAGGTAAGTAGCCTCAGATGGGACGGAATCTACAGACCCACGGCCGTGATGAGGACTGAGACCGAAGAGGTACTGCCTGAGATTAGAGGGCACTGTAATGGTGTCCTGTACATGGTGCCCTGTACACACAGTGCGACGGGGCAGTCTTAATGAGTCTCAGGCGGTCACCTTAATATGCTATACATTTCTTGGCTGTTTACATATGTTCGGATAAACATATTCAGACAGATAGCTACAGAATTTCTAAGAAAGAAACTTATAGGACTCGCAGTGAATAATTTGCGGGGGAGGGGTGTGTGTGTGGTGGGGGGGGGGGGGGGGGGGGGGAGTCAGCCGAATATGCAATACATAGATGCTCATATATGTTCATTACTAAGTTACGTTTCTATTTAATTATGTTCCATGTTGCGCCTTCTCCTCCCTCCACGTAAATATGTTATAATGAGTCTACAGCCACAGATTTCGTGTTGGAAGTAGATGGGTGCAACAAAACTACCTATTGAGAAAACTGAGAGCAACGGAATGATATATGTAACTGGGGGATTGAGGGCAATAGAAAGACAAGATTATTTCGAAGTTATATGTATTAATATGAAACAGAACATTGATATTTTACATTTTATGCGAGTGTTTACTACCATCCCTGGAAATGAGGGTTGTAAAATATGCACGAGTCCATAATTGACCTGTGTGCTCCTAATTTCCCTGTTAATAGGCTGCGGCAGTGGCAAGTACCTCCACATCAACAAGGACGTCTTCAAAGTGGGCTGTGACCACTCGGTGGCGCTGGTGGACATAGCTCACGGACGCCACCACTCGGTGCTGGTGTGTGACAACCTCAGTCTGCCTTACCGTGACGACGCCTTCGATGCCGTCATCTCCATCGGCGTCATTCACCATCTGACGTCACGCGAACGCCGAGTGCAGGCGCTCCGTGAGCTGGCGCGGGTGCTGCGCCCTGGTGGCAAACTTATGGTCTACGTGTGGGCTATGGAGCAGCGTCACCGACAGGTGTGTTTATTATCTTATATTGCTTACAAAAGAAAGAAATCTTATTACCAATTATTATGTACCTGTGGACGTATGACCTACACATACAGCCCGGTGCTACCCATGACGTATATTTGGCCGTACGTCACACTGTGGCGTACGGGGTATGACATCACATGACTTGCTATAATTTCGCCATAGTTAGGTATATAATGATACGAAATCGGGCTGACTGGCATCGGCATGTATGTGATCAATAATTTCACCGCGTATTTTTGACGTAAGCCAGTTTCCGTATAATACCTATAGGCGAATACTCCTTTTTTATTTCATATTTTATTCAATCAAACAGAAAATGATATGACATATTACATTCGCCTGCAGTCGTTCTTCCATATAACAGTCAGGAAGGAAGACAAGTATGATAAATGTACATTAACATGACAGGGCATAGCATAAGACGTCTGATGACAAACACTCTTACCCCCCCCCCCCCCCCCCCCCATACATATACCAATATTATGATCTTATGACCATACTACTACTTTGCGATAGTTTAAGGCATCTCACAAGTTACTATCCAATTACAAAAACATATGTACTCATCAATCATGTGTAGGGGTCCAGTGGCAAGTCTACTTGGCCACAGGCACATCTACTAAGCCTCTCCAAGTCTAGCTACGGCTGAGTGCGCCGGGTAGCTGACTGGTGGGTCTATGAACCTACTACCAGCCACCTGTAAGGTCACAAGCCGCTTGCTATTTCTGACACAGGTGTTGGAACCAGTCTAAACGGGTATCTGACCACCTGGCTGGTACCTAAAATAATCACTGGTTCTGCATAGCTAAGGAAGGTCCCAGCAAAGCGAACTGGTCAGCTGGGTACCAGACTTACATGGGACTACTGCTGGGGACCCGGTGAGGCTCCACAGGTGTATATAAAGCCTGCTGAAGCTCAGCTGGACACAGTGGAGAGACCACTACACTGGCCACCCGAGCTACACTACGTTAGCTCTGGTCACGTTGAATTGACAGGGGCCTTGACATGGCGTGGTAGCAGGTATCTCAAGCCATTGCAGTGGGTAAAGGAACTTCACTTTAGTTATTTTTCGGTTGGGAGTTAGGGGTTGGTATCTATTTTTACTCTGTGTATCTATTTTCACTCTGTATCTATTTTTATTCTGTGGTCCAACCGCCTTGATCCACCACCTGTATGTGTCTCTTACTCTCCCAGCAGATCCTTTATGTGACCTTGACCTATTCAATTCTCACTCTTGAAACCATTTTTCCATGTTTATATTTACCTTTGTGTGTAATTTTAATCAAATAAACATAAAGGTAGACTTTATTATCAATTTTGTCAGCTATGAATATTTCATAATGAGGATCTTATCTATAAAAATCCAAAAATAAAGAAAGCTACTTGGTCTGAGAGTGAGAATCCGTGGACACGACCAGGGTTTAACGTTACCAACCTCTTAGTTGGAACACAGTGTAGACAGAGGTGGTGGCCAATCTAAGAGACCACCTGTAGTCCCTCACCAGGGCTCTGTCTCTGAAGGGTGGACCTTCGGATTCCCTATGGGCTGGGTTCTGAGAGTCCCGGATGATGGAAGAAGGGGTTAACCCTTCGGATGGATTCCAGGGTTTCTGACGGATTCCCTGAGGATGGAAGGAGTCTCGGAGGATGGAAGAAGGGGTTGACCCTTTTGACGAATTCCGGGTTCCGGACAGATTAAAAGATGACAGAAGGAATCCCAGAGAACGGAAGAAGGGCCCCTTCAGACGGACTCTGGGATTTCAGGTATCAGCAGAGACCTCTGTCACCTCTGTCTGATCCCGGGCAGAGCAACGGCGGTGCTGGGTGGCTGTGGTAAAACACAGCTGTGGGTTCACCGGTGGGACCAGCACTGGAATGGCATTCTGGACCAAAGCTGTGGTGGTGCTCGGGGTAAGCTTCGGCTGTCCCTGACACCCAGCCACTACACATGTAAGACATCTCAAAATACAAGTTTTTAATCTGTAGTAGTTTTAAATCTTTAGTTACATACCACTGTAGGGGGTGTAATAACTACAGTTTTTATACCAAGGCTGACGTTTTCATACCTAGGCTGACGTTTTTTCCAAGGTTAACCACATGATTTCATTTATACCATTCAGATCAAAGCTTAGATAAATGAAGAAAAAATACGCGTTTAAGTTACTCGATAAGAGTGAATATGGCTACCCCACCGATCCAAGGTCAAAGGCTACCATTTTTATGAATATATCAAGGTATATGGGGATAGAGATACAAGTTACGGTTGAAAGTATCCAGAAGTTACTCGGTGAGGATGCTTGAAACTATTTACTTCGACTAAAGCCTCGGTGAATAACTTCAAGCATCCTCATCGAGTAACTTAATTTCATCTTTCATATATTCCTCATTCCCTTTGTTGTTCCTATTTTTTCTCTCCCTTCATATAAAGGCCATGTTCCAACGGGACAATGGTATAGCATGAAAACATTACTGTGTCAAATATGCTTAAATAGTGGACAAACCCACTGGCAGGGTTACCGCTGGCAGCTGTAGGTTTTGGCAGTGTTGTGTGTGTGACCAGCTCCACTGTCCCGGTCCCTATAAGGCATATAGCCTATGATTCATGGGGGCCGCTATGATGCCCCCCGAGTAGGTGTTCTTCACTAAAGGAGGTGAAAAAGTAGGTGTTCTTCACTAATGGAGGTGCAAAAGAAGTGAGTGATAATTGGGAAGTGTTACAACTCTAGCCTTGCTCATATATGTATATAAATTGTTCCATGTGAAAAACATCATGTCTTGGGTTTAATCATTATGTCATCCTGCTCTGGGATGGGTGTAGAGAGTCAAGAGAACCATGGTTAAACATTGAAATGCAGTTGAATTTCATAAGAACAAAGAGCCAGAATACAGGTTTTGTCCCCCCAAGGGACCTGCCATACTGGTGGCCACCTAGTGACTGCTGTATGAACTAACAATGGCTCTGTGCCCTATAAGGTATAACCGGTATTGGCAGTCTGGTGGAGCACTCGCTTGTTATAAAAAAAAATTCTCTGAAACAGGTATGTTGATTTGACCAACGAAAGAGAAAATTAATGAGTTGTAGAGCACATTGTAAGTCCACATTCAAATACAAATATTTGACTGGTCTTAGCTTAGGAGTCGACTAGCCAAGCTTCTTATTCACCACGTAAAACAACAATAATTTAAAGAATTGCGTTTAAAGAATTTGCTGAGTAAGAGTTGAATATTCGGTTCTTCTTAATCTGACTAACTTATGAACTTGTTTTCAATCTTTGGTGGCAACACTGATTTATAGATAGTCCATAATGCTTCGATATTTATAGAATCTTATTTCTCGTAGAAAAGTTAATTTGACATTTAATTTGAAAGAAGACCAACGCTTGCTAATTGGGCTAATTAAGTAGATCAGACGCCAGCCTATTTTAATATTGTGACAAAGCTGGCCAGGTCACCATATCTACCATATTTCTCATAAAAATCCGGAAACCAGAAACCGTAAGCACTGAAATATGAGGACCATATTGATGGGATTTCTAATGATTGGATTCTGTTATTTCATATTGGTAATTTGAACACTCCATCCAGTAGTTGTTATCATCAAATCTTGGAGCTGCCGAAATTTAGACATTAAATATAGAATAATTATATTTGGGTTTTAATCATCCACACATGCCTCGACGAATGATGTAATTATTCGATTCATTGACAGCCTTGTCTAATTTGTAATTTCTCCGCATAATGTCAACATATCTGTTTTCATTCTTCAGTTTGAAGCTCAAGATGTCTTGGTTCCTTGGAATTTCCAGTCGACTTTTAAGCACAAACGTAAGAAGGGTGAGTAGTCGTAAAGAACATAAATTAATGCTATACTTATTTATCATAGTACTCTATTGTAAGTTTCTCTATCAGAATCAAATACATTCTTACTTAAATACTCAGATTTTGTTAGATACAGTAATATTTCAGTTGTGTTCGGGTGTATAGTTTTTGTTCCGTAGATGATTTCTAATGTTGAAATCCCTAAATGGCAGGATGCGTTTTCTACACTCACATTTTCATTGCTTTATACACAGACTTTCAGGACCGTGCTTTATATGACATAGGTAGATGATACTTTGTAAACCCCTAAATACAAACTACGACCTGGCATTTTTAAAAGCTGAACCATGATTTAGTCTCTATATACCCTCAGGGTCCCCTAGGCCGTAAAATAAACAAACAAACCGAACCCTGATAAAGGTAGCAATCACCGAAAGGTTGGTTAACTAAGACTACCATCCTGTTACTCACAACAAATATAAAAAAAGTTACTTCAATCAAACCTGGTGGACTCGTGGTTGTTTTATATTTCAAATATTTTGTATTACAAAATAGAGACAAACCAAATCAATCTTAACGAGATGCTAGATTAGAAAATGTCCAGAATATTTATTTTTGAACAAATGACTATAAATCTTGTATACCAAAATTTAGATATTCCTCAATAGCGGACATATAACTTTCCGAGATGCATTCAGCAAAATAGGTTCCAAGTTCAAAAAGACACAGCATTTGAAAATATGAAAAGTAAAATTGTAATTAAATTTATGTGTACATTTCCCAATTACAGAATCCTCACGATTGAAGAACGTGAAGAGCGATACGTTCAGCGATGAGGAAGGTGGGGAGACCACGGGTGACAGTGGGGGTCACAAGAAAACCGGTCACCTGGCCACTCCGGTGACGCAGTGCCGCGGACTCCGCCACCACGAGCTCGGTGACGGCGCCAAACACAGGAATCAGGACTGTAAACAGAAGAGGAAGACCTTCCACAAACAGAAGGAGCTCGCTCAGGTCAACAGCAGCCATTCCCGAGACGGAGGCAGCAGTTCCTGCGCCAGTTCCACCAGCTTCAGTCTCCATACAAAGAGTCTGTCCATAGAGGACAGGCGCTCTATAGAGTCAGGGCACTCCAATCAAAACAGCCCATCTAGTCAGCAGAAAAACGTTAAACGCAGCAATAGTTTGAAGAATTGGGTGACGAATCTTTTCAGTGGCCCCCAAAGGGACAATCCCAGAGAGTTTGAACGAATTATGTTGAACCCCAAATCGCGAAGGAAACTTAAGGATTTTGAGTATAAACAGCTGATATGCCAAATCGTCAAAGAGGACATTGAGATGTTTAATCAGCAGCGGCCATTATTGGAGCATTCCATGTCTGCACCTGATGCGGACATCTTTGCCGTCCGGGAGTTCCCCCAAAGTAGCCAGCCAGAGCTGAGAAAGCTGCAGTCGCTTGATTCAGCTCGCCAACCTAACACCCTCCACTGCTCAGTCTATACAAAAAACGTCCAAAGAAACGACCTCCACGGGGATCAGGAAAACACTAGTCAGAAAACGGTAACAAGCCCACAGCTTGTTGAGGGAGCCACCAATGGCGCTCACACTTTGCACAATGGTAATAGTGACAGTAGAAGTAATGCCAATGGTTGTGCCTTAGATAGATTGGATATTGGGTGCTTAGAGGAGGAGAACCGTAGAGTTTTTAATGATTGCCAAACACAGGGTCATCCCTCCTTAACTGCTGTAACCAATGGAAGCCAATCTTGCCATAATTACCTTACTGCTGAATTTAGGGATGATAGCTGTTTAATAGCGGACATATCAAACAGGAACCTTGACAGTAGTAAACTGGATAATAGTCTGCCAAACAACACCATACATGAATCGAGCGGATTGACATTAGTCCCTGGTTGTATCAATGAAGCCAGAAACGAGAAGGAAGTGAATTTCTCCTCGAATTCAGATGATGGTGACAGTAAGATGCAGGGTAGTAAGAGTGGTATCCGCTCGAGGTTAGTCTCAAAGCGGTGCAACTCCAACGGAGTGGATTTGAGTGACTCGCGCGAAGGTGCGCCGACTGACTCCTCCCCTGACAGCCCGTCGTACGAGTCAGAGCCGAGCAGCCACGACCACGAGGGCTCGTCCCTGAGCTCGCCGGACGAGGAGGTGACTGGCCAGAAGGGCGACCAGCAGGAGGACGCATTACCGGGCCTATTAGAGGAGGTGGAGGGCATCCAGTACCCCTCCCTGTCAGACAGCGATGCCGACGAGTGGGCTAAGGTGACAGTGAAGGCGATCCGCATGATGCAGACGGAGGTGCTGCGCAAGGTGGGCACGTCCGTAGAGAGCGTGACCAGTCAGCAGGCCGTGCTGGGCTCCAGCGCCGACCTGCAGGATGTGGACGACGAAGATCTGCACTCCCCTCAGTGGTTTAACTCGGAGGTGAGTGTGGCCACCAAGTCGCGCTTCATGCACCATGGTAGCTGTGAGAGCTCCAGTCTCAGCTCGGACCCTTACACGGAGAGTGAGGGCGACGAGTCCGGGCAGGGACTGGACAACGGGCACGCGTTCACGGAGAGAGCGCCCTCACAAGCAGAGACCAGCGTGCAGCACAGGAGGGACATTGTGACGACCGTCGAGAAGAGGCTGCAGTGTACCAACGCCAAATCTGATCTGTGGAATCGAAGGAGGATTCTCCGAAGGTTCCAGAGTCTGTCTGAGAATGGAAACACCACAGATGTTACTGCTTCATCTCCACAGCGGCATGCAACAGATAACAAACAACCACTTAAAGCCCACTCACAGGATAGCTCAGGCACTGCGGGTGTGACCATGCCCAATAGTAAACTGTCCGATATGCCCACGATGACCAATGAAAATGGGCAACATACCATTAAAACTGTACCCAAGGAACCCCAAGTGGAAAGTTTGCCCGAGGAACAGCCCCCGTCCGAGGAAGGACTAACAGCTCCCCCAGAGGGCACCACTGAGACCACCTATCATCGTTACTACCATGTTTTCCGAGAGGGGGAGCTGGTGTCACTCATTAACAACCACGTTGAACACCTACACCTGCTGGATGCCTACTATGACAATGCTAACTGGTGTGTCGTGGCTGAAAAGGTTCGAGTGTGGCGAATATAGATACACACACAGGTTTCCCCTTATTGTACATATGATATACCCATAATGAGTTGTTACATTGTGGACACTTTAACACTATCTGCCAACAATGTGTCATATGATTGAATCATGTAGCATTGAAAGTATTACCCCATATCGATATATGGTATATATGCTTATGTCCTCAAAGCACCTTCTATTACAAAACAGCTGGAGGCCAAATTTATTCTAGATCTGGACCATATTATTGTTTCCTACATTTTTGTTGAGTTGAAATGAAACATTCTGACTTTATTTCTAAAATATACAAGATTATGTTCATATATATCGTTAAACCATCGGTTGTTATCATTGGGCCGTTGCCTAGAAATATCACTGAGAAGTTCTTTGTAACGCTGGTTCAGTCACATTTTTACAGTTTCTGAATTAAATTCTGGGTGCTATGTAGCAGAATCAGTAGATCAGGAAACCAGAATGGAAGTATGTGTCTGCTAGAATAAGAGATAAGGGTTGACCATTGCGTGAATGATTAAGTCTGACTACTGGGCGGTTCAAATAACCATTATAGTAAAACTACGATAAACTTCACTCGGAAGAACTACCTCTGTTAGTATATGCATCTATCGGCAATTTATCACACTCATCTACTTGGGAGAACCAAATATCTAGTTCTATACAAACCAACATGTTACGTACATAACAGTGTATGTTATTCAGACACTTAAAAGAGCCAAAGATTCACAGACTAATAATACTTAGGATACTGGTATTTCTTATTTGTAGAAGTGCGGTAAAATGTTCTTACTAAAGCTCTACCTCATATATCAAGATTAGGACAACCGGGAAACTTTCAATTGTAAACATGGGATGGATACTAGAACAATCATATATGGTGAGGGTTCTTTTTACTAGCTAATGATCGGTAGGAAACCCAGACAAAACGTAGACAAACTGAGTTGTCGTAGAGAGCATTTTAGTGTTTCCGACTAACGGAGGCACCCAAGATAAAAAGAGGTTCAACTTTTGTCCATGTCCTGATCCCCAGTCAAAATGCAGTTGTTGGTACTTTCCAAAACAGGTTGACATACAGACCTAGTCTGGTGTGATCCTGATAAGATGCTGTATTTTTTTAAGTGAAAGTGGGACATATTATTTCAATCTCGTCATTACACAGGCATGAAATTTCTCCGGATTTTCGATATTTTTAATCTCAATGGTCATTCTTAAGACTCAAAGAAGTTAACATGATAAAAATGCCATTATAGAATAGCTATGAGTATAAGCCCCCGAACCCCCAGACCCTTTTCCTCTTTTTAAAAAAAAATTCTTATCCCATGCCCGAAACCAAAAACATGAATCACCAAAAAGTAGACTGTTGCGATCGGCTAGCTGCTGTTTCAGTCAGGTCCCCTTGTCTGTCTATTAGGACATACACGTCTCATATCCTAATATCATGAATGATTTAGTATTAATTGGCGTGTCTTATCAATATATGCCAGTTTTTCAAAGAGCCTGTCACTGTGATTTGATAGAAAAGATTTTGTCTTCAGAATTCTGAGGTACATTGCATTAATGCCCTTGTCCTCTGCACCACCAGAAACTGCTCAATATAAGTAGTGGAAGACACTACATTGGTTTAAGTATGGGTGCTAGAAGGCCTTCGTGAGGACGATTGTGTATTATTAGCCAAGAAATTTATGAAAATTGAATAGAGGTGAAATTTCACCGATACTCCTTTAACGTGTACTTAAAAAGGAACAGTTGTTATTAACAGATCCACGGGGAATATATATATATATACACATAGTGCAGGAATCCCCCTGTATCCTGGATAGATATAAACATTTAATGAATATACATGTATCCTATTTATCAAGGCCTACATAGTCAATTGGTCACAGTGAATATATGAGTGTTTGATTTAATTGAAACTGAATACTGTATGTTATGAATCTCCTCCGACGATGTATTTTTTCCAGGAGATGAAGCGAAGTAACATGTCGTTCTAGTTTTAATGTACCAGTTTGTTATGGCCAGGTATTATTGGCATTTGATTTAAGTAAAATAACTAACGTGCATTAGGTCGTCGTAGGTAGTATTGAAAGTCGGGTTGACTGAATGCAATATAGTAACGTGCCATTATATGTCCTCCTCACATACTTTATGTTAATGATAGAAATATCAACACTTTATTATTTTTTCGGTCGAAATCCCGGCCTAACCAAATTAATTTTATTGGGGAAGGACCAGCATATATATGCACGTACTCAGTAATGTATATCATCATAGGTTGTCACGAGATTTGAACAATATACATATATTTTTTTGATTTGGGCAATATAGATTTGAACAATATTGTGAACACAGGGATTCATGGGTTCAAATCTCGTCAGGGGAACTCCCGATTGAATCTCGTACAAATGTAACATCTAACAGACTAATATATCCCAAGTGTTCGGTATTTTATTGCATTCAAGATGTTATCATCCCAAAGATATTGTATAGATTTATTATGAAGTGTTCTTTGTTGTGATCGGTTGGTGATACGGAGGGTTGATGTCGTTTATCAAAGGACGGTAGTGAAATATTGCGCATTGTGATAACTTGAGAATGTCAACAGCGCTGTCTTGTGAATAAACCGCCAGTACACACTTTAACTCTGAACGAGCCTTCCCTTATTCAACACTCCCAACACATTTGGTAGTCACACATTACACGATACGGAAATACTTTTTTCTAAAGGAAAATTAATCGACGTAGCATAGACACCTGCCAACATACCGTGATGAAATAAAGTTAATACGGGACAGTTGGAGCGATGTAATTATTTATCACCTGTATGGGTCAACTCATGTAGTCCTGCTGACGCTCATCTGCTGCCAATGTCTATGTCAATGTCGATTAATTTCAGCTTGACGGCCGTGCCACCTGCATGTGAGTGAGATAGGATGCTTTTCTTCTGAGGTATCCTACAAAACGCCACTTGAATATCGTAGGTACTCAACTCACTATCCTGGACGAACGGCCAAAGCCGGTGGATACACTTATCAGGCATGGGACTTCGAAATTGCATTAAAAAAATATCAGGAAAAATCAGCATGGGGATTTGGGGCCGCCTAGGCCCCCACAAAATCTAGGGACTATGTCCTAGTGTGGGCCTCGGGGGCGAAGCTAGACTGGCTCCGGTCCATGTATCCTAGAGCTACCCTCCACCTACCTCACTCCTTCTCGCTGGGATTCCTGGGCCTGTGAGGCGTTAGGGGAAGTGAAAATGTTGCAAAGTAGTTTCATTTCTTAATGTCCATAATCAAAGACTTCCCTTTGCATCGGCTGTGTGATGAAGTGTTTCTGCCACGTATTCTAAACATAATCAAAGACTTGAGCAAGTCTAGGGCGAAGCCTGCAGAAGTTACTGCATTTTCAGGTATTCAAAGTGAATCGCTGGCCTTAACGGAGTACTAATATAGCTAAAATTCCACAAATATCACTCACCATCTTGCAGGTTTTCATGTTAAACCCCCATGCCCCAAAATGTATTCTCGGAATTTCATTGATCTCGAGAATGACCCTTGGGGTGTCAAAGATTTCGGAAATCGGACAAAATCCCATGTCTGGGAACTAAATGTATGAATATTGCTGTATCAGTTTACAAGATGGCCTGAGAAGTTGTCCATTTTCCACTCGTCAGTAACTGATTTAATCAACACGACAGGAGTTTATAGAAGGTAAAAATGTGTTCTGATATATCCGGTCGATAGTTTGCTAAGTGGACTGAGGCACACAGTGTGAGTAGCATACGCCAAAATAGGGTAGGTAAGTAAAGACATTGAGTAATACGGGAAAGATATCATCCATGGCGCATTCAGAAGGAAACTTGTGAGATGAAAATAATTTGGTCCGGACTCCCCTGAGTTTGACCACAGAGAAATATACGAAGCGAAGATGAGACTGTGGACCAAGTTATTTTCATCGATTGGGTTTCTGATATGATCTCGCCCTGGTTTTATCTCATCCCATATACATGATCATTAAAATAACTCACCCAATTAGCCATCGAGTATTGGGTGCACTACAATCACGGCAATGGAGTAAGAGTTCCTAGTGTTATGCCCATGGAGAAAATACCGGGGTGAGATATAAACTAGAGGCATAGCGGCCCATCTTCAGATGCTTGCTGTACTCGATGATGCCAGCCCTGAATATCTGCTATATTGGTGGATTCTCCTACTCAATGTTTAGAAATAAACGCACGTTATGTATGACGAGGAATGAATGTATCCCTGTCACTACCCTGATGCTACTTTGATATAAAAGAACAAAAAAACCCGCAGGTAACATCAGACATAAAAGAAGTTTACGATCTGAGGTCAATCATGTTAAAATTTTCTATTTTCATATAAAAGAAGATTCTTTTAGTTCTTAGGTGATACATGACATAATATAAGACAAAGGACAATGAAGAATAACATAAGTGAAATAATACATCAGTTTATTTTAATAAAGCAACTGTTATTATGCTATCATGTATGAGTGTATTTTGAAAGAATGTATAGAGTAGACTCTTTTTTTATATGACCAGATCAATAACAAAACTTAACAGTTTGTAAATTAAGAATATCTGAACACGCTAGTGATATTAAACAATTAAAGGAAATGCATCTGGGATGGTAAACTTGACAAAAAGTGTCTCTTCTAAAAATAACTAAGACTCACAAAAATTGAGCAGTTTACCCAGTTCTTACATTGGTCTAGGCGCTAACAATCATACTCTTATTATGGAATTATTATTTGATTCCACTTTTGTTATGCCTAAGACCGAATAACAAAAAAAAAAAGATTTTTTTTTGCGTCTTGCCGGGTAACAGGCCTTCCACTATTATGCCTATGTCAAATATAATATTTCATTTGATTACTCTACTATTATGCCTGAGATCAAATAAGAACATATTTTACACGATTACACTATCATAAGTCTAAGTTGATTGATATACTCTTTTTTTATATACATTTATACATATTTAGTGGTTGGTAGTTTGTCAAGTGGCACCACCGAATCTGGTGTCTAGATCGTCCAGATCGAGAGAGCGGCGAGCAGGATGGCTTATCATAGGAACAAGGACTGGGTTGGTCTCACTGATTTCCTTCAGCAGTTTCTCTGGGTTGAGTACTTCATTATCACGACTCGCTTCTGTTAAAGCAGAAAACAAAGTATCAGAAAATTAGACAGTTAAGGCGTTGGTCTGTAGTGATCCTATCAAATATTTTGGTTATTAATAGTTGGTGAGCTGACAGCAGAATCAGAGTCAGGGTAGCTCATCCTGGTATTACCATGGATTTAAAGGTGCGAGTACTCGCACTCAACTCAAAACTGAAAACTGATTAACGAAAATGTACTGCCAGCGCATTTGATAAAACGACGTGTAGATCAGACCTTCCTAAATATAAATAATTTTTTATATCAGAACATGCTTCTTTCAGTTTATCCAGAAATATAAATATTCCCACGATTTGCACAATGAAAGGCAATCAGAATAGTATTACCATCAAAGTGTCATTAAAAACAAGGATAACAAAGTAGTAACTACAACATGTGCGCAGGTGTCTTTTTTAATCAGATCCAGAAGAAACTAGATACGAGAAGACTCAATTTGGAAGTGGCTAGATGGAGCGTCTAGACTATAGGCGCAGCAACCGCGATCGAGGGTTGAGGGTTTTTAAAAAATCAACAGGACTGAGATTTACTCATATTAAAGCATTTCAACAATCGCGTGGACTAAGGTCAGGGACATGTATTGCTAAAATAAATCCCCCCATTGGTCTCTAGGATACCTAGTGCAATTGTGTGTGTAAAAAAGATAAATGCGAATGTATTGAGGGACTGGGTGGGTTGATGTCGTTTTGTTTTGTTTGTTTGATTCTACGACCAGCTAACCATTACATGTCCTTTCTAGACTTCCTCAAGGTTCAACTTTTCTCACTGTTTTAACACAAGGGTTGTGATTGAATCTTTAAGATGAATTAAGATAGAAATCTCACCGGCACTCATTTATCACGGTGAGAATTCTTATACTTTCCAAACCACATAGACATGGTAGAAGAAGGACTGTCCTTTGATATAACAATAACTCTACTACTCAGGGAAGTCAGTTGGGGGTCATGAAAAAAGAGAGGACTTTTTTTCATGTGGATTTTACTGCCTCAGAGACTGAGAAAACATATAGATATACAACTTATCGTAACTTGTTGACCATGGAATCGGGCTGTAGTGTGTTGGCAGGTTCAAACCATTGTTTTATTTGTGTGAATGAGACTCAATCTAATCTCTATTTGTTTTACCTAAGAAAAGAATAATTTTATAAACTAGAGATAAAAACAAGGATTCCTTGGAAAATAGGAAAATTTCCATCTCTGACCACTGCTGGAGATGAAGGAGAAATGTGGCATCTGCCTCGGTCGTATGTGAAGGCTCGATAAAATGTTCAATGAAATACTGATATGTGAAAATGATTCCGGAGTCAGCTAGCCACTGTGTGCGTGATAAGAGACTCAAAAAAATTTACCTGATACTCTAGTCGCCTCTGCCATAGCATTCATCAGTCGACTAAGATTTAGGAATTCTTCATTTGTGGCAATTGGCTTCGTGTGCAATTTTGGTAGACCTTCAGCTAAAAATAGCAATACATCGTTAAATGGGAAGAACAACGCCAGAACATATACATTTCTCTTCTTGTTCCACCAGTAAGGTTTCCTACGTTTTTAGTGTTGTGACAAGTGAATTTAATTAATTTTCCTACAGGTGCAACCTATATTCAACTTCCTACATTATTCACTACTCCCAACAACTTGACCGGAGATATATTATTAGTTTTTTGTTTTTTTTTGGTTTATCATATTTTAAGTTACTGGTCTAGTGAGTATATATACCCAGTGTTACGTAATCCCGGTCTCCCCCGCGCCACTTTCGTGTGCGGCGTTACCCGGAATCACTACACAGTACGGATTGACTCTCCGCGCCATCTTCCATAGAACATCCGAACACTGCTGGATTCCCACCCCCACTACACAGTTATTCCAGACTCTGTATAGGTTGCAGTCTCCTTTGATTTTGTTTAATTAGATTAATAAAGTTCTGGACCCGACACTTTGTGTAGTTTCCCTAAATGTGACAATGGCATATTCCAAAAATTGAAACGATCATCCCACCCCCCGCCCCCAGTAAATAATGAACGCTCCCTTCGATCGGTGGAACCAGCACTGTAGGTTTGACTAGTGAATGTAGAGCAGTCGCTTAGGCATTAAGGGTCGATTCCACCAACCAACCACTTTTTCAACGTCAACAGACGTTCCAGCCAACCTTTCAGCTGACATCGGTTGAAACGTCTGGCCAAATGGCCTCAAAATGCGTTGCTGCTCCACCAAAACCCTGAAATACTGAACGTGTAGGAATTTCTATGTCCGTTCACGGTGTCGGCTATCGCTGGTGTCGCCCACTCACTGTTGGTGGCGTTCCCTCGCCGCGGGGTCTGGCAAAGCTCACGGGTGGGTGTCGTACTCTTCAAATGCATCAGGTAGATGCCCAATTCCAGCAGACAAAAACCTAATAAATTAGTTATTCGGCCGACGCAATATTTCCATCTTGTGGAGGGTTGTTGGGGCATGGGCTGGAATATTGCTTGGAAAATCTGGTTGGTGGAAGCTATTTCCAGCAGAAAGCACAGCCGATGTTCCAGCAACCGCCAGCAACCACCAACAGATGCTCAACTAACCCAGCAATCAATAACAGATGCCTGGCAGATTGGCATCGCGCGGCATCGCGTGATGCTCCACCAAACAGACAAAAACAAAATCCCACAAGATGTTCCAGCAACCGTTGTATGAGCGTCACACAACGATTTTGTCTGTTTGGTGGAAGTCCCCCTTTAAACCTTCAGTCCGAAGGTTGTGTGTTCAAACCCAGACACTGGCACTTTCAGTTAGTGAACATTTTGATTTCTTACTAGACAGTGGTGCTAGACTCCAACAGGCCCACCGTCAGCCGTATATACGTTGTCTGGTAAAGGTCTTCCGTACTACAGGCTAGAAGGGAACTCCCATTGCATGCTGGAAGCCCCGCGCCTCTACCGCTCACGTCGATTAGTACGTGGACGGGAGATGTGCAGGCTTCAGCGCGCTCCCCTCGTTACACACCAGGGGAAGCTTCTTTGTGCGGGATAATAACGTCACGGTAATGCCCAATTTGAATGGGTTATTTCTCTCAAGGAAACTACAGTACAAAACTTTGATTTTGGCATGGCTGGAAATAAGTCATAAGAGAGAAAGTATGTCTGTGTAAGAATCTACAAAAAAGAAGAGCAGCTTTCAGTTTTTCTCTTCACGAGATTCTCGATCTCGTGGCTTTTCAGTCTTTAAGCCTAAGTATGGTTCCCTATGTCTCTATGTGTGGGAGAAACTCCAAGCATATCCCACCAGAATCATGGTAGAGAACCAGCAAAATGTTGTGATCTCATTGCATTCTCTCAGGGAAAGGAGACCGGAAAACTGCAATTCTAAATTATGTTTTCAGTATGGCTAGAAGCAAATCCTAAGGATAGAAGTATGTCTGTGTAGAGAAACCCAAAAAATAGAAGGAGAATTTAGCTACTGCACGAGAATCTCACTCTCGTGGTCCTTCAGTCTCTTGGCCTAGGTCTGGTTCACTGTGTCTCTATGTGAGGGGGAATCTCCAAGCGGATCCTACCAGAATTTACACGTTTTATATGTGGGAGGTAAACATGGAGGTTGGCTTGTTCAATCTTTGTGAATCTTACTGGATTGTTGATAGCTATTCTATCGTTTCATAATTTATTCAAAAGGGAATACTGTTTACCCTGTCTGGATTCCTCAGCCATTTCTACTCGAATGTTGAAGCCCAAGACAGGCCATCCGTCCAGTTGAGCCACCGCCTTTTCGGCCGCACTTCGTGTTCTAAACCGTACAAACCTGGAAATAATTCACAGCACTCTTTTAGGCAGTAAAACAATGAGTCGGGCAGCCATGATTCGCACTGCCGATTTCCGAAAAACACGGCCAAATATTCAATGCACGGTTTGAACAAATCCGTATTTTATATCTTGGTCATGGTGTCTTATGAGTTATGACAGACAAGGATATCAAAATAGCTGTTATGGCATTACCATAATTTTGGTTTTAGCAAGTAATGTATAAATGTTTAAAGAAATCAAGAAAAAATAAATCAGTCCAAATAAGATAAATGTAATATTAAATCATGAATAATTATACCCCTTCCTGACACTGGTCTCAGTCCCCTCTCCTACCCAACGCGTCCGGGCCGTGGTGGCGCAGTTAGGCTGTGCTATTTTTGTATTGGTCAAGATTCTGTCTCCATGTGCGGTGGCAGTAGAGTAATTGCTTTTATGTATATCATTTATAGTCCTTGTTGCCGATGTAACTCCTGCGTGTGCCGGGGTTAACATGTAGATAGCCTCAGTATCCAGTATAATCAAATATTCAGGAATCAGGAATAATTGTCTGTGGCCAGTTAGTTCTCACATTTGCACGGGGCATGCCACCTGCGAGTAGGCGTTTATTGAACCGTAACAGGTGTGGGCCGCGTCTGGCACCGTGGAGGTGTGCTATTTTTGTATTGGTCAAGGTTCCCTCTCCACTGTATATGTCGGCACCAAGGATAATTATTCATGATTCTTGAATATTCAATTAACGTGCCTGCGCCCGCACCCGTTACAGTTCAATTAACGCCTAGCCACCGCCAGACGTTCACTTGGAGAACCTTGACCAATAGGACTGGTCAGAGTGCAATGGTGTGGGTGGGAAGGGAGTGTGTCTGACTGCATGAAGGTGTGAAAGCCCCCATATCTTGCACCTCTACACCCGTTACAGTTCAATGAATGCCTACTCGCAGGTGGCGCGCCCAGTGCAAAATGTGAGGCCGCGGCCAATTATTCATGATTCCTGAATATTTGATTAACCCCAGCACACACTGGCCTCAGTCAGTAACAGTGGTGGTGACGGTGCAGTGGTGTAGGTGGGAGGGGAGCGTGTCTGACCTTGTAGACTTGTGAAAGCCCCCGTATCTTGCGTGCCCGCACCCATTATGGTTCAATGAACGCCTACTCACAGGTGGTGCGCCCCATACAAAATGTGAGGCCACGGACAATTATTCATGATTACCCATTCTCTTATTTTAGAAAGAAAAACTGTACCTACAAAATGTGAAAATAAACTTTATCTAATCAAAACAAACCATGGACCACCCCGCGGGAGAGGATACCCTGCCCCTACACCCTAGCCCCGTCGGACTGTATTTTGAATAGTGTACGGCCTATAATTTGAAACACGCCCTATTTCTACTATCCTGCTGAACACTGCAAGTGGTGCTTGGCGCTTAGTCCTTGGTTACTCAGCCAGACTCTTCCATAGCAACATATTCTTTAGCATTCGATAACTGAGTATATGAGAGTTATACGTTTAAAATACCGGTGTCTATCCCCAGCGATTTCAATGATTGCATTGTATTATATAGTATTCCAGCTCTAATGTGTGGGTTAAACATGTAGATCGCCAGTTATATTTCAGATGTGGTTTAGATTACACAGGAATATCGCATATGACTGCACAGTAACACATTGGCAGGCCTGACCATAGTCGATATTACAACACTCTACTTTGTCCTAGCAGTCATATATTGCACATAAAAAAGAATACTAAAGAAGAAACCAACAAGTTTTGGTCAAAGTCGTCGTTCTCCACGAGTTTGATGCGGTGTGATATGAACGAGGCGACAGCCGAGTGAATATCACACAGCGTTCATACGAGCTGGAGAATGACTTCTTTGACCAAAATGAGTTGCTTTCTGTATTTATCTCACCCCTATACACACTAAAAGAATGGACAACACACAGAATATAGACCATGGAGAACGGACTGCAATACTCGTAGGGGCATGGAGAACGAGTTCCCAATGTTAAGCCTATGGACATTTATTCCAGGGGTGAGATAAAGCTTTGTGATCACACCCAACATTTACACTCTAGGTGTGATAGCGCTGTATGACATAAAAGTAAGACAGGACTGAGCAGTGTTTGACCGAACGATGGCCTAAAAGCAAAGCACCGCAAGGCGGGCTGAACGGTAACGTATGTATTGTACCACTCTACCAATAGTTGAGTATTTTACAGAGGTCATTAATTAGGAACATGAACTGTCGTCTTTTGTGATACACAATGAGCTGTTATTTCTGAACATTTTCCATATCTCTTCTTCTTATCTGTAGATAATGGATACCGAAAGAAGAATCCTGAGTATGTTGTCTGTGACGTCAATGACAAAGTTCACGTTAGGTATGCGCAAATAAAAGGGGTTGGATAGTAGTTAAATGACTCGTACCCATATGTGAACGGTAAGGTACCACTACCACTCCGCTGAATGTGAACCTGGATAATTTCTCCGCAATCTTTGAACAATTCCTTCAGAGTCTCCTGGAAGATGGAAGACATATGTTAGAGAATGTTGGATTTGAGTCTATTAAATTCAATCCACGGACTTGTCATCCAAGTCTGTTACGTATATATCATCCTACGTTTAGTAGCATAATTATGAACACACATAAAGACTCAAGGTAAGTCGCATGCAAATACTAAAAGAGAAACTGGTGAGTGTTTGGTAAGTGTCCCCGTATGCCATCGAGTTTGGAATGTGTAGGAATATGAACGAGGTGATAGCCAAGTGAATATTCCGTAGCGCTCAAAACGAGATGGCTATCAGGGACAGAGATCAAACACGAATATGTTTCTGATTTTATTTTAGCCTGGATATAGTTATCTGTTTATCACCCATTGTCTATGAGTTACCATACTCGCATGCGTGTTGAGAACGAGTTCCTAGTGTTAATCCTATGGACATTCATACCAGGCAAAGATAAATCTATATAACATTTATAATACTTGGGGGCATTCATATCGGCAGCTTCCCAACATTAATTTAATAAAAGAAATCAAAATGTTCTGATCGGGAATGAAACGCATGTCGTGCAACATTTTTATTGAATAGAACCTTGGCTACATCCCAAACATAAACGTACTTTTTCAATAACTGGTTTTCAGGAGAAATTTAAACACTCGTACGTCGAGACATCATAATTGATCGATTTGTGAAATGACACCTGTTCTTCTTTAAAATAGCTACCTTTATGTTGAGTGCATCTTTGTTGAAAATAATATTATCCCAAGAGATCGCGAAGAACAACCACAGAAATCTGTTTTATGGGCCCCGCAAAAACTAACATGATTGTGCGTTTTGCAGATTGCTCTCATTTCAAAAGAATCCTAACAAACAAGCAGAATAAAGGATGTGTCCGACCGCAACGATATGGATTTAACGCTATAGGAAGCCAAAGTGAACCCACTCCAACCACAGATAGCTGGTCACAAAATACCATTTCCGGATATAGGCGCTCAGTACTTTGACTATGAAGGTTCGAGATTATATGTCTCATTCTCCAATCATTTAGAGCCATATTTTTGATAAACTGAACAACTGTCATCGTAGCTTCGAAGCAGAGTTATTCAGAGACGATAGTAATAAACTACACTCCAAAAGTAACAAAAGAGACCAAAAACAAAAGTCTAACCTCAAACCCCCATAGGTTTAGCATTAAGCCTCGTTCTTAGTGGTCACCGGAAGTGGGGTTTTGTAAACGGGTATCTGTGGTTTCAGTGGGTTCACTTTGGCTCCCTATTACAGTGTAATCTGGTGACCACTTGGCAATGATTTGGCGTTTGCCGGGCATTTACATTTGTAAAAACCGGCATGTTCCACCTGCAATGTCCCATGGCTGGCAACGGGCACCCAGCTAGTGGCACCTAACCAAGCCACTGAAGTGTGCGGATTTCAGTCACTGTATCAAACATACGTCTGAGCGAATAGCTGTTCTAAGCTATCATTATTTTTTTTAATAGAATTGCATTGCTTCAGATTCCTGGTAAAACCTACAAGAATAGCCTTTTCTGGGTGACTACCAGGGTGTTCCCAATGGGCCTCCACGGCATTGTCCATTGCTCTATTGTGGTTGTCAAATCAACGGCTCCCACTTGTGTAGCTATTGGTGCAGTGGTTGGTTGGTTTGTTTGATTTAACGTCCAGTACCTGTACTCTATACATGTACCGTGGAATGAAAATCACTCACTGATGTGACCAAATTCAAACTATGAAACTATAACCAACTTCTATGCAATGCAAAAAGAAAGAGATAAATTAAGATACATATAATAGAGACGAGCTTAATGAAAAAATATCTTACATCCTTTGCCTGAGCGTCTAATCTTCCAACAAAGACAGACACAGTAGAACGAGCACCCTGTCTACTTGGCACACGGTTCATTGTGCCTATTTATCGGCAGACTACTATGAGAACCACTCATGTACCTTGGAAACCTGCAATAAAGCATAGCATACCTGTTGAAAGGATATCTACATATCCGGCGTAAACAATGATATTGGAAAACAAATATGGTATGCCTAATATTATCATGGTACTATAATACATACTGACAGTATTTACATCTTATCTCACCCCAGATATTTTTTCTCCATAGACTTAACATTGGGAACGCGTATCTAACACCCATTAGATATTTAGGAAAAATATCCAATGGGGGATAATGTCACAAATGTTAGCCCATTAGTCAATATTAAGGGTGAGATAAATTCAGAAACCCATTCAAGTTTAGGGTCAGAGCTCGATCCCATCTCATTTGAATCACATAGCAATTCACGCGGCTTCGCCTTGTGAATTATTAAGTGATTCAAACTCGATGGGATATGAGACCCTAAACTTTCATGGGTTTCCTCTATAATATCAAACGCGAATTGTACTTATGAGGTATTATTTTATTCAATTCCGCCCCCCCCCCCCAAAAAAAAGTGAGAAGAATGAGTAGTAGTTTACAAAAGTTGACTTGATAAGGGAGCGTTCATTATATATCGCCCAGGGGGGGGCACAGTTTTTCTAACACCGATCGGTCAAAAAAAAGTTGGCCCCCCCCATGGGAATACCCCAAAAAAAGTTGGCCCCCCCCATGGGAATACCAAAATAAAAGTTGGCCCCCCCCCTTGGAATGCCAAAAAAAAACATCGCCCCCCCCCCACCCCCATCGGAATAGGGTAAAAGCACAGAGGAGGCCTAATTGATGTGGCATTTTTTCCATAAGGCTTTCCTTCTTTGCTTTAGAACAAACCCAGCTACAGTCAGTCATTTGTCAAAATTTTGACCAATCTCAGTAGCTAAGTGGTAGGGGTGTTCACCTTAAAGCATGGTAGGTCATGGCTTCAAACCCCGGTCGGGTTATACCACTTACTTACACAGTACCTACTGCTCATTTGGCTTGACACCTGCCATTAGAATGAGGAGTAAGGGGCTACTGCCCGAGTGGGAGAATGGCTGTACCACCAAATTTGGTGATGGTACACACAATATTCACTTCATAAAAATTGCTCAAAAAAGAAAATAAATGAAACAAGTAGCAAATGAACAGCTGTTGTTGACGGAACAGCACTGATGCAAAAAAGATGGGGGAGTCTTGAGCAGGACTGGAACACACACCATGTGGAGGCCAGTTTCAATGTCAGTCATTGCCATCTGGAGTCAACTCTGTTGGAGAGGTGCTCGCAGTTGCACCACTGGCAGCCAATAGCAGATAATGTCAGCCCTTAGGTATTCCTTGGCCAGTTTTGCAGGAGAGTCCCTGGAGAGCCTATATATGAGAGGTTTCTGTGTCCTGCTTTTAACATATGAACTTGAATCATATACCTGATTTGAATTATAAGATTCTGTAAGAATCATATACATGATTTGAATTGTAAGATTCTGCTAATGTTCTAACCCGAAATCAGTGAATCAACCCCTGCCAAATTGAGGCTGTAGTTGGCAGCTAGCAGTCTTGCTGGAAGCCCCCATCTCTCCTGTACCCATATAATCAATCATAAAGCTTGACTACCTAGAACCTAATTCTCAATGAAGTCACTTATTGAGACTTGGTTGTTCACATTCAAATATCCAGCAGCAACTACTTTCTTGATTTGTGCCATCAATTCATAGTCATCAGGCTCCCTTCCAGAATCTCAAAGGACCTTCACTGTTTCTTGTGCAGTATCATTGACATGCAAATACAGATGTTCTGGCAATTTGTTATAGTCTGGCATGGCATGAGGGATCTTTGGAATGAGTGGATCAATCTATGGTGTGGCCCTCAGAAGGAAGTCCCATTTTCTTGCATGCAGAACCCCTTTAAGTACTCAATGCTCTTCCATAAATATGGTAATCTTATTGAAATAAGCAGCAACAGTGGCATTTTGTAGTACTTGATGTAGTACTTGATGTTTCATCAATGCTGAAGAAAAAAACTAATGATCTTGTGAGACTGCATTGATTCTGGGACAAATGTTAGTGTTTGTCCATTGTTGTCTTCCACCCGGTAAGTCTGTCAGACTGAGGGAGGGTGGACACCCATCTCGAAATGGCAAACAGGACTGTGACCATAGAAACTGAACTCCAGGGAGTGAGACAACTATAGTTACCTTGTGCATTAATCATTATTATAGTTGTACAACTAAGCTGATTTCTTGTGATATGATATGAATGCATTTATAACATCAATTTTTGTCATTGAACACAAATATGGGAGTTTGCCTCCATGTTTAGCTGAAAACGTCAACCCCACGACAGAATTAGTGGAAAATTTTGGCCCCCCCCCCCATGGAAATACCCCAAAAAAAGTTGCCCCCCCCCCCCCATTGGAATACCCCAAAAAAAGTTGCCCCCCTCCCCTGGGAATGCCCCCAAAAAAGTTGGCCCCCCCCCCCTAAAAACTGTGCCCCCCCTGGGCCATAATTATTGTACGCTCCCTAAAGGCCATTAACGCAGCCGAAACGTTGTACCATTGTTCTAATAAAAAGCCATCATCTAAATCGAACTGGGCAGCTGTTGAGTTGTACTTGTTTAAAACTATCAGTTTACAAAAAGTTCTTTAAGTTTACAATGACTAATGACTCTGAACCATTTAACATGTATCTAGTATAATCATTTGTTAAATATATTCCTATGTCTATTCAAACCAGTTTGTAGTAAATGTTCTTAATCTATCACTAGAGGGCCACATTTCTCCACGGCTGGACGTTACAGGATTTCATTTTAAAAGTTTAATATTTGCATGCCAGAATTCTCCTGTCTTAATTTACTTAACATTACTATATATACTTATATATGTATACATATAAGGTAGAACCCTGCGTGAGCGGACACCCTCCATTCGGGCCCAAAGTGTCCGCTTATACAGGGTTAGAATAAACATCTAATAGATGGATCTGTTCCAAGCAAAGGTGTCTGTTAAAACAGTGTGTCTGTTAGGCAGGGTTCTACTGTACATGTGTATATGGGAATTAATCAATCTAAGTCTATTGCTTGGGGGAGGTGGGGATGGATATCAGATTATTTGTCTGGAGGGGGGGGGGGCACTTCATTTTCGGGATCTCTGAGCAAACCCTACACAAATACCCCCCCCCCCCCTACCATAAATAATGAACGCTCCCTGAAGGTGCTCTTCCTCCAATAAGCCCGTCAATTTTTCAATACATTAACTCCAGCAATTGCCATATTAAAGGGTATATCAACAGGGACTATTTCTTACTCTATAGCACAAAGGGACTATTTTCCCTCAGGAAGCTGTCTACCACAAAAGTAGAAGATTCTACCTTTATTTATATGCAAAACGCTTACTGATCTGAGATGTACCAATCTGGTCGACCAGTTTGCCTGGAACTCTATGGGTGTGCACTCTGGCTGTCCGCACCGCTAAACAGTCAGAGCCTCTGGACTACTTTAACCCAGCCTTCATTGATGTACGGTACCATAAATCAGGGTCTTACTGTAACAAATCAATGAAAAATGAAACTACATTGGAAAGATATCAATAAGAACTCAACCTTGTAAAAACAAATATTTCCATACACACCCTCCTAGCTACCACGCTTTATTTTTGAATATAAAAAAAAAGTGGGGCAAAGTAGCCCCATTTTACAGTACCCGTTGTGCCATAACTATGACCACGGACCTATATCATTGGTTCAAATAGATACTAATTTAGCCCTTTAACAGCAGGAAGATGCCTCCAGGCATTCCCCTGACTACGGCAGGAAGATGCCTCCAGGCATTCCCCTGACTACGGCAGGAAGATGCCTCCAGGCATTCCCCTGGCTACGGCAGGAAGATGCCTCAAGGCATCTTAGAGGAATCATTGATACTTATATACAAAATTCAATAGATAAAAAGATAATTGTTTGATTTAAAAGAAATGTTGGGCATTTATAATAGGCATATTGACCTTTGACTTGGTATGATAAAATATGATCAGTCACCAAGGTAAATTACTTAAATCACATGACATATCACATGACATTGCTATTTCCAAAAAAAGGTGCCTGTCGTAGCAGGGTCATTTGGGGAGGCAATGCCTGCCGTGTAGAGGTGAACAGGGGAACTGGGTGCTGCAGGGAAAGGGCTAAACATATACTGTTTCTAACATGGGGCCCCTTTGGAGAACCACACATTTCTGTGAAATCTGTGCATTGCTATAGTAGTTTTTTTTAAATCGTTTATTTATCCTGTCGACGTTCAGCATGTTATAATGCTGGTTTCAATACATAGACTGAATTTAATTAAGTGTACCGTTGTCTAAGTTCATTCTGTAGTACCGTAGTAGAATAACAATTAACAAACAAACAAGATTAATATATCTATATATATAGGCCTACATGTATAAATATATATATATATATATATATATATATATATATATATATATATATATATATATATATATATATATAAATATATATATATATATATATATTACAGTTCAAGTGGAAAATAAGAGGAAAAACTTGAGTCTTCCTACAAAATTTGGGGCCCCATAAATCCGTGAAAGTCCTATGAATATGATAATATATTTAATAATCTATGACGACAAAGAACTACCGGTAGTTCTTTACTGAAGATCAAAGAATTAAAACCCAAACCCAGTCAGCTTTTGTTCAGCTGTGGGATAGTTTTGTAACCTTTTTTTTATATCCAATTTAAAGTTTCTATATGTTGGAACCATTCTAACTTCTACGTTCTAGAGGGAGACTGTTCCATAGAAATGGTTCATAATATGACAGTCAGTTTTTAAAGTGCGCACAGTTTGGAATTATTAAATTGAATAAAACAGCTTGACTTCTACGAGTAGTGGGCGATAATATATTAAGATGTACGAAAACAGGGGTTTTTACGCGACAATACCGTTGTCTCCCTTAGATATTCTACAGAAATTTAAGAAAAGACACTAACATTATGTGCAAAATTAATGTGAACATATATTTGTTCCACATCTTAGTACGTGAGGTCTACTTACTTGTGTATTTTGCTTTTCAGCTAAGAACAACATCAATTTTCAAGCAGATGTTCGACTACATCTGTAGTACAGAGACTGTGATGAAGAGTGAATACACATCCCTTACACTGCGCCGCTCCGGTTTATTGTGCCGCAAAACGAGTTTCCTGTAAGTTGCTCTAGCGGTGCAGTGTGACACATCACTTGAGCCCTGACTTGAGCCGGTGCGCCCTGGCCCTGGCGACAACAGACTGTACTAGAGTCTAACATCACTTTGGCTCTCGTACGCTGGTTCCCGGGGTATCCGCTAGGGGGGTCGCGGAGATATACCACCACATACAAAGTGGGCCTAAATACAATGTATTTAGATCTATGTGTCCCATCGGTTCTGACACATTGAATACAGTGTATTTAGGCCCGTCCCACCAGATTTGAAAATGTAGACACCACATTTAGTCGATATTACCATCTAATAGTTTCTTTTTCTAATAGCAGATTAATTACAGTATCCATGACTAATTCACAAAGTGTTTATCATTTAAAGGCATATCGGACAATGTGTCTTGAAATTTTAAACCCATGTCAATTTCCTGAAAATTGAATATGATAATCTCCAAGTATTGTGGAACACATATCTAACTTAAAAATTGTGGTCACCGTGCTAGTTTTTGATTTAGAGATCAATATGATGATAATTTTATTGAAGAATATATAGAGATTCTAAAAAGTATTTTTTCACATAGTAAAACCCATGTTATTTTCCTCAAATTTTCACAGAATATAGTGCATATATAATACTACTTATTTATTATCCACCTAATACAAATTGTCCATAGAAAAGGCATAGGGAGTTTGTATGGACATACCTGGAGCATACGGATATGTTGTATGCTCCGGGTGGCGCATACGGAAAAATAGTGCGTACGAAAAAATAGTGCATAACTAAAATGAACTGATATCGACATGTCACTTGCCCAGAAGAGGTGGATAATAAATACAATATAGACTGGTTTCAGATAAAAGAGTTATATAATACTAAATGTTTTATAAATCATAGGTCACCATGCTTGTTTTTGAAAGAATTGAAGAAAACCATGGATATGTTTCAGTAAATTTCTATTGCAAATTGAGCAAATGCAAATTGACCTATTTTACCTATTGAGATGGATAAAGTGGACAAAATGTTAAATTTACCCATGTTGAACTAGAATGAATCCCACAAAACCAGTTTTGACTAATAATTGACATTATTTAAAAATTACCAGGTGGCGCCACCGTGAATTGTAAGATATGCCTTTAATGAAAGGATTGACATCGTGAATCCTCATGTCTTCAAAAAGACTAGAAATAGAAAGGTCTATTTTTAGGGACCAAGTCGGTAGAAGGGCAGGGCATATGGCAAGGCTGGATACTGGACACCTGACCATTTTACCTGGCCTTTATAGTTGGAGCATGGATAGTGAAAGGATAGATTCTATACAGCAATCTGAAACCCTGTGTGAGCATTTTAGCCTCTAGATGACGTATATGTGCGTGTTTTCCCGCGCTCAACAAGGATACTACAGATCTCATCATAATATTGATCCAGTTAGATTAAAAAGAAATATTATCTAATAGAAATGCCTGTGGGAACCAATTTGATTAGTCAGTTAATGTGGACAACACCTGGGAAATATACACAATTTTCAAACAGAAGCTAGACCTACAATTTCCACAAGAAATATTTACGGTACAAAGTAAAAACATCTAAGAACCCTGGGTAACAAATGAGCATATTAGAGCTAATCAGAGATCTATTTTTAAGGATATTGCTCTTCACAAAGCCAAAAATCCAAACAGAGACTGGACCAAAGCTAAAACACTAAAAGGGATAGAAGCAAAACCATCATATAAACAATCCCAAAGCTGATTTAATTAGGGAAAACCTAATTACACACAAGTTTTTACATGATGGAACGAAATTTTGGAATCAGATTCACTCAGTGCTCTCCAGAGACAATTCACAACAACCAATAAAACTGATGGACGGAGGGTTATGGATTTTTCAATTACTTGTTGGCGTCGTCATCTTTCAATGATTTTTTCCCCACTAGAATTGGCAACAAACTCGCAGCAAATTTAGATGATCTTATTATGGCCAAGTCGCCGATACGGATTTTCAAGTAGACTTAGATGAGGTTGTCAAACATAAATTAGATAGATTTGGAATGCTTGTCGATACGTGGCTTTGGCTTTGCGACTGGGTTTTCGGACTTGCCACTCGACCATAAATACTATAGTCCACTTTTCAGAGGAGATACTACAAGGTATGAACCAAGGCAGTATGACGCTAGCTAAGTACACATGTACTTTCATCGATCAGTGAGAGACCTTTAATACTGTTAACCACAATATCTTAATTAACAAATTAAAACTAGTTGGGATCAGAGACAAAGCTATACGGTGGATTCAAAATTGCATAGAAAATATAAAACAAAAAAGGGTAAATGGACTTGTTTTGCGCAGGCAAAGATCAATTTTGGGACCTTTCTTTTCTCAATCTTTATTAATGAAATGGTTAATATTGTTGAGAGGACAGGTATTTCACTCCTAAGTGAAAAGATCATCAGAATCTAAGCCTTGATTTCAGTGGAAAAAAGATAGGGAGGGTGTTTTCTTTCATATATTTTATTTATTTGGCCAACGAGAGTAAAATTCCAAGGGGACCTTGTACAAGGGTTCTGGTTTGATTATTCAATGTATCATGGGGAAGGACAGTTGTAGACGACGATCCACGAGGTGTGGTCCATTTACGTTTTGTTATTTATAAATCATAGGGCGGGGATACCTTGTCCATGATCTCCTTCACCTCTCCTGGCGGGCGACACCCCTAGGTATATCGTGGGATATTCATAACAAATAAAAGGTTACTTATTAATTTAAACTAGCAGAAATATATGTTTATTAGATATAGAATTACTGAAATATCAATTTATCTATCACTACAAATGATGAAATCAGTCATAAAAAATACCACTACAGGTCGCCACCCGAGGTGCATGGGTGGGTTTACGGTGAATTCGCTACCGATGCGAGTTCGGGACCGGTGAATTCGATGTCGCTACGATCCCGGATGCGCCTGCCCGTGTAGCGGTCAGATCGACGGGCCCGTCCATCCGGTATAGGTTTAGGGCAGGGTTAGGGTTAGGTGAGGTTAAGGTTAAGGTTTAGGTTAGGGATAGGGATAGGGATAGGGATAGAGTTAGGGTTAGGATTAGGGATACGGTTAGGTTCGGATAGGGTTACGGTTAGGTTAGGGTTAGGGATTGGTCAGGGTTAGGGATATGTGGTTAGGTTTGCGCAGAGTAAGGGCAGGGTTAGGGCTAATTGTAAGTCAGGGTTGGCCTACCATGTGGCCGGTGGGGACCGCAGGGGCTAACCGGGACTCCGAGCAGTACCGAATTCATTTTTTTGCGGACCGAAACTGTTGCAATAGTGAACTCACCACCTATATCACGTAATGCGTCCGTGAAAATCGGAGGGCGATTGTGCGGATATCTACTATCGCATTTATGGAGCCCAGTGGAGCAATTGCTCCGATCCGTTGCCGATTGAGGTGAGGCTGAAAAAAATAATTCTTGCGGGAGTGGAGCACTAATGGAGCAGCAGTAGGCCCTAATGGAGCAGATTAAGGTAAGAAGAACTCAGGTTAAGAACGGGTGTAGAACAAGAATCGGCGCAGTGGAGCACCACCTTTAGGGACAGGCGGACATTTGCTGACCAGGAGGGGAAAGTATCCTTAGCTGTTTGAAGGGGTGCCTCTGGCCCATTTCCCGCTTATTCATTTTTTTTCCACGGTGGACAATTTCTTTGTCTGAGACGAAAGGAGTCGGATTTTTCATAGACAAAGGTATAATACATAATCAGGAGGTGCGTCATTATTAGTGTGAGATCAAAACTATCCCCCAAATGCTGCCTCCCACAAAGTGATCAAGTCCCCTAGGCTACTTTGTGTCACACACAATTAATTTCTAGCTTCTCTCACACAGTGTGCGAGAAGCTAGAAATTACGGTAATTTTACTGAAAAAGAATCTATTAAATATCAGAGAGTCTGGTGTTATGTCTTGATTTGGTCTTAAGTTGTGTTTCCATCTATAAAGGTATTGTAAAAGTGGCCTTTTACTCCACAAATATAAAAGGCATGATTTTCCTACATTTTTCTTTTTCATAAATTTCTTTATTAACCATTAAGTTATACATGGAAGATTGTCAAGACCTTTTGGCGAAAGTTATGGTCAATAAACACTTCCTAAAAAAAATTTTTTTAAGTCTCCATCAGTACATATATCTTCCAGGAAAGGTTAACAAAGGCGCGTGGGTGTCAGCCATGTACACATTGGCTGGTTTTCAGCATCATGGCCAAGGTTGGAGAACATATATCCATTGATTCCTGTATTATTTGGGAAAGAAGTCAAACCAAGGACGCCAAAAGAATGCATTGTGCTTTACATGAGTGTGGAGATGGTCAACTTAAGGTTCAGTCCCTAAAGTGGTTCTGATTGACTGATTACACACCTGTAACTGCATGCCAGCAGAGGTCCCTCCTTCTGTGAATAAACCTTGACTGTGTACTTGCGTGTCCTTGTTGTTCTGTACTAGAGTATTATCCCTTTGTGATATGCATTAATGAAATACTTTTTTGCGATGAACTCCGACTGGAAGTCAGACATGGTGTAGTCTTCCCTGTTTTCCCTATGCATGAGCCATGGATGCATCCATCAGCCCCGAATATGTGCCTGCAATCCTCCATGTTGGCATTTCCCACTTATTTATTCTATTTATGCCCTTTTAACTGTAAAGTTTCCTTTTCTGAGACAAAAGGAGTTGGATCTTTGTGAGACAGATGTATTATGTATAGTCAGGAGGTGTTATGACTGTGTCTAAGATAACACCATCCCCTAAATGCTGCCTCCAACTAAGTGATCTATTCCCCTAGGTTCTTTTGTGTGAGAGAAGCTGGAAATTATGGTAATTTTGCCCAAAAAAGAATTAATTAAATATCAGGGAAATCTGGTGTTATGTCTTGGTTTGATCTTTAGTTGTGTTTCCATCTAGAAAGGGAATGTATATGTGGCCTTTCACTCCACAAATGCCAAAAGAATGATTTCTCTACACATATATCCCTTGATTCCTGCATTATTTAGTATGGCATTCAAACTAAGGATGCCAAAAGAATGCATTTTGCTTTACATGAGTGTGGAGATGGTCAACTTAAGGTTCAATCCCCCCATCTGGTGGAGGGCAGGAGAATTAGTTACTCATGGTAGAGTGGTGTCATCTGGTGTATACTTGGGTAAGTCTCCACAAAGGGTTCAAGGGGATCCCTGTTTCTCTCATAGGCACAAAGGGTTGTTAGTTTTCTCTGGTAATGATTAAGGTAATTACCTCCATATGGTCTAAGAAGATTTAAGTCCCTGTCATGACTTTTCTCTCTTTCCTTTACATTTCATCACTCCTAGCAGTATTGATATTCATTTGTACAAAAAGAATGTACAATACACACACCAATTATTCCCATGATTTAGATCTGTATGGTCATATTCTCATCATAGTTGATGTATAGTAAATTCTGAGGGAATCGTAGATATTGCATAGTAGCAACCTTATGGAATTTATGACCATACAGATCAAAATTTCACACAATTTGATGAGTTCAGATATTCATTGCACCGTTATACCACCAGTGAACAATTTTGACTTTGTTAGGAGATGATTCTGATATCTGTGAATAAGATGGTCTGTTCTTTTCAAAGGTAATAGTTTCTTTTTACATAATTTTCCCAATAGACCAATTGCTAAAAATTGTATAGATGTATAACTACAATAAAGGCTTACCCGTAAGCATAAAGTATGACCGGATTACTTTGTACACAAACATAATAGACGGGTAATGGTTGTCTCCCTTATGTCCACTGAATTTCCTCCTTTTAAATTGACAAAAATTGCAATATTTTTGGTACGGTCGTTTGAATGCTGGCAAACCTTTAGTTTTTTTAGACTCAAGAGTTACTGTGAATGCTTCTACATAAAAGTGGTTCTGATTGACTGATTACACACCTGTAACTGCATGCCAGCAGAGGTCCCTCCTTCTGTGAATAAACCTTGACTGTGTACTTGAGTGTCCTTGTTGTTCTGTACTAGAGTATTATCCCTTTGTGATATGCATTAATGAAATACTTTTTTGCGATGAACTCCGACTGGAAGTCAGACATGGTGTAGTCTTCCCTGTTTTCCCTATGCATGAGCCATGGATGCATCCATCAGCCCCGAATATGTGCCTGCAATCCTCCATGTTGGCATTTCCCACTTATTTATTTTCTTTATGCCCTTTTAACTGTAAAGTTTCCTTTTCTGAGACAAAAGGAGTTGGATCTTTGTGAGACAGATGTATTATGTATAGTCAGGAGGTGTTATGACTGTGTCTAAGATAACACCATCCCCTAAATGCTGCCTCCAACTAAGTGATCTATTCCCCTAGGTTCTTTTGTGTGAGAGAAGCTGGAAATTATGGTAATTTTGCCCAAAAAAGAATTAATTAAATATCAGGGAAATCTGGTGTTATGTCTTGGTTTGATCTTTAGTTGTGTTTCCATCTAGAAAGGGAATGTATATGTGGCCTTTCACTCCACAAATGCCAAAAGAATGATTTCTCTACACATATATCCCTTGATTCCTGCATTATTTAGTATGGCATTCAAACTAAGGATGCCAAAAGAATGCATTTTGCTTTACATGAGTGTGGAGATGGTCAACTTAAGGTTCAGTGCCCCCATCTGGTGGAGGGCAGGAGAATTAGTTACTCATGGTAGAGTGGTGTCATCTGGTGTATACTTGGGTAAGTCTCCACAAAGGGTTCAAGGGGATCCCTGTTTCTCTCATAGGCACAAAGGGTTGTTAGTTTTCTCTGGTAATGATTAAGGTAATTACCTCCATATGGTCTAAGAAGATTTAAGTCTCTGTCATGACTTTTCTCTCTTTCCTTTACATTTCATCACTCCTAGCAGTATTGATATTCATTTGTACAAAAAGAATGTACAATACACACACTAATTATTCCCATGATTTAGATCTGTATGGTCATATTCTCATCATAGTTGATGTATAGTAAATTCTGAGGGAATAGTAGATATTGCATAGTAGCAACCTTATGAATTTATGACCATACAGATCAAAATTTCACACAATTTGATGAGTTCAGATATTCATTGCACCGTTATACCACCAGTGAACAATTTTGACTTTGTAAGGAGATCTGTGAATAAGATGGTCTGTTCTTTTCATAGGTAATAGTTTCTTTTTACATAATTTTCCCAATAGACCAATTGCTAAAAATTGTATAGATGTATAACTACAATAAAGGCTTACCCGTAAGCATAAAGTATGACCGGATTTCTTTGTACACAAACATAATAGACGGGTAATGGTTGTCTCCCTTATGTCCACTGAATTTCCTCCTTTTAAATTGACAAATATTGCAATATTTTTGGTACGGTTGTTTGAATGCTGGCAAACCTTTAGTTTTTTTAGACTCAAGAGTTACTGTGAATGCTTCTACATAAAAGTGGTTCTGATTGACTGATTACACACCTGTAACTGCATGCCAGCAGAGGTCCCTCCTGTGAATAAACCTTGACTGTGTACTTGAGTGTCCTTGTTGTTCTGTACTAGAGTATTATCCCTTTGTGATATGCATTAATGAAATACTTTTTTGCGATGAACTCCGACTGGAAGTCAGACATGGTGTAGTCTTCCCTGTTTTCCCTATGCATGAGCCATGGATGCATCCATCAGCCCCGAATATGTGCCTGCAATCCTCCATGTTGGCATTTCCCACTTATTTATTCTATTTATGCCCTTTTCACTGTAAAGTTTCCTTTTCTGAGACAAAAGGAGTTGGATCTTTGTGAGACAGATGTATTATGTATAGTCAGGAGGTGTTATGACTGTGTCTAAGATAACACCATCCCCTATATGCTGCCTCCAACTATTTGATCTATTCCCCTAGGTTCTTTTGTGTGAGAGAAGCTGGAAATTATGGTAATTTTGCCCAAAAAAGAATTAATTAAATATCAGGGAAATCTGGTGTTATGTCTTGGTTTGATCTTTAGTTGTGTTTCCATCTAGAAAGGGAATGTATATGTGGCCTTTCACTCCACAAATGCCAAAAGAATGATTTCTCTACACATATATCCCTTGATTCCTGCATTATTTAGTATGGCATTCAAACTAAGGATGCCAAAAGAATGCATTTTGCTTTACATGAGTGTGGAGATGGTCAACTTAAGGTTCAGTCCCCCCATCTGGTGGAGGGCAGGAGAATTAGTTACTCATGGTAGAGTGGTGTCATCTGGTGTATACTTGGGTAAGTCTCCACAAAGGGTTCAAGGGGATCCCTGTTTCTCTCATAGGCACAAAGGGTTGTTAGTTTTCTCTGGTAATGATTAAGGTAATTACCTCCATATGGTCTAAGAAGATTTAAGTCTCTGTCATGACTTTTCTCTCTTTCCTTTACATTTCATCACTCCTAGCAGTATTGATATTCATTTGTACAAAAAGAATGTACAATACACACACCAATTATTCCCATGATTTAGATCTGTATGGTCATATTCTCATCATAGTTGATGTATAGTAAATTCTGAGGGAATAGTAGATATTGCATAGTAGCAACCTTATGAATTTATGACCATACAGATCAAAATTTCACACAATTTGATGAGTTCAGATATTCATTGCACCGTTATACCACCAGTGAACAATTTTGACTTTGTAAGGAGATCTGTGAATAAGATGGTCTGTTCTTTTCATAGGTAATAGTTTCTTTTTACATAATTTTCCCAATAGACCAATTGCTAAAAATTGTATAGATGTATAACTACAATAAAGGCTTACCCGTAAGCATAAAGTATGACCGGATTACTTTGTACACAAACATAATAGACGGGTAATGGTTGTCTCCCTTATGTCCACTGAATTTCCTCCTTTTAAATTGACAAAAATTGCAATATTTTTGGTACGGTCGTTTGAATGCTGGCAAACCTTTAGTTTTTTTAGACTCAAGAGTTACTGTGAATGCTTCTACATAAAAGTGGTTCTGATTGACTGATTACACACCTGTAACTGCATGCCAGCAGAGGTCCCTCCTTCTGTGAATAAACCTTGACTGTGTACTTGAGTGTCCTTGTTGTTCTGTACTAGAGTATTATCCCTTTGTGATATGCATTAATGAAATACTTTTTTGCGATGAACTCCGACTGGAAGTCAGACATGGTGTAGTCTTCCCTGTTTTCCCTATGCATGAGCCATGGATGCATCCATCAGCCCCGGATATGTGCCTGCAATCCTCCATGTTGGCATTTCCCACTTATTTATTTTCTTTATGCCCTTTTAACTGTAAAGTTTCCTTTTCTGAGACAAAAGGAGTTGGATCTTTGTGAGACAGATGTATTATGTATAGTCAGGAGGTGTTATGACTGTGTCTAAGATAACACCATCCCCTAAATGCTGCCTCCAACTAAGTGATCTATTCCCCTAGGTTCTTTTGTGTGAGAGAAGCTCGAAATTATGGTAATTTTGCCCAAAAAAGAATTAATTAAATATCAGGGAAATCTGGTGTTATGTCTTGGTTTGATCTTTAGTTGTGTTTCCATCTAGAAAGGGAATGTATATGTGGCCTTTCACTCCACAAATGCCAAAAGAATGATTTCTCTACACATATATCCCTTGATTCCTGCATTATTTAGTATGGCATTCAAACTAAGGATGCCAAAAGAATGCATTTTGCTTTACATGAGTGTGGAGATGGTCAACTTAAGGTTCAGTGCCCCCATCTGGTGGAGGGCAGGAGAATTAGTTACTCATGGTAGAGTGGTGTCATCTGGTGTATACTTGGGTAAGTCTCCACAAAGGGTTCAAGGGGATCCCTGTTTCTCTCATAGGCACAAAGGGTTGTTAGTTTTCTCTGGTAATGATTAAGGTAATTACCTCCATATGGTCTAAGAAGATTTAAGTCTCTGTCATGACTTTTCTCTCTTTCCTTTACATTTCATCACTCCTAGCAGTATTGATATTCATTTGTACAAAAAGAATGTAGAATACACACACCAATTATTCCCATGATTTAGATCTGTATGGTCATATTCTCATCATAGTTGATGTATAGTAAATTCTGAGGGAATCGTAGATATTGCATAGTAGCAACCTTATGGAATTTATGACCATACAGATCAAAATTTCACACAATTTGATGAGTTCAGATATTCATTCCACCGTTATACCACCAGTTAACAATTTTGACTTTGTTAGGAGATGATTCTGATATCTGTGAATAAGATGGTCTGTTCTTTTCAAAGGTAATAGTTTCTTTTTACATAATTTTCCCAATAGACCAATTGCTAAAAATTGTATAGATGTATAACTACAATAAAGGCTTACCCGTAAGCATAAAGTATGACCGGATTTCTTTGTACACAAACATAATAGACGGGTAATGGTTGTCTCCCTTATGTCCACTGAATTTCCTCCTTTTAAATTGACAAATATTGCAATATTTTTGGTACGGTTGTTTGAATGCTGGCAAACCTTTAGTTTTTTTAGACTCAAGAGTTACTGTGAATGCTTCTACATAAAAGTGGTTCTGATTGACTGATTACACACCTGTAACTGCATGCCAGCAGAGGTCCCTCCTGTGAATAAACCTTGACTGTGTACTTGAGTGTCCTTGTTGTTCTGTACTAGAGTATTATCCCTTTGTGATATGCATTAATGAAATACTTTTTTGCGATGAACTCCGACTGGAAGTCAGACATGGTGTAGTCTTCCCTGTTTTCCCTATGCATGAGCCATGGATGCATCCATCAGCCCCGAATATGTGCCTGCAATCCTCCATGTTGGCATTTCCCACTTATTTATTCTATTTATGCCCTTTTCACTGTAAAGTTTCCTTTTCTGAGACAAAAGGAGTTGGATCTTTGTGAGACAGATGTATTATGTATAGTCAGGAGGTGTTATGACTGTGTCTAAGATAACACCATCCCCTATATGCTGCCTCCAACTATTTGATCTATTCCCCTAGGTTCTTTTGTGTGAGAGAAGCTGGAAATTATGGTAATTTTGCCCAAAAAAGAATTAATTAAATATCAGGGAAATCTGGTGTTATGTCTTGGTTTGATCTTTAGTTGTGTTTCCATCTAGAAAGGGAATGTATATGTGGCCTTTCACTCCACAAATGCCAAAAGAATGATTTCTCTACACATATATCCCTTGATTCCTGCATTATTTAGTATGGCATTCAAACTAAGGATGCCAAAAGAATGCATTTTGCTTTACATGAGTGTGGAGATGGTCAACTTAAGGTTCAGTCCCCCCATCTGGTGGAGGGCAGGAGAATTAGTTACTCATGGTAGAGTGGTGTCATCTGGTGTATACTTGGGTAAGTCTCCACAAAGGGTTCAAGGGGATCCCTGTTTCTCTCATAGGCACAAAGGGTTGTTAGTTTTCTCTGGTAATGATTAAGGTAATTACCTCCATATGGTCTAAGAAGATTTAAGTCTCTGTCATGACTTTTCTCTCTTTCCTTTACATTTCATCACTCCTAGCAGTATTGATATTCATTTGTACAAAAAGAATGTACAATACACACACCAATTATTCCCATGATTTAGATCTGTATGGTCATATTCTCATCATAGTTGATGTATAGTAAATTCTGAGGGAATAGTAGATATTGCATAGTAGCAACCTTATGAATTTATGACCATACAGATCAAAATTTCACACAATTTGATGAGTTCAGATATTCATTGCACCGTTATACCACCAGTGAACAATTTTGACTTTGTAAGGAGATCTGTGAATAAGATGGTCTGTTCTTTTCATAGGTAATAGTTTCTTTTTACATAATTTTCCCAATAGACCAATTGCTAAAAATTGTATAGATGTATAACTACAATAAAGGCTTACCCGTAAGCATAAAGTATGACCGGATTACTTTGTACACAAACATAATAGACGGGTAATGGTTGTCTCCCTTATGTCCACTGAATTTCCTCCTTTTAAATTGACAAAAATTGCAATATTTTTGGTACGGTCGTTTGAATGCTGGCAAACCTTTAGTTTTTTTAGACTCAAGAGTTACTGTGAATGCTTCTACATAAAAGTGGTTCTGATTGACTGATTACACACCTGTAACTGCATGCCAGCAGAGGTCCCTCCTTCTGTGAATAAACCTTGACTGTGTACTTGAGTGTCCTTGTTGTTCTGTACTAGAGTATTATCCCTTTGTGATATGCATTAATGAAATACTTTTTTGCGATGAACTCCGACTGGAAGTCAGACATGGTGTAGTCTTCCCTGTTTTCCCTATGCATGAGCCATGGATGCATCCATCAGCCCCGAATATGTGCCTGCAATCCTCCATGTTGGCATTTCCCACTTATTTATTTTCTTTATGCCCTTTTAACTGTAAAGTTTCCTTTTCTGAGACAAAAGGAGTTGGATCTTTGTGAGACAGATGTATTATGTATAGTCAGGAGGTGTTATGACTGTGTCTAAGATAACACCATCCCCTAAATGCTGCCTCCAACTAAGTGATCTATTCCCCTAGGTTCATTTGTGTGAGAGAAGCTGGAAATTATGGTAATTTTGCCCAAAAAAGAATTAATTAAATATCAGGGAAATCTGGTGTTATGTCTTGGTTTGATCTTTAGTTGTGTTTCCATCTAGAAAGGGAATGTATATGTGGCCTTTCACTCCACAAATGCCAAAAGAATGATTTCTCTACACATATATCCCTTGATTCCTGCATTATTTAGTATGGCATTCAAACTAAGGATGCCAAAAGAATGCATTTTGCTTTACATGAGTGTGGAGATGGTCAACTTAAGGTTCAATCCCCCCATCTGGTGGAGGGCAGGAGAATTAGTTACTCATGGTAGAGTGGTGTCATCTGGTGTATACTTGGGTAAGTCTCCACAAAGGGTTCAAGGGGATCCCTGTTTCTCTCATAGGCACAAAGGGTTGTTAGTTTTCTCTGGTAATGATTAAGGTAATTACCTCCATATGGTCTAAGAAGATTTAAGTCCCTGTCATGACTTTTCTCTCTTTCCTTTACATTTCATCACTCCTAGCAGTATTGATATTCATTTGTACAAAAAGAATGTACAATACACACACCAATTATTCCCATGATTTAGATCTGTATGGTCATATTCTCATCATAGTTGATGTATAGTAAATTCTGAGGGAATCGTAGATATTGCATAGTAGCAACCTTATGGAATTTATGACCATACAGATCAAAATTTCACACAATTTGATGAGTTCAGATATTCATTGCACCGTTATACCACCAGTGAACAATTTTGACTTTGTTAGGAGATGATTCTGATATCTGTGAATAAGATGGTCTGTTCTTTTCAAAGGTAATAGTTTCTTTTTACATAATTTTCCCAATAGACCAATTGCTAAAAATTGTATAGATGTATAACTACAATAAAGGCTTACCCGTAAGCATAAAGTATGACCGGATTACTTTGTACACAAACATAATAGACGGGTAATGGTTGTCTCCCTTATGTCCACTGAATTTCCTCCTTTTAAATTGACAAAAATTGCAATATTTTTGGTACGGTCGTTTGAATGCTGGCAAACCTTTAGTTTTTTTAGACTCAAGAGTTACTGTGAATGCTTCTACATAAAAGTGGTTCTGATTGACTGATTACACACCTGTAACTGCATGCCAGCAGAGGTCCCTCCTTCTGTGAATAAACCTTGACTGTGTACTTGAGTGTCCTTGTTGTTCTGTACTAGAGTATTATCCCTTTGTGATATGCATTAATGAAATACTTTTTTGCGATGAACTCCGACTGGAAGTCAGACATGGTGTAGTCTTCCCTGTTTTCCCTATGCATGAGCCATGGATGCATCCATCAGCCCCGAATATGTGCCTGCAATCCTCCATGTTGGCATTTCCCACTTATTTATTTTCTTTATGCCCTTTTAACTGTAAAGTTTCCTTTTCTGAGACAAAAGGAGTTGGATCTTTGTGAGACAGATGTATTATGTATAGTCAGGAGGTGTTATGACTGTGTCTAAGATAACACCATCCCCTAAATGCTGCCTCCAACTAAGTGATCTATTCCCCTAGGTTCTTTTGTGTGAGAGAAGCTGGAAATTATGGTAATTTTGCCCAAAAAAGAATTAATTAAATATCAGGGAAATCTGGTGTTATGTCTTGGTTTGATCTTTAGTTGTGTTTCCATCTAGAAAGGGAATGTATATGTGGCCTTTCACTCCACAAATGCCAAAAGAATGATTTCTCTACACATATATCCCTTGATTCCTGCATTATTTAGTATGGCATTCAAACTAAGGATGCCAAAAGAATGCATTTTGCTTTACATGAGTGTGGAGATGGTCAACTTAAGGTTCAGTGCCCCCATCTGGTGGAGGGCAGGAGAATTAGTTACTCATGGTAGAGTGGTGTCATCTGGTGTATACTTGGGTAAGTCTCCACAAAGGGTTCAAGGGGATCCCTGTTTCTCTCATAGGCACAAAGGGTTGTTAGTTTTCTCTGGTAATGATTAAGGTAATTACCTCCATATGGTCTAAGAAGATTTAAGTCTCTGTCATGACTTTTCTCTCTTTCCTTTACATTTCATCACTCCTAGCAGTATTGATATTCATTTGTACAAAAAGAATGTACAATACACACACCAATTATTCCCATGATTTAGATCTGTATGGTCATATTCTCATCATAGTTGATGTATAGTAAATTCTGAGGGAACCGTAGATATTGCATAGTAGCAACCTTATGGAATTTATGACCATACAGATCAAAATTTCACACAATTTGATGAGTTCAGATATTCATTGCACCGTTATACCACCAGTGAACAATTTTGACTTTGTAAGGAGATCTGTGAATAAGATGGTCTGTTCTTTTCAAAGGTAATAGTTTCTTTTTACATAATTTTCCCAATAGACCAATTGCTAAAAATTGTATAGATGTATAACTACAATAAAGGCTTACCCGTAAGCATAAAGTATGACCGGATTTCTTTGTACACAAACATAATAGACGGGTAATGGTTGTCTCCCTTATGTCCACTGAATTTCCTCCTTTTAAATTGACAAAAATTGCAATATTTTTGGTACGGTTGTTTGAATGCTGGCAAACCTTTAGTTTTTTTAGACTCAAGAGTTACTGTGAATGCTTCTACATAAAAGTGGTTCTGATTGACTGATTACACACCTGTAACTGCATGCCAGCAGAGGTCCCTCCTTCTGTGAATAAACCTTGACTGTGTACTTGAGTGTCCTTGTTGTTCTGTACTAGAGTATTATCCCTTTGTGATATGCATTAATGAAATACTTTTTTGCGATGAACTCCGACTGGAAGTCAGACATGGTGTAGTCTTCCCTGTTTTCCCTATGCATGAGCCATGGATGCATCCATCAGCCCCGAATATGTGCCTGCAATCCTCCATGTTGGCATTTCCCACTTATTTATTTTCTTTATGCCCTTTTAACTGTAAAGTTTCCTTTTCTGAGACAAAAGGAGTTGGATCTTTGTGAGACAGATGTATTATGTATAGTCAGGAGGAGTTATGACTGTGTCTAAGATAACACCATCCCCTAAATGCTGCCTCCAACTAAGTGATCTATTCCCCTAGGTTCTTTTGTGTGAGAGAAGCTGGAAATTATGGTAATTTTGCCCAAAAAAGAATTAATTAAATATCAGGGAAATCTGGTGTTATGTCTTGGTTTGATCTTTAGTTGTGTTTCCATCTAGAAAGGGAATGTATATGTGGCCTTTCACTCCACAAATGCCAAAAGAATGATTTCTCTACACATATATCCCTTGATTCCTGCATTATTTAGTATGGCATTCAAACTAAGGATGCCAAAAGAATGCATTTTGCTTTACATGAGTGTGGAGATGGTCAACTTAAGGTTCAGTGCCCCCATCTGGTGGAGGGCAGGAGAATTAGTTACTCATGGTAGAGTGGTGTCATCTGGTGTGTACTTGGGTAAGTCTCCACAAAGGGTTCAAGGGGATCCCTGTTTCTCTCATAGGCACAAAGGGTTGTTAGTTTTCTCTGGTAATGATTAAGGTAATTACCTCCATATGGTCTAAGAAGATTTAAGTCTCTGTCATGACTTTTCTCTCTTTCCTTTACATTTCATCACTCCTAGCAGTATTGATATTCATTTGTACAAAAAGAATGTACAATACACACACCAATTATTCCCATGATTTAGATCTGTATGGTCATATTCTCATCATAGTTGATGTATAGTAAATTCTGAGGGAATCGTAGATATTGCATAGTAGCAACCTTATGGAATTTATGACCATACAGATCAAAATTTCACACAATTTGATGAGTTCAGATATTCATTGCACCGTTATACCACCAGTGAACAATTTTGACTTTGTAAGGAGATCTGTGAATAAGATGGTCTGTTCTTTTCAAAGGTAATAGTTTCTTTTTACATAATTTTCCCAATAGACCAATTGCTAAAAATTGTATAGATGTATAACTACAATAAAGGCCTACCCGTAAGCATAAAGTATGACCGGATTTCTTTGTACACAAACATAATAGACGGGTAATGGTTGTCTCCCTTATGTCCACTGAATTTCCTCCTTTTAAATTGACAAAAATTGCAATATTTTTGGTACGGTTGTTTGAATGCTGGCAAACCTTTAGTTTTTTTAGACTCAAGAGTTACTGTGAATGCTTCTACATAAAAGTGGTTCTGATTGACTGATTACACACCTGTAACTGCATGCCAGCAGAGGTCCCTCCTTCTGTGAATAAACCTTGACTGTGTACTTGAGTGTCCTTGTTGTTCTGTACTAGAGTATTATCCCTTTGTGATATGCATTAATGAAATACTTTTTTGCGATGAACTCCGACTGGAAGTCAGACATGGTGTAGTCTTCCCTGTTTTCCCTATGCATGAGCCATGGATGCATCCATCAGCCCCGAATATGTGCCTGCAATCCTCCATGTTGGCATTTCCCACTTATTTATTTTCTTTATGCCCTTTTAACTGTAAAGTTTCCTTTTCTGAGACAAAAGGAGTTGGATCTTTGTGAGACAGATGTATTATGTATAGTCAGGAGGTGTTATGACTGTGTCTAAGATAACACCATCCCCTAAATGCTGCCTCCAACTAAGTGATCTATTCCCCTAGGTTCTTTTGTGTGAGAGAAGCTGGAAATTATGGTAATTTTGCCCAAAAAAGAATTAATTAAATATCAGGGAAATCTGGTGTTATGTCTTGGTTTGATCTTTAGTTGTGTTTCCATCTAGAAAGGGAATGTATATGTGGCCTTTCACTCCACAAATGCCAAAAGAATGATTTCTCTACACATATATCCCTTGATTCCTGCATTATTTAGTATGGCATTCAAACTAAGGATGCCAAAAGAATGCATTTTGCTTTACATGAGTGTGGAGATGGTCAACTTAAGGTTCAGTCCCCCCATCTGGTGGAGGGCTGGAGAATTAGTTACTCATGGTAGAGTGGTGTCATCTGGTGTATACTTGGGTAAGTCTCCACAAAGGGTTCAAGGGGATCCCTGTTTCTCTCATAGACACAAAGTGTTGTTAGTTTTCTCTGGTAATGATTAAGGTAATTACCTCCATATGGTCTAAGAAGATTTAAGTCTCTGTCATGACTTTTCTCTCTTTCCTTTACATTTCATCACTCCTAGCAGTATTGATATTCATTTGTACAAAAAGAATGTACAATACACACACTAATTATTCCCATGATTTAGATCTGTATGGTCATATTCTCATCATAGTTGATGTATAGTAAATTCTGAGGGAATAGTAGATATTGCATAGTAGCAACCTTATGAATTTATGACCATACAGATCAAAATTTCACACAATTTGATGAGTTCAGATATTCATTGCACCGTTATACCACCAGTGAACAATTTTGACTTTGTAAGGAGATCTGTGAATAAGATGGTCTGTTCTTTTCATAGGTAATAGTTTCTTTTTACATAATTTTCCCAATAGACCAATTGCTAAAAATTGTATAGATGTATAACTACAATAAAGGCTTACCCGTAAGCATAAAGTATGACCGGATTTCTTTGTACACAAACATAATAGACGGGTAATGGTTGTCTCCCTTATGTCCACTGAATTTCCTCCTTTTAAATTGACAAAAATTGCAATATTTTTGGTACGGTCGTTTGAATGCTGGCAAACCTTTAGTTTTTTTAGACTCAAGAGTTACTGTGAATGCTTCTACATAAAAGTGGTTCTGATTGACTGATTACACACCTGTAACTGCATGCCAGCAGAGGTCCCTCCTTCTGTGAATAAACCTTGACTGTGTACTTGAGTGTCCTTGTTGTTCTGTACTAGAGTATTATCCCTTTGTGATATGCATTAATGAAATACTTTTTTGCGATGAACTCCGACTGGAAGTCAGACATGGTGTAGTCTTCCCTGTTTTCCCTATGCATGAGCCATGGATGCATCCATCAGCCCCGAATATGTGCCTGCAATCCTCCATGTTGGCATTTCCCACTTATTTATTTTCTTTATGCCCTTTTAACTGTAAAGTTTCCTTTTCTGAGACAAAAGGAGTTGGATCTTTGTGAGACAGATGTATTATGTATAGTCAGGAGGTGTTATGACTGTGTCTAAGATAACACCATCCCCTAAATGCTGCCTCCAACTAAGTGATCTATTCCCCTAGGTTCTTTTGTGTGAGAGAAGCTGGAAATTATGGTAATTTTGCCCAAAAAAGAATTAATTAAATATCAGGGAAATCTGGTGTTATGTCTTGGTTTGATCTTTAGTTGTGTTTCCATCTAGAAAGGGAATGTATATGTGGCCTTTCACTCCACAAATGCCAAAAGAATGATTTCTCTACACATATATCCCTTGATTCCTGCATTATTTAGTATGGCATTCAAACTAAGGATGCCAAAAGAATGCATTTTGCTTTACATGAGTGTGGAGATGGTCAACTTAAGGTTCAATCCCCCCATCTGGTGGAGGGCAGGAGAATTAGTTACTCATGGTAGAGTGGTGTCATCTGGTGTATACTTGGGTAAGTCTCCACAAAGGGTTCAAGGGGATCCCTGTTTCTCTCATAGGCACAAAGGGTTGTTAGTTTTCTCTGGTAATGATTAAGGTAATTACCTCCATATGGTCTAAGAAGATTTAAGTCTCTGTCATGACTTTTCTCTCTTTCCTTTACATTTCATCACTCCTAGCAGTATTGATATTCATTTGTACAAAAAGAATGTACAATACACACACCAATTATTCCCATGATTTAGATCTGTATGGTCATATTCTCATCATAGTTGATGTATAGTAAATTCTGAGGGAATAGTAGATATTGCATAGTAGCAACCTTATGGAATTTATGACCATACAGATCAAAATTTCACACAATTTGATGAGTTCAGATATTCATTCCACCGTTATACCACCAGTTAACAATTTTGACTTTGTTAGGAGATGATTCTGATATCTGTGAATAAGATGGTCTGTTCTTTTCAAAGGTAATAGTTTCTTTTTACATAATTTTCCCAATAGACCAATTGCTAAAAATTGTATAGATGTATAACTACAATAAAGGCTTACCCGTAAGCATAAAGTATGACCGGATTTCTTTGTACACAAACATAATAGACGGGTAATGGTTGTCTCCCTTATGTCCACTGAATTTCCTCCTTTTAAATTGACAAAAATTGCAATATTTTTGGTACGGTCGTTTGAATGCTGGCAAACCTTTAGTTTTTTTAGACTCAAGAGTTACTGTGAATGCTTCTACATAAAAGTGGTTCTGATTGACTGATTACACACCTGTAACTGCATGCCAGCAGAGGTCCCTCCTTCTGTGAATAAACCTTGACTGTGTACTTGAGTGTCCTTGTTGTTCTGTACTAGAGTATTATCCCTTTGTGATATGCATTAATGAAATACTTTTTTGCGATGAACTCCGACTGGAAGTCAGACATGGTGTAGTCTTCCCTGTTTTCCCTATGCATGAGCCATGGATGCATCCATCAGCCCCGAATATGTGCCTGCAATCCTCCATGTTGGCATTTCCCACTTATTTATTTTCTTTATGCCCTTTTAACTGTAAAGTTTCCTTTTCTGAGACAAAAGGAGTTGGATCTTTGTGAGACAGATGTATTATGTATAGTCAGGAGGTGTTATGACTGTGTCTAAGATAACACCATCCCCTAAATGCTGCCTCCAACTAAGTGATCTATTCCCCTAGGTTCTTTTGTGTGAGAGAAGCTGGAAATTATGGTAATTTTGCCCAAAAAAGAATTAATTAAATATCAGGGAAATCTGGTGTTATGTCTTGGTTTGATCTTTAGTTGTGTTTCCATCTAGAAAGGGAATGTATATGTGGCCTTTCACTCCACAAATGCCAAAAGAATGATTTCTCTACACATATATCCCTTGATTCCTGCATTATTTAGTATGGCATTCAAACTAAGGATGCCAAAAGAATGCATTTTGCTTTACATGAGTGTGGAGATGGTCAACTTAAGGTTCAGTGCCCCCATCTGGTGGAGGGCAGGAGAATTAGTTACTCATGGTAGAGTGGTGTCATCTGGTGTATACTTGGGTAAGTCTCCACAAAGGGTTCAAGGGGATCCCTGTTTCTCTCATAGGCACAAAGGGTTGTTAGTTTTCTCTGGTAATGATTAAGGTAATTACCTCCATATGGTCTAAGAAGATTTAAGTCTCTGTCATGACTTTTCTCTCTTTCCTTTACATTTCATCACTCCTAGCAGTATTGATATTCATTTGTACAAAAAGAATGTACAATACACACACCAATTATTCCCATGATTTAGATCTGTATGGTCATATTCTCATCATAGTTGATGTATAGTAAATTCTGAGGGAATAGTAGATATTGCATAGTAGCAACCTTATGGAATTTATGACCATACAGATCAAAATTTCACACAATTTGATGAGTTCAGATATTCATTCCACCGTTATACCACCAGTTAACAATTTTGACTTTGTTAGGAGATGATTCTGATATCTGTGAATAAGATGGTCTGTTCTTTTCAAAGGTAATAGTTTCTTTTTACATAATTTTCCCAATAGACCAATTGCTAAAAATTGTATAGATGTATAACTACAATAAAGGCTTACCCGTAAGCATAAAGTATGACCGGATTTCTTTGTACACAAACATAATAGACGGGTAATGGTTGTCTCCCTTATGTCCACTGAATTTCCTCCTTTTAAATTGACAAAAATTGCAATATTTTTGGTACGGTCGTTTGAATGCTGGCAAACCTTTAGTTTTTTTAGACTCAAGATTTACTGTGAATGCTTCTACATAAAAGTGGTTCTGATTGACTGATTACACACCTGTAACTGCATGCCAGCAGAGGTCCCTCCTTCTGTGAATAAACCTTGACTGTGTACTTGCATGTCCTTGTTGTTCTGTACTAGAGTATTATCCCTTTGTGATATGCATTAATGAAATACTTTTTTGCGATGAACTCCGACTGGAAGTCAGACATGGTGTAGTCTTCCCTGTTTTCCCTATGCATGAGCCATGGATGCATCCATCAGCCCCGAATATGTGCCTGCAATCCTCCATGTTGGCATTTCCCACTTATTTATTTTCTTTATGCCCTTTTAACTGTAAAGTTTCCTTTTCTGAGACAAAAGGAGTTGGATCTTTGTGAGACAGATGTATTATGTATAGTCAGGAGGTGTTATGACTGTGTCTAAGATAACACCATCCCCTAAATGCTGCCTCCAACTAAGTGATCTATTCCCCTAGGTTCTTTTGTGTGAGAGAAGCTGGAAATTATGGTAATTTTGCCCAAAAAAGAATTAATTAAATATCAGGGAAATCTGGTGTTATGTCTTGGTTTGATCTTTAGTTGTGTTTCCATCTAGAAAGGGAATGTATATGTGGCCTTTCACTCCACAAATGCCAAAAGAATGATTTCTCTACACATATATCCCTTGATTCCTGCATTATTTAGTATGGCATTCAAACTAAGGATGCCAAAAGAATGCATTTTGCTTTACATGAGTGTGGAGATGGTCAACTTAAGGTTCAGTCCCCCCATCTGGTGGAGGGCTGGAGAATTAGTTACTCATGGTAGAGTGGTGTCATCTGGTGTATACTTGGGTAAGTCTCCACAAAGGGTTCAAGGGGATCCCTGTTTCTCTCATAGACACAAAGTGTTGTTAGTTTTCTCTGGTAATGATTAAGGTAATTACCTCCATATGGTCTAAGAAGATTTAAGTCTCTGTCATGACTTTTCTCTCTTTCCTTTACATTTCATCACTCCTAGCAGTATTGATATTCATTTGTACAAAAAGAATGTACAATACACACACCAATTATTCCCATGATTTAGATCTGTATGGTCATATTCTCATCATAGTTGATGTATAGTAAATTCTGAGGGAATAGTAGATATTGCATAGTAGCAACCTTATGAATTTATGACCATACAGATAAAAATTTCACACAATTTGATGAGTTCAGATATTCATTGCACCGTTAAACCACCAGTGAACAATTTTGACTTTGTAAGGAGATCTGTGAATAAGATGGTCTGTTCTTTTCATAGGTAATAGTTTCTTTTTACATAATTTTCCCAATAGACCAATTGCTAAAAATTGTATAGATGTATAACTACAATAAAGGCTTACCCGTAAGCATAAAGTATGACCGGATTTCTTTGTACACAAACATAATAGACGGGTAATGGTTGTCTCCCTTATGTCCACTGAATTTCCTCCTTTTAAATTGACAAAAATTGCAAAATTTTTGGTACGGTCGTTTGAATGCTGGCAAACCTTTAGTTTTTTAAGACTCAAGAGTTACTGTGAATGCTTCTACATAAAAGTGGTTCTGATTGACTGATTACACACCTGTAACTGCATGCCAGCAGAGGTCCCTCCTTCTGTGAATAAACCTTGACTGTGTACTTGAGTGTCCTTGTTGTTCTGTACTAGAGTATTATCCCTTTGTGATATGCATTAATGAAATACTTTTTTGCGATGAACTCCGACTGGAAGTCAGACATGGTGTAGTCTTCCCTGTTTTCCCTATGCATGAGCCATGGATGCATCCATCAGCCCCGAATATGTGCCTGCAATCCTCCATGTTGGCATTTCCCACTTATTTATTTTCTTTATGCCCTTTTAACTGTAAAGTTTCCTTTTCTGAGACAAAAGGAGTTGGATCTTTGTGAGACAGATGTATTATGTATAGTCAGGAGGTGTTATGACTGTGTCTAAGATAACACCATCCCCTAAATGCTGCCTCCAACTAAGTGATCTATTCCCCTAGGTTCTTTTGTGTGAGAGAAGCTGGAAATTATGGTAATTTTGCCCAAAAAAGAATTAATTAAATATCAGGGAAATCTGGTGTTATGTCTTGGTTTGATCTTTAGTTGTGTTTCCATCTAGAAAGGGAATGTATATGGTCGAAAATCACGAAATTGCAGCAACTGCCCAAAAAATTAAATCTGAGAGGATCATTTATTTCTTTTGCAAATATCATCTATATATACTAAAAGACTTGTGTGCGAAGTTGGGAACGCTAACTACCATAAATAGCTTTAGCACAGGGCTAATATGAATATAAAAACGTCACGTTACGACCCCCCCCCCCCCCCGACCCCCCCCCCCCCTAGATCATATAATATTCATTGGCTATGCCTACACCCCCATCAGACACTGGGCTGACACAGGAGAAATGGTTTTATTAAAAAAAAATGCATTTCTATCTTTTTTTTTTATTTCCCTAGCTGTTTATTCACAAGGGGTCGTAACGTGACGGGGGTCGTAACGTGACGGGGGTCGTAACGTGATGCAAAAATATGTAGAGGCTGATAACCTTTTTCCTATTAAATGTAGAGATTTAATTCTTTCGCCATGTTGTAGGTATATATCGACCCAACACAGGAACACTATGTCTACCTTTTTCCTGACCCCAAGTGACCCACTGTGGGTCGTAACGCGACGGTGTCGTAACGTGACGGTGTCGTAACGTGACGGTGTCGTAACGTGACGAAAAAATACATTTGGGCTGATAACTTTTTTTCTAGTAAAGATAAAGACTTAATTTTTTTACCATATTGTAGGTATATATCGACCCTTTAATACCGCAAAAAAACTGTTACTAATATTAAAGGGAACTTAAGTTATTGATGGATTAGAGGGTGTCGTAACGTGACTGCCTAAACTACACCAAAATAGCACAAATTGAGATCAGTATGAAAAAAGCCATGTCGGCCTATCTTTTTATAGTGGGAAGATACATATATGTGAGTAATTAAAAACTGTGAAAACCATTTGATTCTAACTCTTTTTAATTTTATTTTATGCATGATTTCATGCTGGTGTCGTAACGTGACGCCCTCACGTTTTTGGCCATAATTTGTCTAAATATTTTAGTTATGTGGTATTTATGGTTCTAGACTCTGCCTCACAATGCCCTAGATGCATGGAAACCATTTAAACTATTCCCCAAAACAGATTTTTAGAAATATTCGAAATATAGCCTAGTTGCTGCAATTTCGTGATTTTCGACCATATGTGGCCTTTCACTCCACAAATGCCAAAAGAATGATTTCTCTACACATATATCCCTTGATTCCTGCATTATTTAGTATGGCATTCAAACTAAGGATGCCAAAAGAATGCATTTTGCTTTACATGAGTGTGGAGATGGTCAACTTAAGGTTCAGTCCCCCCATCTGGTGGAGGGCTGGAGAATTAGTTACTCATGGTAGAGTGGTGTCATCTGGTGTATACTTGGGTAAGTCTCCACAAAGGGTTCAAGGGGATCCCTGTTTCTCTAATAGACACAAAGTGTTGTTAGTTTTCTCTGGTAATGATTAAGGTAATTACCTCCATATGGTCTAAGAAGATTTAAGTCTCTGTCATGACTTTTCTCTCTTTCCTTTACATTTCATCACTCCTAGCAGTATTGATATTCATTTGTACAAAAAGAATGTACAATACACACACCAATTATTCCCATGATTTAGATCTGTATGGTCATATTCTCATCATAGTTGATGTATAGTAAATTCTGAGGGAATAGTAGATATTGCATAGTAGCAACCTTATGAATTTATGACCATACAGATAAAAATTTCACACAATTTGATGAGTTCAGATATTCATTGCACCGTTATACCACCAGTGAACAATTTTGACTTTGTAAGGAGATCTGTGAATAAGATGGTCTGTTCTTTTCATAGGTAATAGTTTCTTTTTACATAATTTTCCCAATAGACCAATTTCTAAAAATTGTATAGATGTATAACTACAATAAAGGCTTACCCGTAAGCATAAAGTATGACCGGATTTCTTTGTACACAAACATAATAGACGGGTAATGGTTGTCTCCCTTATGTCCACTGAATTTCCTCCTTTTAAATTGACAAAAATTGCAATATTTTTGGTACGGTCGTTTGAATGCTGGCAAACCTTTAGTTTTTTTAGACTCAAGAATTACTGTGAATGCTTCTACATAAAAGTGGTTCTGATTGACTGATTACACACATGTAACTGCATGCCAGCAGAGGTCCCTCCTTCTGTGAATAAACCTTGACTGTGTACTTGCATGTCCTTGTTGTTCTGTACTAGAGTATTATCCCTTTGTGATATGCATTAATGAAATACTTTTTTGCGATGAACTCCGACTGGAAGTCAGACATGGTGTAGTCTTCCCTGTTTTCCCTATGCATGAGCCATGGATGCATCCATCAGCCCCGAATATGTGCCTGCAATCCTCCATGTTGGCATTTCCCACTTATTTATTTTCTTTATGCCCTTTTAACTGTAAAGTTTCCTTTTCTGAGACAAAAGGAGTTGGATCTTTGTGAGACAGATGTATTATGTATAGTCAGGAGGTGTTATGACTGTGTCTAAGATAACACCATCCCCTAAATGCTGCCTCCAACTAAGTGATCTATTCCCCTAGGTTCTTTTGTGTGAGAGAAGCTGGAAATTATGGTAATTTTGCCCAAAAAAGAATTAATTAAATATCAGGGAAATCTGGTGTTATGTCTTGGTTTGATCTTTAGTTGTGTTTCCATCTAGAAAGGGAATGTATATGTGGCCTTTCACTCCACAAATGCCAAAAGAATGATTTCTCTACACATATATCCCTTGATTCCTGCATTATTTAGTATGGCATTCAAACTAAGGATGCCAAAAGAATGCATTTTGCTTTACATGAGTGTGGAGATGGTCAACTTAAGGTTCAGTCCCCCCATCTGGTGGAGGGCTGGAGAATTAGTTACTCATGGTAGAGTGGTGTCATCTGGTGTATACTTGGGTAAGTCTCCACAAAGGGTTCAAGGGGATCCCTGTTTCTCTCATAGACACAAAGTGTTGTTAGTTTTCTCTGGTAATGATTAAGGTAATTACCTCCATATGGTCTAAGAAGATTTAAGTCTCTGTCATGACTTTTCTCTCTTTCCTTTACATTTCATCACTCCTAGCAGTATTGATATTCATTTGTACAAAAAGAATGTACAATACACACACTAATTATTCCCATGATTTAGATCTGTATGGTCATATTCTCATCATAGTTGATGTATAGTAAATTCTGAGGGAATAGTAGATATTGCATAGTAGCAACCTTATGGAATTTATGACCATACAGATCAAAATTTCACACAATTTGATGAGTTCAGATATTCATTGCACCGTTATACCACCAGTGAACAATTTTGACTTTGTAAGGAGATCTGTGAATAAGATGGTCTGTTCTTTTCATAGGTAATAGTTTCTTTTTACATAATTTTCCCAATAGACCAATTGCTAAAAATTGTATAGATGTATAACTACAATAAAGGCTTACCCGTAAGCATAAAGTATGACCGGATTTCTTTGTACACAAACATAATAGACGGGTAATGGTTGTCTCCCTTATGTCCACTGAATTTCCTCCTTTTAAATTGACAAAAATTGCAATATTTTTGGTACGGTCGTTTGAATGCTGGCAAACCTTTAGTTTTTTTAGACTCAAGAATTACTGTGAATGCTTCTACATAAAAGTGGTTCTGATTGACTGATTACACACCTGTAACTGCATGCCAGCAGAGGTCCCTCCTTCTGTGAATAAACCTTGACTGTGTACTTGCATGTCCTTGTTGTTCTGTACTAGAGTATTATCCCTTTGTGATATGCATTAATGAAATACTTTTTTGCGATGAACTCCGACTGGAAGTCAGACATGGTGTAGTCTTCCCTGTTTTCCCTATGCATGAGCCATGGATGCATCCATCAGCCCCGAATATGTGCCTGCAATCCTCCATGTTGGCATTTCCCACTTATTTATTTTCTTTATGCCCTTTTAACTGTAAAGTTTCCTTTTCTGAGACAAAAGGAGTTGGATCTTTGTGAGACAGATGTATTATGTATAGTCAGGAGGAGTTATGACTGTGTCTAAGATAACACCATCCCCTAAATGCTGCCTCCAACTAAGTGATCTATTCCCCTAGGTTCTTTTGTGTGAGAGAAGCTGGAAATTATGGTAATTTTGCCCAAAAAAGAATTAATTAAATATCAGGGAAATCTGGTGTTATGTCTTGGTTTGATCTTTAGTTGTGTTTCCATCTAGAAAGGGAATGTATATGTGGCCTTTCACTCCACAAATGCCAAAAGAATGATTTCTCTACACATATATCCCTTGATTCCTGCATTATTTAGTATGGCATTCAAACTAAGGATGCCAAAAGAATGCATTTTGCTTTACATGAGTGTGGAGATGGTCAACTTAAGGTTCAGTGCCCCCATCTGGTGGAGGGCAGGAGAATTAGTTACTCATGGTAGAGTGGTGTCATCTGGTGTGTACTTGGGTAAGTCTCCACAAAGGGTTCAAGGGGATCCCTGTTTCTCTCATAGGCACAAAGGGTTGTTAGTTTTCTCTGGTAATGATTAAGGTAATTACCTCCATATGGTCTAAGAAGATTTAAGTCTCTGTCATGACTTTTCTCTCTTTCCTTTACATTTCATCACTCCTAGCAGTATTGATATTCATTTGTACAAAAAGAATGTACAATACACACACCAATTATTCCCATGATTTAGATCTGTATGGTCATATTCTCATCATAGTTGATGTATAGTAAATTCTGAGGGAATCGTAGATATTGCATAGTAGCAACCTTATGGAATTTATGACCATACAGATCAAAATTTCACACAATTTGATGAGTTCAGATATTCATTGCACCGTTATACCACCAGTGAACAATTTTGACTTTGTAAGGAGATCTGTGAATAAGATGGTCTGTTCTTTTCAAAGGTAATAGTTTCTTTTTACATAATTTTCCCAATAGACCAATTGCTAAAAATTGTATAGATGTATAACTACAATAAAGGCCTACCCGTAAGCATAAAGTATGACCGGATTTCTTTGTACACAAACATAATAGACGGGTAATGGTTGTCTCCCTTATGTCCACTGAATTTCCTCCTTTTAAATTGACAAAAATTGCAATATTTTTGGTACGGTTGTTTGAATGCTGGCAAACCTTTAGTTTTTTTAGACTCAAGAGTTACTGTGAATGCTTCTACATAAAAGTGGTTCTGATTGACTGATTACACACCTGTAACTGCATGCCAGCAGAGGTCCCTCCTTCTGTGAATAAACCTTGACTGTGTACTTGAGTGTCCTTGTTGTTCTGTACTAGAGTATTATCCCTTTGTGATATGCATTAATGAAATACTTTTTTGCGATGAACTCCGACTGGAAGTCAGACATGGTGTAGTCTTCCCTGTTTTCCCTATGCATGAGCCATGGATGCATCCATCAGCCCCGAATATGTGCCTGCAATCCTCCATGTTGGCATTTCCCACTTATTTATTTTCTTTATGCCCTTTTAACTGTAAAGTTTCCTTTTCTGAGACAAAAGGAGTTGGATCTTTGTGAGACAGATGTATTATGTATAGTCAGGAGGTGTTATGACTGTGTCTAAGATAACACCATCCCCTAAATGCTGCCTCCAACTAAGTGATCTATTCCCCTAGGTTCTTTTGTGTGAGAGAAGCTGGAAATTATGGTAATTTTGCCCAAAAAAGAATTAATTAAATATCAGGGAAATCTGGTGTTATGTCTTGGTTTGATCTTTAGTTGTGTTTCCATCTAGAAAGGGAATGTATATGTGGCCTTTCACTCCACAAATGCCAAAAGAATGATTTCTCTACACATATATCCCTTGATTCCTGCATTATTTAGTATGGCATTCAAACTAAGGATGCCAAAAGAATGCATTTTGCTTTACATGAGTGTGGAGATGGTCAACTTAAGGTTCAGTCCCCCCATCTGGTGGAGGGCTGGAGAATTAGTTACTCATGGTAGAGTGGTGTCATCTGGTGTATACTTGGGTAAGTCTCCACAAAGGGTTCAAGGGGATCCCTGTTTCTCTCATAGACACAAAGTGTTGTTAGTTTTCTCTGGTAATGATTAAGGTAATTACCTCCATATGGTCTAAGAAGATTTAAGTCTCTGTCATGACTTTTCTCTCTTTCCTTTACATTTCATCACTCCTAGCAGTATTGATATTCATTTGTACAAAAAGAATGTACAATACACACACTAATTATTCCCATGATTTAGATCTGTATGGTCATATTCTCATCATAGTTGATGTATAGTAAATTCTGAGGGAATAGTAGATATTGCATAGTAGCAACCTTATGAATTTATGACCATACAGATCAAAATTTCACACAATTTGATGAGTTCAGATATTCATTGCACCGTTATACCACCAGTGAACAATTTTGACTTTGTAAGGAGATCTGTGAATAAGATGGTCTGTTCTTTTCATAGGTAATAGTTTCTTTTTACATAATTTTCCCAATAGACCAATTGCTAAAAATTGTATAGATGTATAACTACAATAAAGGCTTACCCGTAAGCATAAAGTATGACCGGATTTCTTTGTACACAAACATAATAGACGGGTAATGGTTGTCTCCCTTATGTCCACTGAATTTCCTCCTTTTAAATTGACAAAAATTGCAATATTTTTGGTACGGTCGTTTGAATGCTGGCAAACCTTTAGTTTTTTTAGACTCAAGAGTTACTGTGAATGCTTCTACATAAAAGTGGTTCTGATTGACTGATTACACACCTGTAACTGCATGCCAGCAGAGGTCCCTCCTTCTGTGAATAAACCTTGACTGTGTACTTGAGTGTCCTTGTTGTTCTGTACTAGAGTATTATCCCTTTGTGATATGCATTAATGAAATACTTTTTTGCGATGAACTCCGACTGGAAGTCAGACATGGTGTAGTCTTCCCTGTTTTCCCTATGCATGAGCCATGGATGCATCCATCAGCCCCGAATATGTGCCTGCAATCCTCCATGTTGGCATTTCCCACTTATTTATTTTCTTTATGCCCTTTTAACTGTAAAGTTTCCTTTTCTGAGACAAAAGGAGTTGGATCTTTGTGAGACAGATGTATTATGTATAGTCAGGAGGTGTTATGACTGTGTCTAAGATAACACCATCCCCTAAATGCTGCCTCCAACTAAGTGATCTATTCCCCTAGGTTCTTTTGTGTGAGAGAAGCTGGAAATTATGGTAATTTTGCCCAAAAAAGAATTAATTAAATATCAGGGAAATCTGGTGTTATGTCTTGGTTTGATCTTTAGTTGTGTTTCCATCTAGAAAGGGAATGTATATGTGGCCTTTCACTCCACAAATGCCAAAAGAATGATTTCTCTACACATATATCCCTTGATTCCTGCATTATTTAGTATGGCATTCAAACTAAGGATGCCAAAAGAATGCATTTTGCTTTACATGAGTGTGGAGATGGTCAACTTAAGGTTCAATCCCCCCATCTGGTGGAGGGCAGGAGAATTAGTTACTCATGGTAGAGTGGTGTCATCTGGTGTATACTTGGGTAAGTCTCCACAAAGGGTTCAAGGGGATCCCTGTTTCTCTCATAGGCACAAAGGGTTGTTAGTTTTCTCTGGTAATGATTAAGGTAATTACCTCCATATGGTCTAAGAAGATTTAAGTCTCTGTCATGACTTTTCTCTCTTTCCTTTACATTTCATCACTCCTAGCAGTATTGATATTCATTTGTACAAAAAGAATGTACAATACACACACCAATTATTCCCATGATTTAGATCTGTATGGTCATATTCTCATCATAGTTGATGTATAGTAAATTCTGAGGGAATAGTAGATATTGCATAGTAGCAACCTTATGGAATTTATGACCATACAGATCAAAATTTCACACAATTTGATGAGTTCAGATATTCATTCCACCGTTATACCACCAGTTAACAATTTTGACTTTGTTAGGAGATGATTCTGATATCTGTGAATAAGATGGTCTGTTCTTTTCAAAGGTAATAGTTTCTTTTTACATAATTTTCCCAATAGACCAATTGCTAAAAATTGTATAGATGTATAACTACAATAAAGGCTTACCCGTAAGCATAAAGTATGACCGGATTTCTTTGTACACAAACATAATAGACGGGTAATGGTTGTCTCCCTTATGTCCACTGAATTTCCTCCTTTTAAATTGACAAAAATTGCAATATTTTTGGTACGGTCGTTTGAATGCTGGCAAACCTTTAGTTTTTTTAGACTCAAGAGTTACTGTGAATGCTTCTACATAAAAGTGGTTCTGATTGACTGATTACACACCTGTAACTGCATGCCAGCAGAGGTCCCTCCTGTGAATAAACCTTGACTGTGTACTTGAGTGTCCTTGTTGTTCTGTACTAGAGTATTATCCCTTTGTGATATGCATTAATGAAATACTTTTTTGCGATGAACTCCGACTGGAAGTCAGACATGGTGTAGTCTTCCCTGTTTTCCCTATGCATGAGCCATGGATGCATCCATCAGCCCCGAATATGTGCCTGCAATCCTCCATGTTGGCATTTCCCACTTATTTATTTTCTTTATGCCCTTTTAACTGTAAAGTTTCCTTTTCTGAGACAAAAGGAGTTGGATCTTTGTGAGACAGATGTATTATGTATAGTCAGGAGGTGTTATGACTGTGTCTAAGATAACACCATCCCCTAAATGCTGCCTCCAACTAAGTGATCTATTCCCCTAGGTTCTTTTGTGTGAGAGAAGCTGGAAATTATGGTAATTTTGCCCAAAAAAGAATTAATTAAATATCAGGGAAATCTGGTGTTATGTCTTGGTTTGATCTTTAGTTGTGTTTCCATCTAGAAAGGGAATGTATATGTGGCCTTTCACTCCACAAATGCCAAAAGAATGATTTCTCTACACATATATCCCTTGATTCCTGCATTATTTAGTATGGCATTCAAACTAAGGATGCCAAAAGAATGCATTTTGCTTTACATGAGTGTGGAGATGGTCAACTTAAGGTTCAGTGCCCCCATCTGGTGGAGGGCAGGAGAATTAGTTACTCATGGTAGAGTGGTGTCATCTGGTGTATACTTGGGTAAGTCTCCACAAAGGGTTCAAGGGGATCCCTGTTTCTCTCATAGGCACAAAGGGTTGTTAGTTTTCTCTGGTAATGATTAAGGTAATTACCTCCATATGGTCTAAGAAGATTTAAGTCTCTGTCATGACTTTTCTCTCTTTCCTTTACATTTCATCACTCCTAGCAGTATTGATATTCATTTGTACAAAAAGAATGTACAATACACACACCAATTATTCCCATGATTTAGATCTGTATGGTCATATTCTCATCATAGTTGATGTATAGTAAATTCTGAGGGAATAGTAGATATTGCATAGTAGCAACCTTATGGAATTTATGACCATACAGATCAAAATTTCACACAATTTGATGAGTTCAGATATTCATTCCACCGTTATACCACCAGTTAACAATTTTGACTTTGTTAGGAGATGATTCTGATATCTGTGAATAAGATGGTCTGTTCTTTTCAAAGGTAATAGTTTCTTTTTACATAATTTTCCCAATAGACCAATTGCTAAAAATTGTATAGATGTATAACTACAATAAAGGCTTACCCGTAAGCATAAAGTATGACCGGATTTCTTTGTACACAAACATAATAGACGGGTAATGGTTGTCTCCCTTATGTCCACTGAATTTCCTCCTTTTAAATTGACAAAAATTGCAATATTTTTGGTACGGTCGTTTGAATGCTGGCAAACCTTTAGTTTTTTTAGACTCAAGATTTACTGTGAATGCTTCTACATAAAAGTGGTTCTGATTGACTGATTACACACCTGTAACTGCATGCCAGCAGAGGTCCCTCCTTCTGTGAATAAACCTTGACTGTGTACTTGCATGTCCTTGTTGTTCTGTACTAGAGTATTATCCCTTTGTGATATGCATTAATGAAATACTTTTTTGCGATGAACTCCGACTGGAAGTCAGACATGGTGTAGTCTTCCCTGTTTTCCCTATGCATGAGCCATGGATGCATCCATCAGCCCCGAATATGTGCCTGCAATCCTCCATGTTGGCATTTCCCACTTATTTATTTTCTTTATGCCCTTTTAACTGTAAAGTTTCCTTTTCTGAGACAAAAGGAGTTGGATCTTTGTGAGACAGATGTATTATGTATAGTCAGGAGGTGTTATGACTGTGTCTAAGATAACACCATCCCCTAAATGCTGCCTCCAACTAAGTGATCTATTCCCCTAGGTTCTTTTGTGTGAGAGAAGCTGGAAATTATGGTAATTTTGCCCAAAAAAGAATTAATTAAATATCAGGGAAATCTGGTGTTATGTCTTGGTTTGATCTTTAGTTGTGTTTCCATCTAGAAAGGGAATGTATATGTGGCCTTTCACTCCACAAATGCCAAAAGAATGATTTCTCTACACATATATCCCTTGATTCCTGCATTATTTAGTATGGCATTCAAACTAAGGATGCCAAAAGAATGCATTTTGCTTTACATGAGTGTGGAGATGGTCAACTTAAGGTTCAGTCCCCCCATCTGGTGGAGGGCTGGAGAATTAGTTACTCATGGTAGAGTGGTGTCATCTGGTGTATACTTGGGTAAGTCTCCACAAAGGGTTCAAGGGGATCCCTGTTTCTCTCATAGACACAAAGTGTTGTTAGTTTTCTCTGGTAATGATTAAGGTAATTACCTCCATATGGTCTAAGAAGATTTAAGTCTCTGTCATGACTTTTCTCTCTTTCCTTTACATTTCATCACTCCTAGCAGTATTGATATTCATTTGTACAAAAAGAATGTACAATACACACACCAATTATTCCCATGATTTAGATCTGTATGGTCATATTCTCATCATAGTTGATGTATAGTAAATTCTGAGGGAATAGTAGATATTGCATAGTAGCAACCTTATGAATTTATGACCATACAGATAAAAATTTCACACAATTTGATGAGTTCAGATATTCATTGCACCGTTAAACCACCAGTGAACAATTTTGACTTTGTAAGGAGATCTGTGAATAAGATGGTCTGTTCTTTTCATAGGTAATAGTTTCTTTTTACATAATTTTCCCAATAGACCAATTGCTAAAAATTGTATAGATGTATAACTACAATAAAGGCTTACCCGTAAGCATAAAGTATGACCGGATTTCTTTGTACACAAACATAATAGACGGGTAATGGTTGTCTCCCTTATGTCCACTGAATTTCCTCCTTTTAAATTGACAAAAATTGCAATATTTTTGGTACGGTCGTTTGAATGCTGGCAAACCTTTAGTTTTTTTAGACTCAAGAATTACTGTGAATGCTTCTACATAAAAGTGGTTCTGATTGACTGATTACACACCTGTAACTGCATGCCAGCAGAGGTCCCTCCTTCTGTGAATAAACCTTGACTGTGTACTTGCATGTCCTTGTTGTTCTGTACTAGAGTATTATCCCTTTGTGATATGCATTAATGAAATACTTTTTTGCGATGAACTCCGACTGGAAGTCAGACATGGTGTAGTCTTCCCTGTTTTCCCTATGCATGAGCCATGGATGCATCCATCAGCCCCGAATATGTGCCTGCAATCCTCCATGTTGGCATTTCCCACTTATTTATTTTCTTTATGCCCTTTTAACTGTAAAGTTTCCTTTTCTGAGACAAAAGGAGTTGGATCTTTGTGAGACAGATGTATTATGTATAGTCAGGAGGTGTTATGACTGTGTCTAAGATAACACCATCCCCTAAATGCTGCCTCCAACTAAGTGATCTATTCCCCTAGGTTCTTTTGTGTGAGAGAAGCTGGAAATTATGGTAATTTTGCCCAAAAAAGAATTAATTAAATATCAGGGAAATCTGGTGTTATGTCTTGGTTTGATCTTTAGTTGTGTTTCCATCTAGAAAGGGAATGTATATGTGGCCTTTCACTCCACAAATGCCAAAAGAATGATTTCTCTACACATATATCCCTTGATTCCTGCATTATTTAGTATGGCATTCAAACTAAGGATGCCAAAAGAATGCATTTTGCTTTACATGAGTGTGGAGATGGTCAACTTAAGGTTCAGTCCCCCCATCTGGTGGAGGGCTGGAGAATTAGTTACTCATGGTAGAGTGGTGTCATCTGGTGTATACTTGGGTAAGTCTCCACAAAGGGTTCAAGGGGATCCCTGTTTCTCTCATAGACACAAAGTGTTGTTAGTTTTCTCTGGTAATGATTAAGGTAATTACCTCCATATGGTCTAAGAAGATTTAAGTCTCTGTCATGACTTTTCTCTCTTTCCTTTACATTTCATCACTCCTAGCAGTATTGATATTCATTTGTACAAAAAGAATGTACAATACACACACCAATTATTCCCATGATTTAGATCTGTATGGTCATATTCTCATCATAGTTGATGTATAGTAAATTCTGAGGGAATAGTAGATATTGCATAGTAGCAACCTTATGAATTTATGACCATACAGATAAAAATTTCACACAATTTGATGAGTTCAGATATTCATTCCACCGTTATACCACCAGTGAACAATTTTGACTTTGTTAGGAGATCTGTGAATAAGATGGTCTGTTCTTTTCATAGGTAATAGTTTCTTTTTACATAATTTTCCCAATAGACCAATTGCTAAAAATTGTATAGATGTATAACTACAATAAAGGCTTACCCGTAAGCATAAAGTATGACCGGATTTCTTTGTACACAAACATAATAGACGGGTAATGGTTGTCTCCCTTATGTCCACTGAATTTCCTCCTTTTAAATTGACAAAAATTGCAAAATTTTTGGTACGGTCGTTTGAATGCTGGCAAACCTTTAGTTTTTTAAGACTCAAGAGTTACTGTGAATGCTTCTACATAAAAGTGGTTCTGATTGACTGATTACACACCTGTAACTGCATGCCAGCAGAGGTCCCTCCTTCTGTGAATAAACCTTGACTGTGTACTTGAGTGTCCTTGTTGTTCTGTACTAGAGTATTATCCCTTTGTGATATGCATTAATGAAATACTTTTTTGCGATGAACTCCGACTGGAAGTCAGACATGGTGTAGTCTTCCCTGTTTTCCCTATGCATGAGCCATGGATGCATCCATCAGCCCCGAATATGTGCCTGCAATCCTCCATGTTGGCATTTCCCACTTATTTATTTTCTTTATGCCCTTTTAACTGTAAAGTTTCCTTTTCTGAGACAAAAGGAGTTGGATCTTTGTGAGACAGATGTATTATGTATAGTCAGGAGGTGTTATGACTGTGTCTAAGATAACACCATCCCCTAAATGCTGCCTCCAACTAAGTGATCTATTCCCCTAGGTTCTTTTGTGTGAGAGAAGCTGGAAATTATGGTAATTTTGCCCAAAAAAGAATTAATTAAATATCAGGGAAATCTGGTGTTATGTCTTGGTTTGATCTTTAGTTGTGTTTCCATCTAGAAAGGGAATGTATATGGTCGAAAATCACGAAATTGCAGCAACTGCCCAAAAAATTAAATCTGAGAGGATCATTTATTTCTTTTGCAAATATCATCTATATATACTAAAAGACTTGTGTGCGAAGTTGGGAACGCTAACTACCATAAATAGCTTTAGCACAGGGCTAATATGAATATAAAAACGTCACGTTACGACCCCCCCCCCCCGACCCCCCCCCCCCCCTAGATCATATAATATTCATTGGCTATGCCTACACCCCCATCAGACACTGGGCTGACACAGGAGAAATGGTTTTATTAAAAAAAAATGCATTTCTATCTTTTTTTTTTATTTCCCTAGCTGTTTATTCACAAGGGGTCGTAACGTGACGGGGGTCGTAACGTGACGGGGGTCGTAACGTGATGCAAAAATATGTAGAGGCTGATAACCTTTTTCCTATTAAATGTAGAGATTTAATTCTTTCGCCATGTTGTAGGTATATATCGACCCAACACAGGAACACTATGTCTACCTTTTTCCTGACCCCAAGTGACCCACTGTGGGTCGTAACGCGACGGTGTCGTAACGTGACGGTGTCGTAACGTGACGGTGTCGTAACGTGACGAAAAAATACATTTGGGCTGATAACTTTTTTTCTAGTAAAGATAAAGACTTAATTTTTTTACCATATTGTAGGTATATATCGACCCTTTAATACCGCAAAAAAACTGTTACTAATATTAAAGGGAACTTAAGTTATTGATGGATTAGAGGGTGTCGTAACGTGACTGCCTAAACTACACCAAAATAGCACAAATTGAGATCAGTATGAAAAAAGCCATGTCGGCCTATCTTTTTATAGTGGGAAGATACATATATGTGAGTAATTAAAAACTGTGAAAACCATTTGATTCTAACTCTTTTTAATTTTATTTTATGCATGATTTCATGCTGGTGTCGTAACGTGACGCCCTCACGTTTTTGGCCATAATTTGTCTAAATATTTTAGTTATGTGGTATTTATGGTTCTAGACTCTGCCTCACAATGCCCTAGATGCATGGAAACCATTTAAACTATTCCCCAAAACAGATTTTTAGAAATATTCGAAATATAGCCTAGTTGCTGCAATTTCGTGATTTTCGACCATATGTGGCCTTTCACTCCACAAATGCCAAAAGAATGATTTCTCTACACATATATCCCTTGATTCCTGCATTATTTAGTATGGCATTCAAACTAAGGATGCCAAAAGAATGCATTTTGCTTTACATGAGTGTGGAGATGGTCAACTTAAGGTTCAGTCCCCCCATCTGGTGGAGGGCTGGAGAATTAGTTACTCATGGTAGAGTGGTGTCATCTGGTGTATACTTGGGTAAGTCTCCACAAAGGGTTCAAGGGGATCCCTGTTTCTCTAATAGACACAAAGTGTTGTTAGTTTTCTCTGGTAATGATTAAGGTAATTACCTCCATATGGTCTAAGAAGATTTAAGTCTCTGTCATGACTTTTCTCTCTTTCCTTTACATTTCATCACTCCTAGCAGTATTGATATTCATTTGTACAAAAAGAATGTACAATACACACACCAATTATTCCCATGATTTAGATCTGTATGGTCATATTCTCATCATAGTTGATGTATAGTAAATTCTGAGGGAATAGTAGATATTGCATAGTAGCAACCTTATGAATTTATGACCATACAGATCAAAATTTCACACAATTTGATGAGTTCAGATATTCATTGCACCGTTATACCACCAGTGAACAATTTTGACTTTGTAAGGAGATCTGTGAATAAGATGGTCTGTTCTTTTCATAGGTAATAGTTTCTTTTTACATAATTTTCCCAATAGACCAATTTCTAAAAATTGTATAGATGTATAACTACAATAAAGGCTTACCCGTAAGCATAAAGTATGACCGGATTTCTTTGTACACAAACATAATAGACGGGTAATGGTTGTCTCCCTTATGTCCACTGAATTTCCTCCTTTTAAATTGACAAAAATTGCAATATTTTTGGTACGGTCGTTTGAATGCTGGCAAACCTTTAGTTTTTTTAGACTCAAGAATTACTGTGAATGCTTCTACATAAAAGTGGTTCTGATTGACTGATTACACACATGTAACTGCATGCCAGCAGAGGTCCCTCCTTCTGTGAATAAACCTTGACTGTGTACTTGCATGTCCTTGTTGTTCTGTACTAGAGTATTATCCCTTTGTGATATGCATTAATGAAATACTTTTTTGCGATGAACTCCGACTGGAAGTCAGACATGGTGTAGTCTTCCCTGTTTTCCCTATGCATGAGCCATGGATGCATCCATCAGCCCCGAATATGTGCCTGCAATCCTCCATGTTGGCATTTCCCACTTATTTATTTTCTTTATGCCCTTTTAACTGTAAAGTTTCCTTTTCTGAGACAAAAGGAGTTGGATCTTTGTGAGACAGATGTATTATGTATAGTCAGGAGGTGTTATGACTGTGTCTAAGATAACACCATCCCCTAAATGCTGCCTCCAACTAAGTGATCTATTCCCCTAGGTTCTTTTGTGTGAGAGAAGCTGGAAATTATGGTAATTTTGCCCAAAAAAGAATTAATTAAATATCAGGGAAATCTGGTGTTATGTCTTGGTTTGATCTTTAGTTGTGTTTCCATCTAGAAAGGGAATGTATATGTGGCCTTTCACTCCACAAATGCCAAAAGAATGATTTCTCTACACATATATCCCTTGATTCCTGCATTATTTAGTATGGCATTCAAACTAAGGATGCCAAAAGAATGCATTTTGCTTTACATGAGTGTGGAGATGGTCAACTTAAGGTTCAGTCCCCCCATCTGGTGGAGGGCTGGAGAATTAGTTACTCATGGTAGAGTGGTGTCATCTGGTGTATACTTGGGTAAGTCTCCACAAAGGGTTCAAGGGGATCCCTGTTTCTCTCATAGACACAAAGTGTTGTTAGTTTTCTCTGGTAATGATTAAGGTAATTACCTCCATATGGTCTAAGAAGATTTAAGTCTCTGTCATGACTTTTCTCTCTTTCCTTTACATTTCATCACTCCTAGCAGTATTGATATTCATTTGTACAAAAAGAATGTACAATACACACACTAATTATTCCCATGATTTAGATCTGTATGGTCATATTCTCATCATAGTTGATGTATAGTAAATTCTGAGGGAATAGTAGATATTGCATAGTAGCAACCTTATGGAATTTATGACCATACAGATCAAAATTTCACACAATTTGATGAGTTCAGATATTCATTGCACCGTTATACCACCAGTGAACAATTTTGACTTTGTAAGGAGATCTGTGAATAAGATGGTCTGTTCTTTTCATAGGTAATAGTTTCTTTTTACATAATTTTCCCAATAGACCAATTGCTAAAAATTGTATAGATGTATAACTACAATAAAGGCTTACCCGTAAGCATAAAGTATGACCGGATTTCTTTGTACACAAACATAATAGACGGGTAATGGTTGTCTCCCTTATGTCCACTGAATTTCCTCCTTTTAAATTGACAAAAATTGCAATATTTTTGGTACGGTCGTTTGAATGCTGGCAAACCTTTAGTTTTTTTAGACTCAAGAATTACTGTGAATGCTTCTACATAAAAGTGGTTCTGATTGACTGATTACACACCTGTAACTGCATGCCAGCAGAGGTCCCTCCTTCTGTGAATAAACCTTGACTGTGTACTTGCATGTCCTTGTTGTTCTGTACTAGAGTATTATCCCTTTGTGATATGCATTAATGAAATACTTTTTTGCGATGAACTCCGACTGGAAGTCAGACATGGTGTAGTCTTCCCTGTTTTCCCTATGCATGAGCCATGGATGCATCCATCAGCCCCGAATATGTGCCTGCAATCCTCCATGTTGGCATTTCCCACTTATTTATTTTCTTTATGCCCTTTTAACTGTAAAGTTTCCTTTTCTGAGACAAAAGGAGTTGGATCTTTGTGAGACAGATGTATTATGTATAGTCAGGAGGTGTTATGACTGTGTCTAAGATAACACCATCCCCTAAATGCTGCCTCCAACTAAGTGATCTATTCCCCTAGGTTCTTTTGTGTGAGAGAAGCTGGAAATTATGGTAATTTTGCCCAAAAAAGAATTAATTAAATATCAGGGAAATCTGGTGTTATGTCTTGGTTTGATCTTTAGTTGTGTTTCCATCTAGAAAGGGAATGTATATGTGGCCTTTCACTCCACAAATGCCAAAAGAATGATTTCTCTACACATATATCCCTTGATTCCTGCATTATTTAGTATGGCATTCAAACTAAGGATGCCAAAAGAATGCATTTTGCTTTACATGAGTGTGGAGATGGTCAACTTAAGGTTCAGTTCCCCCATCTGGTGGAGGGCTGGAGAATTAGTTACTCATGGTAGAGTGGTGTCATCTGGTGTATACTTGGGTAAGTCTCCACAAAGGGTTCAAGGGGATCCCTGTTTCTCTCATAGACACAAAGTGTTGTTAGTTTTCTCTGGTAATGATTAAGGTAATTACCTCCATATGGTCTAAGAAGATTTAAGTCTCTGTCATGACTTTTCTCTCTTTCCTTTACATTTCATCACTCCTAGCAGTATTGATATTCATTTGTACAAAAAGAATGTACAATACACACACTAATTATTCCCATGATTTAGATCTGTATGGTCATATTCTCATCATAGTTGATGTATAGTAAATTCTGAGGGAATAGTAGATATTGCATAGTAGCAACCTTATGAATTTATGACCATACAGATCAAAATTTCACACAATTTGATGAGTTCAGATATTCATTGCACCGTTATACCACCAGTGAACAATTTTGACTTTGTAAGGAGATCTGTGAATAAGATGGTCTGTTCTTTTCATAGGTAATAGTTTCTTTTTACATAATTTTCCCAATAGACCAATTGCTAAAAATTGTATAGATGTATAACTACAATAAAGGCTTACCCGTAAGCATAAAGTATGACCGGATTTCTTTGTACACAAACATAATAGACGGGTAATGGTTGTCTCCCTTATGTCCACTGAATTTCCTCCTTTTAAATTGACAAAAATTGCAATATTTTTGGTACGGTCGTTTGAATGCTGGCAAACCTTTAGTTTTTTTAGACTCAAGAGTTACTGTGAATGCTTCTACATAAAAGTGGTTCTGATTGACTGATTACACACCTGTAACTGCATGCCAGCAGAGGTCCCTCCTTCTGTGAATAAACCTTGACTGTGTACTTGAGTGTCCTTGTTGTTCTGTACTAGAGTATTATCCCTTTGTGATATGCATTAATGAAATACTTTTTTGCGATGAACTCCGACTGGAAGTCAGACATGGTGTAGTCTTCCCTGTTTTCCCTATGCATGAGCCATGGATGCATCCATCAGCCCCGAATATGTGCCTGCAATCCTCCATGTTGGCATTTCCCACTTATTTATTTTCTTTATGCCCTTTTAACTGTAAAGTTTCCTTTTCTGAGACAAAAGGAGTTGGATCTTTGTGAGACAGATGTATTATGTATAGTCAGGAGGTGTTATGACTGTGTCTAAGATAACACCATCCCCTAAATGCTGCCTCCAACTAAGTGATCTATTCCCCTAGGTTCTTTTGTGTGAGAGAAGCTGGAAATTATGGTAATTTTGCCCAAAAAAGAATTAATTAAATATCAGGGAAATCTGGTGTTATGTCTTGGTTTGATCTTTAGTTGTGTTTCCATCTAGAAAGGGAATGTATATGTGGCCTTTCACTCCACAAATGCCAAAAGAATGATTTCTCTACACATATATCCCTTGATTCCTGCATTATTTAGTATGGCATTCAAACTAAGGATGCCAAAAGAATGCATTTTGCTTTACATGAGTGTGGAGATGGTCAACTTAAGGTTCAATCCCCCCATCTGGTGGAGGGCAGGAGAATTAGTTACTCATGGTAGAGTGGTGTCATCTGGTGTATACTTGGGTAAGTCTCCACAAAGGGTTCAAGGGGATCCCTGTTTCTCTCATAGGCACAAAGGGTTGTTAGTTTTCTCTGGTAATGATTAAGGTAATTACCTCCATATGGTCTAAGAAGATTTAAGTCCCTGTCATGACTTTTCTCTCTTTCCTTTACATTTCATCACTCCTAGCAGTATTGATATTCATTTGTACAAAAAGAATGTACAATACACACACCAATTATTCCCATGATTTAGATCTGTATGGTCATATTCTCATCATAGTTGATGTATAGTAAATTCTGAGGGAATCGTAGATATTGCATAGTAGCAACCTTATGGAATTTATGACCATACAGATCAAAATTTCACACAATTTGATGAGTTCAGATATTCATTGCACCGTTATACCACCAGTGAACAATTTTGACTTTGTTAGGAGATGATTCTGATATCTGTGAATAAGATGGTCTGTTCTTTTCAAAGGTAATAGTTTCTTTTTACATAATTTTCCCAATAGACCAATTGCTAAAAATTGTATAGATGTATAACTACAATAAAGGCTTACCCGTAAGCATAAAGTATGACCGGATTACTTTGTACACAAACATAATAGACGGGTAATGGTTGTCTCCCTTATGTCCACTGAATTTCCTCCTTTTAAATTGACAAAAATTGCAATATTTTTGGTACGGTCGTTTGAATGCTGGCAAACCTTTAGTTTTTTTAGACTCAAGAGTTACTGTGAATGCTTCTACATAAAAGTGGTTCTGATTGACTGATTACACACCTGTAACTGCATGCCAGCAGAGGTCCCTCCTTCTGTGAATAAACCTTGACTGTGTACTTGAGTGTCCTTGTTGTTCTGTACTAGAGTATTATCCCTTTGTGATATGCATTAATGAAATACTTTTTTGCGATGAACTCCGACTGGAAGTCAGACATGGTGTAGTCTTCCCTGTTTTCCCTATGCATGAGCCATGGATGCATCCATCAGCCCCGAATATGTGCCTGCAATCCTCCATGTTGGCATTTCCCACTTATTTATTTTCTTTATGCCCTTTTAACTGTAAAGTTTCCTTTTCTGAGACAAAAGGAGTTGGATCTTTGTGAGACAGATGTATTATGTATAGTCAGGAGGTGTTATGACTGTGTCTAAGATAACACCATCCCCTAAATGCTGCCTCCAACTAAGTGATCTATTCCCCTAGGTTCTTTTGTGTGAGAGAAGCTGGAAATTATGGTAATTTTGCCCAAAAAAGAATTAATTAAATATCAGGGAAATCTGGTGTTATGTCTTGGTTTGATCTTTAGTTGTGTTTCCATCTAGAAAGGGAATGTATATGTGGCCTTTCACTCCACAAATGCCAAAAGAATGATTTCTCTACACATATATCCCTTGATTCCTGCATTATTTAGTATGGCATTCAAACTAAGGATGCCAAAAGAATGCATTTTGCTTTACATGAGTGTGGAGATGGTCAACTTAAGGTTCAATCCCCCCATCTGGTGGAGGGCAGGAGAATTAGTTACTCATGGTAGAGTGGTGTCATCTGGTGTATACTTGGGTAAGTCTCCACAAAGGGTTCAAGGGGATCCCTGTTTCTCTCATAGGCACAAAGGGTTGTTAGTTTTCTCTGGTAATGATTAAGGTAATTACCTCCATATGGTCTAAGAAGATTTAAGTCCCTGTCATGACTTTTCTCTCTTTCCTTTACATTTCATCACTCCTAGCAGTATTGATATTCATTTGTACAAAAAGAATGTACAATACACACACCAATTATTCCCATGATTTAGATCTGTATGGTCATATTCTCATCATAGTTGATGTATAGTAAATTCTGAGGGAATCGTAGATATTGCATAGTAGCAACCTTATGGAATTTATGACCATACAGATCAAAATTTCACACAATTTGATGAGTTCAGATATTCATTGCACCGTTATACCACCAGTGAACAATTTTGACTTTGTAAGGAGATCTGTGAATAAGATGGTCTGTTCTTTTCATAGGTAATAGTTTCTTTTTACATAATTTTCCCAATAGACCAATTGCTAAAAATTGTATAGATGTATAACTACAATAAAGGCTTACCCGTAAGCATAAAGTATGACCGGATTTCTTTGTACACAAACATAATAGACGGGTAATGGTTGTCTCCCTTATGTCCACTGAATTTCCTCCTTTTAAATTGACAAAAATTGCAATATTTTTGGTACGGTTGTTTGAATGCTGGCAAACCTTTAGTTTTTTTAGACTCAAGAGTTACTGTGAATGCTTCTACATAAAAGTGGTTCTGATTGACTGATTACACACCTGTAACTGCATGCCAGCAGAGGTCCCTCCTTCTGTGAATAAACCTTGACTGTGTACTTGAGTGTCCTTGTTGTTCTGTACTAGAGTATTATCCCTTTGTGATATGCATTAATGAAATACTTTTTTGCGATGAACTCCGACTGGAAGTCAGACATGGTGTAGTCTTCCCTGTTTTCCCTATGCATGAGCCATGGATGCATCCATCAGCCCCGAATATGTGCCTGCAATCCTCCATGTTGGCATTTCCCACTTATTTATTTTCTTTATGCCCTTTTAACTGTAAAGTTTCCTTTTCTGAGACAAAAGGAGTTGGATCTTTGTGAGACAGATGTATTATGTATAGTCAGGAGGAGTTATGACTGTGTCTAAGATAACACCATCCCCTAAATGCTGCCTCCAACTAAGTGATCTATTCCCCTAGGTTCTTTTGTGTGAGAGAAGCTGGAAATTATGGTAATTTTGCCCAAAAAAGAATTAATTAAATATCAGGGAAATCTGGTGTTATGTCTTGGTTTGATCTTTAGTTGTGTTTCCATCTAGAAAGGGAATGTATATGTGGCCTTTCACTCCACAAATGCCAAAAGAATGATTTCTCTACACATATATCCCTTGATTCCTGCATTATTTAGTATGGCATTCAAACTAAGGATGCCAAAAGAATGCATTTTGCTTTACATGAGTGTGGAGATGGTCAACTTAAGGTTCAGTGCCCCCATCTGGTGGAGGGCAGGAGAATTAGTTACTCATGGTAGAGTGGTGTCATCTGGTGTGTACTTGGGTAAGTCTCCACAAAGGGTTCAAGGGGATCCCTGTTTCTCTCATAGGCACAAAGGGTTGTTAGTTTTCTCTGGTAATGATTAAGGTAATTACCTCCATATGGTCTAAGAAGATTTAAGTCTCTGTCATGACTTTTCTCTCTTTCCTTTACATTTCATCACTCCTAGCAGTATTGATATTCATTTGTACAAAAAGAATGTACAATACACACACCAATTATTCCCATGATTTAGATCTGTATGGTCATATTCTCATCATAGTTGATGTATAGTAAATTCTAAGGGAATCGTAGATATTGCATAGTAGCAACCTTATGGAATTTATGACCATACAGATCAAAATTTCACACAATTTGATGAGTTCAGATATTCATTGCACCGTTATACCACCAGTGAACAATTTTGACTTTGTAAGGAGATCTGTGAATAAGATGGTCTGTTCTTTTCAAAGGTAATAGTTTCTTTTTACATAATTTTCCCAATAGACCAATTGCTAAAAATTGTATAGATGTATAACTACAATAAAGGCTTACCCGTAAGCATAAAGTATGACCGGATTTCTTTGTACACAAACATAATAGACGGGTAATGGTTGTCTCCCTTATGTCCACTGAATTTCCTCCTTTTAAATTGACAAAAATTGCAATATTTTTGGTACGGTCGTTTGAATGCTGGCAAACCTTTAGTTTTTTAAGACTCAAGAGTTACTGTGAATGCTTCTACATAAAAGTGGTTCTGATTGACTGATTACACACCTGTAACTGCATGCCAGCAGAGGTCCCTCCTTCTGTGAATAAACCTTGACTGTGTACTTGAGTGTCCTTGTTGTTCTGTACTAGAGTATTATCCCTTTGTGATATGCATTAATGAAATACTTTTTTGCGATGAACTCCGACTGGAAGTCAGACATGGTGTAGTCTTCCCTGTTTTCCCTATGCATGAGCCATGGATGCATCCATCAGCCCCGAATATGTGCCTGCAATCCTCCATGTTGGCATTTCCCACTTATTTATTTTCTTTATGCCCTTTTAACTGTAAAGTTTCCTTTTCTGAGACAAAAGGAGTTGGATCTTTGTGAGACAGATGTATTATGTATAGTCAGGAGGTGTTATGACTGTGTCTAAGATAACACCATCCCCTAAATGCTGCCTCCAACTAAGTGATCTATTCCCCTAGGTTCTTTTGTGTGAGAGAAGCTGGAAATTATGGTAATTTTGCCCAAAAAAGAATTAATTAAATATCAGGGAAATCTGGTGTTATGTCTTGGTTTGATCTTTAGTTGTGTTTCCATCTAGAAAGGGAATGTATATATGTGGCCTTTCACTCCACAAATGCCAAAAGAATGATTTCTCTACACATATATCCCTTGATTCCTGCATTATTTAGTATGGCATTCAAACTAAGGATGCCAAAAGAATGCATTTTGCTTTACATGAGTGTGGAGATGGTCAACTTAAGGTTCAGTCCCCCCATCTGGTGGAGGGCTGGAGAATTAGTTACTCATGGTAGAGTGGTGTCATCTGGTGTATACTTGGGTAAGTCTCCACAAAGGGTTCAAGGGGATCCCTGTTTCTCTAATAGACACAAAGTGTTGTTAGTTTTCTCTGGTAATGATTAAGGTAATTACCTCCATATGGTCTAAGAAGATTTAAGTCTCTGTCATGACTTTTCTCTCTTTCCTTTACATTTCATCACTCCTAGCAGTATTGATATTCATTTGTACAAAAAGAATGTACAATACACACACCAATTATTCCCATGATTTAGATCTGTATGGTCATATTCTCATCATAGTTGATGTATAGTAAATTCTGAGGGAATAGTAGATATTGCATAGTAGCAACCTTATGAATTTATGACCATACAGATAAAAATTTCACACAATTTGATGAGTTCAGATATTCATTGCACCGTTATACCACCAGTGAACAATTTTGACTTTGTAAGGAGATCTGTGAATAAGATGGTCTGTTCTTTTCATAGGTAATAGTTTCTTTTTACATAATTTTCCCAATAGACCAATTTCTAAAAATTGTATAGATGTATAACTACAATAAAGGCTTACCCGTAAGCATAAAGTATGACCGGATTTCTTTGTACACAAACATAATAGACGGGTAATGGTTGTCTCCCTTATGTCCACTGAATTTCCTCCTTTTAAATTGACAAAAATTGCAATATTTTTGGTACGGTCGTTTGAATGCTGGCAAACCTTTAGTTTTTTTAGACTCAAGAATTACTGTGAATGCTTCTACATAAAAGTGGTTCTGATTGACTGATTACACACCTGTAACTGCATGCCAGCAGAGGTCCCTCCTTCTGTGAATAAACCTTGACTGTGTACTTGCATGTCCTTGTTGTTCTGTACTAGAGTATTATCCCTTTGTGATATGCATTAATGAAATACTTTTTTGCGATGAACTCCGACTGGAAGTCAGACATGGTGTAGTCTTCCCTGTTTTCCCTATGCATGAGCCATGGATGCATCCATCAGCCCCGAATATGTGCCTGCAATCCTCCATGTTGGCATTTCCCACTTATTTATTTTCTTTATGCCCTTTTAACTGTAAAGTTTCCTTTTCTGAGACAAAAGGAGTTGGATCTTTGTGAGACAGATGTATTATGTATAGTCAGGAGGTGTTATGACTGTGTCTAAGATAACACCATCCCCTAAATGCTGCCTCCAACTAAGTGATCTATTCCCCTAGGTTCTTTTGTGTGAGAGAAGCTGGAAATTATGGTAATTTTGCCCAAAAAAGAATTAATTAAATATCAGGGAAATCTGGTGTTATGTCTTGGTTTGATCTTTAGTTGTGTTTCCATCTAGAAAGGGAATGTATATGTGGCCTTTCACTCCACAAATGCCAAAAGAATGATTTCTCTACACATATATCCCTTGATTCCTGCATTATTTAGTATGGCATTCAAACTAAGGATGCCAAAAGAATGCATTTTGCTTTACATGAGTGTGGAGATGGTCAACTTAAGGTTCAGTCCCCCCATCTGGTGGAGGGCTGGAGAATTAGTTACTCATGGTAGAGTGGTGTCATCTGGTGTATACTTGGGTAAGTCTCCACAAAGGGTTCAAGGGGATCCCTGTTTCTCTCATAGACACAAAGTGTTGTTAGTTTTCTCTGGTAATGATTAAGGTAATTACCTCCATATGGTCTAAGAAGATTTAAGTCTCTGTCATGACTTTTCTCTCTTTCCTTTACATTTCATCACTCCTAGCAGTATTGATATTCATTTGTACAAAAAGAATGTACAATACACACACTAATTATTCCCATGATTTAGATCTGTATGGTCATATTCTCATCATAGTTGATGTATAGTAAATTCTGAGGGAATAGTAGATATTGCATAGTAGCAACCTTATGGAATTTATGACCATACAGATCAAAATTTCACACAATTTGATGAGTTCAGATATTCATTGCACCGTTATACCACCAGTGAACAATTTTGACTTTGTAAGGAGATCTGTGAATAAGATGGTCTGTTCTTTTCATAGGTAATAGTTTCTTTTTACATAATTTTCCCAATAGACCAATTTCTAAAAATTGTATAGATGTATAACTACAATAAAGGCTTACCCGTAAGCATAAAGTATGACCGGATTTCTTTGTACACAAACATAATAGACGGGTAATGGTTGTCTCCCTTATGTCCACTGAATTTCCTCCTTTTAAATTGACAAAAATTGCAATATTTTTGGTACGGTCGTTTGAATGCTGGCAAACCTTTAGTTTTTTTAGACTCAAGAATTACTGTGAATGCTTCTACATAAAAGTGGTTCTGATTGACTGATTACACACCTGTAACTGCATGCCAGCAGAGGTCCCTCCTTCTGTGAATAAACCTTGACTGTGTACTTGCATGTCCTTGTTGTTCTGTACTAGAGTATTATCCCTTTGTGATATGCATTAATGAAATACTTTTTTGCGATGAACTCCGACTGGAAGTCAGACATGGTGTAGTCTTCCCTGTTTTCCCTATGCATGAGCCATGGATGCATCCATCAGCCCCGAATATGTGCCTGCAATCCTCCATGTTGGCATTTCCCACTTATTTATTTTCTTTATGCCCTTTTAACTGTAAAGTTTCCTTTTCTGAGACAAAAGGAGTTGGATCTTTGTGAGACAGATGTATTATGTATAGTCAGGAGGTGTTATGACTGTGTCTAAGATAACACCATCCCCTAAATGCTGCCTCCAACTAAGTGATCTATTCCCCTAGGTTCTTTTGTGTGAGAGAAGCTGGAAATTATGGTAATTTTGCCCAAAAAAGAATTAATTAAATATCAGGGAAATCTGGTGTTATGTCTTGGTTTGATCTTTAGTTGTGTTTCCATCTAGAAAGGGAATGTATATGTGGCCTTTCACTCCACAAATGCCAAAAGAATGATTTCTCTACACATATATCCCTTGATTCCTGCATTATTTAGTATGGCATTCAAACTAAGGATGCCAAAAGAATGCATTTTGCTTTACATGAGTGTGGAGATGGTCAACTTAAGGTTCAGTCCCCCCATCTGGTGGAGGGCTGGAGAATTAGTTACTCATGGTAGAGTGGTGTCATCTGGTGTATACTTGGGTAAGTCTCCACAAAGGGTTCAAGGGGATCCCTGTTTCTCTCATAGACACAAAGTGTTGTTAGTTTTCTCTGGTAATGATTAAGGTAATTACCTCCATATGGTCTAAGAAGATTTAAGTCTCTGTCATGACTTTTCTCTCTTTCCTTTACATTTCATCACTCCTAGCAGTATTGATATTCATTTGTACAAAAAGAATGTACAATACACACACTAATTATTCCCATGATTTAGATCTGTATGGTCATATTCTCATCATAGTTGATGTATAGTAAATTCTGAGGGAATAGTAGATATTGCATAGTAGCAACCTTATGGAATTTATGACCATACAGATCAAAATTTCACACAATTTGATGAGTTCAGATATTCATTGCACCGTTATACCACCAGTGAACAATTTGACTTTGTAAGGAGATCTGTGAATAAGATGGTCTGTTCTTTTCATAGGTAATAGTTTCTTTTTACATAATTTTCCCAATAGACCAATTTCTAAAAATTGTATAGATGTATAACTACAATAAAGGCTTACCCGTAAGCATAAAGTATGACCGGATTTCTTTGTACACAAACATAATAGACGGGTAATGGTTGTCTCCCTTATGTCCACTGAATTTCCTCCTTTTAAATTGACAAAAATTGCAATATTTTTGGTACGGTCGTTTGAATGCTGGCAAACCTTTAGTTTTTTTAGACTCAAGAATTACTGTGAATGCTTCTACATAAAAGTGGTTCTGATTGACTGATTACACACCTGTAACTGCATGCCAGCAGAGGTCCCTCCTTCTGTGAATAAACCTTGACTGTGTACTTGCATGTCCTTGTTGTTCTGTACTAGAGTATTATCCCTTTGTGATATGCATTAATGAAATACTTTTTTGCGATGAACTCTGACTGGAAGTCAGACATGGTGTAGTCTTCCCTGTTTTCCCTATGCATGAGCCATGGATGCATCCATCAGCCCCGAATATGTGCCTGCAATCCTCCATGTTGGCATTTCCCACTTATTTATTTTATTTATGCCCTTTTAACTGTAAAGTTTCCTTTTCTGAGACAAAAGGAGTTGGATCTTTGTGAGACAGATGTATTATGTATAGTCAGGAGGTGTTATGACTGTGTCTAAGATAACACCATCCCCTAAATGCTGCCTCCAACTAAGTGATCTATTCCCCTAGGTTCTTTTGTGTGAGAGAAGCTGGAAATTATGGTAATTTTGCCCAAAAAAGAATTAATTAAATATCAGGGAAATCTGGTGTTATGTCTTGGTTTGATCTTTAGTTGTGTTTCCATCTAGAAAGGGAATGTATATGTGGCCTTTCACTCCACAAATGCCAAAAGAATGATTTCTCTACACATATATCCCTTGATTCCTGCATTATTTAGTATGGCATTCAAACTAAGGATGCCAAAAGAATGCATTTTGCTTTACATGAGTGTGGAGATGGTCAACTTAAGGTTCAGTGCCCCCATCTGGTGGAGGGCAGGAGAATTAGTTACTCATGGTAGAGTGGTGTCATCTGGTGTGTACTTGGGTAAGTCTCCACAAAGGGTTCAAGGGGATCCCTGTTTCTCTCATAGGCACAAAGGGTTGTTAGTTTTCTCTGGTAATGATTAAGGTAATTACCTCCATATGGTCTAAGAAGATTTAAGTCTCTGTCATGACTTTTCTCTCTTTCCTTTACATTTCATCACTCCTAGCAGTATTGATATTCATTTGTACAAAAAGAATGTACAATACACACACCAATTATTCCCATGATTAAGATCTGTATGGTCATATTCTCATCATAGTTGATGTATAGTAAATTCTGAGGGAATCGTAGATATTGCATAGTAGCAACCTTATGGAATTTATGACCATACAGATCAAAATTTCACACAATTTGATGAGTTCAGATATTCATTGCACCGTTATACCACCAGTGAACAATTTTGACTTTGTAAGGAGATCTGTGAATAAGATGGTCTGTTCTTTTCAAAGGTAATAGTTTCTTTTTACATAATTTTCCCAATAGACCAATTGCTAAAAATTGTATAGATGTATAACTACAATAAAGGCTTACCCGTAAGCATAAAGTATGACCGGATTTCTTTGTACACAAACATAATAGACGGGTAATGGTTGTCTCCCTTATGTCCACTGAATTTCCTCCTTTTAAATTGACAAAAATTGCAATATTTTTGGTACGGTTGTTTGAATGCTGGCAAACCTTTAGTTTTTTTAGACTCAAGAGTTACTGTGAATGCTTCTACATAAAAGTGGTTCTGATTGACTGATTACACACCTGTAACTGCATGCCAGCAGAGGTCCCTCCTTCTGTGAATAAACCTTGACTGTGTACTTGCATGTCCTTGTTGTTCTGTACTAGAGTATTATCCCTTTGTGATATGCATTAATGAAATACTTTTTTGCGATGAACTCCGACTGGAAGTCAGACATGGTGTAGTCTTCCCTGTTTTCCCTATGCATGAGCCATGGATGCATCCATCAGCCCCGAATATGTGCCTGCAATCCTCCATGTTGGCATTTCCCACTTATTTATTTTCTTTATGCCCTTTTAACTGTAAAGTTTCCTTTTCTGAGACAAAAGGAGTTGGATCTTTGTGAGACAGATGTATTATGTATAGTCAGGAGGTGTTATGACTGTGTCTAAGATAACACCATCCCCTAAATGCTGCCTCCAACTAAGTGATCTATTCCCCTAGGTTCTTTTGTGTGAGAGAAGCTGGAAATTATGGTAATTTTGCCCAAAAAAGAATTAATTAAATATCAGGGAAATCTGGTGTTATGTCTTGGTTTGATCTTTAGTTGTGTTTCCATCTAGAAAGGGAATGTATATGTGGCCTTTCACTCCACAAATGCCAAAAGAATGATTTCTCTACACATATATCCCTTGATTCCTGCATTATTTAGTATGGCATTCAAACTAAGGATGCCAAAAGAATGCATTTTGCTTTACATGAGTGTGGAGATGGTCAACTTAAGGTTCAGTCCCCCCATCTGGTGGAGGGCTGGAGAATTAGTTACTCATGGTAGAGTGGTGTCATCTGGTGTATACTTGGGTAAGTCTCCACAAAGGGTTCAAGGGGATCCCTGTTTCTCTCATAGGCACAAAGTGTTGTTAGTTTTCTCTGGTAATGATTAAGGTAATTACCTCCATATGGTCTAAGAAGATTTAAGTCTCTGTCATGACTTTTCTCTCTTTCCTTTACATTTCATCACTCCTAGCAGTATTGATATTCATTTGTACAAAAAGAATGTACAATACACACACTAATTATTCCCATGATTTAGATCTGTATGGTCATATTCTCATCATAGTTGATGTATAGTAAATTCTGAGGGAATAGTAGATATTGCATAGTAGCAACCTTATGAATTTATGACCATACAGATCAAAATTTCACACAATTTGATGAGTTCAGATATTCATTGCACCGTTATACCACCAGTGAACAATTTTGACTTTGTAAGGAGATCTGTGAATAAGATGGTCTGTTCTTTTCATAGGTAATAGTTTCTTTTTACATAATTTTCCCAATAGACCAATTGCTAAAAATTGTATAGATGTATAACTACAATAAAGGCTTACCCGTAAGCATAAAGTATGACCGGATTTCTTTGTACACAAACATAATAGACGGGTAATGGTTGTCTCCCTTATGTCCACTGAATTTCCTCCTTTTAAATTGACAAAAATTGCAATATTTTTGGTACGGTCGTTTGAATGCTGGCAAACCTTTAGTTTTTTTTATACTCAAGAGTTACTGTGAATGCTTCTACATAAAAGTGGTTCTGATTGACTGATTACACACCTGTAACTGCATGCCAGCAGAGGTCCCTCCTTCTGTGAATAAACCTTGACTGTACTTGCATGTCCTTGTTGTTCTGTACTAGAGTATTATCCCTTTGTGATATACATTAATAAAATACTTTTTTGCGATGAACTCCGACTGGAAGTCAGACATGGTGTAGTCTTCCCTGTTTTCCCTATGCATGAGCCATGGATGCATCCATCAGCCCCGAATATGTGCCTGCAATCCTCCATGTTGGCATTTCCCACTTATTTATTTTATTTATGCCCTTTTAACTGTAAAGTTTCCTTTTCTGAGACAAAAGGAGTTGGATCTTTGTGAGACAGATGTATTATGTATAGTCAGGAGGTGTTATGACTGTGTCTAAGATAACACCATCCCCTAAATGCTGCCTCCAACTAAGTGATCTATTCCCCTAGGTTCTTTTGTGTGAGAGAAGCTGGAAATTATGGTAATTTTGACCAAAAAGGAATTAATTAAATATCAGGGAAATCTGGTGTTATGTCTTGGTTTGATCTTTAGTTGTGTTTCCATCTAGAAAGGGAATGTATATGTGGCCTTTCACTCCACAAATGCCAAAAGAATGATTTCTCTACACATATATCCCTTGATTCCTGCATTATTTAGTATGGCATTCAAACTAAGGATGCCAAAAGAATGCATTTTGCTTTACATGAGTGTGGAGATGGTCAACTTAAGGTTCAGTCCCCCCATCTGGTGGAGGGCAGGAGAATTAGTTACTAATGGTAGAGTGGTGTCATCTGGTGTATACTTGGGTAAGTCTCCACAAAGGGTTCAAGGGGATCCCTGTTTCTCTCATAGGCACAAAGTGTTGTTAGTTTTCTCTGGTAATGATTAAGGTAATTACCTCCATATGGTCTAAGAAGATTTAAGTCTCTGTCATGACTTTTCTCTCTTTCCTTTACATTTCATCACTCCTAGCAGTATTGATATTCATTTGTACAAAAAGAATGTACAATACACACACCAATTATTCCCATGATTTAGATCTGTATGGTCATATTCTCATCATAGTTGATGTATAGTAAATTCTGAGGGAATCGTAGATATTGCATAGTAGCAACCTAATGGAATTTATGACCATACAGATCAAAATTTCACACAATTTGATGAGTTCAGATATTCATTGCACCGTTATACCACCAGTGAACAATTTTGACTTTGTTAGGAGATCTGTGAATAAGATGGTCTGTTCTTTTCATAGGTAATAGTTTCTTTTTACATAATTTTCCCAATAGACCAATTGCTAAAAATTGTATAGATGTATAACTACAATAAAGGCTTACCCGTAAGCATAAAGTATGACCGGATTTCTTTGTACACAAACATAATAGACGGGTAATGGTTGTCTCCCTTATGTCCACTGAATTTCCTCCTTTTAAATTGACAAAAATTGCAATATTTTTGGTACGGTCGTTTGAATGCTGGCAAACCTTTAGTTTTTTTAGACTCAAGAGTTACTGTGAATGCTTCTACATAAAAGTGGTTCTGATTGACTGATTACACACCTGTAACTGCATGCCAGCAGAGGTCCCTCCTTCTGTGAATAAACCTTGACTGTGTACTTGCATGTCCTTGTTGTTCTGTACTAGAGTATTATCCCTTTGTGATATGCATTAATGAAATACTTTTTTGCGATGAAATCCGACTGGAAGTCAGACATGGTGTAGTCTTCCCTGTTTTCCCTATGCATGAGCCATGGATGCATCCATCAGCCCCGAATATGTGCCTGCAATCCTCCATGTTGGCATTTCCCACTTATTTATTCTATTTATGCCCTTTTAACTGTAAAGTTTCCTTTTCTGAGACAAAAGGAGTTGGATCTTTGTGAGACAGATGTATTATGTATAGTCAGGAGGTGTTATGACTGTGTCTAAGATAACACCATCCCCTAAATGCTGCCTCCAACTAAGTGATCTATTCCCCTAGGTTCTTTTGTGTGAGAGAAGCTGGAAATTATGGTAATTTTGCCCAAAAAAGAATTAATTGAATATCAGGGAAATCTGGTGTTATGTCTTGGTTTGAGCTTTAGTTGTGTTTCCATCTAGAAAGGGAATGTATATGTGGCCTTTCACTCCACAAATGCCAAAAGAATGATTTCTCTACACATATATCCCTTGATTCCTGCATTATTTAGTATGGCATTCAAACTAAGGATGCCAAAAGAATGCATTTTGCTTTACATGAGTGTGGAGATGGTCAACTTAAGGTTCAGTCCCCCCATCTGGTGGAGGGCAGGAGAATTAGTTACTCATGGTAGAGTGGTGTCATCTGGTGTATACTTGGGTAAGTCTCCACAAAGGGTTCAAGGGATACCTGTTTCTCTCATAGGCACAAAGTGTTGTTAGTTTTCTCTGGTAATGATTAAGGTAATTACCTCCATATGGTCTAAGAAGATTTAAGTCTCTGTCATGACTTTTCTTTCTTTCCTTTACATTTCATCACTCCTAGCAGTATTGATATTCATTTGTACAAAAAGAATGTAGAATACACACACCAATTATTCCCATGATTTAGATCTCTATGGTCATATTCTCATCATAGTTGATGTATAGTAAATTCTGAGGGAATCGTAGATATTGCATAGTAGCAACCTTATGGAATTTATGACCATACAGATCAAAATTTCACACAATTTGATGAGTTCAGATATTCATTGCACCGTTATACCACCAGTGAACAATTTTGACTTTGTTAGGAGATCTGTGAATAAGATGGTCTGTTCTTTTCATAGGTAATAGTTTCTTTTTACATAATTTTCCCAATAGACCAATTGCTAAAAATTGTATAGATGTATAACTACAATAAAGGCTTACCCGTAAGCATAAAGTATGACCGGATTTCTTTGTACACAAACATAATAGACGGGTAATGGTTGTCTCCCTTATGTCCACTGAATTTCCTCCTTTTAAATTGACAAAAATTGCAATATTTTTGGTACGGTCGTTTGAATGCTGGCAAACCTTTAGTTTTTTTAGACTCAAGAGTTACTGTGAATGCTTCTACATAAAAGTGGTTCTGATTGACTGATTACACACCTGTAACTGCATGCCAGCAGAGGTCCCTCCTTCTGTGAATAAACCTTGACTGTGTACTTGCATGACCTTGTTGTTCTGTACTAGAGTATTATCACTTTGTGATATGCATTAATGAAATACTTTTTTGCGATGAACTCCGACTGGAAGTCAGACATGGTGTAGTCTTCCCTGTTTTCCCTATGCATGAGCCATGGATGCATCCATCAGCCCCGAATATGTGCCTGCAATCCTCCATGTTGGCATTTCCCACTTATTTATTTTATTTATGCCCTTTTAACTGTAAAGTTTCCTTTTCTGAGACAAAAGGAGTTGGATCTTTGTGAGACAGATGTATTATGTATAGTCAGGAGGTGTTATGACTGTGTCTAAGATAACACCATCCCCTAAATGCTGCCTCCAACTAAGTGATCTATTCCCCTAGGTTCTTTTGTGTGAGAGAAGCTGGAAATTATGGTAATTTTGCCCAAAAAAGAATTAATTAAATATCAGGGAAATCTGGTGTTATGTCTTGGTTTGAGCTTTAGTTGTGTTTCCATCTAGAAAGGGAATGTATATGTGGCCTTTCACTCCACAAATGCCAAAAGAATGATTTCTCTACACATATATCCCTTGATTCCTGCATTATTTAGTATGGCATTCAAACTAAGGATGCCAAAAGAATGCATTTTGCTTTACATGAGTGTGGAGATGGTCAACTTAAGGTTCAGTCCCCCCATCTGGTGGAGGGCAGGAGAATTAGTTACTCATGGTAGAGTGGTGTCATCTGGTGTATACTTGGGTAAGTCTCCACAAAGGGTTCAAGGGGATCCCTGTTTCTCTCATAGGCACAAAGTGTTGTTAGTTTTCTCTGGTAATGATTAAGGTAATTACCTCCATATGGTCTAAGAAGATTTAAGTCTCTGTCATGACTTTTCTCTCTTTCCTTTACATTTCATCACTCCTAGCAGTATTGATATTCATTTGTACAAAAAGAATGTAGAATACACACACCAATTATTCCCATGATTTAGATCTGTATGGTCATATTCTCATCATAGTTGATGTATAGTAAATTCTGAGGGAATCGTAGATATTGCATAGTAGCAACCTTATGGAATTTATGACCATACAGATCAAAATTTCACACAATTTGATGAGTTCAGATATTCATTGCACCGTTATACCACCAGTGAACAATTTTGACTTTGTTAGGAGATGATTCTGATATCTGTGAATAAGATGGTCTGTTCTTTTAATAGGTAATAGTTTCTTTTTACATAATTTTCCCAATAGACCAATTGCTAAAAATTGTATAGATGTATAACTACAATAAAGGCTTACCCGTAAGCATAAAGTATGACCGGATTTCTTTGTCACAAACATAATAGACGGGTAATGGTTGTCTCCCTTATGTCCACTGAATTTCCTCCTTTTAAATTGACAAAAATTGCAATATTTTTGGTACGGTCGTTTGAATGCTGGCAAACCTTTAGTTTTTTTAGACTCAAGAGTTACTGTGAATGCTTCTACATAAAAGTGGTTCTGATTGACTGATTACACACCTGTAACTGCATGCCAGCAGAGGTCCCTCCTTCTGTGAATAAACCTTGACTGTGTACTTGCGTGTCCTTGTTGTTCTGTACTAGAGTATTATCCCTTTGTGATATGCATTAATGAAATACTTTTTTGCGATGAACTCTGACTGGAAGTCAGACATGGTGTAGTCTTCCCTGTTTTCCCTATGCATGAGCCATGGATGCATCCATCAGCCCCGAATATGTGCCTGCAATCCTCCATGTTGGCATTTCCCACTTATTTATTTTATTTATGCCCTTTTAACTGTAAAGTTTCCTTTTCTGAGACAAAAGGAGTTGGATCTTTGTGAGACAGATGTATTATGTATAGTCAGGAGGTGTTATGACTGTGTCTAAGATAACACCATCCCCTAAATGCTGCCTCCAACTAAGTGATCTATTCCCCTAGGTTCTTTTGTGTGAGAGAAGCTGGAAATTATGGTAATTTTGCCCAAAAAAGAATTAATTAAATATCAGGGAAATCTGGTGTTATGTCTTGGTTTGATCTTTAGTTGTGTTTCCATCTAGAAAGGGAATGTATATGTGGCCTTTCACTCCACAAATGCCAAAAGAATGATTTCTCTACACATATATCCCTTGATTCCTGCATTATTTAGTATGGCATTCAAACTAAGGATGCCAAAAGAATGCATTTTGCTTTACATGAGTGTGGAGATGGTCAACTTAAGGTTCAGTCCCCCCATCTGGTGGAGGGCAGGAGAATTAGTTACTCATGGTAGAGTGGTGTCATCTGGTGTATACTTGGGTAAGTCTCCACAAAGGGTTCAAGGGGATCCCTGTTTCTCTCATAGGCACAAAGTGTTGTTAGTTTTCTCTGGTAATGATTAAGGTAATTACCTCCATATGGTCTAAGAAGATTTAAGTCTCTGTCATGACTTTCTCTCTTTCCTTTACATTTCATCACTCCTAGCAGTATTGATATTCATTTGTACAAAAAGAATGTAGAATACACACACCAATTATTCCCATGATTTAGATCTGTATGGTCATATTCTCATCATAGTTGATGTATAGTAAATTCTGAGGGAATCGTAGATATTGCATAGTAGCAACCTTATGGAATTTATGACCATACAGATCAAAATTTCACACAATTTGATGAGTTCAGATATTCATTGCACCGTCATACCACCAGTGAACAATTTTGACTTTGTAAGGAGATGATTCTGATATCTGTGAATAAGATGGTCTGTTCTTTTCATAGGTAATAGTTTCTTTTTACATAATTTTCCCAATAGACCAATTGCTAAAAATTGTATAGATGTATAACTACAATAAAGGCTTACCCCTAAGCATAAAGTATGACCGGATTTCTTTGTACACAAACATAATAGACGGGTAATGGTTGTCTCCCTTATGTCCACTGAATTTCCTCCTTTTAAATTGACAAAAATTGCAATATTTTTGGTACGGTCGTTTGAATGCTGGCAAACCTTTAGTTTTTTTAGACTCAAGAGTTACTGTGAATGCTTCTACATAAAAGTGGTTCTGATTGACTGATTACACACCTGTAACTGCATGCCAGCAGAGGTCCCTCCTTCTGTGAATAAACCTTGACTGTGTACTTGCATGTCCTTGTTGTTCTGTACTAGAGTATTATCCCTTTGTGATATGCATTAATGAAATACTTTTTTGCGATGAACTCCGACTAGAAGTCAGACATGGCGTAGTCTTCCCTGTTTTCCCTATGCATGAGCCATGGATGCATCCATCAGCCCCAAATATGTGCCTGCAATCCTCCATGTTGGCATTTCCCACTTATTTATTTTCTTTATGCCCTTTTAACTGTAAAGTTTCCTTTTCTGAGACAAAAGGAGTTGGATCTTTGTGAGACAGAGGTATTATGTATAGTCAGGAGGTGTTATGACTGTGTCTAAGATAACACCATCCCCTAAATGCTGCCTCCAACTAAGTGATCTATTCCCCTAGGTTCTTTTGTGTGAGAGAAGCTGGAAATTATAGTAATTTTTCCCTAAAAAAGAATTAATTAAATATCAGGGAAATCTGGTGTTATGTCTTGGTTTGATCTTTAGTTGTGTTTCCATCTAGAAAGGGAATGTATATGTGGCCTTTCACTCCACAAATGCCAAAAGAATGATTTCTCTACACATATATCCCTTGATTCCTGCATTATTTAGTATGGCATTCAAACTAAGGATGCCAAAAGAATGCATTTTGCTTTACATGAGTGTGGAGATGGTCAACTTAAGGTTCAGTCCCCCCATCTGGTGGAGGGCAGGAGAATTAGTTACTCATGGTAGAGTGGTGTCATCTGGTGTATACTTGGGTAAGTCTCCACAAAGGGTTCAAGGGGATCCCTGTTTCTCTCATAGGCACAAAGTGTTGTTAGTTTTCTCTGGTAATGATTAAGGTAATTACCTCCATATGGTCTAAGAAGATTTAAGTCTCTGTCATGACTTTTCTCTCTTTCCTTTACATTTCATCACTCCTAGCAGTATTGATATTCATTTGTACAAAAAGAATGTAGAATACACACACCAATTATTCCCATGATTTAGATCTGTATGGTCATATTCTCATCATAGTTGATGTATAGTAAATTCTGAGGGAATCGTAGATATTGCATAGTAGCAACCTTATGGAATTTATGACCATACAGATCAAAATTTCACACAATTTGATGAGTTCAGATATTCATTGCACCGTTATACCACCAGTGAACAATTTTGACTTTGTTAGGAGATGATTTTGATATCTGTGAATAAGATGGTCTGTTCTTTTCATAGGTAATAGTTTCTTTTTACATAATTTTCCCAATAGACCAATTGCTAAAAATTGTATAGATGTATAACTACAATAAAGGCTTACCCGTAAGCATAAAGTATTACCGGATTTCTTTGTACACAAACATAATAGACAGGTAATGGTTGTTTCCCTTATGTCCACTGAATTTCCTCCTTTTAAATTGACAAAAATTGCAATATTTTTGGTACGGTCGTTTGAATGCTGGCAAACCTTTAGTTTTTTTAGACTCAAGAGTTACTGTGAATGCTTCTACATAAAAGTGGTTCTGATTGACTGATTACACACCTGTAACTGCATGCCAGCAGAGGTCCCTCCTTCTGTGAATAAACCTTGACTGTGTACTTGCATGTCCTTGTTGTTCTGTACTAGAGTATTATACCTTTGTGATATGCATTAATGAAATACTTTTTTGCGATGAACTCCGACTGGAAGTCAGACATGGTGTAGTCTTCCCTGTTTTCCCTATGCATGAGCCATGGATGCATCCATCAGCCCCGAATATGTGCCTGCAATCCTCCATGTTGGCATTTCCCACTTATTTATTTTCTTTATGCCCTTTTAACTGTAAAGTTTCCTTTTCTGAGACAAAAGGAGTTGGATCTTTGTGAGACAGAGGTATTATGTATAGTCAGGAGGTGTTATGACTGTGTCTAAGATAACACCATCCCCTAAATGCTGCCTCCAACTAAGTGATCTATTCCCCTAGGTTCTTTTGTGTGAGAGAAGCTGGAAATTATGGTAATTTTTCCCTAAAAAAGAATTTGCACACCTGTTTAACTGTACCATAAGGTTGGGAAAGGTGCCTAATAAGTTGAAGATTGGAACCGTAGTTCCTATTCCCAAAAGCGGCAACTTGTCTAAAATTGAAAACTGGCGGCCTATTACCCTGACTCCCATACATGCAAAAATTATTGAAAAATTTATAGCTAAATATATAGAAACATATTCCGAAATTCATCATCCTTTGAACAAAAATCAATACGGTTTCAGGAAGGGGTTGGGAACCTGTGATGCTCTTTTTCAATTTACTAAAGATATTTATGAGGCTAGAAATAGGGGTAATATTATGGCTGTTGTATACGTGGATCTAAAAAAGGCTTTTGATTCAGCTCCTCACCAACTATTGATAAAGAAACTTAGATATGAATTTTTCTTCCCTAAAAATATAGTAGATTGGATAAAAAATTATTTGTTGAATAGGACACAAAAAGTTAAGATAAATGGTCTACAGTCGAAGTTAAAAGAAAACGATTACGGAGTACCTCAAGGTTCCGTTTTAGGGCCGATTTTATTTAACCTTTTTATTAATAATATGTGTGAAGAAATCTCCTTAAGTAACCATATGCAATACGCAGATGACTTGGTAATTTACAGTGTAGGAAAGAATGAAAACGAAATAACATTTAACTTACAAGATAGTCTAAATAAGGTTACAACATGGTGCAACACTAATGGAATGACGATCAACACAAAAAAGACAAAAAGTATGTGGTTTTGCTCTAACTGTAGATTAAAATTATTGAATCCTCTCAAGTTAAGTTGTAATGGGAAAGAATTAGGTATGGTAAACAAATATAACTATTTAGGCGTCACTCTAGACACGGTAATGAACCTAACACATCATCTAAAAAATATAAATAAAAATGCAAATTATCGACTGTTTAAATTAAACAAGATTAGGAAATATATCGATAAGGATACAGCACGAAGAATATATATAACTATAATCAGACCAACATTAGAATACTGCTCTTTTTTAATTGATGTTTCAAATTCAAAAGAAATTAAATCGCTTCAAACAACCCAAAATCGAGCATTAAGGTCTATCTCAACGAATTGGTCCAGGATTCAAAATATTGAAAGTCTACATAAAAAAAATAATATCAATTTTTTAGACGCGAGAAGAAATATGCAAGTACTAAACATAATGCACAAACAATTGACAAATATGGATAACTTAGATAATCGAGAGCGTATTACCCAAAGTAAATATCACATAAGATTTAATAAAGAAAGAATTTTTAGTAGTACTTATTATAGATCTCCAGTTTATCGCGGAAATGTTTTATGGGATAAACTACCGAGTACAACACAAGCGTTAATAACTACTAAGGAGTTTAAAAAGGAGATTAAAACTATGTTTTCTGTATACGATTGGAAATGAATAATCAATGAGATTGAGTGTTTTCTTGTGATGTTATACTAATGGAATTGTATTGTCTCATCTTCATACCTTCATCATATCCTTACCCACATTTTGTATTCAAGTGTCGGCTAAAAGGAGTTTACTGTTGTTATGAGATTCCATGTACAACTTATGCTCGGTGGAAGATCTCACCTCGGTGAGAACCGGAGTCAATAAAATAAAAAAAATAATAAAAAAAATTAAATATCAGGGAAATCTGGTGTTATGTCTTGGTTTGATCTTTAGTTGTGTTTCCATCTAGAAAGGGAATGTATATGTGGCCTTTCACTCCACAAATGCCAAAAGAATGATTTCTCTACACATATATCCCTTGATTCCTGCATTATTTAGTATGGCATTCAAACTAAGGATGTCAAAAGAATGCATTGTGCTTTACATGAGTGTGGAGATGGTCAACTTAAGGTTCAGTCCCCCAATCTGGTGGAGGGCAGGAGAAGTAGTTACTCATGGTAGAGTGGTGTCATCTGGTGTATACTTGGGTAAGTCTCCACAAAGGGTTCAAGGGATCCCTGTTTCTCTCATAGGCATTTATGTCTCTCTCCTAACTTTTCTCCCTTTCCTTTATATTCCATTACTCATAGAAGCATTGGTATTCTTGGTAGAAAAGAATGTAGAATACACACACCAATTATTCCCATGATTTGGATCTGTATGGTCATATTGTCATAGTATAGTTGATGTATAGTAATTTCTGAGAGAATCAAGGATGTTGTATAGTAGCGACTTTTAGGAATATATAACCATGCAGATCAAAATCTCGGTTATGTTGTATTTAGTATGTAGATATAATTTCACACAATGAGTTCAGATGATCATAGTACTATTGTTTCACTGGCGATTAAACAACATTGGATTTGTTACAAGATGATTATGATATCTGTGAAAAAGAGAGTCTGTCTTGTCCAATGGTAATAGTAAATTTTAACAAAATTTGTCCAGTAGAACAATTGCTTGAACTTATATACGTATAACTACAATAAAGGCTTACCTAGAAGCATAAAGTATGACCTGATTTCTTTGTTCACAAACAATGGGTAAAGGTTTTCCCCTTTGTGTGCACTAAATTTTCTCCATTCATGTTGACAAAAATTGCAATATAATTCCATATTGGCAGGTTGATTAGCGACCTTTGTACTCTTGGGGTTGTAAGATCTACAGACCCCTCTAGTTCTTCATCAACGCTTTAATCTTGACTTTAATATTTTCATTTGTTCAGGGTTTTCGAAAATGAACGTCCCACTTGTACCAGGATTGAACCAATTTAAGCAAGACTGATATACAGGTTCTTTTGTCTTAGAGAAACCAGAGATTATGGTAATTTTGTCAGAAACAGAATTTATTTAGATATCAGGGAAATTTGGTGCTATGTCTTGATTTGGTCTCTAGTTGTTTTTTTTTAATCTAAAATGGCAATGTAAATGTGGCTTTTAACTCCACAAATGTAAAAGGAATGATTTCCCTACATATATCCATTGATGACTGGGACACAGATTAGTAAAATGTCTATTTCATCATTTGGTATGGCAGTCAAACGAAGGACGCCAAAAGAATGTACTGTGCTTTTCAAGAGTGTGGAGATGGTGAACTTATGGCTCAGTGCCCCCATCTGGTGAAGGGTAGAAGAAGTAGTTACATTAGACTGTAGTTCGTACCATTGTCGCTAGGGCCAGGGCGCTCATGCTCTCAAACTGCGGCGCGGTGCGTGGACGGACTATAGTTACATATGATGGAGTGGTGCTATCAGGTGTTTACTTGGGAAACAATTTATTCCAATTCCCATTCCTGAGGTGATAAAGAAGGTTAGAGTTATAACATTTAAAATACAAATAAATTTCAAGGGGAAAAAAGAAAATAACATATTTTAAGGTTGGCTATACTTTGTCCCTGGCCTGGAGCGTCTATGGGAATACAAAATCATGAAAATTTAATCCGAGGCTAGAGTTACCCAAAGTTCTACCAGAGTGACCCAAAATCGGCTAATCAAAAATTAGGAAAACGGAAAAGTCTTTCAAAATCAATTTTCAAGACAGAATCCTTTCATCCAGCTCAGGGGAAGCCTTCTCTGAGTCCAATTTTAGGCAAGGTTCTTTCAATTTCCATCTAAGAACTAATATAGAAAGCGGATAGTCAGAACATTGTAGAAACTTGAAGAATTCCATGGGTAAATATACATTGTCCAGGCCAAGGATAGTCTATGGGAATACAAAATAATGCAGTTTTAATTCGAAGCTAGAGCAACTCAAAATTGTACTATATGGGCTAGAGCCTTATATTAAAAATGAGAAAAAACTAAATTTATTTTTCGAAATATATTTTCAAAATGTAGAAGGCTTCATCATGGCTAGTTCAATTGATTCCGAGTCCCTCTGAGGCTAATGTCCTCCGATTCCCATCCGGGAACTGATAAAGAAGGCGGGTAATTACATCATTTCAAAACAAATAAATTTTATGGGAGGGGGCGGGAAACTAAAAGGTTGTATACATATATTGTCTTAGACCAATAATACATTCTTTATGAGAGCATACTTTCCTCTTCTGGTTACACTTATAAATTCACTATCTAATATCTCCCAGTTCAAGCTAATATCAAACTTGCTCCCCTGTTATATATAATGCTCTTCCCCATTCAGTTCTGAATATTGCCACAAGAGGGGCGGTCATATTAAAGTAGTTTTCCTAACACAAGATGGCAGCAGTAGACGGAGATTAACATTAGGTGATAAAAGAGTTGAATGTGGAGATGCTATGGAGGGACCTCTGTTGGAAGAGTGAGTGTCATGAGTAAGCAATTTAAGGTATTCTCGTTCAGAAAACTTGTGTGATTTTAGAAGTAGGAATAATCTTAATGTGGTACTCTAAATTGTAAGGACTGAAATCTAATTAGAAGATGGAGAAGATTTATAGATTATACTGTAAATGTCTTTCAATGTCTGGCTCCCTTTTCTCCTTCTCCCTTTTTCATTATCCAATCCTCCCACTTATAGTGGCTAGTATGAATTCTGATTTTATTGTTCATAATAAATCTATAAAACAACTTATTATGTTCATCACCTCTCCATTAAGGTTGTGTATCAAAAGGCAGGAATTGTTAACATCTATATCCTCACACATCATCGTTTGGGCCCATGGGATATTTCCAATAACAGACATAAGGTCTAGAAAAGTTCATTTTAAATTTTAAGAATTCTTTATTCGTTGAAGGAGATAAAGGGTTTGATTAAGTCCTCCACCTTTACAATGCTGCAGCACTCCCTCTAATTCTCATTACCAATCTGGCTTTCTTTGGGTAAGCGCAGAGGATTAGGACTAAGCCTTTCAATACAGCCATCAGGGGACCACCACTCCCCAATCCAGCAGCTCACTAACAGAAGACGGAGAATTCTTACAGAAAAGTCAGTGTGACATTCATCATTCAATTTCAATATGCCCATATTCACCAGCATCAAGTTTAGCCTTCAGTGATCATCCAAGAACGTGGGTGTCAGGACAGTTGCAGGTCACTGAAATTGTGGGTGTCAGATTCACACCGCATCAATTTAAATACACCTGTGATCACGTTCATCTGCTTTCCCAAAAAGTTACATATTTGACATCTGTTCGGATGTAAAACTCTTTTTTTTTAACAAGGATAATGAGGGCAGATGCATGGTTTCTAGGATTATTCTGTGCCATTCTGTTCAATACTGTTATACATGGTAGAGTTAGCCACCTTATTTACCTTGCTGTTCCACACAAACCTATTAACTGCCTTTTCAAAATTTGAAAACACCCTCCCAGGAGTAGGGCTACTAAATAGTTCATAGTGTAGGGAAGGTATCATCAGGCCATTTATCATGGTCACTTTTCCTTTTAAGGACACGTTTATGCTTGCCCACCTTTTCCATAGGGTTTTGCATTTATCCACTTAGGTTGTATAGTTTTGGTTACGTTTCATATTGTGTAATGTAGGGCTAGAGCTGATATTGATGCCCAAGATTTAAGTAGAAGATTGAACCTTCAAACCATGCTTTTGAAGAGACTCCATTTTTAATCCACCCAAAGAAATAAGTCAGGACTTTTCAAGGTTGATCTTAAGGCCCGCATATCTCCTAAATCTATCCAACAGGTACAGGACGTAATTGATGGCCTGGGGATTTTTAAGGAAAAGAGTTGATTCGTCAGCGAAAAAAGAATTCCCCCCCCCTCCCTACCTAAGAGAATACCTTCTATTTTGCCATTTTCCTATACAGCAATAGCTAGAATCTCAATAACCATCCAAAAAGAGATATTGGGAGATGCAGCACACCTGGCCCGCTTCTTTCTGAGGCCTAAACCAATCAGGACTGCAACCGTTATTGGTAACAATTTTTATATAATATGGAAATCCACTTCATATAATCTGGCCTGAAGCTAAATGAGTGCAGACAGTCCAAAATTGATTGCCAATCAAGACAGCCAAACAGTTCAATGAAACTGTTGTTTCCAGTAGGGAAATATCCTGGGAGAAATTGATATAGTCTACCATATCTGAGACTGTTCTCATATTTATCCTGATAAATCTACCCTTAATAAACCATGCTTGTCTATTGTATATGATTTGGATTTTGCACTTTTGAAAATGTTATGATATACTGGGATATCTTCTCTTCACATCAGTCTCATTGTGTTTTGTAAACATTTCTTTCTTTCATTTTTTACATTTTTCAAAGTACATGTTTACCTTTTCCAATTCCATGACCATTCTCAAAACACAAATTCGGTTGCTATGACAACACAAAAACTTCCTAGTTTAAAATGTTTCGAGTTATATTAAATACACCTGATAGAGGCCTCTATGCATATCAAATATATAAAGAAAATATGGTAGGATCAAAAATGTTATAACAAAAAAGTGTATCTGGTATAATTTTTCGAGAAAACGTTTATGTTGCCATAGGTATCGAAATGACAAACTATATCACATAAAATATGACCCCACATGACCCCCACATGACATTTAAACAGGCAACGATTTGAACTTAATTATTTTTTAATATGATTTGTCTGGTTAAATAAAAGGGCGAGGTTCATCACAATTTTTGGCTCATTGCTGCTCTACTATTAGTGAAAGATGATAAAACACATTGGTCAGTCTATGTCACAAACAGTCTGGAGCCCGTTGAATAATCTAGGATCGTACATGTGGACCCCTTCCTGTACGCCAACGAGACCAAGGGTCAATGTGGGTCCACTTTATTCAACACTTATGGGCGACCTTATGAACAGCTAAGCCTGTCTAAGTGAACAGACTTAGATACTATTAAACGATAATCTTATTACGAGGTATAGAAACTGGTCATCATGTGCGAGCCTAGATTATTAAATGGGCCCCTGCTCTGTGATCTGGACCATCATAGATACTAATTGGAAGAATCAACAAAACATTTCAAATAACATGTACACTATAAAGTCTTTTGGTATTTATTTACATGTATACATAAAACTAAACATGGGAAATTCAAATTGGTTAACAGGTTGACCTTTTCTTTGAAATAAAGAAAAAAAAGCAATATTCCTCTAAAACTTGCAACGCCATTATAATTCAAATAGTTGAAATTTTTTTTTGTCGCTGTCAATAAAACAAAAGACATAAGATTCATCAACTTGCCCTCGAAAACATGGATGTATAGACAGCAAAGTCTGTGACGAAAGTTTCATAAATTCAAACTGCTTGAATTCAACAATTTAGTAACAGATAACAAACATTGAGGTGTTCCTAAAAGTACTATTTGAATACGAGTTAGTTACAACAGCATGGAAAATATTGACTGCGGTAGATCCACTTGGATGTAATCATATGGCTCGGCAATTCGTTCATATAAAAGCAAGAGTTAGCACTTATTACATCTATGTATGTTGCATAAATTAACACGCTTCTCTTCTGTTCACAGGTACACGAGGTAACGCTCTAGCACCTTCACATTTACAGAACAACCTAAGAACTCGGCCTGGAAACCCGATTCCATCATATTTAAAACATTTATTTCTTTTAATAATTGCAAATTCTGAAGATCGTTATCATTGCCCATAGATATTTTTTATCAAAATAATAAAATAATTTTGTTTACAGGCAATGATATCCTGGGAAAATAGAAAACTCTGTGGTGCTCCATTTATCTTTTTTTCAACACAGCTATTACAATAAAGTGGTGAAGGTTCGAACCGGGAGTGATCCTAATTTTTAGACTACAGGAGCCATCATTCATGAAATATTACTGTAATATCTATTGACATAAAAATAGATTACTATGTGTTACAATTTGTGATGTCCAAGTATTGGCAGTATAAATACTTAAACTGTATGTCCGTTGACTTGTTCTACATTGCATGCCCTCATTTACAGATTGAATCATAGGTCACTAGTGGTGTGCGATGGGGATGTAGATCATTGCTCACTTCAGGAAGCACAAGACACGACAAATACTTTAAAAGGACGTTGTAATTCTCATCGTAGTAGTGAGTGGCGTATAGAGAAGAGCAGAGTTGCTACAGCGACGAACCAGACATAGACGTGACATCTCACTGTACTGGATGCCCCAACTGCAATTAAAGGCAAAGAAAACGTTCAGCTGCAGTTTATATCACAATCAACATACCTATTATGTTCTCATCCCTAGCAGAGTCATTCTTCCTCCATACAAGACTCTCACAAACCAGGAGATAATTAATCCAAGCACGCAATAGTTTTTCAATTCAAACTGGTAGTAGTGTGGTCCTAAAAGTAGTGGCGATTAACAAAGCACGGAAGGGCCCTGTAAACCCTGCGAATATAATGGCGAGGGGGTGCGGTTTGATCGCCAAAATTGAATCGTGGTAGAGGGCCATGTCCTCTCTCTTTTCTCTACAACAAGGAAATGTCTGGATGGGCTGGAATTCATGATTAATTTGACTTTCTGCCATATATTGTACAGATACAATAGGAAAGGCATTCCGGGAAATATCTCAAAGAAATAGCAGTCATAGCGCAGGAAGTTCTACATTCACCTTTCTTTACAATGTTTTGGGGATTGTGTTTAAAGCAGAGAAGGGTTGATATAGTAAATTGACAAACATATAATATATTTTACTCTGCATAATAATTCTTCCTTGCTTTTTTGCTTGTTTTTTTTCTGTAGGGTGAGTGGAATGTAGCCATTTCGGTAGACATTTCCATTTATTCTGTAATTGAATTTATGGTTTCAGCATTTTAGATTACTATTTTACTTTTACAACTTTTAACAGTTAACAGTAACTAGACTTCGCAGGGTATTTTTTTCAGGTATGTAAATCAGGAAACGTAGAGTCATTAGTACTTAATACCTATATATTATATATATATTTTTTAAAACAAAATGGTGTAGTTCTTAACGGTTTATGAGGGGAAATGTGCCTTAGTCCATAGAAACCGATGAATGACGACTCAGAATAGGTCTTAAACCCTAAAGTTATCAAAGTATTGCAATATATATATACACTTCAGTGACTATTTTTGATGGTAGTATTGCAAACAGGTGCACACTTTAACTTCTTATATTAGATGGACTAATAAAGTTGTTATTATACATGTGCTATTTGGATCTTGGGGGAATGATGGTATTGTAGACAGGTGCAAACTTTAGTTTCTATAACACTCTTAACAAGGACAGGTGAGATTATAATGTGGGCATTATACAAGTGTTGTTTAGTTGTAGGAGAAATGCTTGAAATGGAATAGGAACACACAATTGAACATCTATGAGGTTTTCTACACCGAGGGGCTGACTTTTGCCTTTGTCTGTTATACCTACCTTTGCCGGATACTGGATCTAGACAGAAATAACCAAGGATGAAATATTTAGGGAGTGAATGAAATAAGCTCAAAAACATTTTTACAACATTTTCAAAAGATAATCACATTATAAACACTGATAGAACATAGTATAGGTGTAAACTGGCCTATATTACATTTGTTTTATTACGCCCTCTATTAGTATATAAAGAAGTGTAACCCAATCTGATCCTTGTGAGCAGGGGGAGCACTGCTGTAAATGATAGGAAAATGATCTATTATACGAGCATATATATATATCCGCACAAACCAATGTATTCTTCACAAACAAGGCACGTTAGTAGCACACTAAATAATTAAACCTAATTAAGTCTGGGAGCTATATATTTACAGTGGATATATACTGTTTGAAATATTTCAACACATCCACACACCAGACTATCAAACAGGGATTGGAGACGAGTTGGAATTGAAGTCAAGACGGGGTATGGTGCAGTTGGCTGTCGCTCTCATGAAAGATGGTGCTAAAAGATCGGAATTTACTCTTCAAAAGGATACGGGAAAAAACGAAATAGTACATATTCCTGGGAATTGTGATTATTGATAGACATATTAACATTGAAGAACTTTATGGTCACCACAGCACTCGCACACAGAATTCTACTCACTGACTGTATTTTTTGTAGTACGGTATGTTGAGGTTGATACTGGAAAATGCAACATGACCAATAAATGAGGTCAGGCACATTGTAATCAGGTATGCCAGTTTGTAGGTTTTTGCCTACATGTAAGATTTTCATTTTAGTCTAAGAGAGATGAAAATTTCGAGAAATTGTATGTTTTGAGAACAAATAGACTCCAGGTTCCTTATGATCTAAATCTTAGATATACTTGTTATGCAATCTTTCTAAATTCTCAATTCAGCTACCCCCAGCACACTCAGTTAGAGGGCCCATGTATCCAAGTGCTTCAAGCTAGAGTGGTAGGATCCCTGTGGGAAATGGTCCTAAGAACTTTAATACTGACATCTGCTTGGCTTAAGATATGTCATGTAAGAATGTAGTTATTAAAGCATAACCAAGTCTAAAAGAAAATATCAGAGGAATGCCCAATTAACTTGTAAAGATATTCTGTATAATATAGAACTGATAGTGTGTGGTAATCTTTCTTAAATGATTTTCTTTGAAGAGTAGCCCATTTAGGGCAGAACTACACATATTAACACTGTCATAGCAGATATCTAGATATATTATACTGGTAGTCCCTGCCCAAGGACCTGCTAGGAGAGTGATGGGGATTCGCCATACACCATGTAGGTTTTAGGTGATACATATACTGGCCTCAGTCTCCTTGTAGGAATTTTTCCTGGGCCCAACTGGCATCCCTGTGTAATATAATTCTCCAGTGCCTTACTTCTACAATATTAATTAATGGGCACTATCAATACCATACATCTTAAGCATGGACCTGTATGTATACTATTACTCTGCAATTAGTACTTGGTACTGCAGTTCTCATGTGATGCTATGTGCATTTTGCAATTTAGGATAAAAGTAAATGTCCATTGTGATCTGAAAATATGATGTAGAATAGCAGTAAAGTTTTCTACTGCATTGTTTCTATTGTGTATTGTTTCACCAGGATCGCACCAGAATACATATTTACTCCTGGATCAGTTTGAATTACAATATGCAAGTTAAGACATTTGGTGGTGAGGAAGCTTGGTCAAGAACTCAATAATCTCGATGGTGTACTCCAGTAGCTGGCACAATGGATGTCAGTACCATGCTAAGCACCACCAGTCAAGAATTAGGGGCATAACCACAAAAGCAATAGTTAGACCTACAAGGGTATCTTCCAGTCATGTGAGATACAGAGAGTCTGTTGAATAACTTATGCCTGAGAGTACAAGAACACTTTGTACAACGGTTATCATTTAATTCAAGCTCATTCAGTAGCAGTCCTAACTGATGGAAGGTTGTTCATAAGTGGTGAATAAAATTGACCCACATCATCCCCTGGATCTCGTTGGTGCATAGAAAAGGGTCTTCATATAACTACTACAAGCCCTAGCTCACAATCAAGGAGGTTCCAGTCAGACTCTTAAGAGCACCAGTGCTGAACAATGGACTGTGAGGATGGCTGCTGACTAGCAAAAGAGGGAGTTTTGGGGAGAGGACTAAGAAAGAAATTGATGAGTGTTTGGACTGCATCCCTGTTTGTTATCAAGTTTGGAAAAGTGAATATTCCAGAGTGCTCCAAACAAGATGGCAAAAGGGACACACACCAAACACGAATATGTTTCTGTTTTTATCTTAACCTCTTGGACTCTTTATCATGGCAAATCTTCAAATCATACCAGGGATCTTCATGTTTTGCAACGTTTGGGGATTCTCTACAGATTGCTCTGCTCTAATGCTAAGCGTATCACACAGCAAGACTTCTCACTATTCTGTTGATTTTTGAAAAGTAATTAACAAATAACCTTCTAAAAAAGAAGTTAACTCTATTATTACCTAAACCAGTATTTCTCAGTGGACCATCAACTCCAAATCCACACCTACTCCTGTCATACTTGATAGAAGGTGTCGACGAAGTGGTTCTTTTTGACAGATTGTCTCAACGACAGCATGAAATGTTCTGTAATCTCTTACTCAAACCCTTAGTCTAGTACTAAACCTATTTTGCATAATTGTAATTTTATTTGGTCATCTTTGTTGCTACCATCCATAAAGGAGTTACAGTATTCATCATTGGCGACATAGTCTTGATATGAATTAGTTTAGGTGTATTTGTCAACTATTTTTTTTAACTACTTTGAATAATTTCATACCTGTGATTACAAGATAATCATTTCTACTTTTATAATACATTCATCTACAAACCAAGGCTATCTCCACAAAACAGATGTGAACCTTTCAGCATTATCAAACATGTACACAAGTGTTACTTCTCACCTTGTTTAACCCATATTCACAAAGTGGTAAAATGCAGAGAAAGATGCTATTTAGCTTATTTCACAGAAGCACCCAAGAAGCAGGCTTGTTGACAGTGCAACACAGACAACCAAGGAATTACCTAGTGTTGTGTTAACTGAAATGCAAAGCCACATATAATTAGGTCAATGTGGATATTATATCTGAAGAAATGTGTCCAGTCTCAGCAATTATAGTTGTGGCTGCAAGTTATATGAATAATTTCTTCTCTTTAATGAAGAAAGAAACTAAAAATTTCTTGATGACAATGAGACTATAATAAAATAGAACTTACGTTATATGTCACTAGTAATAGTATTTCAATATTATAGTTAAGTCCCTAGGAGTCATTGTCAGTCCAATGACAGAGAGTCCATAACATTTCATCAGTAGATGACCAAATGACTGATAATCTGCAAGTAGACTTGTTCAATTATATTCCTTTTTGTCAATTGTCTTATTCCTGAGGTCCCTATGTTTCTTCCCTCTTAATATCAATCTATATTTATAAGTTAATAGCAATCACATTATAGTCAATTAAAACAAACAAAACTTAGTGTCCAGCAATACTGCAATATAGAATAAAAGTAAATGACCATTATGATCTGAAAATAGGATGTAGAATAACAATAAACTTTGTCTATTGCGTGGTATATATTGTTTAGCATTTAAAGGCCTACCACAGATCATGATTGGATTCAATGGGTTTGAAAAAGTCTTAATGATATATCTTTTCTAAATATGATTTACCCATTTTCACATATATCTGAACAAATCTATTGCAAGAATTATTCAGGTGTGTTAGTGATCATCACTCTCCAGCGTAATGAAGTCATCAGAGGGTTCCCCTCAGCCTTATGATACCCCAGGTTGCATACTGGAGAAATTCAGGTGGAGGACAGACAGCCCCAGGAGAACTCAAATATCTGGATTGAAGTTTGGGCATACTGTTGTTGGAAGAAGGAATCACTCGCCTCCCTCACACTCAACTCTATCACATGTAGGCCCACATTTGGATTAAGGAACTAGTCACTTGTTTTACCATGATCACACAAGAATACACATTTACTCCCGGATCAGTTTGAATTACATGTTCCTGTCTATTTGACTGAAGCTTTGATAATATGCAAGTTTAGACATTTTGCTCGTGAGGAAGCTGGGTCAAGAATTCAATAGTCTCTATGGTGCACTCCAGTAGCTGGCACAACGGTTGCAAGTACCATGATGAGTACCACCAGTCCAGGATTGGGGGTATAACCACGAAAGCAATAACTAGACCTACAAGGGGATCTTCCAGTCATGTGAGATACAGAGTCTGTTGAATAACTTAAGCCTGAGAGTACACAGTACAGGAACACTGTGTATGAGGGTTATCATTTAATACAATTCAAGCCCATTCACTACCAGTCCTAACCGATGGAAGGTTGTCCATAAGTGTTGAATAAAGTTGACCCACATCATCCCCTGGGTCTTGTGGGTGCATAGAAAAGGGTCTACATGTAGCTTCAACAGGCCCCAGCTCACTATCAAGGGAGGTGCCTGTCAGACGCCAAAGAGCAGCAGTGGGGAACAATGGACTGCGAGGATGGTTGTTGACCAGAGAGAGAGGGAGTTCTGGGAAAGGACTAAGAAAGAAATTGATGGGTGTTTGGACTGCGTCCCTGTTTGCTATCAAGTTTGGAGCATACAGTCATATGAACAAGGCAATAGCGGAGTGAATATTCCAGAGATGGCAAAATGGATGGCAAACAAGATAGCAAAAAGGGACTCAGACCAAACAAAAATAAGTTTCTGTTTTAATCTTAGCCTGGAAATATCTGTTTGCCACCAATTGGGTATGAGTTACGGTACTCTCAAGCATGTTAAGTACGATTTTCTAATGTTAAGATAAAAGGTCAGGACTGGAACTATCGGAGGGCATACAGCCGAAAGACAAAACATGCCTAGGGACTTATATGTAGCGAAGCAAGCCAGCCAGCAGGATGCATAAGAAAACTGTCTCTTATCAAATGCCCCTCAGTGTCTCGTGCCACACTGTGACCAGGCACTGGAGTAAATAGCTTATCGTTTTTTGTGAGGGGTGGGTGCTAAAGTGGCATATTTTGGTGAATTGGTGGCAGTCAGTGGATGAAGAACCTGAGAAGACAATGCTGTCGTTTCATTTAATTGGGTGTCTGAATCTAGCTCTCATGTTGATTCCAATTCTAATTGATGTCCAGTACATCCCAAATGATTTGGGGTGCAGGGCTGACCTCTATGGCCTTCAGGTATGGAGCACAGTGTCTGTGAGTCTGACAGTAACATCAGAACGGCCGGATTGTCACTAAGCACTGCGAGTGAGGGCCGACAAGGTTGACACCAAGCATGAAGTGTATATTGAGGAAATAGGCAGTGACCTCCATAACAGTAACATCCAAGGACAGATCCGTTCATAGGACGTTTTGTTGGTGGTGCAACTTGTCGTATTCCCCCATAAAATGGGGTCTTCACTTGTTATGCATTCAAGAGATAAGGGTAATGGATGCACTGGCAGGATGTGCCAGCAAGTCCAAGGACAAGAGTTGACCAAATAACACAGGATCCAGGAATTCTGCAGTGTTCTTAGGGCTTCACCATCAGGCTCCAGATATAGGCATATAATAGGAAATAAAGCCATGAAAGCTGGACTCAGACTGGTACCTAAACAGTTTAGAGATAAAGCTCTGTCTCGCAAAACTATAGCTGGGCTAAGGTCTGGCACCATATGATCCCTGGGGGTAGGATCCCGGCCGTTAAAGAGAGAAGAGGGAAGAAAATAGTAGTTAGTGCGTCTTCTGGGTTTCATAAGGGGATTCATCTGCCATCTGGGGAAGCCATGGGCAGCATGCTGGAGACATGGAGGTGCAAAACAGACGACCACAGGCCTTAGCTGCAAACACATGTACTCTGCAGCCCAGTCTAAGATTTACTAAGGTCTCTGACAGAATACATTTTTGTCATTGGTAAAGTAGAGTATTTCTACATACATTGTTGTGCCAACGAAGCCTAGTCTCAGAACTATAAAGGTTGGACCTCGGATAATAGGGTGTCATTGTATTTTTCATAAAGCAAAACATTTCTAGAGACATCATTATTCCAATGTATGTATGCTCCACTGTTAGCTCAGTAAGACTTTACAAAGGATTATTGTTGCTACCATCCATAAAAATGCTGCAGTATTTTACCATTGACTGCATATCCTTAATATGAATTAGTTAAGCTGTATTTGTCAAGCAGTTTTCTTTAGTTTTAACCAATTTGAAGAGTTTCATATCTGTTATTACAACATAGCCATTTCTACTGTTGTAAAACGTTCAACCACAAACCAAGGCTATCTTCACCAAATGGATGTGAACCTTTTAGCATTGTCAAACATGTACACAAGTGATACTTCTCATCCCGTTTATACCCCAAGGCACTATCTAGCTTATTTCACAGAAGCACCCAAGAAGCATGATTGTTGGCAGTGCAATACAAATATCAAACCAAGGAAATACCTGTTGTTGTGATAACTGAAATGCAAAGCCACATACAAATAGGTCAATGTGGATATTATATCTGAAGAAATATGTGCAGCCTCAGCAATTATAGTTGTGGCTGCAAGTCATACGAATAATCTCTTCTTTTTGATAAGAAAATAAACTCAAATTTTCTGATTGACAGAGAGTCCATAACATTTCATCAGGAGCTGACTAACAGTCTGCTAGAACACTTGTTCAGTTACATTGCCCTTTGTCAATTATCTTATTCCTGAGGTCCCTATGATTCTTCCCTCTCAGTTTCTGTATTATTGAAACATATCTATAGAAATTAAATAGGGTCAGACAAATTACTTTATTATCTTTAACTGAATGATTGTTATATTCGAGTTTGTAGTACCAAAGTTTGACATTGTGGCCAACTTGTTGGCGGTAATGTGGCAGACGAGACACTATTTGACTCCCCCTCCCCTCCTCCTCTCCTCCCACTCAACAGACCCCCACTTGACCTCCTTTCAAACCTCAACCTCCCTCACTCACTCCCGGACTCCCTCGGATTCAGCACCACCCGCCCACCCTACAAAAACCTTTTCTTTTCTCTCTTCTCACCTACTCTCTAGGGCCAATTTAATAACTTGTGACACTCCTCTTAATTACTCAACATTTTCTCTCGTTATTTCCTAAACTCAATAACTCAATAAAATTTCCCAATAGTAGACTCGTCTGTGTTAGTCATTACATATAGAACCAGAATCACCTATTTGGCCTGAGAGTTTTTTTTCTTAAAATATGAAGAAGTGAACTACGTATTTTCTTGCCCACCTGTTCTCAAGGTTGACAGTTCTCAAGGTATGATTGCATAAGGTAATCACATGGAAGGCTTGCTGTCAGGTGGAGTGACTCACAAGTGGCAGAGCCACCTACACCAAAATCACTTGATATTCTTAGAAATGATGACCATAGTGCACCCCCATCTGATACCAGAGGATGCTCCCCTTTGATACTTCACATGGTACAACTTTCCCAAGGCTGGTTCGCTGATCAAGTAAATGATATTAGGAAAGAAATTGAGAAGTGTTTGGTCTGTGTCCTGGTAGGCCAGAGAGTTTCGAGTGTGCAGTAACATGAACAACGCGATAGCTGAGTGAATATTCTGAAGCACTCCAAACTTGATGGCGAATGGGGACTCAGCCCAAGCTCAAATATTATTCTGAGGCAATCAGCAGTCTGACTTGTCTGACTCCCCATAAAATGGGGTCTTCACTTGTTATGCATTCAAGAGATAAGGGTAATGGATGCACTGGTATGATAAGCCAGCAAGTCCAAGGACAAGAGTTGACCAAATAACACAAGTTCCAGGAATTCTGCAGTGTTCTTCAAGCTTCAACATCAGGCTCCAGATATAGGCATATAATAGGAAATAAAGCCATGAAAGCTGGACTAAGCCTGGTACCTAAACAGGATTGCTATGTTAGAGATAAAAGTGAATCTTCAATACTCCATCTCAGAAAACTATAGCTGGGCTAAGGTTCAGCACCATATGATCCCTGGGGGTAGGACCCCAGCCGTTAAAGAGAGAACAGGGAAGAAAATAGTAATCAGTGCCTCCTCAGGGTTTCATAAGGGGATTTATCCACAGTCTGGGGAAGCCATGGGCAGCATGCTGGAAAGATAGCTGTACTAGACAGACTAGACACCTTAGCTGCAAACACATGCACCCTGCAGTCCAGTCTAAGATTTATTAAGGTCTCTCATAGTAGAATACATTTTTGTCATTGGTAAACAGAGCATTTCTACATACATTGTTGTGCCAAGGAGGCCTAGTCTCAGAACTATAAATGTTGGACCTCTGATACTAGGGTGTCATTGTTATTTTCATAAAACAGAACATTTCTAGATAAATCATTATTCCAATGTATGTATGCTCCACTGTTAGCTCAGTAGGACTACCATCCATAAAAATGCTGCAGTATTTTACCATTGACTGCATAGCCTTAATATGAATTAGTTTAGCTGTATTTGTCAAGCAGTTTCCTTTAGTTTTAACCAATTTGAAGAGTTTCATATCTGTTATTACAACGTAGCCATTTCTACTGTTGTAAAACATTCAACTGCAAACCAAGGCTATCTTCACCAAATGGATGTGAACCTTTTAGCATTGACAAACATGTACACAAGTGATACTTTTCACACCGTTTATACCATGTTCACTTATAAACATTTCTAGATACATCATTATTCCATTGCATTTATGCATCATTGTTAGCTCAGTAAGACTTTACAAAGATGGGGAATTTACAAAGACGGGGCACCAATGGATAGTTGGTATGGTTAGATATAGTGCTGGAAATTGTACATGCAGTTGAACTAAGAACCAATGCATTTATAAGCTGGCATAGCCTCCTCGTTATCATACCAAGTGTCTAAATGATGCCAGTATTATTCTTGTATTGCAATTTTGGTACAGTTTGCTCTTCTCTAATGCTAAGCGTATCACACAGCAAGACTTAACCCTATTCTGTTGATTCTTTTTAAAGTAACTAACAAATAATCTTCTCCAAAAGAAATTAACTAATGAATCACCTCTGACCAGTATTTCCAACCAGATTATCAACTCAAAATCCACACTTACTCCTCTGTTACATGATAGAAGGCGTCAATGGATTGGTGCTTTTTGACAGATTCAATCTGAGTACAGGACACAATGTTTCTGTAATTTCTCATTCGACACCTTAGTCCAGTACTAAACCTCCCGATTTTGCTTAATTGTAATTTTATCTGGTCATCTTTGTTGCTACCTTCTATAAAGAAAGCTGCAGTATTTCATCACTGGCTACATAGTCTTAATAGGAATTGGTTTAGCTGAATTTGTCAAATGGTCCCCTCTTATTTCAACCAATTTGAACAGTTCCATATCTGTAATTGCAACATTCATCTGCAAACCAAGGCTATCTTCACCAAACGGATGTGAACCTTTCAGCATTGTCAAACATGTACACAAGCGATACTTCTCACCCCGTTTATACAATATTCACAAAGTGGAAAAAGGCAGGGAAACAAGCTATTTAGCTTATTTCACAGAGGGATCGAAGTAGCAGGATTGTTGGCAGTCCAACACAAATAACTAAAGAAATACCTGTTGTTGTGGTAACTGAAATATAAAGTCACACACAAATAGGTGAATGTAGAAATCAAATTTCAAGAAAGGTGTCCAGCCTCAGCTTATTTGTTTGTTTTGTTTGTTTGGGTAGTTTAACGTCCAAATTGTTCAATTAGACTTACTTTGGATTTGACCAAATCTATGAGATGAATGTAGGAAGAAATCCCACCCCTACACATTTACCGAGGTGAGAGTCCCATGCTCTTTACCACTGAGCTAGCTCCCCATCCACCCCAGTCGCTTTAGTTATGCTTGCATGCAAGCATATCCGGTCTGCACCACGAGGAGGTGAGGCGACCAAGAGGGTGAACACATTGGTAATTTCTGTCCATCCCAGCAGACCCCAGCTTCAGCAATTATAGTTTTGACTGCATGTTATATGAATAATTACTTATTTTTTTAGTAAGAAAATAAATTAGAAATTTCTGGAAGACAATGAGACTATGAAGAACTACCGTTATACATCTGTAGTAATAGTATTCCAATATCATATCTAAGTCTTTGGCATAATTTTAAGTCCAATGACATTCTGACATTTCAGCAGTAGATGACCAAATGACTGACAGTCTGCTGGTAGACGTGTTCAGTTATATTCCCCTTTGTCAATTGTCTTATTCCTGAGGTCCCTATAATTCTTCCCTCTCAATATCAATCTATATTTATAAGTTAACGCTTTAAGGACCGGTGCCTGTGGTCGAGGCACTGCCTGAAGGACGGGTCCTGGTGGCATTTTATACCGCTAGGGGACAGAAACACAGTTGTTAAAACCTATAAATCAAGTGTTTAATCATGTGATATGATATATATATATATAATCTTAAATATTTTATTACTTTTGAATAGAATGCTAATTATGCATACATTCTGTGACAATTGTATTAATATTGCTCCATTATTTTCTTGTTAAATCGATTTTGAATTATTTTAAGAAACGATGCCTCAAAGCATCATTCGCCCTGGGCTGGTTGATGCCTTGAAGGCATCATTCGCCCTGGGCTGGTTGATGCCTTGAAGGCATCATTCACCCTGGGCTGGTTGATGCCTGGTCACAATATAGTCGCTTAAAACAAGCAATACTAAGTGTCCATTGACAAATATGGAAATACTTTGTTATAACAGAGTTTCTGTATTATTGATATGTATCTATAGAAAACGAACAGGGTAAGGAAATCTACTTTATTATCTATAAGTGAATGTTTGTTGTTACCGAGTTTGTTATACCAAAGTTTGGCATTACATTTAGAATCAGAATCACATAATTGGCCTAAGAGACTTTTTCTTAAGATACGCAGATTTAAGTGAACGACTTATTTTCTAACCCACATGTTTTAACAGTTCACAAGAAATTATTGTATGATGTAACCTCACAGAGAGCTTGCTGTCGGGTGGAGTGATTCACAAGTGGCAAAGCCACCAACACCAATAACATTAAAACTCGGTATTCTTAGAAATAGTGATCATGGTGCACCCCTGTCTGATACCAGAGGACCCTCCCCTTTAATACTTCACACAGTACACCTTTCCGCAGGCTGGTTCGCTCCTCAAGCAAAAGATATTAGGAAAGAAATTGATAATTGTTTGGTTTGTGTCCTCGTAGGCCATGGACTTTGGAGTGCACACTGACACGAATGAGATGATAGCCGAGTGAATATTCTGAGGCACTCCAAACTTGATGGCGAATGGGGACTCAGACCAAGCACAAATATGTTTTTGATTTTATCTTAGTCCGGAAATATTTATCTGTTTATCATCCGTTGAGTATGAGTACTCGCAAGCCTGTTGAGTACGAGTTCCTAATGTTTGCCTATGGACGTGGATACCATGCTAATATAAACACCAAGACAAGAATGCAATTCCTCAATATCACAATTTTATCTAAAGATGTAGTTATTGGCTTTGGTTGGTGGTCAATACAACTCGATTAGAAAGTGTTGAAACCTCATGGTAGGTTTATAAATATCGTATTTGGATCAAAGGTGACAAATCAGAGATTTATTAACTGGTTGTTAAAATAGCAAACAAAACATTCTTATGTAAACTGGCATAAAACAGTAGAAACATGAGATTTAGTGATATGCGTGTATGAAGTTCCCGCGCCGAACAAGGCGCAGTTTTACCAAACAATATATTGTTGGGCTTTTTTCATGTTTAGAACTAGTTGAAATGTAATGAGATTCCACAATTATCAAGGTTTCCGTTATAAAAGTTTGAACTGTGGTCAAGGCTCATTATACAATATATATATATATATATATATATATATATATATATATATATATATATATATATATCTTCGTCATGCTGATTTTAACATGATAGTGGTTAATCAGGTGATTCGTCAGTTGAAACTCAAGATACATACTTAAGTGCATATTTGTAATCAAGGTTAAGCCAACTTCTGATTTCATAAGCAGGGTATTGTTGCACACACCGCGATCAACGGTGTTATAGTTTAGTAGGGGAAATCTTTTTTGGTGGGGTATACCAAAACACCGACTGTTATCAAATGGATCTGTAGACGTATGTCGTCAGAGACATATATAAATTTGGAAGTCTTTCGTCCATCTTTCTTCATTACGTGGACTTTCATTCTGATTAATGTCTTTCTATTCGTTGTCCAGAAAGTTTTGAATAGAACCGTGTGCAGATTAGGAAAAGGGGTAATGTAAATCACAATATGTTAAGTGAAAATACTAAGATGCCTTATACTAATGACAACAGGTGCTATATTGAAGGTCTATCCTAGGCTGTCAGTATGGACCTTATTTTTCTAATTCTGTGCAAGACAGAACAGGTGTAGGTATCGCTATATGAGAAATGATCAATTGCATTTCTAGGAGGCAGCATCACAAAAGAGGACACGCTCTGATTGTCGGTTCTCGATAGGGATTACAAGAATGTCTTAAGGCCAAGGTTCGGTTCGTTTCAGTGTCACGTTTATCAAATCTAATTATAATACCAAGATTATTTATCAGGTCATCAAGATTGGCATTGAACCACTGAAATCTAGAATTACTTTTCAAGAAGAATGCCTATTAATCAATATGATCACACTACTATAAGGCATGATTTACAGATCTAGAAGAAAAGGTAATTGTTTCCACCGGATTCCACGCATTGTATTATTTACAGAAACTCAATGGCCTTTGGATGTCTAAAACATCATTTGAGAATGTGCACAATTGAAAAGCTTTCAAATTGAATTTTTAAAATCAATCAGCAAATTAATATTAGAATTAGGGACCTCTTGCAACCCCCTTTGTAATGTGGCCACCTTTCAAATGGTCGATGCTGCAATGCCGTTGTAGAAACCGTTTAATGTTAATCAGGTTGGAAAACAAACGTATTGTAGAGGAATATTTCACTATAGGTAAGAACACGCACACAAATATATCATAAATCTAATATATATATATATATATATATATATATATATATATATATATATATATATATATATATGTTTATATATATATATTTTATAAATCTATAATGAAGTCCACACATCTATCCAGTACATACCTTGTCGAGATGTGGAAGTTTCAGCTGAATCATATTTAATCAAATATATTAGATGAAGATTACCAAGTAATTAAAACGTTAGTAAAAAAATGCACAAAGAAAACAATAATATATTATTAAGCGGGTGTTCCACCAACCAGGCGCTTAGCCCCAGCCGTGGCCCGTATGGGGATAGCCGGCAGACTGGGCGTGTTGCCGGCGACGGCCTGCCCGATGGAACATTGTGAAAGGTGTCCCCCAGGGCCCCTGGCTGGCGGTGCCAGGTCCTATCTGGGTGTAGAATCCCACCGACTCTGCTCCTCCAGCGAGCCCGTCGGCCGACTGGCGTTGAATTTATGATCGACTGTCCACACTAAATTATACGGTGCTGCCTGCAAAGGATCTCTGGCAAAAGCTGATTATTAGCTCCTACCGGTAGCACCTGCTCACCTGGGTACGCACCTGTGGGCCGCAAACCCGCAAGCGCAGGCTGAAAGTTCGAACAGTCTCGAAAGTTTGGACAGAATATTAGCACCAGAGTTTGCTATATACATTCAAAACATCACCAATGATCTTTATTTACCTTCATTATTCGGTTAACTGCAGTTAAATATTGACACACTGTCACCATTCCATACAGATCCCATCGCCAACGCCACTGCCAAAGTGGAGGCTCAGGCGGCACACTGTATAGCTCAATCAATGAGTGTGCCGAACAGGAGCAAATCCAGCACCAAGCAAGTGAAGACAAAATAGATGGGTTTTTTTCTCTCGGAAATCTGGAAGGATGCGACCCCCAACATACACAGTTGTTGGAGAGCCCAGGGGTAGTCTACCGAAAAAAGAAGTAAAAGGATTTTTTCACACGTATTTCATTCTAATTTACATAGTAACGTAGCTATAGGCGTGAGAAGCTAACATCAGTTTTGTGTGACTGATAAAAGCATTTGGATATTTACCTGGTAAACCGGGGGTCGATCGCACGGTGCCCGTGTAGCTTGGATATGTTGTCCTTCTATATCCAGCTGTGGAACCCAGTGTTGGCCGTGTTGTTGTGTGTTGTATTACTTTTACTGTGCTCCGTGCGGTCCCTGTAGGGCGAGGTTGCGTTTGTTGCGTTGTTTGCTGAATACAGAGGGCGAGGATAGTCAGCGTTAAAGCTGATACTGCCAGATAGGAGTTATTGCTGTGTAGAATCCTCATACTGATGGCGAAAGTACAGCTGGAATATATAGAATAGTGTGTTAAGAATACCCGCCTGCATCGGAACCTAATTGGAGAGTCAGGGACGGAATAAATACAAAAGAAAATTCAGTGTACAGCTTCTGTTAAATCATCAAAAGCATGAGCTCGTCTAATGGACAGCATTGTAAATAAAAAGAATTCGATAGCATCAATATCCACACAAGAAACCTATATAATTTCAGGAAGATCTCTCAGTATTCATTTAGAATTGAAAGCTTCAAAGGTGTTTTTTTTTAGGGACAAAATTGGAGTCAATTCCTATCAAAGAGAATAGATTCTAAGAGCCAACCCTTACTACTCTATAAGGTCTTTTTCCATTGGCCGACAAACACGGTGTAGATTTTCCGTGTTCTCTTAATAGCCTATTTCCATTTCTGGTCAGCAGTGCCTAGGTGCGTCTGTGGTTCCTGACTATATATCGGTGATGGCCAATGAATCAGGAGAACGCATAAAATCTACACAGTGTATGTCGGCCAATGGAAACGGGCCAAATGGATCAATTCTGGAGTTAAACTTGTGATGGAAATGTGACCATGCTGACATTGACTAAATCTCAATGTTTTCCTTGAGCATTATCACCTTCCGATCAGCAGCAGCCAACAACATACTTTCATTAGTTATCATATTACCTTAAAAGACAAATAACTTATATGCAAAGAATAGTTTCATGTTACATGTGTTTTTACGAAAATATGACAAGATAAATGCAACAAAGGAAACTAAATAAACAATTCAAGAGAGATATTACTGCAAAAACTTGATTGAAGATATTCAATTTCTTGGAAGGCTGATGCCAATTAACAACCAATAGAATATACGTTCCTGGGTGTGCATTTTCTGCGGTCTTCAATTAGGTGGACATGAACCATCAAGAAAATAAATACAGGGTTTGAAACTTCAAGTGTATTTGTTCCCATCACAAAGTGGTCTAGTGTTCTGACTGTTCTGAAGTTCTTCCATGTGCAGTTCTCATCTAGAATACTCCAAATTAATCCAGACAGCGGAATATTCTATATACTAATCCGGTTTAGTAGGGTTGACGCAAAATAACCCCATTTTGTCACGGGTCCAAGGCCTACAAGTGCAGCCTACAAGTAGAGCTTTTGGACAGAGAGATGCACGATATGACCTCCGGAGCGGACTCGAAATGCATTAAATAAACATGAAGGGTGATCAAACTGTCTATTTGTTCTATGTACACCCTGTCTGTTTCGTGTGTTGAACTACAGTGAGATACATGGCTTAGAATAAAATACAAGGGGAAACGCCCATTTTAATAAGGCGAGTGTATATTTTTCTGAAACGAAAATGGCTTGACCTGGAGAAAAGGACGCACCAGACAATTGTGGATAATTAAAAGTTGTAGGTAATTTATGGGGGACATTGGACCATGCCGAACCACCAAATCCTGGCTGTGCCGATGACCACATCACATACACATGGTGCTCGGCGAGCTCAGCAAGCAAGTTCACCAAGTGCTACTAACGTGATGGCCAAGTTTCCCAGTCATCCGAGAAGGGGGGGGGATGAAACGTGCCTCACTATGCCGATCATGCTGCGCAAAACCTGGTAATCGACCAGAGCAGTGTGATGCCATGTCGGGATTTGTACAGGAAAGGTGATAGCTTGTCAAATAACTGTGGAATACTGCAGCTAATCAAACAAAGAGGGTAAATGATGATAAGCCTTGATGTTAATAATGTGAACAGCACGCTATGGGGCAGGGATTGCTCCAGAGTACATAAACTGTCTTAATTTTTTTTATCTCTGCTCGCGGGGGCCGCCCATTCCATGTTGACGGTGTGTGTCAGTACCGGGTATATGCAGCCAAGTGGTCAATGCAGATCCCAGGAAAGCTTACTGCATCATCAGCCTAATGAATGTGTATAGCACGCTCTGGGGTTAGGAGACCAAGTTGGCCAGTCCACCAGTCAGCCAGTCCTCCAAAAGTCAAACGCATCAATATTCCGTTGGCGATAGAAATTACAGCCGACGGTCCATAGAATGCACAAAATATGCAAATTAGGTTGGGCCTTTGCTCAAGAAATGATGATCTGTTGGCCAGACCGTCTGGTGGATCACCAAAACAATGGCATTTAGAGCTAGCCAGCAGTTGGCCATATCCAACAGACCAGCCAACGGCGACAGGGTTTTGGAGACACGATGTTGGGCCGGCGGTCAGTGACACCAGCCGTGGGTGGCTTATTTGCTGATCCACCAAGCAGATCATCAATTTGGCCCGGCAACTGGCGCCAATTTTTTTTTGAAAGAGTATTTTATTGACAGAAGGTTCTTATATACAAAATACAAGATTTTCAACCAAACATTCAAAACGCAGGACATAACATTCGGTTAACACAATAGCTGCTCGGTTATGTTTACGTCGTAGTAATCAAGTAACTAGTGTCCGTAGTGTGATCGGTGTTGCCAGAAAAAGTTCTGATGGGGTCAAAGACCTCCGAAAAGGGGTCAACCCGCCTGATTCTTCAGAATCGTTCTTGATTACGGTTTACCGACTCAGTTTGACTTAGTGGGTTTTATTAAACCATAGTTGCTCATAGCCAATGCCACAATTCCATCGGCTGGCTCTAGCTGAGGCTTGGTGGATCATACGCTTTAGTGCTCCAACTGTCGGTCGACATTCCGGGGTTCATATTGGGTTACGCCCCGACCAAGGACTCGGTTATCCCTCTCATGAGCTGTACCTACCAAACATAATGCCCGAGCCGTCAGTCTCCTATGCCTCACTGTCACCCACACCTGCTAGACAACCGCCTTTTGAGGACGGTCCTGACATATCTACTCATCTCATTTTTTAAGGGTGTCAATGTTTTCCTCCCATCTCTTCACACAGGTTAGGTCCCACCTACTCTGCCCAGATGGGACACACAGATCCTCACATCGGGGAAACACTTCACCTCGGCTGTAAGATGCGACTCTGCGGCTCTCCTGCATCGACTACCCTCACTCCTGCGCTTAGTGCTCAAACTTCTCAGGTAGCTCATTTCATCCTACCACACCTGTAACACGGCTCACAGTACTTAAACAAAACCCTATAGCCATAAGCCTATGTTATAAACATGCCATACTGGCCTTATGCTTTTTGGCATTTTAGCCTTATATCCTATGGCATACTTGTCTGTCTCGGAAAATAATTGTTAATACATTTTTTTCCTAAAAGTCTGCATCAGTCAATGGGGATAATTAAAAGTTGTAGGTACAAAATTAATTCAATGAAGACATTAGCGCCACCTACCAGCTCCTAGATCTTTTTTTTTTATTATTGCACAAAAAGGTACATAATGACCTCTGCCAAGGCAGGTATTCTGGTCACTCCACGAACAATCAAAGTGGTGGCCTCTGAACATAGTTCCTCCTTATCAAAATGATACATATGTACAGAAATGATGAATTGATGAGATTGGGCAATAGAACAGAAGGTTCTCCGAAATCACTATAGCTCCATATTGGGCACTAATATCTGAAAAGCTGATATTCCCATTATCTAGTTTTTTTTAAAGTAATCCTGATAAAGTTACGTAGACAATTTTAGTTTGATGAATTTTTTATAACTATAGAGAGAGCTTTCCTGAACAGATCATCCACTCTAGAACCACGGCTCCTTCAGAGAGGGAGCCACCAGCTTCCCGGACACCCCTAGCCAGTTTTTTAACCCACCCACCCACACCTAAAGACAGACTTTTATTACTAGGGCTTTTAGTCTTATGCCCTACGGCATACTTGTACATTATTCCCTCTCGAAAAATAATTGTTAATATATTTTTTCATCCAAAAAATATCTGCAATAGTCATTAAACTTAGTAGTAACTGAGAATTGGGATACTACAGGGCAAACTCTCCCAACATAAAAGAACACAGTGATCATTCATACAGATCACATCCGCAGATATCCAGAATGACTATCAGTGAGATAGTGACATGAATCTTCAAACAACCACGAACTCTAAAGACTTGATGAACTAATGAACACTACAACGAGGAACAGAGTCAAATGACCTGCTGTTATGTAGGTCCTGTTATGTATTAATGTTAATTACTATGATACATTTAAGTCCTATGCTGGGACATAAAGGTAGCAAATATATTTTTTTCTCATCAATCTCTCTAATACAGAGTAAAAAGAACGAATATGATTGCATGTCTGTTTATGTTTCACGGCTTGTGCTAGGAAGAACGCCAGCTTCGGCGAATGTATTTCTCATATTTTCTTCACTTGAATAAAAAAAAACCCAAAGAAATGCCTCTTGTGTAAATCACACTTACGCTGTGATTCAATTTAAAAGAGAAAATGCCATGTTATTAAGGTCAGTAAAATATTCGTGTAGGATTCTCCTTCATTTCAACTATTGTTGATGTACAGTGACATACATAGTTCGAAATTGGTGGTGCATTTGAGGTCATTTATTATGGCTGTGATGCCCTGTGTCACAAAATGAGAGGATACCTATAGCAGGATGACCTGCCGTCACCTGGAAAAGAGGTTGTGTGACCTAGGTTCTGAGCTCAATATCTAAACGCCTTTCTAAGGTCCTTTTGTTTCTCGAAGGTTTCCAAAATGGGGTTTAGAGAACACTTAACATACCTAAGATCGCAGCTTAAAAGGAGGCTTCTAAACCAGCTGGATGACTCATTTGAAACAAGGTCGTATCTGCTTGTTTTGCTGGCAGGATTGGTGCACTTTACCTTAGCATCATGCTGTAGACCCTCAGCCCGGACACATAGATCGATTATCAAGTCCCCATTGGAAATGTAAATTTTCGGGGGGTTTTTTGGTGCTGGGTGACCTTTCACACAACCCGCCTAAAACATGTAAGGGGAGCGCCCACGACATTGTGATTTCACGTTGTGAAGGGTGGTTGTCAAGCTGCTCTGTTCTTTTCTTACATTCCTTCAATAGAGATTGCATACTAACGGTTTGGATCTGACAAGTGACTATCATATACAAGGTAGCATCGGCTAAGATTAGAATTGTTATTTGTCTCGTATTTTAAATGTCATTGGAAGTGTATGGGGCCACAGTAAACTACTACCATTGATTCTATGATGTCAGAAACCTTAACGATTGATTACGGATCTGAAACCCATTGATTACGGCCTCAAACCATTTGATTATGGGAGATAGTCCATTTGTGCTGGAGAGCAAAATAACAGTCCCCAATGATATACCCTATAATATGGCAATTCCTAGATTAAATTTGTTCGAGAAGGCCGATAACAATTGTTTTGTGGACAGGCGGCTATGTAAACCACTCGAAGTCGACTTGGTATTACACTGACTTATACTTTTGTATTACCACCCGTCAATCTCTCGTGGTTTACGGCCGACTGTTCGAAAATAAAAATATTGATTATTGTTCATATAAACATAGTTTCATAACTGAATATCCAAGAAGTATACTTCCTCCGTGGACAAGACATGTTCTTTAGACTCATTGGTTTAACTGACATCTTAATTAGTTCTGCTCAGGAAACGATCATAATGCAGATTGACCCCCAAGGAGCCGTCACACACAGTAATATCATGGAAACCTACTTTATGAAACACGCATATAGATTTTAGATTAACGTTCTTTTCTTGGAACGTTATCAAAATTGAAGAAATTATGTTTTATTAAGGCATTCATATTCACACCAGTTGTATATGAGAGCTTTGCCGTCAGATCTGTATCTTAGGAAGCTGTATGATTTGCCTAAACAATTACTTGGACAGACCTCAATACCGTATAATATAATTACTAACATATGGTTGTCCATCGTAGCTATACATGTGACAAATTACAAGTGTTCCATCTTATTTACCAAAGTTTTCAAAGAGTTCTTGAAAGTGGCCTTTACACCACAGAGATGATTATTGAATATATCAGACAAACTTGGGTAGAAATCTCACACCTACACATTTACCGAGATGAAAGTTCTTTTACTTCCCACACCACAGAAGACATGATATAAGAAGGACTGGCCTTTGATGTAGCAATAAATCTACCAATGCTGGGGATGAAGAAGAAAGGTGTATACGGGTAGACGAGGCTTAGCAATTTGTAAAACAATATTTTTCAACCGCGACTAACGTCAACGGAACGAAAAAAATTACTAAAATGAAGAAGAAAGGTGGTTGCAGTGGGACTCGAACCCACAACCATGGTATTACAAGTCAAGTACATTTGTACTTGAAGGACTGGCCTATCTCCCCACCCCTGTGTGATGTACAGAAGCTCCGTCCTTGAACACTCGCTTGAAAAGCTGTCCATTCCTGTTGACAAGACGAGGTGCTGGTGACCTCAGGTTGAGGCCGTCATGACATGCGATCACGCCAGCTGTCGCAAAGAGCGATCAGTGCGTCTTAGCTGAAACATACTGTGTAGTAGTGTTGTGTGAAGTAACCATCTCCCCCATATATAAAACAAGCATGCCCAATCGTTAGAACGATTCTAGGTATTACCGTTGAAAACCACACTGCGAAACTTCACATTGCAGAACCCCAGACCAAGGCTTTTGACGCTCGTTCTCAAATACTTTCTTCTTCTTCTTCTTTTTTTTTTTGGGGGGGGGGGGGGGAGGGGTCCTAGTTTCCTATTACCACGCCCATGCCATTTATAGAACGACATGACTGTAGTCATGTGAATTTCAGTTTTTTAAGGCATACCGCATTGATAACTCATACATTATGGTTATCGTTATATACCTGTGGCTGCACGAACCACGTATAATACCCGCTCCTACTCGTGATTATTTATGCCCGTACGTCACGGGGTGTGTGATCACGTGACTAGTTAAAATTTCGCAATTTTTAGGTAAATATATATAATAATACGAAAACAGGCTGACTGTCTCGATACGTCAAAATACTTGATAAAATTATTGATCACATGCACCCCGATATCGTAGGCAGAGGGATGTATGGGATCAATAATTTTACCGCATATTTTTGACGTACGAAGACAGTTAGCCAGTTTCCGTATAATGCCCGGCCCCTTTAGAAGAAATATTGATTGGTGAATAGCTCAAACGAACATATATTTCCGTGAACGTCTCGGCACTGATCGTCATACTATTCTTCATCCATCGATTAGAAAGTTCCTATTACAAATCAATGGGCCCACAATAGACCACTAGGTACCCATTGTTTCTATGTCGTCAGAAGCCATAACCATAGATTACGGATATAAAACCCATTGATTACGGGAAAATAGTTACTTTGTACTGGATAGAAAAACAATCCCTTATGATATACCCTGTAATACGACAATTTCTGGGAATATTTTTGCTCGGGAACGATGGACAGGTGGCTTTGTAGACCCCTCATGGTTGACTTCGTAATACACTCGGTAACGCTCGTGTATTACTACGCTTCAACCTGTGATGGTTAACGGCGGCCTGTCCACAACACCATTGATAATTGTCTATCTATACTAGGATTCACCCCTATGGCCCCCACTCGTGCGATTAAAGGGGGGAGGGGGTAAAAGAATTTTTGATTCACCTCTCCCCCCCGCCTTTTGCGCAAAAGAACTCGGAAATATCGAAATCCCCCGCCCCGCCCCCCCAATCCAAGGCTCAATTAATCCGTTTTTAATCAAAGTAAAAACGGATTCCACATAAGCATAGCTGCCAGACAGGCGTTCTTCCATGTACTTTGTTATATAGATACATACAGTACAGTGTTCAAAATAGATCTGTTTGTGCCTTATACATGTACATGTAATTTATACATTAAGTGCAATTTAGGTACTCGAAATGGGATTATTTTGAACCATCAGCTAATAACTTTGACCTTCATTTCAATTTGATATTAAGAATATTCACAAAACATCAGACGTGGCACAACACATAAATACGATACGAATATAAGAGTAAGGTCAGGGACATTTTTGCTGTAGAAAATATTGGTACAGAGTATGGGATACTGGGCTTTCATCATTGTGCATGGACAGTTACTGGAGAACTCGACCCGAAACTAACTCGACCCGTAATTGTCAGAAGAGCTCGACCCATTTTGAAGAACTCGATTGGAAAACTTCACCTGTTTCAGATGCTTGTGTATAGGAATGTTTCATATGGAGGGAAAAATCTGACTAGTTAGCTTTTAGAAAAATAGAAAAAAAATCAGGTGACTTGAAAAATAAGTCCATTTTAAGTCCAGTGATGTTTAGGGTTAGGGTGAGGGATAGGGCTAGGGTTAAGGATAGAGTTAGGGGTAGGGTTAAGGGTTTTCTGTTAGTTTTCTTCCCGCAGAGAAGACCAAATCTGAGGCCAAGATAACATTCTTTCTACTAAATATAGCATTTATCTAGAGTGTAATAAGACACTTGAGTTAGGACGATCTAAAACAGGTCGAGTTCGTTACGGGTCGAGTTCGTTACGGGTCGAGTTTTTACGGGTCGAGTTCTCCAGACTAGCAATACGCGGGTTCGTTCGGTAATGTGCAGCTGAAGCATTGGCGGATCCGTGAACACTCCCCTTCTCTTTCAGTGGTCCGAACATAGAAAGTAGCAGGTAAGCAAGAGAGATACAAAGGTGTTCATGCGGGTCAGGATCCCAGTTTCTTTTTAATATACTAAATGTGAACCCGGATGGACGGCCAAGCCACAGCATGAGGGACCATTGGCGGATGAACGAATGCTATTTTCTGCACTTCAGTATAGGACATTGATTGTATACAGGTCAGAGAGGTCAGTCGACCCTGCCCCCCTCCCACCCTGCCCCAGGTCCATGTTTACCCCTGGGCTAACCGGGCCTTGTGTAACAAGCAGCGCACAGGTGAGAAGGCAGTCTGTTCACAGCGGGCAGGCCTAAGTCTGACGGTACACCAAAGCGCCTCCAAAACCAATTAGCATTCTAATCTGGAGTACATGCTTCCCATATTTGGATATGGATCACGCATAATTGTCACACTCTTCGAGGGAACAGAACTTATCGTAATTTCCTTTTCAATAAAACGAATAGATAAACCGAATATGGAGGGATTTTGTCCAATGACTATTGATCAACCTCTGGTATTGTGAATGAGGTAATGCGTCGTGCTAAGTATAGGACCTGGAGGTCAGACTGCAGAGGGTTATTATTAGCTCATTCGGGACAGGATCCTTTCCGCTGTCACGACGCTGCTTGGAGATGGGAGGGGTGGGGGTGGGGGTAGGGGTGGGGGCTGACAGCTATGCGAGAATGCATAGATCCACTGAGAAGTAGAGAGTTATTTCGTGGTGATATACGAGTATGTGATAATGAATCCCTCACATCACGGATCAGCGATTGTTTCCGCTATGAAAGGAGACTCGTTTTATGAATCGGTCCAGCTCTCGTGCCGGCTGCTATTAAAAATACATTCCTAAAACTCTCTCCACTCAATCCAGACTCTACTTTTGTAATAATGAGAGAAACCTGCTCGGAAGAGTAATGTTTGAGAGGTTCTTGATTTTTTCTAGGTCACCTTTTGATTAATGAGCGCCCTGGGTAGTGGGAAGTGTTGAGCCTGCAGGGTTTTGGAGCCCGGCCCTGCTGGAGGAGACCCGTTCTCCCCGACCTCCTGCTGCGACGTGTCACCACCCCGTGCACAGAACGCACCACAAAACAAAGAGAGAAAGTGATTCCCGGACCCGGCCTGGGACCTGGGACCTGTTTCAGTAGTTTTGTGACATGTCTAGATGACGTCTGTGACACCATACGGACAGATCACAAGACTGCAATCGATGACACACGGAATTTCACTCACTTCTCGCAGGAATTAAGCAAAGAAACTTTATTACGAGTAGGAGATACATATAACCTATAATCGTTCCAAATATGAAGAAGATTGATCGCTCCGACCCACTGATATTTGCTAGACTTTTTTCGCTGTTGCTTGCACTGTTGGTGCCGCTGTTGATGTCTGTCTAGGACTAATGTCACGAAACTAGTGAAACAGGTCCCTGTTTCATTAGTTTCGTGACATGTCCATGACACCATACAGACATTGGGGTTGTCTAGTTTCGTGACAACACAAGTAGAGCTCTGCCCTTAGGAAAAGACAGACCTCAGACATAAGAATTAGACGAATCTACACATCATGGACCTGTTTCACTAGTTTCGTGACAAAAGTGTTAGACAGACATGAAAAGCAGCACCAACAGTGCAAGCAAGAATGGACAAAATGAAGTCTAATGTCCAGTTCTTATGAAACCGGACATACCATCTAGACGCCATCTACTGATCTAGACATGTCACGAAACTAGTGGAACAGGTCCCTGTTTCATTAGTTTCGTGACATGTCTGTGACACCATACAGACATTGGGGTTGTCTAGTTTCGTGACAACACAAGTAGCTGCCCTTAGGAAAAGACAGACCTCAGACATAAGAATTAGACGAATCTACACATCATGGACCTGTTTCACTAGTTTCGTGACAAAAGTGGCACCAACAGTACAAGCAAGAACGGACAAAACGAAGTCTAATGTCTAGTTCTTATCAAACCGGACAAACCGGACACGCCATCTAGACATGTCACGAAACTAGTGAAACAGGTCCCTACAATGTAACCTGCAGGGAGGTGTTTTTAAAACTAAGAACGGTTACGATTAAACTAGCCTCAGGTGAGAGTGACTACAATCGGAGTGTCAGTAAGTTTTTTTAATGTAGCCCTTGGACTATCATGAAATCCTTTGCAGTTTGAATCGTTTGCTGTTTTCCTATGTTAGTGGAAGACGTTTGGTTATATAGGATAGAACATAATTAGCAACGGGCCTATAAAGGATAAAGGTTATAACCTTTTTAAAATACTCAAAAAAGAAATTTCCTGATTGTCTTATAAGACCGTCCTAAAAAACAGGTCACTTTAAGAAACGAGAATGCAACATACACCATGATAAGATCAATTATCTTATTGTACTCAGTTTTAATAACACTTCAGAGGGCATGGCGTGGTTTTATAACTTGGCTCTACAATACAGAAACAGAGAGACTCATGCCAGAATATTCCGTGCATTTCACGCCCTGGGGATACGTCAATTCAGTCCGTCAGCTGATCTCCAGAAAGGAAATGCTCTGAGGCCATAATAACAAGTCCTTGTGTCAAAAGTTTTAGAGGAATACAGACAGTGAAACGCCTTGTCCTAGAGAGGTCAACAACGTATATTCCTAGAAGTGTTATTAATGGATCTCAGATAGGGGACCAATTGCAATTTGGTTTGGAAAGATAACTGTAGGCGTTGTCCTCCCCCCTCCCCCTCTCGACTGGGTTTAAGATTAAAGACAGATTATTAACGCGATCAAAATGTGGTAAATACACTAAATTCGCTATGGGACATCAGTCCACCCCAACCTCAATCGTTAAGCCACTTAGAACCTTAGTCTGGTAGAATTCTTTATTCTAATTGCTAATTCACTACTTGATCAGTCGTGTGAATGAGACACAATGTAGAAATGCAGGGGAGTGCCTTAGAGTATGTGATAATATGTACAAGGGATAAGAAGACTTCATATATCGTTCCGATCGTGTTCGCGTTTTGTGGAGCGTGTCGGGTCGTGCCTATCCAGGTAACTGGCCGACCTGTTTGATCAGCGGACCATGGTCTGCCGACCAATAATAGACGGGAGCTCGGTGCACGAACGCCCCCGCCCCCACCCTAACATAACCTCACCCCTGCCCTGCCCCTGCCCTCCAACACAGACCAGCAGGGCATACGGACTGTACGGCGACTGCCAAAGTTAGCAACGTGGTTAGAGTGTGGCTATTCTGGTATTATGGGAGTTGGTGTTCAGTATACCTCCGCTGAGAGATACATGTCCTCCAAAGAGCTCAGCTTCGATATTCCTTCTAACTATCACCCCCTCTCCCTGTACCTGAAGTCCGTGTGCTCATTGAGTATATATATCCATGATTGAGGAGGGTCTGTGTTGAGATCAGGCATGACCTTCCATGTATTAAAGTGTAAAACAAAACTCCCGACAGAGATTATGTTAGATACAATAATCGCAACTTACCAAGCTAGACTGTACCAAACTAAATTGTGTGATCCGAAGTATCCAGTTGCTAGCCAGCCAATGATAATTGTGTACTCCAAGCGATCGCAGGATTGGCGAAGAGGAGTCAGAGTAGAAACACCTATAGTGAATGAGCCGGCTTCAGACACGGTACTACGAAACCGGCCTCAGCAGTGTCGCTTGCGTGCGCATACCGGAAGACACGAACTCAGGGGTATGTGAGAAAGGGAGAGGTGGGGAACGCAGTTTGAGAGGGAGGGGGCAGTTGACAAGGCCAACCAGAGAGACGTTGTGCTTCCAGTTGACCGGTCAGGAGAGTGGTAGAGACTGTAGCAGGCATGACTGCCCTACTTGCGCCAGCCAAGCGTGAATTTAATAAACAGACACGCACACATATAATGAATGTACAGGTAAAGTGGAGGAAGACATCTGTGGCAGTACATAAATCTGTGGCCATAATGGTGGCTATACATGATGATATTTCTACTAATCTGTATATGCCTACACAGCACACTTATACACGATTGTACCGAATAACATTGTATAAAATCAACATTCGAGTATTGAAAGATTGAATAGATGGAGGTGGGAGTTCCCACACTGAACGGCCAGACTCACTCTGGTGGAAAAGTGTCTGTTGTTCAGTGAAAAAAATTAAATTTCATCACAGAAAAAAAACAAGCGGTTTTCGTCACGAGTACCCGTTTGGATGGAGAATAAACCTAAAAGTAAATGGCGTGTATATATATCACCCAACTATAACGGTAGGTTTTCAGAAGAAGGTGTAGGAAGCGGCCCACCTCTAGGCGAGACTAATGACTCCTACTTGCGGGGGTGGATTGGGTGGGGTTGTGGAGACGGGTGTGCCATGCTCGGTGCAGGTATTACTCACAGTGGCGTCAGAATAGGAGGGGGGGGGGGGGCAGGGGGCGGCGGCCGTCCCCCCCCCCCCCTACTTTTTTGCCAACTCCAAAAAAGTCAGCACCTTCAAATTTAACTCAATCAAGTGTAAAAACTGTCGTGATTTATTAACATCGAGTCTGACTTTTAGTGTGCACAAATGGCAAGGCCTTGACTTTCCAACACAGAAAAATGTCAAAGTCTGACATTTTAGCATGCAATTATGGCTAAGCCCTGACTTTTCACCATGGAAAAATGTCAAAGTCTGACTTTTTAGCATGCAATGATGGCTAAGCCCTGACTTTTCACTGTGGAAACATGTGAAAGTCTGACTTTTTCGCATGTAATGAAGGCTAAAACTTACTTTTCACAGACTTTTCACAGATTTAAGGTAATTTTTTTTTTTTAAGTCGTTTATTTATACTGGTCAAAATGCTCAGCAAATACAGATGCTGGTTTCAATGCACGGCCAGTTCCATGTTACAAATCAAGAATAAAGTAGTCCATCACAATTTGGACATATATAGTAGTAATACAAACAATAACAATATACTTTCATATTATACGGATCAAGTCAGGTGGTAAATCCAGTTCAACAGGCCAATGTCAAAGTCTGACTTCATACTAAGAAAAAAGTCAGCAATTTTTCAGTTCGCCCCCCTTCCCCCCACTTTCAAAATGTTCTGAGGCCCCTGACTCACCACCCTGGAGTCGCGACAATCATTCAGTGATTGCCTGCAATATACCCCTGGACACCTCCTAGCATGCCTCACATACTTCTCTGTCTAATATAATGAGAATCTATAAGGGTTATTGTACGGAAAAACGTACCATGGGGTATTTCTGTACCTTCCTTCAGTCAACAGAAACTCATAATACTTGTATTGGCCCGAAAGGGTTATATTTGGTACTTATGGACAAAGAACATTATAATACTAGGAGCAAATGTTATTTCCATTTATAATGGAAGAGCGCGGTATACCTAAATCATTTCATCAAATAAAAGTAAGAATGTTTCAATAAACCCAGAGAATGGATTTAATAGTTTTTTTTCCAAAGTATCACCAACAGGAATATTTATCATGTTATAGAAATCTACATTTTTTTTTTTTTTTATGCTTTTATTCACATCTTTCAATGAGGAAAGCTCTTCCCGTGAATACAATTGGTCAGTTCTCTAAATTAGTTACATTCGCCAGATTATAAGATGATGAGATGATGCTTCTACATTTACATAGTGTTACAATATAGGCATACAATGACAAAAATTGTCGTATGTTGGCTAACTTTTGATTTCGACTTGTGCCTGGTCTAGCATACCACACATCCAATTCAACTCGTCATGGTTGTGACTGAATTTTTCATTGAAGGTCTTGGTCAACTGCCCAATCACTCAAGACCAAAATACCTGATTGACCTACTGGTGCTTGATATATTTGAATCATTGACACAGGCAGACACTGAATGTAAACCTTCCAAGTGTTATTCATTTATAATTGTGGCCCATTCATCAATGATGAACATACTATTTGCTCCTAGTTTGTACACTTATCACACTCAAAATACCATAATTGTCCTTTCTCTGTGACCTTGAACCATTTATAGAATCCTGGTTTTCATCTTGAGTATTTTATACATTGAAAATATGTGATTTCTGTTGATTTCCTAGACTGCAGCGCATACACAATCACAAGGTCACTCAGCCAAGAAAGTTATATTAAAAGGAACCAAGTCAGTAGTGGGGGAGGGGGTATGGTAAAGCTTGATACTGGACCCCTGCTCATCTAAACAGGTCTTTATAGTTGGTGCATGGATAGCGAAGTGTTAGATTCTCTGCAGTAAGCTGAAAGCCTGTGTGAGCATTCTAACCTCTGTAGATGACGTATATGAGCGCGATTTCCCGCGCTCAACTAGGAGTAAATAGTATGTTCACCATTGATGAATGAACATGCAATTATAAATGAAGAATAATTGAAAGGTTTGGGTTACATTCAGTATATATAGGTCGTTTTCTTTAAGCCACTTGTACCCAGTCAACTTGCCATTTCTTCAACTGCCTGAGTCTAGGATCCAAATATTTCAAGCACCAATAGGTCAATCTGGTATTTCAGTCTTCAGTGATTGGTCATGGTCAGTTAGGCACGCTTCTAAGACACTAAGACACTGGCACCCTGCTCCTTTGCCAGTAGCACAGTGAGTAGCACCCAGATAGTGAAGGGATAGTGTCTTTACAGTACCCTGGAGGCCTATGTGTGACCACTGTAACCTTTAGTTAACGTATATATAGGGCTTGCAAGCACGCTCTAATTACAGAAAGTTTTCTTGCCCACACCTTCGGCTTTGGAGTTATTGAAACCTGTAAAAACATGTAAATTTAACCATTTTTCAAAAGAAATATATCAACTGACCTAGTAAGTCGATGTATTGCTTAATACCAACCAAATGAATTAAAATAATCACATTTATAGATCTTTCAAGTTACAATATATTCAAACTCCAACTGTTTCAAGTGATGTATTGAGTCCCTTGAGTTTTATTTGGAAAACAATATTCAGCATGGCCTGTTCGGTATGTGGATTTTAAGGCTGTTTAAAAAAGATATTCTTATATTTCTCTATAAGAGACAACTAACTGCAAATTGTACCCTGGAAAGTCAAAAATGGTTGAAATAAATCCTGAAAAATATTGGCTACTATATCATGTATTTAGTTCCCAGTATGGCTTACACTTCCTTGATTAAATCTTATACATTTTTTATACCGAACGTTCCTAAATGCTAAAATACCTCTCTCAAAATTTTGCTTAAATCAAGCCTAACTGCCTTCTTCGGTGCCAAATCAATATTCATACTCACATGAAAGGGTTTTACCAACAGAAAGCAAATTAGTTTTTTTCTGTTCTGAAGCTGTAATTGTACGTTTTTCTGTACAATGACGCACATATTGCAGCTATATAGAACTGGATCGAGAATCGTAAATAGACAATACTCAACAAGTTTGATTGTGCCGCAATCATCATCGAGGCAAAGCAGAGTGACACTTACAACAAATCCAAACAGATGGAGTATTGTCTATTTTATGATTCGAGTGCAGTTCTGCACTTATCTCACCCCTTTCGCAGACCATACCATAGCATTGCAATATCAGAATAATTAAGATTACTTCACAAATCTAGTTAGGAATATATATATCGCCATGTTGATGGTTTGTCTGTTCTCGCCACTGATTGGCCTGTCGATTATGACGTCATCTCACATTACTCTGCCGGGACCTTGCCATAGTATTGTAACTTTATATGGGTGATCGTTGCATATAATTATTATTGTTATTCCTATGGTTAAACTTATATAAATGAGATGAATTTATAGAGACACACCTCCTGTACCCACATGTGGACACATTGACCGGTACCAAGATTATCAAACTCGAGTAGGTATTGCTGCCAGGACGAATATTCAAAATACGGCTCGTGGAAATTACTGTAGAATTAGCCACTTGAATATGGCAAAGGGGATGCAATAAACGCAGCAGGGGTCGGGAAAAGTCGCTAACAAATTTTGCCAGAGCGTCGGTCCCCCCAGCAGGAGGTTTACCGAAAATCTTTAGGCCTATATCCATGCACACCTTGAGACTTTCCTTGAGACTTTTCTTAAGACTTTTCCTTGCAAAAAGTCTCAACAATGGATAACCGGCTTCCGGTAGCAACAAAATGGATGCAAGGTGGGCCATTTTGGCACTTATGTTGTTTTTTAAAAAACTTTTATCTATACTTATATTGTTTAACTCAATATCATGTATGAGTAGGACGACACTGAATTGACAATTATATAGATGATTTTGTCAGACAAATTCGTGATACATAATTACTTTTTACAATTATAATATATTTCTGTGTAGAGAAACATTTTAGCTGAGACCTTTGAGTAGGGTTAGTACAGAGCCTGAAAAAAACTGGAAAAAGCGTGGGATTATGCTTTTTGGCTTTCCAGGCCTGGAAAAGCCTGGAATTTACATAGAGAGCCTGGAAAAACCTGGAACAGCCTGGAAAAATTGAAGTACTACTAAAGTAACCCTGACTTGGTATAGTAATCAATTCCCATTGGATATACAACGATGGTAGATCTAATGAAGCTCGTATCGCACATCGTGATGATTTCTACCGCTGAAAATGACATTAAATATTCTTCACGCCGCACTAACCAAGACAACAGCAGACCGCGTTAATTACATGTATTACCCTGTAGCCACGTCTTCATCCGCTAATTAACTGTGTAGGCAGAGTGCCAAAACCTGGTATTACAGGAGAGTAAACAGTGTCAAAGTATAGCATAAAAATCCCACTTGACACTGTTCTGAATTGATAAGAGCTAGTTAGACCTACCTTCAAATTTGGAAGGGGTTCATATGACTAAGAATTACTTCTCTGGTGTACGGCCGAACGGGATATCACGCCGTCGGTTGTGTAAAGTAAGATCACTCTTACAATGGTGTATAGGTGTCATGTAGGTATTGGCACGATTCCTGATATTAAAATATGTGTGTTTATTATCCTATGTCTGATTGCATTCAGGACAGATACGGATTTTCATTCAAAAGATTATGTGGTTGACCTTTCTAACATATTATATCATTGGATGCTAAGACATCAATTTTCTCTCATTTTTATCAAATTATTTCTGTTTACTAATAAAATAAGGAATCAAAATTCAAAAGAGTGAGGAATAGACAGATTTATCGATGATAATAACCTCTACATACGACAAGCTAATTGGTATTTCCTGTTGAAAACTACATGTACAACACTGTTAGGAGGCTGTATCAGGTCACACAAGTAGGTAGATTGATAATTTTTTTTATCATATGTCTCCCTGTCTCGCTTGTAATTTTTACATGTTCTTCTACCTGTAAAATTACCTCTACATGCCAGGTTAGACTTATCGATAACTACATACTTTCCTCAGAGTAATTAGGGTAATCAAAAGATAATGGTTCGACCATGCAGGACAACACCAGTGTTGGATAGCCTCAGTCTGATAATAAACAGCCTAATAATTTTTATTCACGAACAGATAGAGTATAGGTAGGGTAGGATTTAGAGTGGGGGCAGGGCACATATCAAGACTAGAATTTGCTTTGTGTGCATCTGTACAACATACATAATTGCCAAGGACAATGTCTAGCAGTTGCTGCCCAATGTGAAAAAGGCGACTTGCTGGTGAAAACCCTATCATAGCTCCTCAGGTATAGCTCTAGACTATTTCTTTGAGCAGCAAAAAGCTGTGGCAAAGGGTGACATTATAGGTTTGATACAGCATTCATCACATATAATTCATCTAATGGTTGGATGCATGAGTAGTTCATGGATATGAGGAATTTATCAATGGCATCGAATAGAAAATTGAAACAGGAAACCATACCAAATAAAGTCATTGCAGTGTGAATCATAAGATGCATGAGTAGTTTGTTAAAAATAGACAACTAGAAAGAAAGGAGCCATTGGCAAAACCGATCCAATACAACAAACATCCTCTGTTTGATTGTTTTATAGTAGAAAGGAAATAAAACTAACAAGGAGCTAGTCAGACCAATACAGAAGCAATGATCCATTTTCTATAAGTTTATATATTTCTTGCCAATTTTGTGACGGGGGTGAATTCTATCATGATCGAGCTATCTATTACCACTCTCCGAATTTGAAGAGCTGTACACGGAAAAAAATCAGATTTTGTTCTCTCTCTGGAGAAAACCGGACAACAACACAAAGGTGATTTCCCAGGAGATGGTGTTTAACGTTTGAAGGTGCTGCTGCAGTCCATATGTTTGAGTCTAGTGATACCAAAATATTGGCTAAATATGCAGAAACAGTATTCCTGCCAGACAAAATCTGGCACAAGTTCAAATCAGACAACCTTACGGCTAAAGGAGGTGAGTAAAAACAAACACTATACAAACACTAAAATACCTTCTAAATGGAAGGGATTTTCAAAGAGAAATGAAAATGAGGAGGAGCTTTTCACATTCCCATCAAACAAGGCAGCTGCTATTGTAAACCAACAGGTAATTATTACAATATCTGGAGAAGCAAACGATTCCAATATTTTTCTTCACTGTCAACTTGCAAAGAAGAGGAAACTTATACAAGATTTCTACTTTATTTGGTATATATTGGCCATGTTAAAGGCAAGGGATTCTGACTCACACAGTAGATTCTGATGATGTGCTGTGTTTGGCTTTGTTCAGACAGATTTCATTGACTCGGTGGTTCTGAAACAGGTAAAGATCTCAGAAGTATCCCAGCACACTTGATTGCCCAATTGTAATAAAGAACCTTGTTTTATTATGTATCCATGACGTATATATAGTAAATATGCACCGTTCTGCAGTAAAAAGTAAAAATAATATACTGCATAGGCTTCCCTATAGCAGTGAACTGAACACTTGAACGCAAGTTGCTATGTATACTGAACACGTTACCGCACTATACTATGTGTATTGAACACATTGACTATGTGTTGCCATGTATACTGAATACGTTTCCCAGGGTCATGAAAATGTCAAAATAACGCAATTTGATTGGTTAATATAATATAATATAATTGTATAATGTTGATGATGACGTCGTCAAGGAACATACCCATATCAGAGTGTACTGACGACGTTGCGCTATCGGTGGATTTACGAATTCTACGTAATTGTTCTATGTACAGAAAGTTCTGGTTAAATTTCAACATTTACAGGTATATAATAAATATAGAACGCCCCACCATGCTCGTACATGCTACAAAACTCGATGAACATTGACGGTGAATCCGGAACTCAGCGTAAACGCCTCGTTCCGTATTTACTGTCAATGTTCATCTCATTTTGTAGTATGTACAGCATGGTCAGGACGTTCCCTATAATTATTAGATGTTGTATGTATTGGCTGGATGTGACCAAACTTCAGCCTTCCTAAAAAAATGGAAGACGACTCCTTTCAAAACATACAGTGCTATCTTGAAGTTGTGAATAGTTTCTCAGAGTTATACAAAATCCTGAAACAAATGAAAGCATTTGAGTATTTGTTGCCATCATGTGTGATTGTACCTCTAATTGTGATTGTGTTAGTAATGCCCAAAGAGAAATCCGCAGAGAAAGGTAGGTCAATTGATTATGTTCTACCAACATCAGTTGCACTCTATCAAAATACACTGCAAGTTCTTACAAGAACTTAAACAGAAAATGCAGGTTGAAAGGTGTCTATGTGAACAAAATATTTCTTAGGAACAATACGCTTTGGTGCCCAGAGTACCTATACATTCTTTTTAAAAAAGGAAGCCATTGTCAGATTAAGATTCTCGAGGTAAAGAAACATGCAATGAGTGAAACAGTACCCATATTGGCTCTGGATAGATTTTCCGTTGTTTGAACCTCCTTCAGGATTTGATAGCACACTTCAAGCCACAACTACACTGATTCTGGTTAGCAACAATGTAATAATTCCTATATAAATGGTAATCCAGTTGCTTTTCTCATGTATGGACTCTCATTTTTTCTTTGGACGCTGGCTTATCTGAACTCCTTAAAGGCTAACATGCCAAAGATATGAGAGTGGCAATCATAAGAGAACAAATCAAGAATAGTCAGTCAGGTCTTAGATCAATCTTTCTTTGCCCATATATGGCATTATCAAAAACAAAAAACAAAAAAAAAGATTGAGAAAGCACACCTGTCAAACTGAAAATGCTATACTGTCATAATTCTGGAAAGATGAACGCGATGAAAATAAACCTTGTACATTTATTAAGCTGAATAAAGTTTTTGCAAAAGAAAAAAGGCCAGTTTACATAGCAGGAAGTGCTCGGGGAAGCCTCTACTAAATATTCCTGAGCTTCCAGAAAATGTCGACTGGGGCTGGAAGACAGATGCATCTAGCAAGTGCACATGGACCCTTGTGTGGATAGCACAACTTTCAGTCTCATGTCAAGAACTGTGATTGTGACCGAGAAAAAGGATGTGTTGGTTGATATAAATGTGGAAAGGCATGTATGCTATGTACAACATTCTGTAAATGCCATGAGAATTATGAATGCTAATAAAGTGGAGGTGCCCTCGATTATTTCATATCATACAATGTATACTGATCATCTATAGCAGGCAATTGTCTCCAAAGATCTATAGTAGTAAACAAATTATTCTCTTAGAAATATGATAGAAAAAATAATACTATTAGTAATATGATAGAAAAAAATAGTAGCTCTCATTATGGCAGGTGAGTATTATCATCACATATTAGACCTTTGTATGTCAGACTTTATTGATTTTATAATATTCTGACTATTGCATTAGATTTGTGACCCTCAAAAACCCTAATATAAAGGTGTCACAGTTACAGTTTTGTTAATAAATAGCTGAGTTGTTACTTCGCCTATAAATGATAGTGATATCTCCTGTCAACTCAAAGAAAAGTATAGTTAACTATTTACATGGCAGCCATTTTAAATTTGATGGCCATATTGAACAAAATGAGCTTGGACACTACTTAAATTCGTGTCTGCTAGCAAAGTACTATCATTGTGCTAAATTTCATATTTGTAGAACAAAAGTAATCTTGCACGATTCGGCTGGTCTAATGCGTGTTATGATCTGTGAAGCTAAAGATTTATTACCTCCTTTAGATCATGTCTAGTTATAATTGATTGTCGTCATCACTACTATTACTCCATTTCATGATACCATATTCGGCAACCGTTGATCCTTAATGAATGTGTATGTATACATGTGTGTGCATTACATGTGTGTGCATTTCACTTACCCCGAAATGGTTTATTATATAGCTAGCTTTATCAAACAAGATCTATTAATGAGATAACGCACACTAGATGAGGAAGGAGTCAGTTTGACCCAATTAGCACTATGATTAGTTACGGTATATCGTCACCATGAATGAGTCAGCTTGACCCAATTTGAACAGTTACTTGCTTATGTTCCTGTATGTAAGAAGAAAATGTTGGTTTTATCATAGATTAGCACATGGTTACCGTTGTTATATGTTAATGTTACTGTAGTGACCCTTTTGATATACATACATAAAAGGACAAATGCAAAAGTATGATTGAATCAGGTCTAATAAGATAGCAATATTACTAAGGGAAGGCTCCTAAATAAAGGTTTTTTTTCTACTCATGTGGAATTGAGTCTTCCTGATGGCCCGGTACATATCCCTTATCACCGACAACTAAACCTGAAGGTACACAAATTGCAAAGTGGGAAAACGTTGATGCTCTAAAGCGCCAGATCCACTAAGGCGAATGCGTCTGCGATCCATGCGACTGTGCGAATCCCATGCGATGATATTCAATATATTCAATATTGTCCCAAGGCATCCGCATGTCCATGCAAATTCGCATGAGCCATGCGACGGCCTGATCCACTGAAGCGATTTTTCATGCGAATTTCATGCGACCGAGCGAACGTCTGCGAACGTCTGCTAACCCAAATTCGCATGGAAAATCGCCTTAGTAGATCTGGCACTTTAGTCTCCACAGAGACCCCTGTGTAATGGGCGCAGCACGATGTGTGAACTCACTGCAGATCCGACAGCCATCTTGTTTGTCAGAATCTATCAAAGTATTGCTCTGTATTGGGACAAATGATAAGGCTTGATTTCATACGACCGATTTCACTCCCGATTTGGTCAAGATGTGCTCTGGTAGTGTTTGGTCTGACGCCGGAACTGGCCTTTGTCTGGTCTCTATCTGGAGCCCTTCGTTAATACTGGAGGACATCTTGACCACATCGGGAGTGAAATCGGCAATGGTGGTGCTCAACACGAAAAAAATTGGTAACGTTAATTTCTGAACAAGTGTAGATAAGACGACGGAGATAGCTCTGTAAATATGAATACATGGGTTACGCAGAAATTTATGCCCGGTGAATGTATTGTTTTATCCCTCTCTTTGTTGAAGAAAGCAGCCCCCCTCAAGGTCAAGTTCTGCTGGTAGTTAGCGCTTCTGCATCAATGTTGCTTATTGTCTATATCGTGCCGGTATGCATCATCCCATTACTATATTTCAATCATGTATTTGGCGGTCATTGCGAAAGATAGGGCAAAATAATGTTGCATCACACTACACATAATTGTGTTCCAAGCTACCGAGAGATAGATTCAGTATTCTTAAATGTGTGCTTGGGGTTTCTGTTGTAAACTCAATGATCAGAGAAACAGAAAATTGCTATCCATGTCGCATGGCATGTTGTCTTATGAATCGGTTTTCCTTATCTTCTGGTTATAAAGAGGTGATATACATTCTTAGCTACCTTAAGTACAATCCTGGTTCTCCATGGTTCACCCTCGTTGATTCATACTTATTGACCACAACTAAATCAGGCGAAAATATGAATACAGTAATTTCCTATGTCTTTATTCATTATTCATATAACCTAATGGTATGATATATGACCATACAAAAGTACAAATATATATATATATATACAAACCATCTTCAATATTCAGACTAGACAGCTGTCAAATATATGCAAAACACCTCTTTTGTTATACAAAACCTAACATTTCCCCAAGGAAGAGTGGGTAAAAGCAACCACCCGAGGCATCAATATATCAGAAATATGTGTCTGCCTAAGAATAAGTGTCCTGTTCAACAGGGTAGATTGACATGATTATGGAAATTGAAATTTGTAAATAGAAATCAACAAGGAATAATCATAAAAGGTGGAATAGGATGGTGCCTCATCTTTCCAGAACCAAAATAGAATATCAATGAATATTTATTTACATGTAGATAGCCTTCATCCATAAATTTCTATTGAAAAGCTAGGTCCGTCAGTGGTTAGTTGATGTTTCACACCCTCGACTTTAAGTACACATCACGTGGTTTAAGTATTATGGCGTGGGGTGTGATCAGCGCTGTAGGTGCTATGATTTGCATATGATTTCTACATTCATGAATATTTAATCAGTTGGGAGGTGTTTTATTTAACATTGTATTTGAATGTCATCTCTATAATTTAAACATTCTGATCCCCTTTAATGCTGCAACACCTCTCTTAAGTAACTATTATGACCAGACTGCAAGATACTAGGATGATGTACCTCACCAGTATTGTATCTTATTCTGTTGATTTAAGTACATTATTTACATCATCCTTGGTGTGGCAGTGAAGAGCGTACATAGAATGCCTCGGTCAACGAGAAATAACCGTTTTACGTTGATGGTTGCTTTGAGTGACATCGCTTTGCCACTTCAAATCAATTATTGGCCACCAAGCAATCCAAATCACCATGAAATCCTATTTCCCAATATTCATCTCTTGAGAGTATCGCAGATATGCATTAATGTGAGACGAAATTGACCTGAGAACCATACATGTAGATTATCAGTAACAAAATGCCCTTAAAATGCATTGGCAGTAGGATTTAACATTGAACTATTTTCATATATATACATGTATATAAACCCAAGCTTGAACCCTCAGTGTTTTAATCACGGTACTTCTAATTACAGTCGACCCACTGAAGCTCCCTATAATGTATGTCATGGTGTGTATGTACACATGTGTCAGTACGTCATGGTATTTACATTTATCATCCATCAATTATAAAGTCCCAATGGAAAATATATTGGCCTACAGTAAACCACTAGCCATTCTTTATAATTTGTCAGAAACTATCACCCATTACGGATTTGCGACTCCTTACTGGAAAATAACCCCCCTAGACAAGTCTCTTTGTGAGCAGAAAAATAGTACGTCTCTCTTGATATACCTTATAATATGGCAAATCTTGGTCTCAATGTATTCGCGAAGATGGATAATAAGTACAATAAAGGTTTTCTGCACAAGCGGTTCTGGAAACCACTCGAGGTTGACTTCGTGATACACTCGCTAACGTGTTATGACTTGTCACCTTTTCGTGGTTTACGGCTACTTGTCCACAAAACCATCAATGATTGTCTATGTACATGTGGGTGAGACGTGAGCACTAGGCTTCACTCTCCTCCGTCTGGGCGCTGGGCAGCAGTTTCATGCCGTCTGCTGTGGGTGGCTGGATGTTGATGATCTTCGGGACTGGTACACCGCCGGCATGGCCGTACTTGTTAATGATCTGGAAGATTTGGGTGTTCAGAATCTGGAACTTCCGTATTCTATCCACCATCTTCCGTAGCTCCTGAGAAAATACAGAAAATGGAAGTATAGGTTATAAGCTGGCAGTCACCTGGGTGGTTTAGGTCACATATTTTAGTTACTGCTTATAACGAAATAAGAGACAAATATGCAGCAGTTTATTGGGATGATTGAATGATACTAGTATTTACCGAGCTGGCATCTAGTGTCCGTGGAAGAGAACGTAGGTTACAAAACAGAGTAAGAGCAACGAGTATAGTTTCTCTATACTCGTTGGTAAGAGGAAGGAGTTGGGAGGCACCAATGAAAGGCGCAAGAAAGTGAATGATTAAAACTATTAACCCTGGTTGCACCATGATTAACACTTACCACCCCGCTGACCTTCTCTTGTTTCTGGTCAACTCTATTGACCTTGAGTATGTGGTAGGTGAAGTCCTGAGCTTCAAACCGTCTCTGCTGTCCCAGCATGGCGACAATGGTACAGCCGGCCCATTGTAGACCCTCTCCAAACAGCCCTCTGTTTGAGTATGAACCATATTGGACAATCATTTCAAGTACATCTTAATGTACGATATCATAGGTTAAGTTCCGCTAACAATATTAGGTATTTTATCATGTCGCCTTATGTAAATCTAATTGCATATAGTTTTAACAGGAGTATACCACTGAATGAAACTGATGAGTGTTTGGTCTGTGTCCCCATATGCCATCGAGTTTGGAGCGCTCAGGGTTTTGAACGGGGCGATAGCCGAGTAAATACTATTATTCTGAAGCGCTTCAAACGAGATGGTTATCGGGGACCACCCCACCCTCTCATGAGACCTCACACTTGCTAAATGGTATTCTGTACAAGGTTCTCACTACGCTCTATGGGAAAAATAATTCTTAACGAACTAGGCTGAGAGCCTTGGGAATCCACTAGTACACAGTGTTCCCGCTAGGTGGCTAGATTATAGGAATCTTTGTGTTGCATTGATCTACGTCTTTAGCACGGGAGGCAGGCCAGTCGATTCTCAAGGCTCTAAGCCTATTCCTCTCCCATAGAGCATAATGAGAGTACAGAATACCACTTAGAGAGTGTGAGAACTTACGAGAGGGGTGTGGGGACACAGGCCAAACACGAATATGTTTCTGATTTTATCTTAGCCTGGATAGAGTTATCTGTTTATCACCTATTGAGTATGAATTACCATACTAGCATGCCTGTTGAGAACGAGTTTCTAATGTTAAGCCTATGGGCATTTATATCAGGCTAAGATAACACTAGAGATCGATTGTTACAATTTCAGGAGACCCTACAAAGCTGAAGGTTGTAGAGTTGAAGGTTTAAACTAGTGTGACCCTTTTCACTTACTCCACAGTGTATTCATGCTCGCTGCGCTGCGGCATGCAGAAGACGAACTGTAGTGCCGACCATAAGCGGTAGAAGGCGCGGTGGTCCTCCAGGGAGACAGTGCCCTCATTCGGCAGTTCACCGAACCATTCGGGCTGGTCCAGGAAGGCCCTCATGTCCCTCAGAATCACCTCAAAGATGGACAGCCCGGTGCACAGTTTCTCTTTGGTGATAAGGTCGGCCTCCTTAGTGACCTCCCTTTGCTGTTGTATAAAGGAGTGTAGACATATTGAAGAAAATGTTTTGTTTAAGTTGAATATTGATAAATCGATCAGTAAACTGATCCTTTTACTGTTGAATAATAGAATATATGGAAATATTAAAGACAATGTTTTGTTTAAGTTGAAGGTTGATAAACCGTTCAGTATTGATGATTCCACGAGGTCTCTCTTGATAAACTGATCCTTTTACGTTTCCCATATATATGGAATATATAGACATAATAAAGATGAAGTTTTGTTCAAGTTGAATGTTGATAAATCGTTCAACATTGATGTTACCACGAGTTGCCTCTATATGTAAACATAATAAGGTGGAGAATTAATCTTATTTGATTGGTTTGTCAAATTATCATAGGGTTTGCAAATAATAGGAATTTGTCTATATAGATAGACATGTATATTACAAATAATAAATGGAATAAAGTGTGATATGTTTTAAACGTGTGATGTGGTATCCCACGGTCAAGGGTTAAATCAGGGGACTAGTCAGCGGTTTCGTAAAGCTGTTATATGCGCTGTAGTAAAGGCATACGTTATAGGTTACATTTACCACTAGAGGTAGGAAAGGAATAGATAAACGTGTTCATTCTCATACAAAGAAATGGGGACTCCATAGGAGCGCTTCTCCAAATTATCCTTCTTAGAATGGGGTTACTTTATATCTGTGAAATAAAATATCTCTCGTCAGAAAGAAATGTAATTCTCAATGGTGTAATTTGGGATAATAGCAGGAGACCTACATCTCCGCTGCCCAGTGAGCCAACGAGTGCTGATACGTGTAGGTTCTTGTACTTGGCCTCCAGGCGCCGCATAGCCTTACTGATGGTAGCCTCCCGCTCCTCCTTGGTCTGCTTCTCTGAAGGTCAAATTAGCCATCTTTAGAACCATCACACTTTAATAGGAAGATGGCATAACCATCCTATCAAGAAAACACAGAGTTCGTGTATATTTAAATCAACGCAGGTTATTTAATCATAATTTTATCAATTCCCCTATCAGCACCTTACCGTACCGCGCTATTGTGTGAGAAGAGAATGCCCATCTTTTATTCATAAGTAAAATTCACCGCTGAGCAAATCGGGAAATCCCATGATATATTCACCGATCCCACATAGATTGAAATCCGCTGAAGAGATATTTCATTATAATGCAGATATCAAATGATATCAAGATATCACTAGATCATAGACCTAATGCGGTGCTTCTCAGCAACAGGAAATCCCCCCTACTTCAGAGTTACCGTAATGAAGCTCATATGATCTGAATGTGTTAATCCATCGGTTTTATGGGATTTGATGAAGAATTGAGGTTGTGATGTATAAGAGGTTCGGAGAAAAATTTTCTTGATTTCTATCAAGGTTATTTGGCTAAGGTAATATATTCTCGAGGTTCAGTTATTCTTTGCCGAACTTAACAATCAAGGCTGGCTGACAGAATCTGATTGACACGTATCTATTTACTTGTGTACTTAGTTAAGTACTTAGTTATGTTTTAGAACATCTGTTTACCTTTCTTTGATTGCATGGGCTTCGGTAAGACGTGTTGGAAGGGAGCCGATTGCTTTAGTTCAGCCATTTCTTCCTGGAGCTGGTTTATTGAAAAATAAAGAAAGAAACTTTGAAATATTTGTTAGAAACCATAGACCATACATGTATATAACTCTGTATTCGGTTTCCTTCTGATGCATCTCTATGAAGCCATCTATCTGAGCCAAAGCCTGCGACACCTTCAGCGAAGCGTAAAAACGTACTTTCAATTGACACTCTTATGTGGATGCCTGAATGTGATTAATGGATTAATGTAGTATCCATGTATGTATCTATATCGTCATATAATATGTAACCGGAAACCTATCAATGATATGACTGGTTTTAAGTTGATTTACCAATGTCTGGGAAAGGAGCATGCTGAAGATGATGGCATTTCCGATCTCTCTAAGACCCTGGAAAACCTTAGGCTGGAGGTCACTGTACACCAAGATGTCACTTAGTTGCGCCAGGTAATAGCCAAGCGTACCTATCGAGAAAGACAAATGGGACTTATATCAATCAATCAGAAAGTGGTGCCATACAAAGTCGACACGGCGTCGTAAAACAAAATACTAGCTATTTGTTAATGAATGCAAAAAAGAACTGGAAGATGATAATGACAGTTAGTGAGGAGCAGGAGAGAAATGGAAAGAAATCAATGAGAACAGATGTTCTGATTCTCAGTATTCTAATTCAATATTCACCTCCCTGCTGTTGATAAATTTAAGAAATCGGCTGCACTATTTTAGATTCAGGTGAAAATTGACAGTTACAAAGTATGTTGGTTGCCATGTAAACGATTAGTGAAAAAATCATTAAATAGTTACCGATATGGATACCATACAATAAAAATAGGCAACCATGTGGTGTGGAGCAGCAAACAAAATGAACACTAGCGGTTTTATTGTCTTATATAAATATACTTCTATATCTTGATATGCATTGTACATGAATATAACACGCATTTAGAGATGCATATACACATACATGTTATTGATGGACATGTAACGTCCCCATATTTACGTACCTGTAGATCCATATTCAAACCGTGGTAGAATGCATCTTTCAGGCATTACACGAAGAAGTGCCTTTATGTATGGCATCAATTCCATCTGAAGCTGAGATCACGAATGGACAAAGGATAATCATCAGTGTTTAATTAATGTTGTTAATTTGCTCAGTCTATGCAATTCTTTTCTGTTGTAATCATAAATAGATAGAAGTTTGATTGGGCTAATTTCTGATTATAAATAGATTTTGATTGAACATGTAGAAAGAATTTGACTAGAGATAACAGTTATTGCGGCAAGGAATGAATAGAAGCTCTGCAGATCTAAAGAATTCGCCACGTGGGCGGTCTTCCATTAGTAACTCTTGACGGAGATTACAAACCAAATTGTGTATTGCGCTCTTCATCTTATTCATCAAATCAGTACAAAATGAATAGTTATGGAAACCTCCATCCAAGCGAAAGATGATTTATGAGATGGGATGAGATGGACATGTTAGAGCATTACTATGACCACACAAGGTCTCCCTCATCCATCGGATACTATTGAGGAAATCTATGAGAGTTAAGGGTCTGAGCTAGTATCCCATCGAGTTTGAATCACGTAGTAATTCACAAGGAGAAGCCGCGTGAATTACGTATATAGTGACTCAAAGGAGATGGGATCGAGCTCTGACACTAAACTTGAATAGGTTTCAGAATTTATCTCACTCTTAACATTGACTAATGGGCTATCATGTGTGACATAATATGGATATTTGTCCTAAAAATACCAGGGGTGAGATTCCAGTTATGTCTCCAACCGTGTCACAGAAACTGCATTGACTACCTGACCTTGTACATTATAGATACGTATAACCTCTGATAGAGTCATAAAACCTTACCGCCTCTTTTACGACGTCCAATAGTTTCTTGAGGATGATGGCGATTTCTTGATATCCAAGTAGTCTACAGATAGCGGCAAGGTGCGGTGCTCCAAAGAAGTTAGTGTACTGGTTGTAAATGGCGGTGTAACAGTTCCCAAGAGCCTGAAAGTATAACATCCATTATTCTACCCATCATTTAAATTTCCATTGACTTAACATGGTTTAACTGTATACAACCGTTATGCCATAAAATATTTATATGCCACGCGTGACATATGCAATTAAAAACCTGTGACTGGGTAGGATAAATTCTAGACGTCGCTCAATTTCATATAATTGTTTACATGGCATTCATTGTCTTCAGCTACAGATATAACTCAGTTCCGCTTCGTGATACCATTCCACGAAGACAAATCAAGCCATATAAACAAACGTGACACTTCGTGATGTCTCTTGATATTACCCGTTAACATAAATAATGTATTACTAGGTACCAGAGACGAATGCTAATGAAAGAAAAAAAACATATTCCGATAACTTTTCTCAGATAACAATTCCGAGAACTGAAACCTCTAACTAATCATATCTGCATTTGTCATGCACGGATAAGATGAAGGTGTGAGCAACAATTCATTAGCATACTGGATGAATCAATGCGACTTGCCTTTGTCCCCCACAGGTAAACGTGGCTCACACTTGCCGGTTTCTCTCGTTCAATCTGTTCTGCCAGCGGGAACGTGGTCCTGACAAACCTGCAGACAAAACAAGAACATGCTACCTATCAAAGGTGTCACTTACTCTAACCACAAAAGTATTTACCTCCGATTGTAATTGAATGCGATGCCTTCACTGCACGAAACTAACCACTCTATATATGTATACGCCCGGTGTATATAGGTATGCTTTTGCGTATACAAGGTCGTCCTATTCCCCGTGTGGATACGCCTTATTTATTGGCGTATATATATACGTGTCCATGGTGTGGTCTCATATACATGTACGTCATATATACGCCTGATTCTGCTGTACTTACGCCACTATCCAATAGTTCCGATCTCTGCCACCTGGGGACCCTACTGGTAGCATATTTCATTTGCTATTAGACATTAAGTCCTTGGTATATGGAAAATCCGATGTTATATTATCAATTTTTATTATGAAATTGTTCTAAACCCTATCTATTACCTCTTCATTAAATATGTAGAATAAACGCAGCATTCTTTGATTTTTAAAACATTTTTTTAATAGATTTTACTTTCAAACACCATCCCTCTGTAGGGTTGTGGATGTAAGCCTTTATAACCCTTTAAGAAGTTGACTCTATAGACATTGAAGACCACACCACCATCGCCGCCTCAGTGAAGCCCTGTTCCCCAGCCACCCAGCCCCTCAGATGTACGCCCAGATGAACGCTCAAGTGCTGAAACAACACACTGCAACCAACACACACAAGTGCGTCGGCGGGCTGTGAGGGTGGCTGTGAGGATGGCCGTGGGGGCAGTGGAGGCAAGGGTTTCGCACTGAGACCACCTATAGGGCCGATTCCACCAAACAACCGCTTTTTCTGAGCAAAAAGACCTTCCAGCCAACTTTTTGACAGACGTCGGCTGAAACATCTGGCCAAATTGCTTCAAAATGCGTCACTGCTCCACCAAAACCCCCTAGCCGACGCCCCAGCCGTGGTGCCGACTGGTGGACGTTAGCCACATTTTTACATAGTAATCGAGCTCTCCGATAGGCGGCGTGGCGTGGCGTGATACACTACGACGTTCTGAACCCGCGAAAGTCGCGTATTGAGCAGAGCAGTGTGTCAGCATGTCGGGATTTGTACGGGAACGGTTAGAAAACGTCAAATAACTGTGGAATTACATGTTCAATCAAACAATGAAGGTAAATAAAAATAAGGATTGATGTTATGAATGTGTATGGCACGCACTGGTGCTAGAATTCCGCCGAAAGTGTCGGAATTTTCTATGTCCGTTCGTGGCTTTGGCTATTGCCGTGTCGGCCGCTCAATGTTGGCGGCGTTCCCTCGCTGTGGGTCCCAGCAAAGCTCGCGGGCGGGTGTCGTAGTCTTCAAATGCATCGGCAAGAGGCCCAATTCCAGCAGACAAAAACCTAATAAATCAGTTATTTCAGCCGACGCTATATTTCCATCTTGTGGAGGGTTGTTGGGGGTATCGGCTGAAAATTCTGGTCTGTGGAAGTGCATTTCAGCTGGGAAATGGCCAGACGCCCCAGCAGATGCTCAGGCGACCCCCAATATCCTCCAACAGACGTCATAACTTAGAGCAGACATCTGCTGGAACATCTGGCGAGAGAGCTAACGCCTGCTGAAACGTCTGGTGTGTGCTTCCACCAACCAGACGGATGATTAAAATAGAGCAGATCTGCCAGCAACCGCCATACGGGCGCTGTACAACGTTTTTGTCTTGTTGGTGGAATACAGGCTTTAATCTGTACTAACACAGATGGGCGGGTGGGACAAGGGCTTCTCCAGCTAAAAGCCATGGGTTGTGGACCACACCGCCGTCTATACCTCTATCAACACGGGCGGCGGGTGCGCCTGAAGTCCTCCTCCTGACTTTTTTTTATATCAGTATACATATATGCCAAACGTATATAAAATGTATACGCCCGGTGTATACATGTTGCGCAGAGTATATTTCCTCTCGTATACGCCTGGCGGGCAATACAGCCAAGACGCGTCCGTATATAAAAGGAAACGGTCTTGTATACGCCTCATACGCTGGTGTGAAATATGGATGTATATATATGAAAACATGCCAATATACGGCCGATACATGCGCTGCCGCGATGGCGTATATATATGAATAAAGTCGTTAGTTTCATGCAGTGCTTGGTTTTCAAGGTGCACTCAATACTACACGTTTGCTTCCCGACTTAAATCTGTTTACTATAAGCTGATCACACATCCTTCCATTTCCCTTTATCATCCACCTAATACGGAGTCTCAATATTATACCGTAGGGCCTACAGATCGCTACTGAGTAGAACACGGAAAACAGTATTCTACCAGGAGAATACGGAAAAAGTCCCTAGTGCGCAAGGTAGTGCGAGAGAAGATCAACAGCTATTTTGCTTTTCCTTTGATAACTTATATTTGGAATGCTGAATAATAAATACTACATTACCATGTTTTTCATCTTTTAAATCGTATTCTCCTTGTAGTTGACACTACGAAATATTCTCGAATTCGCTCGGATATTACTACGCGTCAATTAAACGGTGAATACTACCATGGAGATCAAAATCATGTAATGTAGTTTGTTAGTATACACATTTATTTTCATTCCAGGCTTTGACAATATAAATAGTTGTCTCTGAAATACCCAGCTTGTAAGCCAGTGCAGGTATTTTGGTGTAACGTTCTTTTCTCGTGAAGAAACTCTTGCGTGTCGACAACACTGCGACGTTTCACGTAATCCAACATTATTTAGCAACAGATATCCTCTTAATCAGTCTTAATCATTGTATAATTGATCTGTAAATTCTTTCCAACTCTTTGAATTTAATATAGAAACATAGTATGTCTATATAGCTAAATCCACCAGAATCTCTTAATTAACAGGCAGTCATGGGACCTGTCGCTAAATTGTCGGCAGAATCACAAAAGATCTTACAACAAATGATGTACTCCTCGACCGAAAAATCTCAACAAATCTATTCCGATTTAAGCTGATTTAACTCGTTAAAGCGAGAGAGGGTTGTTCTCTCTATGATTTATAATGATAAATAGATTTGCAACAGCATTTTGCACTCATTATTGCTCATATGAGTCGCTCTCATTTTACATCGATATTATTAAGAACATAACATTTTTAAAGACAAACTCAATTCTAACTCATCTTTAGGAAATATGATTATCAAAATCAAATAATCAGGTGATTTAAGCTTACAGGGATGAGAAATGAGCTGTATTCCAGCATGCGGGGCTGCCACACTCGATTTGAAGATCGAGCATTGTAGAAGGTTATAAGCAAGGCGGCCAAGTGGCGCAATGTCAAGTCATTTTCACGAAGGAAATAATAGTGATTCTGAATAAGAATTGTCTCAAATTATTCTATGGCTATAAATATTTGTTGATACCTATTCTGTGCTTTTCACAGCGTTACATTCTACACTTTGGAAAAATATTAATTCACATGTAGTGTATCAGAATAGAATTGACTGGTAATCTATGTTTTTTTAGCTTTTGGTTGGAAATGCAAGGTATCATACCATGGGCAGTTGCAAGCAGATACATCCCATCGAAAATCGGAATGAATCGTTAATCTATTTTTACTGGTAGAAGAGGTGTTTAGGGATTCCGATTCATTCTGACATGACCAGTGATTTTTGAGAGCACACACGGACGAGCACGTTAAGCACCGATTTAATCAATCACAATTTTAGGTGGTCCTACATCAGAAAAATTCGCTTGTCCACCCTAATAACATTTTTCACAATAATTCACATTCTCTCCAACCGGCCATATCGGATTAAGTCGGGTATCGTGGATTTAGCGCTTATGATCTTAAATAAGTCAAAGTTCATATCAACTAAATATGTCACCTTTAACATGCAGGCAGACCGCTATAATGAATAGAACCCAAGTGATACTTCCTGTGTCAGTGTTTTTGTAATGAATGTTGTTGCCTCGGAAACCTTTATTTGAAAATATTCATGACCGGAAGAAGTTCCTTTGTGTCCTTCATAGTTTGGAATTGTGTTACCTTGCAAAATAGGCATATCTCTAAGCCAGAAATTATCAATTTCCCGAACATTTTCCCACTCATCATCTGATTGCCAAGCTGAAATATCATGAGGTGCCCTTGCGAAAGAATGTTCATCTATTGTCTTTATTGTAAGAAATATAGTGAAAACATAGTGCCAGTTATTTTGTTGGGAGGATATGTGGTTAATGGAACTCATGTTCCTGATTTTACAATCACATTTCGTAGGATCTGAGGATAATACAATCGGTTATTCTCGTTACAATCAGAATTACGGGTAGAATAAGGAAATTCGTGGTACAATCAGTAAAAAGCTGAACCCTTATCCGCGTCATCTTTTCAATTTTAAGAAGGGTTACTGAAAAATGTTTTTGGGAATTGCTTTTTATTTGAAACTATGGTCTACAGAGTGGTCAAAGTGTGTGGGTATATTGTTCGGTGGAAGAGATAATTATACTTTTATGATCCCTGGTGCAAAGGAACGGGCCAATAAAGGTGCATGAGACGTTCCATTCATACCAGTGAGGCCGGGATTGCAATATTGCAATCCGACGTCTAGGCTAGGACTATCTTAGTGAACGATCTTAAATATGATTAAACGATAATCTTAACATGGAATTTCTTTATGTCACGGGCGTGACATAAATTATTGTTTATGCTACTACTTTCTTGTACTGAAAAAATGTGGAAACGGGGTAGGATAAACTCTAGACGCCATTCGTTTGAGTTTGAGTTTATTTATGTCACTCATTTGGTGGGCTCTGCAATATCACTCGTCTTCGAAATTATGGAGCCCATAAAATGTGTGACATGAATAAACCCAGACTCAAACTCGTGACGTCTCTTCATAGTACCCTGTACTCTTGTAGGCATCGGTTATTAAACAAACCCCTTGGACGATGTGGGTCAACTTTATTCAACACTTATCGATGACTTTCCATTGGGTAAGACTTCTTAGCGAACGTAATTAACATTGTCAAACGATAACCCTCGTGTGTGTGCATAAGTTATTCAACAGGCCCCTGGTTCACCAAGTAAGCTCACTTAGGGCTCTGACAATGCAACCATTACAATAATCGTATCGTAGCAGTGCAGATAAGGCTTAAGACCTGATTGTCGTACCTGCTGGTGGAGGCGTTGTAGCAGTAGTGGCGGAGGAAGTCGTGATTGAGCTCCAGGAAGAGGTAGAGAGGGATCCGGCCGCATGCCGTTACCACGCTGTGGTTGGCCTCGTTTAGTATATGGTCGAAGGGATCCATGGCCACGTGCTGACTCAGCATTTTGTGCGTAAGACGGTTCACCTCCAGCAACCCAACCAGCTCCTGTGTATCAAGAGGAAGATCTCATTACACGTTTGATAAAGATGGCCTTGTCTGACCATATCTTCCGTTGTTCGGTTCAGGGCTATTCCCAACAGAAGCATGGTCATGGTTTTTAGAATTACACCCACTCGAAATCAGACTAAAATATCGATATGATACATTTATGGCGCTTGCTTGTTATTCTTCTTTCAGATTATTGATTTTTTTTTTTAATCAGAATAAACCAGTCCAGTCATCCCATTAAATGAGTGGTTTTACCTGCCTCTTAAAACATAAAATGCACCTATAATCAACATGGACAAATTAGTTATTGAATTATAGGAGAGAGAGCGAGAGAGAAAGATTACCAGCCATGTGATAGATGCACTTATGCTTTCTATCTATTCATAGATTAGGGATTCGTGCTCTAGAAAGAGTAATTCAAATTGGTTCTTCAGATGGTGACTCCGGAACACGTAGGCGATTTACAACATATATTAATAGTTTTAAGGAATTTTGCTTTATAACTCTTTCAATTCATCTTTCTGCGAATTAGATTTGACGATGGCTTGCTGCTGTGGTATTTGAATAGAATGCCTCGGTCTTCAGTGGCCGGGAAGTTCAAGTGAAGATGATAAGGTTATCAATACGCATAGGAAATGCCAAATTCGATGTACATTAGCGATTCTAAATACATCAATTTGAAACCAAGGTTACACATAGACTGAAATGCCACATAACGTATTTAACCTCTACCGGTAAAGGCACGCAAAATATTGAAATGACAATATGTGATAGCTTCTTCACTTACTGGAGACACACATTGTATATCATTTATGCACTGCCATAATTATGTTTTACGCATGTATCCATCATATTATATAATGACACATCCCGATAAGTAAGTTATGTAAAACATAGGGACTGTCTGTCTAAATTTCTAAATATATCTTTTAGTCTCTCCTTTCCCTGGATTAGGTACTTACCACTACACCAGTGATGTCGCCAGACTCGAATCTATTGATGGCTACTTCAACACTTCTATGCATTGCTGCGTTCAGACGTTGTGCAATCATGCGTCGAAGGTCCACACTCTGACCAAACAGCTGCATAAAGAAAATAACATCTGAAGGCTTACTTCACTTTTCACGCCCTGTCCAAATGAATGCTCACCTAAAATTAGCTATGGAGAGGCTATATGTTTCACCAATGTTATGTGTGAGACCCAGCGGTGATCAATAACAATAAAAACACCACATGAATTTCGCAAAATATGGTACGAAGTATTGTCGGCCAAAGGCTGTAAAAAGGAAACATTTATTAATTTCATGTGTTACGTCCATAGATTGTGGTTAAAGCGGGACAAAACGGATGTCAAGCTTAATCAAATTGTAAATTAGAAGATTGGTATTCTTAGAAAGTTCCTAGTACTTAGCTCTGATATGGTTAGAATAAATTGACCAAATCTACCATGATTTAGCACATTTAATAATGGCATTGGTGTACTTTTAGACGGGAGCTCCAGATTATTATTACATACCTATGGCTGAATATCTATGAAATACTAGCTGCTCCTCGGGGTGCAGTATAAATGATATTCGGGCGCAGTGGGGCCGTAGTGAATATTCGGGCCAAAAAGTACAAAAAAAAGTGTTTAAAAAGACATTTTCTTAATATTTAGGTATGTACATGTAATAATAAGAAAACGTAGTGACTGAGTCCGAAGGGATGCCATTCTTGCGGCGTCGGGACGTATTTATGGCATCAAAAGACTTGGAACGGCCATCCCTACGGACTCAGTAACCACGTTTTCTCTTATAAGTGTTAATGACACATATCAGTGAATTCTTTTAATACTGAATATATATTACACGGATTTTATATAACCGTTGTCACCTTTTCAGAGAATGTATTTTCTCAATACATGTACCTATCCGTAGTTATTTTAAAAATGAACTGTATTTTTCCTGAGCAATACATAGGCATGGGAACCTTTTTAGCGTATCTCCCACTCAAGACGGTACAATAACTTCACCTTCGTTTTATAAATATACAAAGTGGTAGTGACACAGTTAACATGGTCATCAATATAGTGTGGAAGATCGCCTGTTAAGTTAGGCGAACACTGATGACTCATTTTCTCTTGAATAAACACGTCATTGATTAAAAAAAAAAATATATAGAATTAATAATCATACATTTGCGGGCGGCTGCAATAACCGTCTATTGCGCTACGTCCAAAGTGTGGTTGATTAAACTTTCTTTTATCTAAGTCATGTATTAAGTCAATATGATAAATCATTGCTGATTCTAAACTATTTGCCGAATGCGAATATTGATGATGCTGAATTAATATTTGGGCTAATGAGAGATCTCAAAATAAATTCTACATGGATTAGCTCTGATGCGGGATGTACAGGATAAGCACGCAATTCTCTAACTAGTAAAAAAAAACCAGTTCTCCCATCCACAACAATACGAAAAGTTCATGTTTCATCCCAAAGATCTAAGCTTTGGCCTGTCTGTTATTCGGATGTAGATCGTAATGGAATAAAATAACCCCCCTCTCTCCAATCTACACATCTACGTTATGTAATCAAATGATGATACCCTGACACAGGTAAGCTATTCATATGGGAAAGAATTAATAGAAGATAGGTCTGACCAGCAGGTTGCACTGGTTGAGGAGAGTTGTGTAGTGGCTGGAGGACGGAGAGTTGATCTTCATGCCATGCTGCATGCACTCGATTTTAAATCTCTTGTCAAGGTAGGAACTGGAAGAAACAATATGTCATTGATCCTCAGGATAAGACCCTAGTTATATGTGTCTTAATAAATAAACTTGTATTGGACTAAACACATTGTTTGCCTCATGATATATTATGTGTGTATAGAACCGTTAGAAGAAATAAAAATATTTATAAGTATTTAACCGTTGCAGATCTTTCGTGAAAGGGTAACGTGGATAAACATGAATAAACTACAATTAGGAGAATACTCAGAACTTTCTTCTGTAGGTAAAATATATAGTTCTATCAAATGTATGGTTAGAATACTTGATTTAAAGATATTCGAAGGGGATTTTCTAGAGTCATTCAGGGCTTATCTACTATGATATATTTTCGTTGTCCAGAGTGGAATCAGCAGCTAAACTTCTTTATACATCATTGTCGTCCCGAATAGTAGGAGACCTCGAGAAAGGTCGTCGAATGATTCTTATCAAATCTACTTGACGAGAATCCTCTGTGCTCTGATTACATTAAAAAAATCTGATTTGACCTTCAGTACCACGGAACATTAGAGATAGAAGTAATTTATCAAGATGAATATGATACCCATATGGGCCCTAGGGAGGAATTTAGAATAAATTTGTAACTCACTAGGCAGCCAGGTGCTTGTAGTGGGCGAAGATGTCCTCACTGAGCCTGAAGACGAGTTGATCTAAGCACAGATTGACCTGCAGGGAAAATCAGTCTATTTGTTATATTCAGCTGATCCGTAGTTGTAATTAAATTGCAACCCAATGAGAATATAAACATCCGTATACATTCCCCTTAAATGTCCCGGAAACCTCACCTAGCGTGCAAAGTAGTGAGAATATCGGCTGCCATTTAGCCTTTGCTCTAATAAATTTGATTTGCAATGCTGAATGATGAATACAATATTAACTTGCTTCTGATAGTGGTATGTGTATTTTCCTTGTATTTGATTCTCCAAATACCCTCGCTCAGCTCGGATATTACTACGCGTCAACAACGTGGGAGATACGCTCACCAGGTTAGTATCTTATATGTATCACTTTGCTGAGGTTAAGGGTAGTCTTTTTGGTGGTAAATTCCCATCATGTGATTAATCTAGAATAGAACAATGTATACGATAATTTTCAGATATAATTTCCTTACCTCTGCCTCGATTTCGTTATACATATATTGCCGTTTGAAATCACGTAATGCAAAATTGGCGCTGTCGTTGTAGAGCTCCATGGGACTCAGCAGGTAACTGAAAACAAGGTTGATAGGTAAAAAGCAGTTTTGTAACGCAGTTCCTGTTGTAAGGTTTCATTAACAGTATTACAGCTATGTTTGATGCAGGTGGCTAAGACGGGTACTTCCTGAAGATCATAATAGCATAGGGGTTCTACCTTGACGACACGATTGCGAAAACGAATATTGTACCGAAGCTTATTGAGGTTGAAAGCCCATCAGAGTCAGATCCACACACAAAACTCGGTCGCCCACACAGTAAATATCTTCTTATATGAATCTCTATATAATCTAGATTGCATATAACAGAAGTGGTTATATGCTGTAGTTGGTAGTCACAGTCTTCCGAAGGATAAACCCCAAATCAGTGAAGTTTTTCTTCTGATGTAATGTTGCTTTTGTTGGGTTTTTGTCAAGCAACTTAACTAGTAGTTGCAGGTATAGCAGTAATACACCTTCTACATATGGCTGAATATCACGTTCAACTTTTCAAAATGTAGATGAGACTTACTCCATCATAGCGGCCTGCTTGGTCTCTAGCACATGGTCAGTCAGCATCCATGGCAAAGACATCTGGATAGGAAACTGGATCCTTTTACCCAGAGTAAGTTCGATGTAAAATTCACGATACCATAGTTGGGAGAGGTCGGTGCAGCGCCGAAGGCTCTCTGGAAACAGTCATTGAAATGATATTACAGTGTGATATCGCAGTTTATTTAGAATGTGGCTATTTGTAAAGTCATATGATCAACGGTGATATGACTGAGGGGATTGATGATGCCACTTGCAATTTATAAATTGTTAAGGTATGTAGACAAATTTAATTTCATATGCAATACCTTGAAGTAATGATTAACGGCTGAAGTGGAAATGTATCTTTTTAATTCGATTTATATCGTTTCAAACTTAGGAATTTCGGAACTTGAGGAAAAACTATAAATTTCATCTTTATCTATTTCTCCAGTTGATCCCCAAAGTTCTAGTATTCATATGGGAGAGGTCAATAATAACAATACTATCATCTTTATAACCTTCACGTTTAAAATCAAGACTTTGTTTTAGTATTGTTGTGGGGAGACATATGTAGCTCAATAATGGTTCTCAATGACATGTTGTACCTGTATAATTGAGAATCTGAGGCCATAGGACGGATGTTTTCAAGAAATTCTCAATGGCAACGATCTGCGCAGTCTCTAACTGTGAACGATGGTTCTTCTTGCCGCTTGTTTTCTCCACTAAAGATTCCAGCATGGTCCGCAGTATGTAAAGCTGTTGAAAAGTGATAACAATTTTTTTTGAATTCCAGAAGTTTAAAGATTCGCCCATGCACAGTGCAATGTAAAGACACCATAAGCTATCAAAGAATAAGTACACGAAAAGACACTAGATATACATGAGCACACCTATAACGTCTAGTGTCTATACTTTACCATTTATATGTATCAATTGCAGTTTTTAGCGCGACCTCTCACCAGTATCTTGCCAGCGTTGCCACCTTTGCAAATTTTTACTATCCCGATTTCCTATTTCTCACAGTGATATTGTATTACTCAAAGATCGATTTTGGTTATGGATCCTGCAGCGTTTCAGAGAGATGGGTGGATGAACTCACCCTCGTACCCCCAGGTTCACCCACGCTCATCTTGACGGGGATGCTCGGGGTATCCTCCAGCTTACGTCCCTCCAGGATGACTTCTATGGAGGCGTTCCGGTTGTCAAGCAGCCGGGCACACAGAATGTATATAGCGATGAGTAATCTGGAGACACAAACATAAATTAACCGTTAATAAGACGTCTCACCAAGTTAAGTTAACAATAGATGAATTACCCCATGTATAACCACTAGAATGAATAAAGAGGACTAAGCTCATTTTTTGAGAAAAAAATCGTCTCTATACCATGAATATTCACAAGTAAGTCAACTGGTTGACTACTCGGGGTGTAATCTGCATTGATTGATGATGCAACGATCCTTTTTGAAAGCTCATAACCCTCGTCTAGGTATACATCGTCTCTATAGGTATGCCAATACGGCATAGATTACAATGGAGAATCTTCATGTGATTTTCAAAAATATCGGATTTCTCATTCCATGAATCTGCACCTGTTTGAATACCTGTAGGGCATATCTTTAACTCTATACTTGGGCTTGATACATAAATGCAATTTTCAAACATTAAAGGATCATAATGGACTTTTACCCCTTCAGAGCCTCCCTCTTGTGTTTGATTGCCTTGCGTATGGCTTCCCGGATGTGACGTTGTACGAGTTCCTGTATCTGCACGTAGACACATCGTCGTATTGAATTCTCTATGTTGGCAGCTATCTTGAGAGTTTGTGCATGCGCCCCTTTGAGAAGGGCAATTGCTTCCACCAACGATGTTTTCTCCTCTGCATTGTAGTTGTATCTTATGGCCTAGCATCAACAGAAATAACATTACAGTAAACTTTAAAGCATATCCAAATAAGGTTTCTTTAGACAAACTATTTCAATTCATTATTCTATTATCATTTTATGCTTCTGTTGATAATGATAAAAAAGTGTTCTCTTTTTATGTATGACAGCTTCCTAAAGGACAGCAGCATCCAAAATGTTCATTTGGGGCCATCCTTAAATTACGTACGCACAGGGGTGGAGCCAGAATTTTTAGAAATATTGCGTATGCTCCTTTGTTCTATTGCTTGAGAGGAGGCGATTCCAATGTTCTGACACTTTGCATACGAACATGATCGATGGCCCCTTTGAGAAAACAAGAACGGAATAATTGTTATGAAGATACCTTTTCATACTCTTCGGCATCTTCTGGACAGCTCCTGTTCTCCCGTATGTCCGTTGGATGTAACAATTTCCAGGATACCTAGAAATTGTATGCCGTTGTCGATGTAAGTTACATTGGTACAAATTTGGTCTGTGGGGATACTTTTTGTTCACATATTTTTATCCGTCTCTTGCTTTGCCGACGGTTCCCCTTTCGTAGCTTTTAGTGATTATGTAAAAATATACGTATGTCTTTTATCTCTTCTACGTATGCACCAACAATATATTAACGTTATTGCCAACCTAGGAACTATCAATCCATCTCAATTTTTGTATCATTCTAAGAATGTAACGTGTAGTTCAGGGAAGATATATGAAGTGCTAGTGCACCAGATTCAGACCTGGGTACACGTACTTAATATTATTGCAATAAAGTTCTGGGGCTCATATGTGGCATTAGGAAATGAAACCATGCCAAAGGAATGTGAGTATATGAACAGGAATTATTAAGTGATATGTTAGATTCATATTATGGTACAGCGTGTAGTATAAGGGCGTCTTACCAATTCCTGTATCCTCGTACTAACATCGGCTAAGAATCGGACCATACGTATTCCTACATGTACCAATCTTCTGTCTCGCTCGTGCCCAGGCCACTGGGTGTCTGGTTTTATAATCTGAGGAAGGAAATAACTGGTTAAAATCATATGTGAGGAAGCGTATAGATCTGGTATTATCAGAGATGGGCACCAGCTTTCGTCTTATTTCAGCTCAAACAGGTTTTTTCCTACTTAGATAAAGATTTAGGTGTATTTATTGTATGTAGCAGAGTATATCAGGACCTGATAATTGTTGTGATAATCCCTACTCAGTACGGCTGAGGGACAATACTGAGATCTGTTACAGGCTTCCAGGTAGCCTTAGAGTTGGTAGAGTACACTCCAGATATACCTATTCCTCTGCGTGCCTTCTTCTCACCCCTGGTATTTTCCCCGCATAGAATTAACATCGGGAACTCGTTCTCAACGCCCAACGAGAATTTTTTCAAAATACCCAATGGGGAATGACGTCACAAACCTAAGCCAATTATTGAGTGATAGGAGTGAGATAAAATCTGAACCACACTCGATCCATATCTACTGAAAATATGTCATTCAGTTTTGTTTGCTATTTTGGTAAATCCTCGTGAAATTACGCCACAACCAACTCATGGCATATTTTCAGTGGCCATGGATCTTGATGCAGTTCCTTCCAGAACCCTTAATTAGGTCTTACTGATGAGTAGTGGGGCGCACGAGTATAATTTGTGTTATTGTTTGGTTTGGGGTTTTGTGGGTATTTTGTTATTGTTGTTGTTGTTTTTTTTGTTTTTTTTTGTGTTTTAAATTTTCTTTGTTTATACTTAACCCGATCAGTACAATTGTACTGGTTTGCGTACGGGCTCAGTGCACATGGTTTACAAAGCATATATTTATGATAAACATCAACTTTATATTTTATCCTCGTAAATACTTACGGAAACAAATAAATATGGGTTGCTAGTCTCATGTAGCATACTATGAAATACATTCATATCTTAGTACAAAAAATGAAGATAACACCTTGGTTCATTAAAGAAATACCATTACCAATACGTGTTCATAGATCATTATTGATACTACACAACAATAAAACATACTCCTATTGCTCTAGCTACCATCAACATTCATTATATATACAGTTCACCTACGAAGTTGTTGTTGTTTTTTTATGTGTGGGATGGGGTGCACGTTGAGGTTACCTTCTAGTTTGTTCCTTTTCTTAAGAGCTCACTGGCATCACTGTAATCTTAACTCCCTATATAAAGTTACATTATATTCCTCATGATATTTTTTGTTTCTCTTCTCAAAGGGCACACATCCACAGGAGGATACGAGAATTTAAGAGCATCTACCTTTTCGCTTTTTTCGTTCTTCTCCTCAGGTAGGTCTTTATCTGCGAGAGTCAGATCGCAAAGCAGGCGGTCGTGGAGTGCCCGCATACGAGGTATGTGACTCATGAGGTCTTGTTGGGCGCTCTGGTGGGTTGTGTCCATACAGTGTGGCCACCGCGACTCCTCGTAGTTGGGGCTTGTCTGTATGTAGCGGAAAGGCGCTATGGCCATGTCTCCAAACAGGGGGACCACCTCGCACTCCTACATAACACCAGGGAAAAACAAGCAACTGCAGTCTATAAATACAACTAGGAACAAATGGTATGTTCATCATCGATGAATGGACGTGGCATTATAAATAGATAACAATTAAATGGTTTCGTTTTTATCAAGTCAGTGGACTATTTTCAGTAACCCACTTGGCAACCAGCCAACTAGCCACCTTTACATCTACCTCTGTCGAGTCTAAATATATCAAGCATCAGGAGGCCAATGAAGTTTATCGTGTTGCGTTTACGCTATGTTCCCAGTGACGATGGCGGCCACATTTCGAGGCACCGTGGACGAAACGGGATGGACGTGGGACAACTCGGCGGGACGGTTTTGGCAAACGTGGGCAAACCTAATGGACCCTGATCACCGTGGCCGCCACGTCAGAATTCTAAACTGTAAAAGGTTTGGCCACAGCGGCTACAGTGTGAATGAGAATCTTCCTGGGCTGTAGTGAGACGAGGTTAACGTCACATAACGTATCTGAACACTACTGGATGCAGGCAGCTGTTAGGCAACATCCTTGCGCCGGGCGCATATATGTCTCGCGATAGAAAATAGAAAGGAATTGCCCCCGGTGGTAGGAGTCGGTATGGGGGTATCCCTACACTCTCAGTGAAGCCTGGGAAAGGAAATATGCAACCAGTGGTCTCCCCAAGTGGCAGAGATCGGAGCTAATGTGGATAGTGGTGTAAATACAACAGAATCAGGCGTATATATGAATCAGGCGTATATATGAATCAGGCGCCTACATATAAGGCGTATTTATATATACACGTGGAATAGGACGATCTTTTATACGCAAAAGCATACCTATATACGCCGTTTGCATATATATGTAAAGTGGTTAGTTTCGTGCAGTGTTGCGACCGTGGGCAAAACGTGCGGGACGTAGGACAACTCGGGGGGGGGGGGGGTCGCCATGGGCAATGTGGCACTTGAAAGTAATTCAAGTAAACCGTGTCAACCGGGAACATGGCGTAAACGCAGGATACCGCGTTTGAGGAAAACTCTAAGGCATGCCACGTTTCCGGCTGCCAGGCCGCCAGGAACATAATGTAAACGCAGCATCAGTCCATAGTGATTGGTCATGGCCGAGGGTGAACATGCACTAGTAGTGGCATTATGTAAGAACCTAAGGTTGAGGACGCATCATAATCGAAATTTAAAGATCTTTTTTTTTAAATAGTTGACCTTGTATTAAAAAAGAAAATTCTTCACTGATGCCACGATGATATGTCTGTTGACCTTTATACATTGCTGGAAACTGCTATTCCATAATGATGTAAGCGAATATCATTTTCCTGCAGACTCATACCTGACTCTCACCGAAACAACCATCCTCCAATCTATTGGTTCTATTGAGATGAGGTTTTACATTAAAATGTAAGGTGATAAAGGGATGGCTTACCTTGAATAATTTGTCAATTTTAGACAGATTGATTTTCTTTTTCCCCTCGACTTTGTTGATGTTCACTCGTTGTCCATCTATCAGACAGACAGCGAATCCTATGGCCTGAAAATATCAATATATGTATAGAAGAATCATATCATTTCAGTAATGCATTTCCTGTCGATCATATGGTATTTTTTTTCTCTAGAACGTAACACGATAGAGCCACGAATACCACACCAAATGTTTATTAGCGTGCAACTGACTCTAAATCTCTTTTGAGTTATATCATTTTCTTATCATCATTATAATATTATTTCATCTTACCTATTGCAATACTGAATTGTGTCATCCTAGCATTCTGTTAATAGCAATCCACCGTAATGTATTAACATGTCTAAAGCTGTTAATATTCATTTATTGCTGTGTGTCCATGGGTGTCATTGATTATGTCACATACAAAGCTGTTGGTCGTACATGGCAACAGTTTCAATAAACATTGCCTCTTGACGGATGCTCCCTTTTGTTTTGTTTTGTTTTTCTAATTCGCTAATGACTTTATTCACATTACACCTGACTCAATATTGTCGACTTTTGTCATTTACTTCAACTCAAGACCAAATGGAACCTAACTAGGCGGCATCAAGAATAAATAAAGAATTCCAACCTCGCTTTTCTAACCTCTCGGTAACTGATATACATGTTTATATATGTTTTGAGAAGGGCAGACTCGACCTACCCGAACCAGCATGTGTTTTTCTTCTGGATAGAGGTAACTTTCCGCCTCGAGATTGCGCAGACACACGTTGACGAGGTCAATGAGGACGTCCGTGTGGTGTGGGATATCCTTAAGGCGGTCCTTGAGGAACGTGCGGAAAGCGTTATGCGTCCCCAGAAATAAAGATATTAGTTGGGCTTCTTCCGTGGCCGTAGCATCGGGCCTGGACGCTATTTCCCTCGCCCTAGATAAGGAGATAAATATATGATTCGTATTTACTGTTATGTTGAAGAATATTTGGATATTGAAGTGGAGTGCAGATTCTAAGCTCACCTAAGTGTTGTATTTGTATTGTTATTACATATTTTATCTGTATTAAGTATGATTAATCTACAACTCGTATTGAGGACATGGTATGTTGCAGAATCTCCGAGTGTTTTCGTGGTTGAAAGGGTTGTTATTGGCCTGCTTGGGTTATACACTTGTAGTCTTTTTGGGGGAAGGGTCGGGAGAGGTGTTCTAAAGACTTGAGCAATTCTACGGGGAACCCACCTCCTGTAGGCGGAGTAGTCGTTGCGCAGACTGGTCTTGATGGTCTTCACTTCCTCCAGTACGGCGAAGGTGTCGAGCACGCGGGCAAGGCACAGGTAGAAGGTGTCCGACACGAACTCCTCCCGGCAGAGGCGGATCAGCTGGGCCTTCACTTGGTCCATAGCCTCTCTCTACATAGATCAGTTCAAGTACTTTTATATATTCTGTGATCAATATAATTTTATCAAAATAGCAAAGTAGCAAAAAGCCCCTTTTGTGATTTCTGCCATATGTTAAAGCATTGTCATGTTACACGAAAAATGGAGAAAAAGGCTTGGATGGAAATATTGCAATATCTTTATGTTGTAATTTCAGAGAATGTTTTCGTTTTAGTTATCATTTATAAACAAATGCTTCCTTAAACTAATTAGATAGGTGGAAAAAGTCAATTCATAAGGTCTTTTTTAGTGAAACACTATTTGAATCCGGATCCCATCGTAGTCCCTAATATGCCCTCCTGGCATATCTCCCACATGGTTTTAATAGTATCTGTCACAGAGGACACATGAATTCAAATGTAGCCTATTATACAATCAAATGTCATTGTATGGGCGACTCAGTGGCATAGTACAAAGTATGCGAATATTCATTTTATTTAATTTAGTGAGAATTGAACGTCCGTATCTGAACTTTATAAAGATTCAACGGATTGTGATTGCTTTCCATACCTGATATTTCATAAACATTCGGATCTTGTCAATCTCTGGCTGCAGAACCTCAATCGTCTTCTGATAAATCTCCATTCGATTCGGATGGTTGTGAGTTTTGATCTATTGTGATGAATACAACGGGTTGTTAAGTAAGTAAACAGGAATAAATAAAGGTTATCCGGATATAACAGAACAAAGGGACGAGTATTCAACCACCGCGAACTAGTGATGCACGTTATTCGTAGATAAATTAGCATTTCCTTTTGTTCTAGTCGGAAGTATCTCTTCATTTACAAAGAGTGGATGAAATTCAGAGAAGAGGATAGGTTCTTTAAATTGGTGTTGATGTTCAAATATGAAATTTATTCACAACTTTTGGAAACGATAGAACTATGGCGTAATTTACCACGCTTCTAAGCATAATGTTTTGATAATCATGATGTCACACGCTGGATTCCCCCTCCGCCACATACGTTCCTGGGGACAAGCATCTCAGTCCTTATCTATACACATTCTGGGATTCTGTCTTTTTTTTTGTAAAACTTACATATCTAAGAAAGTGAAGGAACCTAACGAAATTTCTCTAGCTTATTACCACCCTCCCTGCCTTAATGGAGCGATTCCAACCACAACAGGCTAGATAAAATATCAGGGGCCACGTCATAACTGAGTGAGTAAGCAGACACAAGCTAGCTAGGTCACCGCACCCACGACTGTTGGGCAGGCACGGGAGTCACCTGACACACACCCAACTCACCACAACAAATAACCCTCTACATTGGGTATCAAAAGAAATAAAATATGACAGCTCTTAAAAGTACTATCAGTGTGAAGTTTAGATATTATTCCAAGGGCACATACAGTTCTTTGCATTAAACAATTTTCCAAAATAAGATAAATTCGATATTATTCATCATGGCCTTGGGTCTACTTGGTAAGATGACAGGTCTCCCACTTTGAACATTAGCCTATGGGGCATCATGGTTTTTGATGAACTTAAGAGCTATGTTCTTTGGATACCACACATACTAAATATCCGACAAATGCAAATTGCGTTTGGTGGTGAAAATAGAATTAGTTGTTTTACAATCATTGTAGAACAATTCCTAAAGGTCCCAAAGCTTGACATGTAGATTCATCTTATACCAAATGCATGCAGTTTTCAAATATTGATCAATACAAAATTACCTGGTTTTTGGCTTTATATAGAATTACGGAGATATGTAGTATTGGATATTTATAAAGGAATTATTTATCTATTAGGATATCTTCTCATTATAATACAGCGCAAATTAGCAAAATGATGCACACAGCCAGGAAGATGAGGAATATTGTTTATCTTTGTATCAGTGTCTGTGTAGGCAAAAACCCTGAATTACTCTGTCCAACACAGCTGTTCTCAGCTTATTTACCTGCGCTAGTCAGTTGTGAGATGTTTGCCACCTAACAGGCACAGATATAAAATTATCAGCAAAAGGGTTAAAAGAGCTACGAATGTACGTCCTTACGCTTTGCTTATTAAGATGCAATAAAACATGTGATCCAATTTCAGATTACATATCATCCCATAGCGCAATAACAATTCCATCTGCTCATCTTCAGGATACATGGAGCCACTATAAAGATGCAAATTATAAGGACATAAAACAGGAAATACAACTAAATGTTCCGTTTTTACCGCGTCTATCTCCTGGTACACCGGCTGTGAATTTGTCTCCGATTCCAGACATAGGCCCTGGATAAATGTTTGTGTTAAAGCAAAGGAAGTTATCTCACTGAAAAACGAAGACGTTATGATGATTACCGAAAAGGACTACCCAGAAATCACTGAGTTTATCCTTTTGTTCCACACCCAGAATGTAATTACTGTATTTGTATTGTACTGTATGAAGGTTTGTTAACTGTGTAACGAATAGAAGGAAGTTGAAAAAGAGCGATACTACGGATAGATTTGGGAGAGGTCTCGAGTCGAAGTGGATATATGGCGAGATTCCGGTAGTGAATATTTAAGGGAAACTAGTTAACATAATTGGGACAGCTCCTCATACCGCGTTACTTTCGCTAAAACTACCGCATAAGCTCGGAGAGCGAATGCGGTAGTTTTAGCGAAAGTAACAAAGTACGAGGAGCAATCCCAATTAGGTTAACTAGTTTCACTTGTACTATACACCTATAGATTTCTGTAAATATTCAAAAACTCACCAAAATAAGACCAAAAATCAAACTCGCTTGGGAGGGCAGAAGTTGTTTTCTGCTACACACCATGTGCGATGTTCATAGCTGCAATTTCGTAAATATAATTCAAACTGTCCGAAAATTGTTTTCTTTGGTATTGATATTCTCATAATATTATCATTAATTTCCTGTTTTATTTTTTGTCCGTATTTTGGTTGTTTATCATTTATTTACATATTTCTGACTTAACCAATGAGATGGAGCTTTCAAAGTATGGTGGTACGGCGCCATACCGGCACAGTATGGTGGTACGGCTCAACTACCACTTGCATAGCAGAGGTTGGTATTTGAAGTATTTTTAGGCACAGGTGTATATTACTACGTGAGTTTATAGAACAGTAGAATGATCCCACACTCCTAGACATTGTGGGTCGTGATATATAACTGCGAAAAACCTCTTGGAGGACTTTGTGTTTCTACTAACATTTAGATTATCGTCATGGATTCTCACACCAAGTGACAATGGAACTCAATGTGCTGAATGATTTGGGCTCTTGATCACGGATTTTGATATGAACATTGCACATCAGAATTTCAGGCTGTGTTATGCTTTGGTTTATGTTTCAAACTTGAGTGAAGTTGTTCAAATACTTTGTAGCCACGTGTCCTAAAGTCATGTGAACTATCAGATTGATGAATGATAACTGAGATAAAATCTGGTCTTTGTAAATCTGGTTTATGACTGAGTAAAATAAATGGAAAATCTCATGGAATAAAGATTTTAGTTTGGATTTACACCTCTGTTGGTTCTTTATGTAGTACCAATAACGGAACCAGCTACCATAGGCAAGCAATTTCCTGTGGCTCTGACCTACCGGCTTCGCCCGTGAGACTACACTGAGCTACTATGTGTTGGACCAATTTTAATTAGGTAATATGCAATTACAAACCATGTCTAAACACATGTGGTACAATGTTTAACATCTTTTCCAGATGTTCAATATACAGACCTATAAAGGGTTGATTCATTACCTGCAATACCCCCACATAATTATGCTGTCCATGTCCAGAAACTGAAACTGGGCTGCTTTAACATATGCGTAAACTGTATGCACTGTTGTGACAAGAGATCCATAGTATCTAAGATAATATCATTTTCTTTCACAGTACCTGAGGTATTCCTATACTGCAGCATCTCCAACTGTAGAGCATGAGAGCGATGTCTCGTCCCTGTTTGGCCAAAAGGTCCTAGTGCCACAAAGAAAACAGAAACGGGGGTAAATGGCTCCTCTATTCAATAGCTTGATAAAGAATAATCTTGTATAGCCTGAATCTTAGAAATGTAGTTTATTGTATTTGCCATGAGATACATTGAATAGCTTAAGTAACTGATCATGACTGCAGTTGCATATCAATGTTCAACTTAATTCTGTAATATTGAATACGACTATAGTGTGAGCCACCATTGAATAAAACTGCATTGTGGACAAATTCAGTTTTGATAGTAATAATCTACCAGTTCATGTTGTGCTTGTAGTTCGTCACTGTACCGCTTTAAGAGGGCCATTTCACAGACGCCTGTGACGTCAGTCATGATGTCAACAGTAGCCAGGTAGTTGAAACCCCAGCGTCCGCCATCCTTGGTGGTGTCGCCAGTACGAATCGGCGGAAGCGGAAGCTTGCAGAGTTGGTCAGCGTTCATAATGGCGTCCTCCAGCCCGACATGTTGCCTGGACAACGCGTCCTGCTCGGTGTTTGGCGTCTCTGGCAACATCCTGTTCCGGTTTGGATTGAGCCGGCGATGCCTGGCAGTAGATCTGCCCTTGGTGCTACACTGCAACAAAATGAAAACAAAAACTGATGTGGATGTTGTTATTTCTTATCAGGCCTGTTATCCAGGACAGGATTACCCAATCATGTGGTCATAGTCCATTCTGACTTTGTACTGCACTGGATATTTCATACTAGGAGCAAATATAATGTTCATCATTAATGAATGAGCGTGCAATATACATGAATAACAAATAAAATGTTTGGGTTACATTCAGTCTATGGATAGTTTTCTGTGACCTAATGGAACCCAGTCAGCCTGCTATTTCTGCAACCAACTCTCTTCTAGGATCAAAATAGATCTAGGTCCAGCACCAGTGGGTCAATCAGGTATTTCGGTCTCTAGTGATTGGTCATGGTCAGCTGAGCATGCTTCTAAGACCTGAGACGCTGGCACCCTGCTCCTTTCACACTATCACAGTGGATAGCGCGCAGATAGTGAGGGGATAGTTTTCTGGCAGCACGCTGAAAGTGTATGTATGTGACCACTCTAGCCTCTAGCTCTCTAGATGATGTATATAGCACGTGCAAGCACGCTCTAACTAGTTCTAGCCAGCACTAATCAGAATCCTACAGTCCTGTTTACCGGACATAACATACAATTCAATTATCATTTGCAACCAGTAGATACGATATATGTATATGACCATGTAGGAATACATTTTAAAACTGTGATATTTATATTATATATTCAACACATGTTTACAATTCTCTCTATGCCTGTATTTTTTGTTGATTATACACTGTTGCTTCCTTTCAAGGTTGTGGAGTAAAGGCCACCTTGCATTTGGAAGTACATGTGTGTATAAATGTACCATTGGTCTAGTCTGACTATGAGGAACCAGTCGTGATCTCATACGTTCTATCTCGGCGTGATTTGCAAAGATCCAACCATACATCGTTGCACCTGGTTGCATGCTGGTTCAGAGCATTGAATTATTCTAAATACATCCTAGGATAAAACATATCATTACGAGTCTAATAGATATGGAAACCTGATCTAAAGAAAAAAGAACAACATGCCATAAGTAAATATTCTCTATCCAGTGGTATAAATCTGCAATTACATCAGTCTACTTAGTTGAATGCCCATTGATAGGAAGACTAGTCTTTATTCTTTAAAAAAAGTAACCCATCATGCATTCTTTTAATGAGTACAGTTCTCCCAAGTTTTCCTTGTCAACATTTACCTCGAGATATCATTTTTATTCCAAAGGTTTTTATAAAAGAGAAACGCTACAATAATTCAAATGACCAAACTAGAAACGTAGATGGGATGATATAAGATGATGTTGGTCAAAGCTATATTAAATCTGTCCACTCAATATAGGATCATTTTCTGATAAGGCGCTTGAATGCCGCAGTTTCTTCAGTTCTATGGATACCAGGTTGTAGCACTGGTTTGACCTACCAGGCAGGGGACCAAGGTATACGGCGTATTTAGCGGGTATCAGTCAGCTGTTACTCACCTGCTAATTCCTGAGTCTAAACAATGAATATCGGGATCAGTATAAGATAAGATGCGTTCGGAAATACCAATTCAAGGCAATCCTTTGTGGCGGCCGAAGTAAGTAAGACAAATATATTCAGCAAATGTCCGCAGCTTTCAGCGCGTTTGCCTTAGAAAAGTCAAATATCTACCACACACCTACACACACCATACACACACCTGTAGAACCAGCCATGCTGATTATACTTCCCACTGTCGGTATCTTTATAGGCTATGGTTATCAGGTCTAAGTTTACAACACTAGATAAGACTGCCATTTAGAATATCGTATCTGCCCTTTGTGGATGAGTATCTATGTTCTTCCTGAGTCAGGTGGTATATTTACCAATATAGGACAACCCGGCCATACTGCCCGTCAATTACATCTCACAGGTGTGAGTGGAAGTACATGTAAAACATTGTGTAACTGTAGGTCATTCTCTTCTAGTATAGAATGTATAACAATCAAACAAAGGGGCTGGATGGAGGTATGTGCAATATAGATGAGATAAAGTGAGGTGTCAGGATGTTTCATGTGATTAGAGTTTGGCGTTTTATACCAAGCTAAGCTATGAGAATATAACAATATTTAATGATTTGAAATCAATTGTGGATGTATTTCTGTAGGATATCCTATATTGTGACGACCGGCAGGCCCAGACTCGAAGATGTTTTTCTCTACCGTATATCCTCCGGTGAAAACGTACCTCGGCCTATGGCACATGAGATATATGGAGATGTCTGACCTTATTGACACTGAGGCCCTCCATACGGGTACATACATATATTTACTTACATATCATGGGGCATGTATTAACCATTGGAATCGCGGCAAAGGCCCGTTGATTTTTCGGTTCCTAACGCCACTGACCGGATTCCATGACTACACCAACAGATGGAAACCGGAAATGGTGGATACATCTAGGACTGAGAACAATTATCAATTTGAGTGAGCTGTGCTCTGTTCCGGGTGACCACTGAATACACCAGGTTGTTACTCTCTTGGAAATTTAAAACATCTTATTTTTGAATTCTTATTACAAAGGGATAATGGGAGTAATCTGCAGTTCCTATACAAGCTACGGGGGCGTAGACACTTGGTTTTCTGGTTTTGATCCTAAGGTTCTTGCATGACTAAATGATATTGACTAAAGGCAATGCATGATATGAAACTCACTCTCTCTTTAAAAACACACAAATCGAATAATAGAGGAGTATTGCTTCATTCAGAACACATGAATTCAGGTATGACGAGAGTGATGTGCAGTCTAGGAATTATTGAAATATTGAGTAGTTACATAGAACTGGATCTAGAATCATATAAATATACTCCACGAGTTTGGATGCGCCGCATTTGTTGATTATGGTGCATATAAACGAGTGCAATATTGTTTATTTTACCAAGTGAGTTTGTATCTGGATTTATGTCACCCCTTTCACAGCCCTTAGAATAGTATCACAATACCAGAATAATTCAAATTACTTCGCAAATCCAGTTAGGCATGTAAAAATCTCCTTGTTGATGTCTTGTTGTTGCCTGAAATCCTGGCCGCCGATTGACCAGTTGATTATGACATAATCGCCCATCACTCTGCCACGGCCATAGCATAGTATTGTCGCTCTGCATGGGTTATGTATGAATGATTTTTTTAATGTTATTCCTATGGCTAAACTTGTATCAGTGGTGAGATAACCCGCCAGAACTAATCTGTCTCCAAGACTGACTGTTAAACGAAAATTGCTATGTCGTATTGGAGTTCCTGGATAGATACCAATAGACCAACGTGCTTTTTTTTCTTTTCAAAACCTTGCCAACCAACAATGTTTTAGGTGACAATTTAACACTTCTTCAAGGTAATATGTTTTCGCAGGAAAGAAGTGATACAGGAAAATGATATCTGCTTATAAATTCAACCTCACATCGATATCTAACTACAAAGTTATTAGGAAGCATAAGAGTTCATATTCATATCTTATAGTGGACAACCAGAGGGGAATAGGTAATTATAAGGTTTGTTTTCATTGTTGTGACTCACAGGTGAACTTGTTAATAGTTCCCCACGGCCCATAACCTCGAAGCCTTAGGGCATGTACTACTGCCACAGTCGGCCTTGCCGTTTACGCGCCAGAGGACCAGAAACTAGGTTACCATGACCCAGTTGCCATCATTTAAGTTTACACGAACCTTCCAATGAATATTGGATTCAAAAACAAAGGAAATAGAAGAATCTGACCCATCTGCATTCAACGTTTTCTGATTCCCTACCTTAGATACGACAAAACAATGTATGTCATTATAGCATGATACATTCCGAAATACGACAGCTTTATGCAATAGCTGTACATGCATATATATATATATATATATATATATATATATATATATATATATATATATATATACCTAATGAGATCCTCTACACTGTACGTGTTAATCCTATTTTGGATTCATCAACTTCAAGACATAGGCCTAACTGTAGGATAATTGGCTCTAACGCCAAGTTCTAGACTACTCTTGATCGTGATTGGTGTGAGGTGTATCAGCAAGGTATATATTAAACAGACAGAGCTGTGTGTAGGCAGAGGTAGATGATAAAAAGCCGCGGGGGAGGTGCATTCTACATAACCACCAACTATGAATTCTTACTGCTATTATATATCAAAGCTATTATTCCTACAGCTTTTTGCACACGGAGTGTTTGGTGGGGGTTGGAGGAGCTGACAGACATGGTCCTTGGCCCCTTCCTTGTTACAACATTTATTTTGAGTCACTAAAAATAGAAATCTCCAAGTATGTCGATGGCCTGAAACGACCAGTTCTATGGTGTATGACTCTTCATGTGAAGGTGAAAGATTGCCCTATTCCTGTCCTACTTTATAGAAATTGAGATCCTCCAAATAACTCCACCAAAGGTCGGCCAAAAACTGTCATCGCTAAACATCACACGCTTTAAAGAACAGAACCCTTCACACACCCACCTCCTGAGGCCTGTGAGTCCCAGCAGCAGTCTGCCTGGTAAACACCATATCACTAATCCTCATACTCCTTACCTCCCTCATTAACCACACTTACCTCACAGGGCTGGCACGGTGATTAGATTCAGAAACCATGAAAAGCCCGGCCGATCTGCGCCTGCCTTCTGAGTGCCGAATAGGACGAGGTAGATCCTCCTTGGCAAGGTCCAGGATCCAAAATGTAATCTGTGTGCATGTGTGCCGGATATAGCAGCTACAGGTCCTCCCCACGCACCCCGGTGTACGAGATCATTGGAACCTATAGCGCTTTCTGGCACGTCCCCGTCTCGGAGTGGATTTTTTAAAAACCAGAAATGCAAATATGTATAACTACGTCAATATAAGTATATGTATGCTTCTGTATGTATGTCTGTGAATTCTTTATTTGGGAGACGGTATATGAACCTCGACCTACCCCCTTTTTAACCTTTTTTTATCTATGAATTCGTGTATGTATGAAGTACATAATAACCCGGTTTAAATATTCTAACAGTGAACAAATATGAATATATATATATATGTAAGCACACACGGATATATGTGTGAAAGTGTGTGTATGAGTGTATATTATACCCGCTTATTCACATTACAATATTAAGAGTTATTTTAAAGATATTTGCTTATTTTACATGTAAATGCTGCAAGCGCTGACGTGAAATTTATTTTCTGGCACTGTTCATTTAACACTTAATGAGCTGTGACCATCATGACAGCAGACCATGTAACGGAATCCTTTTTGAGAGGATATGTCTACCAGTATTGAGGTGTTTCGGAAGGGGGTGGAGGCCTACCGTCATAGGGGACGGGTGGGGGAGGGAGGAGCTTCACTGTGTCACTGAGTGAAGGCATACACGTTCAGTTCCAACACAATAGATATGTTGTATGGCCAAATGTGTTCATAACTAATAAATCACTCGACCTAACCCACAATGCCAACACAAAACTCGTTTTGTGAATTCTCATATCTATCTTCAGTGATATGTATCAGTCCTGGCTGTAAAAGCCTTATATCTTTGCCATTTAACCTTTTCTTATATTCTGATGTTTATGACATATTTTACTTTATTTTCATGCAGAGATATAGATTGTTGTATTAATATGTACATATTTTGAATTAGATACTGTGAAAAGATAATTATGCAGGATTCTATTATGAACACATATTTTAAACATTTCCGTAACACAGGGAAAAGACAAATACTCAAAGATGCTTGAGTACAATATGTTGCTGACAACTATAGTATGATAACGATCAGATTTTTGACAAATAAAGACCATGGTTTGTAAACCTCGTAGCGTTATGAGTCAAGTTGACCCCCAAACACCTTGTAGTGATAAGTCTTATCATCTAGGTGCACTAAATAGTTTACCTAGCCACTTGTTTGGTTTGCAGAGCGGAGTATGCAGATAGAGATAGTCGTAAAGGAATCCTGATCGGATGGAAACCAAAACTAATGTGTGATATGTAAACACAAATAAGAATCTATTTCTATTTGTTAATTGTACACTGATTAAGTACCATGTTTACTGAGTGTTGTCGTTTATTGTAAGTTATAGAGCGTATACGCTAGAGCTGCATGAGAAATTTGGTAACTCTGGAGGTAGTCTATGGCTATCTACACAAATACCTTAAAGTTTTCTTTACATTGAAATATCAATGCATACAACAATGAATGACTCTATAATAATTGGCATGATCGAGGAAACACAGAAAAGTTCTTCCCGAAGTATCTTTTTTCTCTCCACTTCGACTGCAAATACCTGTAGACACATATGCAGGATCTATGCTGTACAGGAATTTACTCGATGATATATACTATTAAAGTTTGTATCACTTCACAGCATTCTACCTCTATATCGGCGTATCAGTGGTGACCTCGATGGCCCTTCGACTATCATGTCCTGTCAGACATACATGTACACATGAATAATAAATGTACGAAGCCGACCCACATGTCAGGATGGGGACTTTGTGATACAGACAGACAATACAAGATAACAATAGATATAAGGATACTGAACTATGCCAGGATGAGACCCAGCTCTCTCTCTTTCCTTCCCTCTGCGTTTCTACGTCTCTTTCTGTCCATTCATTAACCAATGTGTCACCCACTCTATGTCTACCTGAGGCAGGCAGGTATTTTGACCAGGTTAAAGATAGCACTAAGTACAAATCTTTTCACTTTTCTTGTTCTGTGAGTTCCTTTGGTGATAACATTGATGATATATTTTACACCCCGTAACATTTGAATTAATAGAAGAATAAGAGAGCCAGTTATCATTTGTTCTTTTCCTAGTGCCATGTTTCGCCGTGCTATTATATGTAACTTGGTTTGCAATATTCTAAAGTTCACCAATTAGAACACACAAGTTTTACCACCATCGAATCGGCCACTATTGTCACATCCGATAGCTATCTCGGGATTATACGAGTGAACGGATTTTCTAATGTAATCAATCAGTTCATTAGAACTGGAATGTTTTTGTCATGTCTCAGTCGTTGTGATGTTTTATGAATACTTGTCCTGTTATTGTCTATTGGTGATGTCTGTGTATTTATGTCCCACGGTCTTATCTGTGACCGTAAAGTGGAAGAACACCCCTGGTTGGTGAACTTTGTATGTCTTTAATCTTTTCATTGAATAAAAAAAAAAAATCAGGGAGTTTTTTCTACAACGGATGGGTGTGACGTTGGTTTGACCATGGTTGGTCACGTATATACTTATTTTTTTTACGCAAGTAGAGGTATACATGTATGTATGCATAACTTACCTTCTGCATATTTAGTTAGATTTGTACTTCTGTTGACTGACATGAGATGGGTGAGATATTGTACGGATGGAGGTAACCGGCTTAATCCATAATACAGATGTGTTTTCCTGGTAAATCCATGTCCACCTCACAGGCCTGTATGTCTCTAGGGGATCGGTAGCTCAACTGACAGCTCACAGGCAGTAATAATGCCCACACAACTCTCAGCGGGAAGCTATAAAATTTGATTAAAGTCATGAAAGCTGGGAATGTTGGACTTTAATTATTCGGCAGCCAATAAAACGTATGCACGTGACTATTGTTCTCTGCCAGTCTAACGGAAATGTTCACTGGTCGCTAAACTTCAATAAGGAAGGTATATTCCTCCGCATATTCACTAGTTGCCTTTATTCTTGAAGTTCAATTTTCATTATCACAGAGCTGTTGATTGAATATTGCAATACGTTATTGGCTACCTCTTCCCTTTAGAGAAAAATGTGGGACTGTTTTATTTACATTCTGTATGCGTGCTGGCCAAATAGTCACTATAGTGGACTAGGCCTCATAGGAAAATGTATTGTGATGTGCCTGTGTACAAATGTTTCATACTTGCAGGACAGCTCTACAAATTCCATTCGTCATGAAGTGGCGAATAGATATAATTTGTCCCTCCATACCACAAAAGTAATACCATGCCGTTTCTAATGATATTCAGGTAGACAATGATAATAAGCCAGATTCAGGGTGGCCGAATAGATTCCGTTCTTTGAACTCGATACGTCCAAACACACCCAAACGACTCAGAACAGAATCCATTCAGCCGTTCTCACCCGTCTTCATATGTGATGAGCGTATATTACTGCTCAAGTAAGACGTATACTATAATTATATACCTGTAGGAGTATGGAGTATGTTATCACGTGACGTAAATGACGGAAATCAATATGGCTACCGCCTTGAGCGAATTGAGGGTATAATGGTAAAACATCAACAAACATATTCCACCGTAAATTTACACTCAAGAAATCATCTGAGTCACAAAAACATACATGTATTCAAATAACATTAAACCAGCCCGACTGCATTTGTACTTCAAAGGTACAAAACATATGCACCATACTCTGCAAACCGCTAAACACGACATTGGCGCCACCTACCAAAAATAAATCGAACTGCCGAGTGTAGAGCAAAGAGTAATAGGCCTTTTTACACTGGCTGGTGTCGCACGTTATTTGCTTAGCTACGCCATGTCTGAAGCCAAACATACCCCTGGCAACGTATTCTTTAGCATTGGATCTATCATTATATGAGCGTAATACGTTCATAGGACCCATGTATCTCATTTCCAGAGAAATAACAATGATTTCATCGTAATCTATGGTATTCCAGCCACAATTTGATTTATCATACATGCATATCACCTCAATGATACTTTAGATATACCTTAGATAACACAGGGACACCAAAACTGCATACACACTGATGTACACTGGCAGGTTTTGCTATAATATGCTTATGTTTTTCCAAGTTAAAACCAAGATGATTATCAACTATAAAGATTAGATAGCTCAGAATCGTTTATACAATACCTTAGTTTGCTCCAACAACTTAATCTGTCAAAAAACAACACTCCTGTAATCACACCCACCGTTCACACTTTAGGTGTGATTGCTCTGTTCACATACACATATGGCCAGACCCGGCAGTGTTTGTCCGAGCGGCCGCGTAACTAGGCAGTGGCCTGAGTGGGCCGTTTGGTGGCGCTGAACGGCAACACCTGTATTGCTAGTTCTGCCATCATCAGCCGGGAAAGTGTAGGGTAGCGCCATTGTATTCGGGGGGGGGGGGGACACCCCCAAAATATATCTTTGATAATTGAACCCATCGGGGCCACGATGGTCGTCTTCATAGCACAATAGCTATGTGCCCTGTATTAGTGACGTGGCTTACAATGCTGACCAATCAGAATTCCTGTTCTAGAAGCTTAGGTATGAGGTGTCTCCAGCGTCAAACACTATGTATACGCATTGGACAGGTCAATTCCTTAACATCAATCAGTGGCAGAATTCCGCGATTTAATGGTACACGATGTATATTATAATGTGAAAACCACCAGACTGTAATTGTACGTCAAGAATACTTGGTAAAATAACCAATCGGATAAAATCTGCCTTCAGCATTGGTTTATTTGATTAGAATTTTTACCAAGTATTTCTGGCTATAAGTACAGTCTGGTGGTTTCCATATACGACGGATACATAATGAATATGTCCTTATCTGTTCTACGCAGTGTAATGTTCGGGAAGAGTGTACGTAGATGAGACGGTATCTGGTTACAAGTGCACATATGGCAAGGGCCTACATGCCTGACCAGGATGTTTCCTCAAAGGTTCGGTGATATCAGTCAGGTCACATTTTCCGGTTTGGTAGGAATCGCCTGTATCTCTTGGACGCTCCCTGACCGATAACGGCGCCGGGAGGTGACCCTGGACACGAATCGAGAGCACGCGTCCATATCCGGGCCAATCGAGGGGCGGGGGCACCTCATTCTCTGTATACCGGGTCATGAGTTAACCCTTTCAGGGCGATCGATGCCTTGAGGCATTCCCCAGCACAGGGCGAATGATGCCTTGAGGCATTCCCCAGCACAGGACGAATGATGCCTTGAGGCATTCCCCAGCACAGGGCGAATGATGCGTTGAGGCATCATTTACAATATTTGTAATATTATTGTTTTATTAAAAGATAGTGGATTAATAAGCAGAGAATATAGTAATGATATAATATTTGATATTGTTAGGTAAAATGAATGAAGAAATTAAGTTCGAAGCATCATATCACGTGAGCAGAAAAGCAAATCTGGTTTTGGACAGCTGAATAAACACTATTTTTGGGATACTATCTAAATTTACTCAACAAGCACAATTCATGGTGTATTTTCAGAGGCTTCGGATCTCGATGCATGTACAGTTCTTTATCAGTATGTGTACATGTTTATGTGTATATATAAAGAAATGGAATCGAGAATTGCATATACAATTGTATAATTGAGAATTGTATAAACAAACTGATTTGGAAGCGCCATAATCGTCACTCATCTCGATGGCAATCACAGCGCATCCAAACTCTTGGAGTATTGTATAATTTATGATTTGAGTAAAGTACTGGGTTTATCTCACCACCTTCAGAGACATAAGAATAGCATCACAATCATCGAAAATATCAAAATAATTACTTACGCAAATCCAGTTATGAACATAAAATTCTCCATGTTGATGTCTTGTCTACTTTCTCAAATCCTGGCTTCTGATTGACCAGTCGCTTATAAAGTCATCTCATATCATTCCCCATGACAATGGCATAGAATTGACACTTTATGTGGATAATTGTTGTGGTTAATTCTAATGTTATTCCTATGGCTAAACTTCTACCAGGGGTGAGATAAAGGTAATATATATGAGCGGGGATCAGATCAGATGAGAGGACCCCTAGCGAGAGCGCAGGCAAACGTGGACATGCTAGCAGAGGACCAGGAGCTGTTTCAAAACGTGGGTTAAGTCTATGGTTTTGAAACAGCTCCCAGGCTGGTCCTCACATTCACCGACGCCACCCAAGAGAGCACACCTGTCCAAAAGCGACAAAAGTTTTTTTCTTTTTTGTATATATATGGAGGCATAAAGCCTGGATAAACTATCCAATGATTGTTTCAATATTGAACAAATTTGCCAAAAGCATTCACTTAATCCTTGTTTCCTCTCTCCTGTTGTGCAAGGATTCTATATATATATACATGTATACATATATATATACCTACGTATGAGTACAATGTAGAGAAGACGAGGCAGTTGCTGAGCAACACGCTGTAGTGCCATGTGACTGCAGTACGAATTGTGCGTTTGAATCCGGCAACTCTGTTATTGTTCTTCCGTATTGTTTTATTTCATCTAGTTATTTATCTATCTATTTATCTGTACTCCAACAGAGATTTACATAGTTATCTATGTGGCTTTATATGAAAGGAAACACCACCCGTCGACTACAAAAAAAGTAGAGAATGTAATCAAGTGGTCCATCTGCAGCAATTAGCAAATGTCAGTGAACTGGCATTTAGATTTGTAGGGATATCGTCTTTGTTTGACGCCAAGCCCAAAAGCCATGATCCGCATGGAGAAAACCATTACCAAGGCCAAAAACCATAATACTCATAGAGAAAAACATCACCCAGACTAAAACCCATGGTGCCCATGGAGAAACCCATTACAACTGCATAAAACATGATGCCATGTACCTCAAAAGGTATGTGTCTGTGACAAATGTTCCTAAAAGTTTTCACTGAAACAAAATCGCCTGGTTCAAATGGTGGGGTCCCATTTCTCTGAGACTAAAGATTCATAAAGATAATTGCAGCCAAAAACTTCCATTCGCAAAGTACAGAATTCACATGGTGGGATTCATGTACCTCGCAGGGTTTAAAAATCTCATGAGGTTCTGTTCCTTTTCAGGAGTAAATACAGGGGAAAATGATATCTTAAGGAAATGGAACCCTAAAAGTTAGACAAAGAGATTGTCTTCCACTACAGAATCTCAGCATGATTTGTCTCAGACAAATACCCTGTGAGGTACACGAATCCCATCCTGTGAAACCCGTTTTAGATTTAAAATTAAATACATAAGTGCATTTTGGTGGGACAGATGCACCTGCTGCTGAGTTGCCAAGTAAGTATCCAACCTAGCCAAAATGAAGCCAGCAAGCCGGTTCACCATGGTGCCTATTTTCTGAAGTTTCAAGGGTACTCAAATGGAGGGTCCCAACTTCAACGACAAATTATCCTGCCGTAAGGGACTTTTTCTCAGGTGTGTCTTTCCTTTTGAATCCGATCTGCCATTTTTCAAGAAACTGGGAAAAGCTTCAGGTTTTGGCAAGGGGGAGGGGGTACGCAATAGAGGGGGTGGGGGTCATGAGGAGGTATGCTGTGCAATAGGGGGTGGGGGGTCGATTTTCCAAAATTGCCCCCTTGTGTTAACTGTTGTCTTCTTACAGAGCACCGATGGTCTGAAACTTATTATTCCCGATGCAATCGCTGCGATGTCGAAGCTAGCAAAATGTAAACATACTATATCGATGACGAATTACGTGCTTTGTATGTGAATCCTTTATATGTCAATAAAAAATCATTTTTCCCCAAAAAAAATTATGACGTCTGGTGACATTTTCGCATAGCAACAACCATAGTTGTTATGAAACCGGTGGGAGACCGACGGAACGAAAACATATGCATTGGAGCTACTTGATTAGTTGATAAGGTTGGAGATCATCATCATGGTTTTGTGTTTCATCGGAGATAGACAAATCTCCAATTTCATCAATATTTGAAAGTATATGAGAATAGGGAAACCAAGCCCCGGAGAAAGGAAGTCAAAGTTACATGATAAGGATCGGAAAAGTTACTTCCCTCTGCCAGGGCCTCCCTATTGTTGTATATCTCACTACTTGTTCCTGTGCACAACAGTGTGCGATATAGTGTCATGGTGATCCAGTAGATGGCGTCACTATGTGAACGGATTCTCACCGGGAAGGGTGTCGGCTTCAATGTTCTCTGCATGGGGCTATGACGTCTGTACTGCGTTTCAGAGACATCCACTGTGGTTTTCCATATATCCTTTTTAGAGCGTGCTTGTACGCACAATATGCATCACCTAGAGGCTAGAGTGATCACATATACACGTCTAGTGTCCTGCCAGAAAACGATCCCTTCACTATCTATGTGCTATACACTGTGATAGTGGGAAAGCAGCAGGGTGTCAGTGTCTCAGGGTCTCAGAGGCATGCCCAGCTGACTATGACCAATCACTAGAGACCGAAATACCTCATTGAATTACTGATATCCCTTCACTATCTGCGTGATACTACCTGTGATACTGGGAAAGGAGTAGGGTCCCTGTGTCTGAGTGTCCAAGAAACGTGCCAAACTTCTTCTTCTTCTTCTTCTTCTTCTTCTTATTATTATTATTATTATTATTATTATTATTATTCATTCATAATTGCACTCCCATGAACATACCATTTGCTCCTTGTACTTTGCCTACGACTCAAGTATACCCGCCATATTTTTCAATTAAATCACCTGTCCATCACAGGTACCAATTTCATGTGCACAATTCTTATCAAAACAGGTGGACTCTTTATTTTAATTGACAGTTTGAATAACAGAGAATCATGGCAATTCACATCATGGCAATTTTAGATTGATGTACTTACTACAGAAGGAAATGATATGCACGAATGAGTCCGCTCCAAGCTCTTCATATCAAATGTTATATATATAAATATGACCCCTCTGCCGCCGCCGGCTGATACTCAAACTTCCATGGTCCGTTTATCACGTAGGAATCTAGGTCGGTTCATTGCCCTGGGGTTCATTACCAGCATAATTCAGAGGCACGTATCAAAGAACACGAGACCAGGGCTACGTACGCCACTACGCTACGGGACGGTTTCCCGGGGACAGCTTAAGGCCCGGCGTCCACCTACTATGATATGGCTCTGATACGGTCTACGATGCACCTCCCGATAAAAATCTAAATCGGTCACCTAATATCGGGGCAGGATTAGGCACCGAAAAAACCCCTTACGATGCTGGTGGATTTGCATGTCTAGACATTTGTCTACGATTTTGCACCTTCCCGATATGCCTCCGATATTTGTTTTTGTATCGGTGCCATATCGGTAGGTCTAAATTTCTATCGTAGTAGGTGAACGCTAGGCCCAAGGCCCGTTTAGATTGACTTAGTTCTCTTTAAAGCATTTCCAATTTGCGTCATCAGTGCTAAGGGTCTATGGGAAGTTCCTGACTGAAGATTGTTGACGGCCAATGGAAATGGGCTCTTAGGAGAACTCAAATAATCTACACTGTTTTCGTCGGCCAATGGAAACAGACCTATAGAATGTGACATTTTAAAAACATACCTGTGATATATCTGGGAGGTTGGCATCAGTTTATATCATATTTTAGTCACTTTTTAACGCGTTTGACACGAAGTAATTTATGGATTTACTCAACACAGAGTAGTGCCTGTCGTTTCCTGAGCGAAAAACATAAGGTATTAAGGATGTAGCATAGCTCTGTGGAACTACGTGTACTAAGGAAAAGGGACATGATTTATAACCGATTGCTTCGGCGCTATAACCCAAAATGAATAAACGGATTCATGGGGGGTGCAGGATCCTTTGCTGTACTTCGTCCAATTATATCTATAAGAAAATGATACCTAGATATGCATCTGTTTGTTTGACAATTGTATTATAATTCTATTCTAAAACAAAAGTGGAACATTTATGATCCATAAAGGGAATTCGTAAGCCATTCGGATATTCTATACAAATTTTGTGCAGAATGTCCTTGAATAAAACGGTAACAGCACCAATCAAACTGCCTGAAGAAGTCCTATTAGTTGGGACGAAACTTTGCAGAATACACTTGAATCCCCCTCCCCCCACCCCCCATCTCGATGTTAAACGAATCCCTTAAAAAATCTTTACACCCAAATGTCTGTTTTTTGTGTGGATTTAAACCAACTTTGAATAAAACAGTATACATCGAAGCCAGATGTCTATATATGTAGGTTGTTCGAAACAGGATCTTGTTCTTTCTTTAGTCTCCAACAATCTTCTGACATTTTTACTACCAATATTCCCTTAAATGCAATAAGAAAGGAATAGCTCAACATAGAGACCATTTCTATAGATGAAGGAAGAACAGAGGAATGTTGCGCGAGAGGTACAAGCCTGAATTGAAAGTATCAATTGTCATATCTACAGTAAATAATGTAGGACTGTTGTACTGCTGAATTTATTCTGAAATATCTTCCATGTGCCATGTTTACTTCTCCAGTTGAGCAACTACATTAAAGATGCGTAATTGAAAGGATAACCTTTCATTCGACATTTAATTGTTTAATGTAGATCAAGTCGGCCTTTGTATGAATCAGACTGTGGTACATCGACCTAGATGCCATTCCGAGTGGCGACCGAGACCCATGTCGGGGGACGCCGGAAGCAGGTCGGTACCTAGAGGTCCCGCTTATTCCGCATTCTTTTCGCCGGTTCCCACATGTTGGCACTCCCAGGGTTGCCGGTACCCAAACATGGCGTCAGATCTGCTTTCTGTCCATCCGATGTTGGTTGTTTTATTTATTTATATTCTATTTTTTTGAGGTGACGATTTCTTTGTTATTTCATCTTTTTGGAGGTGACGACCGTGTGATATCCGTCTGTTCTCCCCAGACACTGTCTGCAGTGCCCTATCTTTGCCCAGATGGGGGTCCGACCTCGCTCATATCAGCGTTATGGTATTCACACAAGGAGTGTGCGCTGATTTATGTTTCTTTATTTTTACCACGCGATCAGTATTTGTGTTAGATAAACACACTAGTATTATATGCAGATGGAATGATACTGCTGATATACGTCTGCATTCACTAGTGGATTCATCACAATGGCATAATGCAATAATGAAGCAAGTTGTATTTGAACATTATCCTTTTAATACATGCATGATTGTTTTCACTTGTAGAGCAATATATTAGGCCTGAATTCTATGTAATTGATATTTAAGCTATGTTTCCCCTCTGGCAGATTACCAAAGTAACGTTTTCGTCTATCCAGCTATTCCGACTCCTGGTTTACGGCGGACCCTTGCCTGGCCTTTGGCCAATTTAGGTATGCCAACTTCGTATCCTCATTTTGGGCTCTGATGGTTTTTGCGGAACGTTGAGCCGTAGTTCCTCTATATGTTCCCTGTCTGCAGACGACCTACGTGTTTGTCTTACTTTTGTACAGAGTCTCGCCTCAGTGACAATGACCAGGGACCTGTTTCAGTAGTTTTGTGACATTAGGCCTAGACAGACATCAGCAGCGGCACCAACAGTGCAAGCAACAGCGGACAAAATTTTGTCAAGTTTCAAAACGCATGTTACAGTTGATGTCAAATATCAGCAGATCAGAGCAGCCAATTTTCTTCTACTCCTATTCATGTCACGAAACTGATGAGACATGGACCTGTTTCACTAGTTTCGTGATATGTCTAGATGGCGTGTCCGGTTTTTCCGGTTTCTTAAGGTCTAGATATTAGACTTCGTTTTGTCCGTTCATGCTTGCACTGTTGGTGCCACTTTTGCCACGAAACTAATGAAACAGGTCCATGATGTGTAGATTTGTCTTATTCTTATGTCTGAGGTCTGTCTTTTCCTAAGGGCAGCTACTTGTGTTGTCACGAAACTAGCCAACCCCAATGTCTGTATGGTGTCAAAGACATGTCACGAAACTAGTGAAACAGGTCCCAGGTCCCTGATGAGGAATCCAGCCCCTACCCGTGTTTTGTGCTGAGGTCAGAGTCATGGGGGAATACAATTACTCGCTCGATCCAAAGTGGTACTGCCAGGCGACACAACGTGACACCAACTCATCCTCGTTTTATAGTCTGTTGCACCCCATCATTTGCTCCAAATTGCCTTATAATATTGTCCCATATCTCTTATATGATAATGATGTTAGGGTGTACAGACTGATAATGGTGAAAAATGGGTGTCTGCATGTATAGTTATGAGGTCGGTGATTAGATAATTGATTGAATGCATGACACAAAATGACTTGTGATGCACATTACACTTTCAATGATATGCAACATAAAGTCTTTAGAGACAATTTAAAGCCGATCATGAGAAAGGAAAAATTGGAGCTGGCTCATTATTTTCTGACGGTCTGTGGTCTTTTGCATATCAAATTCATGCTCTACTAGATGCGTTTAAACTACAACTGTTATTGTACAGATGAAAGACAAGAAACTAATTGGGGGAACATGTTTATTATGGTAGGGGTAAAGAAAGCATTAAAATCACCTAAGGAAAGCAGATTTTTTTTCGGATTAAAAGATTTATGTAAGAAGGGTGGACTATTGTCACTTGTAGAAATTAATGCTAGGTATGGCACACATATCTCCTTCCTGGACATGTTCAGTCTCTGATCAGCCATGCCAGGTCTCGGATTTCTGGAGGTAGAAAAAGAGATCAAAGAAATTGGTTGTCATTGCAGGCACTGGGGGAAGATCTGATAGATGTACTAACAGCCAATGGTATATATATATATATATATATATATATATATATATATATATATATATATATATATATATATATATATATATATATATATATATATACTCGATAGGATACCAAGAGTGAGGGAGAAATGGTAAAGGGTATTCAGAGAATTGGATATTAAAGCTAAGGAATGTGAAAAAATATTTCAAATTCCCTAACAACAAGGAAAAATGTTGATTTATGGATGGAAAGTATATGGAATTCAGATATTTTCATAGTAGACAAGAAAGATATACTAATTGGAATAGAGATAAACGATCTTCAAGATCCTCGAGGATGCTCAACTATGTCATTATGTATTCAAAAGCTTTTATACATATAGAATCCGAATAAAACGAAACTGAAACAATGAATTTATACTATCATGTGGTACATCTTCGAAAATTCCAATGATTTCCGGCTTGGTTTAGGTCCATAACAAAATGCTGATCGTTGACGTGGAGTCAGATTGAGCGGCGGGGGCGTCCGGCGGTAGATGTTGTGATGCCATACTGTGCGCGACAATGACGTCTCTCTGACGTCATACATTCTACGCCACAAAAGCAAAGGCACTGAAAATATCTGTCCTAACGCTACTATGGGGGAAAAGCTGACAAAGCATTTCTATTTTCCATCTAGGAAGAAATTTAGACCAAATATAACATACATGCCATACGAGTGATATGCTCATTGTCCAGGAAGACCGCATTTAAAGTTCCCTTTTATGACAGGTTATTTACGTCAGAAGTCTGAAGAAATGCTCATTGATTATCAAGTAGCCATTAACAATGTTCTGTCAGACATCTTCGGTTACTGAACAGATACCAATTCCATCTCCCTGACTGGGTGCGTCGACGTACTCGCCCAAGGGAGTCCCCTTAATAAAGCCAATGTTGATGCTAAAAATAGCTTACTGTTCTAAAAATAGATCGCCAACGGCGACAGCTCGCCTACGAGCAGCTCGTGTTGGCTCCGGCGGCTGTTTGCATTCTCCCAGCAGAGGATCTGCGGTCCATTGCTTTCCTTTTACAGTGAGTGTTGCTCGGCCTGGTTGTGTTTGGAGAGGACCGATTCTTCGCTCATGCTTTAACTCTTGACTTCCTCCTTCCCATCGTCCCGCAGCGTATGATAATCTACCGAGGAGGGAACGGAGATTGCCGTGACCTAGATATTGATTTCTCAATTCTGAATTACATAACGGACGGAGCATAGATTGAATAATATGTATCGTAAATAGGTTACTAATCCAATAAGTATCTATACATTCACCGAATCATCACGAAAGCTAAACAGGGCTCTGAATGAAAGAGAGGGAATGATATTTTAATTATTTATACTCAATTGATAGAGACTGGCTTGCTCAACGTGGATTTCAGTGATTGTAATGTTCACCTATTCAGGTTATTGTCTGCTACAGAACAGGCATTATATAATGTTCCTCAGGTAAAATAGGTTCAACAAGCTGGTTTTTAATCACAATGTGTCATACATATCCACCAACTCTGGTGTAGTAAATAGGCAATGACCGCTTGAACATGAATGATTATACAGGAGGTTTATTGCTGCGCGTACGTAGGTCCGGTGGTTGTTCGGTCTGTGTCGGGTATTCTGTGTTAACACTTGACTTCCTGCCACTCCTTGAGGAAGGGCTCCATCTGTATCTCATAGCACATTTCTCTAGGCAGATAATTTAATACCACAAAAGAGAACTATTATATCTCTATTGTATCGTACATTAAGGAGGTTTGGGTGTGTGGTTATGTGATTGGTCCGTAGTGTCAGATCTATTAGAGCATCAATTCATTCAGTTACAATCACAGTACTATGGAGGATATCGTTTTGTATATGAAATGACATACATTTCTCATTCATTTGATTAAGATCATAATCAAATGAATGTGAAATCCTTAGTAATCACATTAAAATAGACATGGTGGAATTTAAATATCCACTGTGATAAATTGATCTTTCAACTTTTGAGGGATAATAATGTTTTTAGATTGTGCATCGATATATTATATTTCTGAACATATCCAGCACCACATGTCTCCAGTGTGATAAAATGTACCAATAAGACTGTACATTGATGTGTGCACAGTGGCAAAATTGAGTTCATGAAGTAGAACTTTTTAATGGATAACATCTTCAATTTAGTAGAATTCCCCAAAAAGGATAAGATTTTGTTTTTGTAATTCACCTAATGCATAGATTTGGTCAGAGCAAATCAAATTATAAATAAAATACACAATGGAATATAAGAAACACTAGGCTGCGCTATGGATGTCGACACCATGCTACGATATCCTGTTTCTCTATGAGATGGTATCTGTGATATAGCTGACAGCTTGGCATTAGTTTATTTCCTATTCACTGTCCCTTTTGAACCCATGAAAAGAAATATATTCTGGATGTATTCAACGTCCAAAGTTTACCCCGTGAGAAACCTATAGCGTGCTGGCAATGTAGCGAAGTGTCCTGACACTCCCTGAACATATAATATTTTGGCGACGAGCCTAGATGTATTCCCTTTTGAAATTACCTGTAGCTACTAGCCTTTTCTTGTCAGAGGATGCATGTGGTTCAGATAATTACAGCCGGAACTGTACATGGAAGCAGTGTGGTGATAGATTGATGGCGCACATCCGGACAACCGTCAAAACCTGATAAGGTGATAATACTTGATACATGATGCAGTTAAAACACTAAATGAGACTAAAGGTCGAGGAGGAAAGTAGAAGGTTCCGCTTTGGAGCGAGGCATATTTGAACAAGGGATATTGTCTAGATGTCTGGATACTCGATCGAATGACACATAGGTCAATTACTTATATATCTGTAATGACCCCGCTGTAATAGAACAACTACATCGGTAGATCTAGGCCAGGGGCCATCCACAAAGTATATAGACCTACTCAGCAATGGGGGGGGGGGAGATTAGACATACAGAAGAGTACAGCGGAGAAGGCTGCCGGGAGGGGGGGTCAGGGTTTAATTTTTGATATGCATACGCGATTTCAGGAAAAAAAATTGCAGTGCATGGTCTAGATATCCAGCAGCAATTAAATATGAATATCACTTTTAGATACACTTGGGACTTTCTATTAGAAATGTTTTCTTTAGAAAGGTCAGCAAGCATGTAATACTCGACATAGTATAAATAGCAAATAAATAGCAAGGAATCTGCTACACTGCCTGCCTAGTCGACTACTTGTCCACCTGACTACCAACTCACATGACTCACTCCAGGCTACATCTGACTGCCTGCCCACCTGACAACCTTCCCACCTGACTGTATACCTACATGAATCCCTGCCCCCTGACTGCTTAGTCCACTGAATGATCTCTGCCCACCCATTCAAATGCCTACTACTTACTGCCCACACACCTGACTTCCAGCACACTGCCTGCCAACTCAACTGCCAGTCCCCTCCTAGTAACTACACGGCCATCTGACTGCCTACCCACTCAAGTGCCTGACCGTTTGACTTCCTGCCCACCTGCCTAAATGCCCATTAAAATTTCCTGTACCAACTTTCTGCCACCTTGCTTTTCATGTAACTACTTAACATATTACTCCCTGTCACTGCCAACCGTCCAGACTGCCCATTTAACTACCCATCTATTCCGCTGCATACCAAAAGGACTGCCTATCTACCTCACTTATTACCAATGTGACTGTCCATCTAATGAACATCCAACACACACGACTGTACACCTATATTGCTGTCCACCCACTTGTGACGTCTCAGTTCGTGTTAGTTAGTTGATCATTAGTACAGATGGGCATTGATGTAGGTGGGGTTAGGAAGTCAGATGAGCAGTGATAACGAGGTAGTTTGTGGTAAAATGGGCAGTGGGGTAAGGAGCCGTCAGATTTGGTGGGCAGTAAAATTGGTGGCAATTGAATGGTCAGGCAGGGGGGAGAACTGCAGTCAGGTGGATGGGTATTCAGGTGGATGATGAGTTGGCTAGTGAGCAGGCAAGCGTGTGGACCGCCAGTAGCCTGAGTAGGGTGATTGTTGGATGGTTGTCAGGTGCTAGTGGGCTAGCAGGATGATGTGTGGCCAGTGCATTGACAGATAATCCACTGACAGGCAGGCCACTGACAGGCAGGCTACATCCGAGAAAGATATTAGGTAGGCAGTCCGGAGGGTAAGCAGGTTGGTAGTGAGTTAGTAGGTTGGTGGATGGGCAGGTTGGTTGGTGTGTGGGCTGATGGCTGTGTTGGCGGCTAGGATGGCAGGGTGGGAGGAGGGGCATGTTATTAGATGGGTAAGTTCATGTAAAGCAGTTAAGCGAGCAGGTAGGGAGGTGGGAGCGGAGTGATGGTTGGAGATAGCGATTAATGATTGAAGGTTTGGATAAGTAGGATGGTGGGTGTAAAGAGAAATGGCATATTCTGATTTTTTAAAACAATTTCTCTATTGACTTTATTAACTGGGAATATCCCGAATCTCTGTGGAATACTTGCCTACAGTTATCAACGCCGAGTTTGAAGCTAACTGGTGAGAATGGATGCACCTGGCATTGTCTTCATCTATACATAGTATGATTAATCAGAGTGACCATCCGCGTTTAATTAACCATGAAGCCTGTCAGTCTCCCTACAGCCGCTTGGTTTGATTAAATGAATATAGACTATGTTGAAGAGATCTACATTGAAGAATTCGATATATTCTGTAATTGGGGCAATATTGATAAATGAGTATAAATGAGGTCGACACCTGACTACAGAAGAACTGTATTTGAAACAAATGATAAAGAAAGCGGACTCCTTGAATGCGTCGTCCTTGAACTAAGTCCCGTGCACCCGGCAACATCCTCAGAGTCTTGGAGTTTGACCTGTGATACAAATCATTCGTATACGTCAGGTCTTCCTCATAGCGGTCGGACCAAGTATATACAAACCTTGGACAAGAAACACATTTACTCTTTTTTTTTCTTTTTTTTTCAGGAAAAATACATTCAGGACATTCTGCTATGCGCAGGTTTTGTGTGTCCTCTGTTTTCCCTTTACAATACTATCAAACGTAGAACAATTCAGTCACTAACATCCTAAGGAGCCTATATTACAATGGTGTGAGATTATGAGATGGATTGATGAGATGATATACTTGGTACAGTTTTATACAGGAATCCTTAAGATATAACAAAGTCAACTTCAGCCAATCATAACCTTGGTTTTCATTTTCACATATTTCTTGTATTGAAAAACTGAACAATTTTGAATTTCTGCGGACAAAGCATTCCAGTAGATCATTGTAGTACCATTGTACATTCGGTTTTTCTTGTAGAACGAAGTTCGTGGTCTTTTAAGTTTTAATTGAAAGACCACGAACTTCGTTCTACAAGAAAAACTCATCACGTACACACTCAGATCATTGATGACCATCTATCATCAAATAATACACTTCATTATATCCAAGTTATTGATCTCTTTATTATCAACAAACATCTATATTTCCATTTACGGGAGCAATGGTTAACAGCATCCGATCGTAAATTCACCATTCAGAATTCACCATTCAGAAAAAGTACCATCGACGTTTCCATCAGAATACAACGAACCACGTGAGCTTGACAGGAGAACATTCTAAGACCTATTCGGTACGGTCTCGATGCTGCCAACACCGACTATGGGAAATCCCTGCCGACGTTGGGCTGGGCCCAGAGGGTGAATGATATATTCATAGGGGACCCCGCCCCTCACGTTCGGTTAAGTTTCACCTTTCTTCTCTTCCTCCTACTCACGTAGGGCATTTTTATTACCAGATACAATTTACCATGTATTGTATCCCATACAATTAACATTTATATTGTATATCATATATTTATCATTTCCATAATTGACTTTTATTCTACCTGTCAATTATCATATACCTAATTAATATTACATAACTTGATATTAATACCTTATTAATATGCCGTCCAATAAGGTCGACATAAAATTTTACTTCTTTACTACCATAAAATTCAATAAAATTTTATATTCCCAGCTACTGCTTCTCTCCTTTCATCCAGGGATGGGGTAATGATATATTCATAGGGGACCCCGCCCCTCACGTTCGGTTAAGTTTCAGTTCATACACGTGTCCCCTGCCACGTGAGAGTCTGGGGCACTTCACTCGGCAGAACTTTGAACTTCGCTAAGTGAGAGGATACTCATCGAGTGATAATAAATCAGGTTGAAAAGGTTTAGACCTTTAGAATATACACCTCCAGAATCATAGCACGTGTATGGACACGTGCAGTGATGTGCGGTGTGGTGTACAGTGAGTGAAGTGTTTGGTGTGATCGTGTCTCTAGGTACTTTGATGGCTGAGTACACTGGGCAACGGTCCTAATGTTATAATGTAATATGCTCTCACACTATGCCCGGACACCAGACTAAGGAGGTGTGGCATGATTTCTGTGTTTGTTAATAGATACTTAATAGAAACTACCCTAGGTGAGAGTCAATTTGTATCTAGGCAACAAGACCACGCATGTATTGATCTTCCCGAGGCAGTAGCTGAGCAACGACTAGTATAGAACTGGATCGAGAATCATATGAATAGACAATACTCCATGTGTTTGGATGCGCTATCATCGTCATCATGATCAAGGCAAAGCCTAGTGACAATGATGCATCGAAACGAGTGGAGTATTGTTATTTTACGATTCTAGTGTGGTTCTGGATCTATCGCACCCCTTGCAATGACATTAAATTCCATCGCAATATCAGACAAATTTAAATTGCTTATGCAGATCCAGTGAGGAATGAATGAATCTTCATGTTGACGTCTTGTCTACCTCCTCAAAAGCTGCCCGCTGATTGGTCAGTCACTTATGACGTGATCTCGCATCCTTCTGCCATGACCACGGTGTAGTATTGGCACTTTATGCGGATGGTCGTTGCGGTTACTGGTTTAAATTTATCGCTAAACTTGTACCAGGGGTGAGGTAATGTAGCAATCCAATTCAAGTTTCAATCCAAATTGATTCTCATCGACAGTGGTTCAGTATTTCTCCTACCCCGTCACCACAATTTTAGATGAAATAGGTAGTTGGATAAAAAAATATTTTATGCCACATCTCATTGAATACAGTCAGTCAGTGCTAAGGATATGGAATTTTTTTTATAGGAGTGGGATAAATACTTTTGGTTTCAGTTGTTATTTCTATGCTATCATTGAACAACTCCACTGTCGCTTTGTCTCACTACACTAGGTCATTCAAGTTGGTCCTCCATAACGTAATATGGTTTCCCTTTTTATAATTTTGATCGTGTTTCTCGTTTTAAAGATTCTTATTATCCAAATGGGATGCTGTGTATTTATCCTGTTGGGGCGTTCTTCCTTGTTGGTCCGTAACCTATTTACATATCATAGCACCAGATATTTAGCAGGAATTACCGTCTGGATATCATACACGTTGAGCAACTAATGGAGATCACAAACATCATACATAAAAACACGTGTGTACATATACAAAGATAAGGGCCGATTTGATAATAGGACAAGGGCAGTCTAGCAAACAGGTGTTTAATTAATCACGTTGTTATGATTGTTTTGACTGTGAAGTCAGATAAGACACTCCGGATGTGTGTCTCTTATCTTAGCAAAATACAGATGTTATCAATTTATTTCCTAGACCAAATTATAAGAATCGGGCAAGCGATGTGAAATATAACTAGATAATGTGGTGCTAATACACATAACATGTGTTTGTACTGAAATATGTAATGAAGTATGGTATGACCCGGCAATGTATGGTATGGTACAACACTGGACCACTGTATAGCATGGCCCATTATTATGTTGTATGATTTTTTACACTGCAATATAAATGACCTAAATAGTATGAATCTAATGTGATATAATGTGGTTTGGCTGGTACTTTGGAGTCGGGTATTGTAATATGGTGCAATATAAGGTGGTATGACATTGCCTATGGTGTGGCATACCATGTGCTGGGAGGTGGTGTGTGGTCGGTGCCTGTAGTTGGGCGTGGCCCTCTAGCTTCTGGCTGCAGCAACACAGACACATTGACGATGCAGAGACCAAACAGATACAGTGTCTATACATACATTGAGTTTTTATACCATAGAGGGGCAGCGGTTTCAATAATTCAGTAGCCGTATGTAATTCGGTAGACGGCTGTGAATAAGATGCATTTTGGATGTTCTCCCAGTTAACATGACGGTATTTACTACACAATCTCTGATATATAAGAGGGCGGGAATGATGCAGTAGTAAGGGCTTATGATGTGGTCCGGGGTCCGATTCCTTTAATTCATTTTCGCCGCATCGTATCCAAACTCTATAGAACTTATTTCGCTGAAATATGGCCCTGGCTCTATATTATAACGTACAAAATTATCAAAATAATATCAATCATAACAATATTAAAGGCATATTTTAACCTAAATTCATACAAATTTCGTTTGATATACAGATATACATACTATCGTAAAACTGGATGAGTTTCAATCTTAGCCACCGTATGCCACGACTGGAGTTTGGCAAAGTGACTTCATGAGGCGAAGCCGAGTGAAGTCCGGAGACATACTCCAGGAGTGGCATACGGTGGCCAAGATTAAAACGAATCAGGTTTTGATTTTATCCTACCCTGTCTCCTCGATTTTGGAATATTAAGTGATGATAATTCTGTATGGCACTAGTGGCATATAATACTCCGTATGCCAGTCAGCGTGGCATACGGAATCTCAATGTTAAGCCTATGGGATTTTATATTAGGGGTGGGATAAATATGGAAATCCCTTAGAATTCATACAGCCATGGCAATGTAGCATCGGAATAGTTTGTTATTAGTAGTATTCCTGTGGAGAACGACAGGCACCATCCTCACTGGAACGCCAGACATAAGAGCGAGGGACAACGCTTGGGAACCAGACTGTAGAGTGAAAGGTTAAATCAATTTGGTATAATAAAGGCCAAGTACTTGGCGTAGGATGCGCCTGGAGAGCAGGCCACGGGGAGAAGAGTGACTCGGAGCAGTGAACGGGAGGCAGCTTGGCGTAGCGGTCAGCGCGTTCCTTCGGCGATCTAACTGGAGTGTCGTTCAGTTTTCTCTCCCTAACTTCCAAAACATAACACTAATTGGTATTACCAAAGGTTGGAATTGCTTTGAATATCGACCAAGCAGAGCGATAAAACTGTGCCTCTATTACATCAGCACCATATATATTATGGATTTTAAACCGAAATTGAGACCTAGGAGTGTAATGCTCAACTAGTGACCCAAACACAAATAGTTGAGTAATAACATGGGTGCATAACGCTTTCCTTCACAATAGACTACAATGAACATATACGTATGCATAGGTTGACATGATTTATATGAAAGTGGTTTAGAGGCGTTCAAATATATCGTTATTCCTTAATGCCACGCTACTACGGACTGCAGGTGATTCATGAATGTAAACTCTGATCTTCTTTGAACTCTTAAGTTCAGATCAGAGTAATACTCTGGTGAATTTTGGCTCCAAGACAATTCTGTAAATCAAAAACTCCGATCCGGGTTTTACCAATAGAAGCTGCTACGTTGAACGTATGTGTCATAACGTCTGTTCATTATGTAAAATGCTTGGTGCCTCACTGGTTAAAAATACTTTGCTGACGTTGTCAGGCTGTCTATACCAGATATTATAGTATAATGGCAAGGCTATTTCTATCTGTAGATATATTCCATACAAATTACACTGAGTATGTGATAATATAAGTAATCAAATTCAGATTCTGCAACTAAACAGAATTTCCTATATATGGTGGCTTTGATTACGAGAGTATCTACCCATTAGCACTTATTCGACTTCCTAAAACATATTGTACTAAGGGTAATAGAAACCTAATGGAATATAGGGCAGAGAATAACCGTTGTCATGGATGTCGTCAGTCGTTCATCCTGTATTTTCATTGTATTGAAGGTGACACACAATATTCCTGACTCATTGTTATGATGGGTTGTAACTTTAGTATTCTTGTGAAACAATGGAATATTCTTCTAACTTTAGACATTGGTTCTATAAACAGGAAGAGACTAGTCTTTCACGTTAGCCTTATTGAGGCGTTGCTGTAAGTCCTATATTATAATGATAATAATAATAATAATAATAATAATAATGATAATAATGTTATACTCCCTCATGTTATTGTTAAATATCATTGGATTACGATTATTAAGACTTTAGCCTCACAGATTTCATATATGTAGTTAATGTCCTTTAAAGCTCATATTCAAGCAGATTTATGAGATTTGAGGTTAATGAAAACTGGATCATAAAATCATACATAAATTATTTGCATATCGTGGTCGTCGTTTATTTCACTTCGTATCGAGTAAAAATATCCATCTCCTAAAATGCAATTTTACATAAAAGAAGAAAACCAGCGCGTGTGTTCAATTCAACTTTTTATTTAGAGTCCATGTTCGGACATAATATTATGACATTGCAGTCGTTGAATATCCTCGTCAACCTAACAGTGTCAATGTTCAACAAATGTTCTGTATATTACATGTGCATATGGCCCAATTGCATATGTGCAGAAACAATAAATTAAGTATATAATATCAACACAACATTAACATATTCGTGTGTTCCGTAACCTCTTCATAAAACTGCTATCAACTACCCCTGGAACTCCAAAACAGTCACACACTATTATATTGTCTTTTAAAAAAACCGTGAGCTATACAGTTTCTAAATATTATAGGAGATTGACAAACCTGGTGAAATATAATTGGATAGATACACGGATGCATGTGTCATGTACTCTTGCGAGTTCTTGAGTTTGAGCATTCGTATTTTACCAGAAATGTCAATCTGAAACTGTGGAACCTATCATTCAACGTATACTTTGTCAGTTCGTGACTATATTTCAAGTGTATCAAGTGAAATTTGACACTTTGAGATCCCTTCTGTGCAACTGTCTTTTAAAGCCTACTTGAACGTACCCATCTATTGAACACTTATATGATCGTGTTGAATAGTTTTTCCTTGCTGAATGTAAACGTACTGTACATGTGAACGTTTACATCATATTTACTTCAAACACACCTAATTCAATCTCAATTCTAGCACCATCATGCATATCGTTTTCTTCTGGGTGTGCATTCAGCCCGACTTTCTTCTCACGTCAGAGGAGATATAATAGTCTACCCGGTCTACATTGGCTTCCCGCCAGTATCAATCGCCGGAATATCAATATTAGTCTTGCCGTCCGTCTACAAACCTCTATAAAGCACTCCTGACAAACATATAAGAGTCTTCTTATGACCTTTTAATATCTACCCCTTGTTATACATCAGTATTAGATCGTCAAGAACAATATATATATTATGATTCTTATCGTAAGGCGTTCACTGTCAGTTCGTTTTTTTAGATGCTCTGGACTAGAAAAATACAATCATTATTTATGACGATGACTGTTTAATAATAATCCTCATTCGTACCATGACAATAATGATATCGACCAGCAGTTTGACCATACCAACCATATGACACACACATTCTATTTACATTTAGATGATTTATTATGAACCTTCTGGTAGACTCGTTTACCCAGACATACATGAGAGCTTTCACTTTACATTTGTCACATTAAGAGAGACCGCGCCAGGCTCTACCTGCCTTATTTAAAATAATTGCCTTTGGACTTTCGCCCAATTCGATCCCTATGGCCATGTAATGGCCTTCTTGACTCTCTCGGCCCTTCAAAGGTCGTCCCAAACGTTTGCCTATCCGAGCATAAGTAATGGCTTCTGCCTGAAAACTGCAGCTGAGCCAGACTGGGGCGCCAACCACTCACAACGTGCTCATAAAGCATAGTAGAGTGCTCCAAAGTCTCAAAGGCCAAGACGAACACTTCACTTATTTGCCAGGAACAAACCCATTAGGTGCTGTCTGCAAACTACGCTAACTACTTACAGCATACAACATGCGAGTCGTTGACTTAGATCCCGGGCCTTTGTTAGGTAACTGGAGCTGCTCTGAGCTGGTTAAGACTTTAACCTTGTGATTCTGACCAGCTGAGGGTCTTACTCCCCCCGGAGGCAGCCTGTCCCAGCGGCAGTGTAACTACCTCAGGTGGTGGTTTCCAGGGCACAAGGCCCAGTAGAGCAGCAGCCAGGTGCAGAGTACTGCGTCGATGGCTCCTCCTCGGCCGACCCTGGAGCAGCTCACGACCCTGGGCCGTGCTCATTAATTATAATGACAGCTTCAGGTAAAGTGGCTATTTCTTCAGGAAGTATGCGCGTACTTCTGACTGCGGAGTGCAACCTTACAACTGGGGATGGCACGGGGAGTGCACCGAGTACAGTACGTCAGAGCCTTTTCAGTTAATTACCGCGAAGAAAATGTAAGGCTTCATCAACCACTTTCAGATTACATTTTTGTGTCGCAAATTGGAAAACAAATACTCTCCAGGTGGTAAATGTCAGCATTATCATTTCAATCAAAAACCTACTGGGAGTGTGTTATTCATGAATACAAATGAAAACACCTTTCCTTTTTACTGCCTTACAGACACATTCAATTTACATAAATGTACTGTCGACGATGGAGTATCAATTAAATCGTAGCCATTGTTCTGAGTTCTCAGGCAATCATTACCCATCTGACTAACCTATTGAGTCAGAGTCAAACACCCCTCACCTTTTCATGTTATTAGGTATGACCTCAACTGTTGGGGGGTAGGGTAACCCTCCAAGGTCGTGGTGGTATACCTCAGTCTCACCTTGCCATGTGTTGTGTGGTATAGGCTGTCAGGTGGAATAGACAGTCTCAACATGCCCACAATATACCTCAGCATCAGCATGCGGCATGTCTCTCTTCTATCATACCGCTCTATTTTGAACCGCAAAATCTATGACGGTCATTTTACCATACCGCTCTATTGTGAACCACAAATCCTCTATGTCGTTCTTTTGTTCTATTGTGAACCACATAAACCTCTATGGTGGTCTCTTTTACCACAGTGTTCTATTATGAACCACATGAACCTCTATGTCGGTCTCTTTTACCACAGTGTTCTATTATGAACCACATGAACCTCTATGTCGTTCTTCCTACCACAGTGTTCCATTATGAACCACATGAACCTCTATGTCGGTTTTCTTACCACAGCGTTCTAATGTTAACCACATGAACCTCTATGTCGGTTTTCTTACCACAGTGTTCAATTGTGAACTACATGAACCTCTATGTCGGTCTTTTTACCATACCGATCTATTGTAAACCACATGAACTTTTATGTCGGTTTTCTTACCACAGTGTTCCATTATGAACCACATGAACCTCTATGTCGGTTTTCTTACCACAGCGTTCTAATGTTAACCACATGAACTTCTATGTCGGTTTTCTTACCACAGTGTTCAATTGTGAACTACATGAACCTCTATGTCGGTCTTTTTACCATACCGATCTATTGTAAACCACATGAACTTTTATGTCGGTTTTCTTACCACAGTGTTCCATTATGAACCACATGAACCTCTATGTCGGTTTTCTTACCACAGTGTTCTATTGTGAACTACATGAACCTCTATGTCGGTCTTTTAACAACACTGCTCTATTGTGAACCACATAAACCTTTATGTCGGTCTTCTTACCACAGCGTTCTATTGTGAACCACATAAACCTTCATGTCTGTCCTTTTTTTCATCGACTCCTTCCGCGCCCGTTTCCCTACGGGACCCCCTGGCCGTGGTTTGGCAGGGTGTTGCCCGCTGGCACAGCGCGTGGATCGTGGTCTGGGTGCATTGTGTCAATCCGCGGGGTGAGCTCATAGCCCTGCGGCCGCCCCCCGTTGTATGGAACGATGACATCATTCACAGCAGGGCCAGCAGCCCGTGGTCGATGTATATAAAGTCTCCGACCGTGACTCAACGATGAGGAACTCTCCACCAGACCCAGTTACTTTGTTCTGTTTTATCACTGTTCTTATCTGGGACACTCCCCTTGGGATACGAGCTGTCAGGGAGGAGAGCAGCATGATGAATCTCTTAACATTGCCTTAAGTATGATCCTTGTAGCTATCCGCTCATCGATATGTTTACATTCATGTGATAATTACTGATGAACATATATATATACACCAAGTATACATTATCGGCATACCTTATAACATTGTGTCTATAGAGTCATCATCTTGCTTCCTCTAATTAAGTCAACAGTTAACATACTTTTTTTATATACTGACTGTCACATGCTATATACGATACATGGATTGTGTTTCACACCAGGTGAGCTACACCTGCCTTCGATGTCTGACCTTTCACCTGGAGTAAAACATGTCACCATCCTCCCCCATCGGCGGCTTCCGTTGTGTGGTGCTATACTGGTACAGTGGTCGTGGCCATCAGTCAAGGGTGCGGACTGACCCCTGTGATACCGATACCCTACCTGCAGCACTGCCGGATGGGGATGTATGTAATATGGTGTCTGTACGTAGATCCTGGCCCCCAGCTACTGACCGTTCCCAGACCGGGGTGAGTTCAGTCTCTGTTACGGGTGCTAGGGGCGCTATCCCTGGAGGAATGAAGGTAAACTAAAACCAATACTGTCCACTTCACAGTCATTGCTCTGTCAGTGTCACGGCCTCCAGTGTGACCCTCTCACTCCTCACTCGTGTCCTCCTCCTCCAGGGCGGGTAGCAGGGAGGACCGCTTGTTGGAGCTGGCGGAGCCCGTGGAGCGTGGGGAGACGGGGCGGAGTACGGCCCGGAGGGTGACCGGGGGGTCGGCCGGCCCCGCCAGCCGCTCCAGGTCCTCAACCCACTTGGCTGTCTCCTGTTTGGACGACGTAGAAAATGTCATCACGGTCCCCTCACAGTTCCTGGGCACCACCTGGAACTTGTGCTCTCTGGAGAGCTTACCGGACGGGACCAACTTATAAGTGTAGTTCTTGAGACTGAAACAGCCGCAGTCTTTGCCTACCGCTTTGTCTTGAGATAATACAGCATAACTGTCAAACGAATCGTACACCTTGAGAATAACACGCACCTTGTGGGTCTTCCCTCGGACCACCTGGTGCATGGAGACCCTCCTGGAGAGAGTGGGCAGTCCCTCAGTCACCTGACCGCGGGGCAGAACGGGAGGCAGGTTCTCCATGATGTTCGTGAAAAGCTGACGCATCTTCTTTTCTCCCGGAATCCTGCTTTCTCACACAGCACTGATGGGGGTGTGTACGGGGGTGGTGGTGGAAGAATGGATCGATGATCAAGAGGCGACTCCCTTCTTAATATCGAATATTGACGATGATTTCTGTAATAGCGGTCTCTGGAGCAGAAGAAACAGTTCCGGGTATAGATTGATAACAATAACGTTAGATACTAACGTTTCCGGGTCCCTGTTGAGTTTTTGTCCAGTAACCGTCTATAGCCGCCTGTGACTGGCTTTCCGTGGGGGACTTGGCGAACGGGCCTCCTACGCTCTCTGAACCACGGCGGTGTGCTGCTGAGAAATGTCGTCTGGACTACAGTCACTACCGCGCCGCGGGAATATACTGGAGGCGGGCGCCTACGTCACGCGCCCAGCCTCGTCCCTGATTGGCTGGTGGTAGCTTGGCTGCGTTCGGTGGTTCTCACACCATGGAGGCTGCCTGCGGACAGCACTGACGCACCGCGTTTCTTAACACGTGATCATCAAATGTCTTGGATTGATATCTTTTTAATTCAGTAACCAGGCACACCAGTAATTGATATTTACAAAACACGTTGGTGGTTTCCATGTGTGTGTATTATGTTTATCAATCACCAACAAATGTTATTTCTTTTGTTTTCTTATTATTTCAATGGGTGAATTTAACACTGGATTTTCCTTATCATGAAAAGATGACACAGCTAAAAGACTAAAAGGTTTACCACATTTTAAATCCTGTAAACCTCCGTACCTGTAAATAAAGACCCTATATCATATCAAGTGTAGCTTGATAGAACAAAAAGTACGTGATTTTACAAGATAATGCACAATCTGCAATTAAAATAGCCCAAAGGAATTATTGATTTCAAACTTATTTAGATCAATTGTAATGTGGATAGGTGCCATGCTATATGTGATATTGCCAAAACTTCCTTCTTAACTAATCCGATGCCTGTCTAAAGCTTTTGATGGAAATGGGCATTTCCGAACGCTACAATGGAAGTAGAAATGCTGAGCAGTACGTATTCGTCAATATTGTGGGGTTGGCATGCGGGCGTTTGTGAACAGTTTTCTTTTGGCGTTGGGTGCTCGAGTGTATAACTCGTAAGAGTCATCGGCTTCAGGACTGTTATGATATCACCAGGGGAGAGAATAAAACTTCATGATTCAGAAACAGGGTCGGATATCCTCATCCATTCTCCAGAGCTTAAAATCCTCGTGCTATAGGGATATAGCATTGCGGATGGTATTGAGTTAATATAGACCTTGGCACTTTAATTAGTCATCGGTTCAAGCTGATCTCTGTGGTCAGTTCGATGAGATAATAAGTTCCCGTGGTCTTTATGTGATTTTACAGGAATTTGACCACGAAACAACAAATGACTATGCAGTTTGTCGATTATGCTATGGTAATATGAAAAATGTACTCATGTATATCATATATATAAGTCAAAGTTCAGCTAGTGTATAACCTTCCTAATGTGTTGGATGGGATTCAACAGTTTGATAAAAAATATTCCCCTACATCGCCAAACATATACATCCGATACTACATACATACATACTGATATGTAATAATAATATATTAGTATTACATTAACAGACTAGCACAAAGTAATAATATTTTGCTCGTTAAATGCCAAAAGCAGGTTATTCTCTGAGGCTATATGTTCCTTATCAAAACTACTATCCATCCAGTAATAGATCATTGAGCGCACGCGTGCCATTGTGTGACAGGAAGACCCACCTGCCAGTCCCCGCCCCCTCCCCCAATATATCACACTTTCAAATTCGTGAGAGCGTCATGCCCACGTATATTGTATATCACAGGAGATCGTTCCAATCTCTACCAATTATCACACTCATGTAACAATTATCATTGTGTACCAAATTACCTTTTCGCTGATTAATACTGTCTTTGTTGAAACCGCATACGTTGATTACCAGTGAGAGACAATGGGATGCAGTGGCAGGTCGCTGGAGATACATACAGTCAATAGGATTTATTAATGAAAATGCAATACTTTCATACATTACTGAATATTCCAACTCGACACTGGAGACCTTTATTGAACAATAAAAGCCATATCCATATTCTTTCTTGTAGAATAAATTCTATCATTACTCAAGAAAAGATATAACCACAGCAAACTATATAGTGCTGCCTGACCAAAAGGTGTAATTGCCAGATTGAAAAACCGACTGAGTAAGGCCACTAAAAAAAAAAAAAATTCTCATCACCAAGCCATGAAAAATATGACGAGGGTGTAATAATATGGACTTCATATTTAGGTCATATCTTGCAGTCTTGCTGTAAGTTCCTAATATCTCACTCATTTTACTGTGTGTAATGGGAGATTATGTCACAGATGTTAGCCCAATAGTCAATGTGATGGGTGAGATAAATTCCTACATATTTTTTCCGCACATCTTTTCAATTATTTTGAAAAAAATTGAGAAAGTCTATGAATTTTGTCACATTCCTCCTCCCCTGCATGGGAGTGACTTAAGGCATTCATCGTCCCTGCCTGGGAGTGCCTCAAGGCATTGCTCGGACCGATGGGGTTAAGGGGACAGTCTCTGTTCCGAGCAAACTGTCCCCTTAAGCGGGATGGTTCCCCCGATGGTTAGCCCACTTCATACAGGCCATACTCTCGCATAGAGACACTGTTATAACCACACAGACACACCCACAGACACCTACCTGACTGTCGGAGGCCTCCCAACACACTTACGACAATTCCAACATGGTGGAATTGTTGGAGTGTGTCGGGAGGCTTCCGACATGTTGGAGTGTGTCGGAGCGTGTCAGAAGGCTATCGTAGTATGCTGCACTAGTGGAAGCAGGCTTCCGACAAGGGCTAAAGGCGGGTGTCCACCAACCACGACAAGGCTACGACAATGGCATTCCGACAAGGCTCACAACAGGCCTATGATTGGTGGACCTGTCGTAGCCTTGTCGTGATTGGTGGACCCCAGTTCCTGACTAGAGTCTATGACAAGGCCATGACAGGCTGCGACTGGGAAGCTTGTCGGGGGCCTTCCGACAAGGCTACAACAAAATCATGTTCGATTTTTCCTACAACTGGACCTTGGCGTGGAGTGTCATGGCATGTCAGGAGTGTGTGGGGTGTCCCAGGAGCGGGGTTTTACTCTAAAGGGGGGGTGTCCACCAACCACGACAAGGCTACAACAAGTGCGGACACGAAAGTTCCAATTGCAGCCTTGTCGCAGCCTTGTCGTGAGAAGAGCAGTGTCGGGACAGCATGGCGGGCGTGTCGTAGACGTTCCTGGTTGCCGTAAAAAAGGCGCCCATGGTTCCGACACACTACGACAGTGATATCGAGGAATCCACAACACTCCACGACAAAGGTTTAGTCGTAGCAAAAATCGAACATGTTCAATATTGTTGTAGCCTTGTCGGAAGGCCCCCAACAAGCTTTATGTCGCAGCCTGTTGTGGCCTTGTCAGAGCCTCTTGTCGGGAACTGGGGTCCACCAACACAGCAGTGTCATGGCGTGTCGGGAGCATGTGGGGTGTCCCAAGAGAGGGGTTTTACTCTAAAGGGGGGCATCCACCAACCACGACAATGCTACCACAAGTGCAGACATGAAAGTTCCAATAGCAGCCTCGTCGCAGCTTTGTTGTGAGAAGCGCAGGGTCGGGACAGCAGTGTGGTGGCGTGTCGTAGACGTTGCTGGTTGACATAAAAAAGGCGCCCATGGTTCTGACACACCATGACAGTGATATCGAGGAATTCACAACACTCCACGACAAAGGTCTAGTCGTAGCAAAAATCGAACAGGTTCGATATTGTTGTAGCCTTGTCGGAAGGCCCCCGACAAGCTTCATGTCGCAGACTGTCGTGGCCTTGTTGTAGCCTCTTGTCGGGAACTGGGGTCCACCAACAAAGACAAGGCTACGACAAGGCTTCCAATCGTAAAGCTGTCCTGGACCTTGTCGGAAAGCCATTGTCGTAGCCTTGTTGTGGTTGGTGGATGCCCCCCTTAATTGGTTACATGACACCACTTGATGCATCACTTTTGCCAACCATATAACCATATTGAATGCATTCCTTACACCAGGAGCTTTAATTTGATACCAAATACAGTAAAACCCCTCTTCTGGGACACCTCGCTTAAAAAGGAGCGAATTTCACAAGGAAGGTATATCCACCTTCAACCTCTATTATCTATTTTTTTAAACTTTTTTTTAAAATTCATATTCTTTTATATTATATAATTTATATTTATTTACTTAATTATGTGTTATTGATTTACATTTTAACCTAATAACCATCGTTTCCTTCATTTATGTAGGTATTCTCTTTTGTATAACCATTGACAGACTGAAAACCCCGCTTAAGGGAACACCCCGCTTAAGGGGCCACTTGGCCCGGAACGGAGGATGTCCCCTTAAGAGGGGTTTTACTGTACTCATATTTTTCATGATTTCTATCAATGTTTCATCTCATCTATGTAAAAAAAGAAGGAAAAAAAACGTTTTTGCTGACGCCCGCGGTGATGAGAAACAAGTTGGGTTTTTTTAAGTGGCCTAATCATATCTTGTTTATGGATGAGTAACGAGGCTATTGAATACATCCGTGAGGTCTCAAAATGGGCGGTGTGAAGCTAAGAAATGTAGGCATCTTGACAAGTTCGTACAATGGCCCAGGGAAATGTCTGACAAAGGATATCATGAAACATCACAAAATTTCATATGATTGTTTATATGGCATGAGTTGTCTTCGCGGAATGATATCAAGAAGCGGAGCTGAGTGATATCTGTAGCGGAAGACAAAGAATGGCATGTAAACAATTGTATGAAATTGAATGATGTTTAGATTTTATCCTACCTTGTCACATGTTTTTAACTCCATATGTCACCAGTGGCATATAAATATTTTATGGCATAACCGTGGCATACAGGACCACCATGTTAAGTCTATGGAGATTTATATGAAGGGTAGGATAATAACCTATACTAGGTGTAGCAGCACCAATATACTTGTGCATCAGGCGATGAGTAGATGGAAATAGCAGGTGAACATGAGACTGATAAAACTAAGGTCTCTTGGTAGCCAAGAACCAGAGACCTAATATCAATGTTATAGGACGACAAGGAGATGTGATGAAAATGGCATAGTTGAAAAACATGAGTCGTCTTCAGTGGATCCAATGCTTTCTTATCGAACATGTATAATATATAGTTCAAGTCGAATCTTTGAGAGGAGAGTTTTGATTTTGGTAGTGCTGAGATTACATAAGTGTTTGCGAAAGTAATTTAAATGGGACAAAGGAATCAACAACAAAGATTTCTTTTATAGAAAGACAACCAACTTTCTAAACGCACAAAGATGGTCTGTGAAAAAAGTGACACATGGAAGGAGGACAATGCCACAATATATGTAAAGTTCTTATTAGCATCGAGGGTCAAAGGTCAATTCAATTTAGTTGAAGCAGCAAAAAATATCTCTCAAAGCACACTGGGTTACTGTGTATGATGCTCATCTATTATCTATGGTATACAAAGTACCCATTGAGAATGTATGGGGACGCAGACACCACTAGCCATGGCTTACAAACTGTCAGATACCACAACGATGGTTTACGGGTTAAGATCCGTGGTATACGGCTTCAAAGTCATGGTTTACGGGATAGTCCCTTTGTGTTATGGAGCAAAACATAGTCCATATTGATATACCTTGTGATATGACAATTCCTGAGTATAATTTATTCGAGAATATGAATGTCAAATACAACAAACGATGTTTTTGTGGAGAGGCTGCTCTGTAAACCACTGAAGGTTGACCTCGTAATATACTCGCTAACGCTTGTGTATTACTACGCGTGAACCCCTCGTGGCTTGTCCAAAAGGACATCGATTATTGTGTATATAGAAAATCACGCATGAAGCATGGTACACCATAATGATAATATATTTGTACCTTTGTTCAAAGGGTTTTCATATTTACAGCTATTTCATTCTTATGAAGCTGGCAACGTGCTACAGCTGACGGGCGACCTGATTGGATATAGCAACAAACCTGGTTGAAACCTGATATAAGGTAGTAAATCCTTTTCTCACGGTTTTTTAGTGTGAAGACTTTCCATCACACCTGGCGGGGTGTTGTTTGGGGGGTCTTTTTTGTGCGAATTTTTTTTGTTTGAAACCTGATATAAGTTGGAAATTCCTGTGTATGGGATTATGTGAAACGATGTGCATATTAGGGGATGCGAGTGGTATTGCTGTATATAACGTTATTAAAGTTTTGCAATTCTGTAAACTAAAACAAGTTATTTAGATTTGATTGCCCAGTATATCTCAATATATAGCATGTGAGGATTGCCAGTCTAAATTGATTTTCACTGATTCATGATAGACACTTGTATAATCTTTACATAATGGTATGTATATGTTTGGAAGATTCATGGGCAATAGATGCAAGCAGTCTAGCTTAATAAGTCCAGCATCTCTATCGTGTTTCCAATTTCTCTATATGGAAAACATGTGTGCACTTTCCCTTGGCCTAACTGATCAGGCTCTCTTCCGTGTAACACTCTGCCAGGGGCATCCTTAGTTAAGATCAACACGGTCACCTCCTCAAACGTAAACACGAAGCAAGCATATAGCACGGCATCTAGATGTATCAAGGGTCTGCAGCTAGCCATCATTGCAGTAACAACAGCATTAAGGATTGTAACGGGATGAAGTCTTGGAGTCAAAGGTTTAGTTCCAGAATAGCATAAAGGATGTTCAGGTAGTTTTGGTTCTATATAGTTAACTAGTATCTAAAAAAGGGGAGCAATGGACATAAGGTAACAATGAATGTACGGAGAATTGTTTGGCAAAGCTGAAAGATGTAAGCTGTATGATAATGTGGAGAGATTATTAAAAGACTTGCTAAAAACAAGAAGATTACTCCATATCTCACCCGATAGTTATGATCAAGAATTATCAACCCTTTAATTATGGGTGTCTAGGGACGAACTACCCCATTAAGGACGGGTGCTGGTGGCACTTTATACCGCTAGGGGAAAGGCACATATTTGTCAAAACCGATAATTTGAGTCTTCAATCATGTGATATGAAACATAATCCAAAATATATTTTTTTCTGAATAGAAATACTAATTGTGGTGTTAGACCTACATTCCATGAAAATTTGATTAATATTGCTCCATCATTTCCTTGTTAAAAACGAATTTGTATATTCTCAGAAATGATGACTCAAGGCATCATTCGCCATGGGTCTGTTGATGCCTCAAGGCATGATTCGCCCTTTTAAAAAAGGTTAAGAGAAAACACAAAATACCCAAAACAAGCAGTGATTGTATTGTAGTATGACATTCTGTGAATCATGTAACCACGATAACAATCGACACGTTCATCAGGCGAAGGATATGCACTAAAACATCCCACTCATGCAACGATTGTATGTATGGAGAAATAAACACTGCACTACACTAAAAAATAGAAACAAACCCTTTTACAGACTAATTAGTTTTCTGAAATTCATTTTTGTGAAACACAAAATTTCAATTTCTCCTTAGTTTCAAATTTCTATGGATCATCATATAAGGCCACTTCTAGACACGTTTATGCAAAACAAAATATTATTCCTTCAGCCTTCAAAAGCATAATGTTTACAATATACATCGAAGTTACACAAATACACTATGATGATGAATAACAATGTAAAAAAATCTACTTTCCTTTCTTTAAAAAAAATCATTTTAGGGAATATCGTGTGTATCTACTGACAGAATTGTTTGGGTAGCTTGCCCGAATTCATCACATATTGACACATGCCTAACTTCTTTCAACACATCAAAAGGATGGGATAACTTCCATAGCACCAACTACAACTTATTTAGAAGAATTGAGATATGTCCGACAAGAGAAAAGCGGGAGCTCCCTGTTGCTGACTGTGGGAAAAACGGATATTGTGATTTTCTAGATAATGAGACCAAACTACTATTGAGGGTCCACCACCGTGGCTTGGTTTTACACTGTGAGCGGTCACATTCAGTAAGTGGTTCATTCTCCATGGGAGAGTTGTGATCTGGGACCATGACACACGTCACCATTGAGAGATTCATGCCCCGCTAACGTCACAAGGGGAATTACCCCACATCTGACGGGTGGATGACGTATTGGGGACACAAAAAGGGGCATGAGGGAGGACATGGGTGTCTGGGTGAGTGTAGAGCGATGGCTGAGGGGTCTGGGAAGGGACTCTTTCTGTGTAGGCGTTATCCGAGGTGTGTCCAGAATTATGCATGGAAAGCTCCTGACCTGTGGAGATGGGTGCTTAACCTATTCAGGGGGGATAATACGTCGAGGCATTCCCCATGATGGTATTGTCCAGCATTTAAACTGGATAATGCCTCGAGGAATACTCCAGAATAGACAGAATAATGCATTGGGTCATTCCCCAGCGTAAACTGGCTAAAGCACGAAAGCATTATTTACAATATTTACAATATCATTATTTCTTTCAGGACATTATGGACCATTAAACATGAATCTTGCTTATTATATACGCATGATACCTGATTTACCAAAAATTAAGGACGACTGGGACGAGTACAGTAGTGGGGTGCGGAGAAGGCTTGGAGGGGAGATGAGTGGAGGCACAGAATACATTCAGACCCAGTCGCTGCTGTGTTCCTTTAGTCTCTCACTGAAAAGGATTGCTGGTATGATTGACCGATGGGTGAACATGGAAAAATAAGAATTATTTACGAGAGTGTAGTCTAAGAGAACATCGGACCCGGGTGGTGTATGGGCGGGATAGAGGTCAAAGAGGTTAACCAGTCCCTTTGGCATGGGGGTGATATATATCCACCCCTCAACCCTACCCCCCTCACCGCCCCGCGTCGTCTCACCCAGTGGGCAGTGCCCGCGGATATTGGATGCTTATTGATGTGGCTGATCCCGTTTAATGGATAATTGCCCCTGGATCCGGACCCGCTATGAGCTAGAGAGAAGGTTTTCAGTGGTCAGGCAGTGTTTCCATGACGACCAGCACGTTCCTACAGCGCTTAGGTTATCGCTGAATGAGGGGTACAACACATGAGTCTTGTATCACAATATCCTGGTTTAGGGTTAATGCTGGGACTAAAGTGGTGCTATAGTGTGAACATGATATATGCCTCTATAGGTAAAGCATACCATTTTACCTATTATGACCTGATAATAACATGAAATATAATAGGTATGAAACACAGGGACGATATAAAGAAATCTTCTGCAATATTATCAAAGCATAAACTGTTTAACACGTTTAGCATTAAAAAGGCAATATTAATGCCCAAACTATACTCGTTATATTATGATAACATATATTGACTTACTGTGAAAATAACGTGCATTAGTGGTCCAAGTATAGGTAGAGATATACTCGACATCAAAGTTTTGTTGATTGATAACTGAATAGACCAACTACTGATAACTTATAAAACGTAAACGAGATTTAATATAACAACGTATATGATTCTGCGTTTTCCAATCGAGAAATGCCCAAAAGTAAGTGCCGAGTGGTTCAATCAATACCGATATAATAATGAGGTGACAAAATGAGAGGTGGCAAAATCAGTCTACATATGCGGTAGTTAAAGACCTTAGATACTGATACGTGCAGCCTGTTTGTATAAGTTACGAAACCATCTGTAGAACTATGACGGAGTGAATACTAAGCTTTGAAAGAGCATCCCTCAGCGTTCACTGTGGTGATGGTTGCTATAGGGCAGATAGCTATTGTGTTATAGAGACAGCCATCTTGCCTCCGACACCAAACAAAACACCAGGTGGCGGATGCAGTTATCAATGGATTTTTTTCGGCTTACCATGGAGTGGTTTAGGCATGCCTCACAGTTACCGATGGTCTATACCTGCTGATAACAGTCGTTTCCCATCGATTACAACGATTCTATCTTAGAATATCCTGACGGATGGTGGACTAAGTATCAATCACTCTGTGCCTCGGTGTTCAAGTGGGATACATAGAGCTATGTGTCCCTCTCTGACATTCCACAGAACACTGGAACACTAAGGAAACCTTCAGTCGATTTTTTTACGCTACAAGCATGGAAATAGTAACAGTATCACGTTATAATCTATAACATGTATACACAATATTAACTTTTATATACTAGTGATCATATTTTCGGAGGAGTTATCACATGGTGATATCCGAGCAGATGCGATTTTCTTTCTTCAAATTTAGAAGAAGCATCTCTCAGAGTGTCTGAGTTTTTCAGATACTCGTCGAAAATCAAGATGCAGATAAGTCAGGTTCGGTAAATAACATTGTGTTCAAAAACTACTTAAGGCAAGCCGCTACCGGCCTATAAGGGATGAGAGATGAGAATAATAATCAATACGAACATCAAGATCAATCACATCTATAATTGGCCATCAACTGCCTGTTTGAAAGTTTTTAGATCACTTGATTCTCGCACTGCAACAGGCAATGCGATGATATTGCGTAGAGTAAACTCCGGGGATATTACGACTACAAGTCAATAATACTGGGATATCGCGTAGAGTCAACTCTGAGGATAATATGACCACAAATATCCGTAACCAGTTAGTATTGTATCTATTATTCAGCATTGGAAATTGAAATTATCAATGAAAAGACAAAATAACTGCCGAGCATCTCACACATTACTTTACACACAAGGGTCTTATTAATTTCTGCTCTGTGTAGAGCGGAAATAGTAACCACACAATGTGAATTACACACTTCCTATAGTTTCTCTATGGAGGCTTTGTATCTGACTGGTAATAAATACCTTGATAATCACTTCTTTTGAGAGGCACTGATAATGATTTTAAAAAAAGGATCTCTGTTGAATAAAGGAGTCATTCATGACCGGAACCACCTCATTAACGACAAGCAGTGCATTTATATAGTACACTTGTGGTTCTCAGTATGATTTGTAATAATTAACCTTGGAACATAGGTAAAACAATACCTCCTGGGGCCGTGGGGACGGGGGCGGATCCACGACCTCTAAAACTGGGGGGAGGAGAAGTGTTCCTACTATTCAACAACCACAATATACAAAGGAAAGGGAGCGAGGGTCATACAAATCGGAAGTCATGGCATATATAGGATTCATAGTCTTTCGAGAAAAGATGGAACGGGCTAAGGCCCTGACCTCGTTTTAACCCCTCTTTGGATAGCCACTGCTGGTATAGTGGTGCCGGAAATCATTAGAATATTGATTCTAAGTAATGTAATGATCATTCAATACCGTGAATTACTCACTGAGAGATTTGGGGGAATTCCTGGGCCTTGGATGCGTTCGTTGATAAAATTTAACCTGAATATGAAGCTGACTATCGCCAGCCTGCGATGGGCGTCGTTTCAGGTGCCGGGGTCGGAGAAATGCACCCTGCCTACGCCGACCATTCACCCCTCTATAAATATCGATCGCTGAGACTGGGCATTTTCCTGGTCAGCTGGTGGTCTCAATTATAGCACACCGCAGGTGGGTTGGACTAACATAGCCTGTGAACACTACACTGGTAAATTGACAAAGCGGCCTTTTCTCTACCCCTCACCTGGTTTAGCTTATGTAACACATATTTTTACAGGATTGACCGCTTGGACGGGAGAAGAGCAGATTTTCGGTCACTGACAGGAATCCCCAGGCCTATACAGAGGATTATCCACCCGATGAAATATGAGATGATCACATGTAAACCGCTGGTACACAATACAGGGCTTTGTCTTAGCTCATATATTAACGTATATATAATTCATTCTTGGTCTTAGAGTTCATCGTATTATTTATTGCCGGCGGGACCATCCATAAAATACATACGCACAATTTTTTAAAACCCCACCCCCTATCCATCTTGCACACATTAATACATTTAAGAAGAAAAAAAGTACCCCTTCCTCTCGCTTCGTATACGTACTTTACATTCTGAGGTTGGAGTATCATAACATTGATGATCATGGAAGGGCGCGTTGCCGGAACTTACATTTTCCTGTTCAATGTGCTGAAGTAGGTCACCTGCCATCGCCTCCATCCCCTCAAACAGGATGAGCACTCCGTGTCCTTGCTGTTGTCCACGTGATTCCACGGTCATATTGATCAAACGGAGACCGTATATTCTCTAAGTATTGACATTTATATCAGATCCAATATAGATAGTCGTATAGTATTTGAGCTAAAGATGTGGTGTAAAAGGTTAAAAGATATGTTGGACCATTCATTTTAGGCATATCTAGTCCGAAAAAGTGGCGGTGGATTAAGATCCCATACGTTATATTATCCACACAGGGCAGTCGGTGTTTATGCTAGTGGGTATTCGCAAACTATTTACTTTTATTCCGGTTTTCCTATATTTCTTTTGGCATTGGCAGTGCTTTTGGGTAAGAAAACATAATGCAATCTGGATTTGATATTAAAGCAGGAATATGACATTAATGGCCTTCCATTGCCCATCCCCATTCAGAACTAATGATCTATGCAATGAGAGTATGAGAAGATTCATTCACATCCATGGTCTTTACCACCAACCTACATCAGTATATAAACATATCTGTCTGCCATAGCATAAGACCTCTGACCCACCCTTCCGCAGGGCTTGAGGGTGAGGCAGAGGTATAAGCCAAAATCGTGTCATCCCCAATACCGGTGCCGAGAGAACCTATCCTGACACACATCATCCATTTATATATATATATATATATATATATATATATATATATATATATATATATATATATATATGTATGTATATATATATATGTATGTATATATATATATGTATATATATATATATTGATAATGCTTAATTACATGATTAGGCCTGGCGTCCACCTACTACGATAGAATCGTAGACCTCCCGATATGGCACCGATACAAAATGTCAAAATCGGTGCCATATCGGGAAGGTGCAAAATCGTAGACATATGTCTAGACATGCCAATCCACCACGCATTGTATGGGGGTTTTATCGGTGTCTAATCGCAGAAACGTGGTCAACTGCCCCGATATTAGGTAACCTTCCGACGCGATTTTGTTTTTTTTATCGGGAGGTGCATCGTAGAGCATATCGGTGCCATATCGTAGTAGGTGGACGCCGGGCCTAACAGTGTCCATCTGTATGGCATTCAATCCACCTATAAGCGGACACAGCGTAGGTACTGGATTAAAAGGAAACTCGACTTTTCTATTGAATCAGTGACGGATCCGCCAGTGATCTACATAAAATGTTTGGGCCTCGTTATGTCGGGAATATGTCACGTATACCATGGATTCTGCACACGTGTTTCATATATAATGCCAGCTGTACGGACTAGTTGTTTGTTTATAATGAATTTGAAAGTAAAATAGGTGATGTTTAAAATTTCCATATGACAATAAGGTTATAGTCTACCTGATGCTGGCGGAACTATTGTACAATAGCAGAGTAGAATAAACCACTTCTACTCCACCAAAGAGATAATTCGTGGAGTTTGTTTGTTATTTCACTAGAATTTTAATCTGAATCTTTGGGCAATCTTTGGGCATTTAGCCCACAATATAAAATTTGAGGTGCGCTTTGAAGTATGGGCGAAATGTATAAACCCATTCATTGGTCAGGGCCCAAGATATTGATAAATGATGAACCGCAAGTAATATCAATTGCTATGCTTTCAAGGGTATGAATAAAGAATATTTTTGTCTTCTCTTTCTCTTGCCTATTTTTCCCGGGCGAATAGGTACATGCATTGGTCTAACTCAAATGCACCTCTATCCGATTGCTTATACGAAACCAATATGGCTCTGGGTACATCAATTCCATCTGTCAGAATAAGGCCAGGTCACTCAGTGCCCACTCTCTTCTTAACACCTCTGCGATGCACACATTGGTGTTTGTTTACCCTGTTTGCGTCGCCACCCGGTGGCCATGTTTATTGACGTTTATTTATTCGGCTGAGTTATCGGGGCTGACCCGCATATGACCAGAGAGGATCAAAGATGAGTCCCCTGTCCGACATTCACCGCCCTGCCTGATAGGATCCAGCCGGGATCCAAGACAAGACGCGCCTCTCGGCGATAACAGGCGAGGCCTGGATCTCGCGCAGCTGGCCTCTTATCACGGCATGATTTTCTTTGCAAAGGAAGTTCTCCAGACTTCTAAAAGGAAAATTTTCAAATGGATTTGCTTGCTAAAATATCTCTTTAAAATCTTCAACTAATTACGATTTGAATTATTTCGCGTTGTAGATAGCTATTGTGTATGACTGTTAACTCTTACAGAGCATTGATAGCTGAGTGATGTACATCGGTAAGCTTAGAAGTACAAGGTTGGGCTGTAAAATATCCATAAACGATGAAATGTAGAATAAAAGTGTAGAACCCATGCAGCATTGATACGCTATACGATTCTCATGACGAGTCGTATCATTAATCACAATCTCCGATCGTCTAAATCACACAAATATTTCCCCTCCCGTGCCTGACTTATATGGTATATTTGTAGCTTTGAACCTTGCCTAGATTCGCATGAGATACCTACTTCTGTGCTCTATTTTGCAGTAGGTGTACAGACCCAGTCAGGACATCAGGCCAGTCACTTTCACTCTGCATCTGGTTTGGTACTTTTTGCTAAAATCACATTTATTCTAGTAGAAAAGACGGGCTTTTATTATAGCCTTGAGTGACGGTTAAGAAAAGTCATATTCATATATCGAGAATGTAATGTTAGGCAGCAGTTGATGGCCCGACCTACCTTAAGACATAAGATGGCTTTCTGAGCAGTGTACCTTTACTTGAGCCAGTTCCCAATACATTACTATTGTGCAGAAACCCATAAAGTTACATCAACAGGCGTGGAGATATAAAATAACATGCCCAGTGACAGATAATATTTTAATATTATCAGCTCTGATGTAATCAAAAGGACTTCTATGAATTCTGGATTGAGTCAATCCTTTTGGTGTCAACAGAGTTCATAATGTCTCAGCAATTCTGGTGAAAACAAGAAATATCTTGAGACAGAAGGAAATTGAGTGAGAAGCAATTTTTTTTTTTTTATGCAATTGAAATCAGAGATGACATATCATATTCACCTATTGGGGTTCTTCCGTACAGTAGTCGCGACAAAGACAATACAGTAAAAGCAACGAGACAAATACAAATGGCAAAACAAACGTAAGTAACAACATATAATTTGATATACATGCAGTATCGCAGAATTCTCATCGTTACCTAGTGAATGAAATATGGCATGTGAGTGTGCAGGCAAACAAGGGAGTGAAGGCAATATGATCACAAAAACTCCTGTAGTACAAATACACTGCTGTTCTACCACAACTCTACTTAACGCCTTGACCCACTGAGCCACTCAAACAAGCGTTCTGACACGCTTCCCACACACTGCGACACAGAATTTCTCAACCAGCCGATACCACTACGATGCAGAAATTTAGTGTCCCTCTAACACACTCTAGTACGACACAGAATTGTTCAACCTTCCTACACGGCTACCATGTAAGAATTTGTATTCCTAGCCATGGTATAGTCGTGTTATAGAGTGTGTCGGAAGCAGTAGGTGAAGACCGCAACCCACAGAGCTACGGAACCCTCGTAGCCTTGTCGTGGTTGGTGGACCATAGTTCCTGACAACAGGCTATGATAAGGCCCCGACAGGCTGCAACACGAAGTTTGTTGGGGGGTTGTTGGGGGCCTTCTGACAAGGGTACGACAAAATCGAACATGTTCGATTTTTGCCACGACAGGAGCCTTGTCGTGGTGTGTCGTGGTTTCCCCGATCTCACTTTCGTGCTGTGTCGGTACCATGGACGCCTTTTTTTCGGCAACCAGCGACATCTACGACACGCCCCGACAACGCTGTCGCAAAGCTCCCCTCCTCACGACAAGGCTGCGACAAGGCACCGATTGGAACTTTCTTGTCGGCGCGTGTCGCAGCCTTGTCGTGGTTGGTGGACGCCCCCCTTAAGCTTTCCAACACACTACGACTCCTAGTATTTCAACCTTCCAACACAGCAATTATACGGAAGTTCCATACTCAGACATTCTATGAATCCGACTTATTCAACATTCTGACAAGGCTATGATGCTGGAAGTTTGATTCACCGCCATGCCGTAGCATTCATTATCAGGGCCACGTCGCAAGCAGTGGGTGCCCGGCTTAAAGGTTCACCCGAAACGATTCATTTGTGGTCATACAGATAGCCAGCAGATGTTCAATCTAAGCCCTCCATCAGGACGAGCTGCTCGCACACGCAACGCGGCGGTCTCGAGCCGCTCAATCAACAAACACCTCACACGCCCCAAGTGGCGCCACCCGACGTCGTCACGCGGCAGTATTGGCTCCGTCGTACCATTGAGGGGGGTCTCTCAGAAATCTATTTGCGCACAGATACTTTGGCGCCCTACAAGTGTGCGTCCTCTCGAGGATTTCCTGGTATGAAGTTGCTTGGTTTCTTCTAGGAATGCACTATTTGGCTGCCCCTGTTCTGAAGTTTGTTCACTTGGATCTATCCGATCGGTGGAATAATTAGTCAAGGTTCATTGGCAGACATACACCGTTGTGTACCTTGCTGGAGAGGCATATATATGACACCTGGACACCCCCTCAGTTTAGATACTTCTTAAGAGGGAGTGTCCACCTAGCTCCCGATGCACAACATGCAGTGGATCAGGTTTCACCGAGGTAGAGCTGCGATGCACTATGATGCACTATGGTGCGGTCAATTTTGGGTTGTAGTGCAGTGTAAGGTCTAAGCCCGTGCATCCATCAAAGAACTACAATATTAGACTTCCTGATGCACTATGATACACATTTCTCTATTTCGTAGCGCATCAGGAGTTCAAAATCACAGTGCATCATAGTGTATAAGTGTGTAACGTAAAACTAGGAGCAAATGGTATGTTCATGAATGAGCGTGCAATTATATATGAATAACAATTAAAAGGTTAGGGTTATATTCAATCTATGGATAGTTTTCTGTAACCCACTTGCACCTAGTGCAGCAATCAAATCTTGAAGTAGCATTTTGAAATTGAAATGTTTTGAATTATAATTCGGGAAGTAGTGCTTGGTTATGTTCAAGTTTATACCAGTATATAGAAAACAATATAATATTGTATTTCAGATGATAAAAATTGTAATCCCTAAATCTCATAATTCTCTGTTGAGTATTTCACATTTAAGAGACATGTTGTTGGCCGAATACGCTACCGATGCACACCGATGCACTACGACAATCGAACATGTTTGATTGTCATAGAGACTCTAAGATACAGGTTGTGTATGGGGAGCCGGTACTTTGGACTGTTTCTGTGTCTGATCCGAGTTGCTATATATTAATTAGTCGGTTAATCAATCAATCATCCCAGAGTCCACAGGGCAGGTGACGGGAGTAATAGGTTAATTAACCTACTATCAATTAATTAGTGCACAATGCAGTGGGACAGAATATAAACAATGGTAAATGACAATAGTTTCTATGTGTATGAGACATTTAATCAGTGAAATATATCCAGGCTATTGACGGTTATATTGAATTCAATCATATAATCTAGCGACATATATGTTACCTTTAAGTTTCAAAGAGATAGAAATGTTTGTGTGTGTGGGTCGATTATTAGGCAAGTTGAATCCACATGGGCCACCACCAGCTGTCTTTTAACACCACCCAAATAATTTGTTCCCAATTAGTCACCAGGTAAAACCCCACATAAGGCATCGTGTAAAATCAATTGGCCAAAGGATTCGGGAAATAATATATTTTACAGCTCCTTGGGAAACTAGGAGCAAATAGTATGTTCATCATTAATGAATGAGCGTGCAATTATAGATGAATAACACTCAAAGGGTTTGGGTTACATTCAGTCATAGGTAGTTATCTGTAAGCCACTTAGACAGACCGAAATGGGTGCTCAACCGGAACGGATTTGGTCATCCCCTATTGGCTGTTGGTACAACAGTACAAGAGCTCACAGATGCCAAGCCTGTCATGCCAACCCCCTGCTAAGGGTATAAAACAAGGACCCTTTCTTTTAAATAAATAGTTAAGTTCTTAACGCATAGTAGAACTTAGTACCTCTATGTCCGAGTTCTTACTCTCTTTTCTTAAGGTCTACTCCTTACGCAAGTAGGGCTCAAGACTTCACAGGGTGACTGTTTTCCTGAAGCACATTGATTGGACTTTCTAGGTGAAGATGTGGATGGAGTTGGCTCTGAAGATATTTTCAATCCTAGTTCACTCGTTATCTTATTTAAAGTTTAGTACAGCATTTTTGAACTCTTGTTTCGTCTCTAAGTGTTGTATGTCTTGTAGCAACTCATTCCACATTTTCAGTCCTATATACAAGGGTGATTTTTTTGTATGTTCCACTTTTAAATCGTCATTCGTGAAATTTAACCTTTGAACATGTCATTGCGGATGTTCAGATCACGGTTATCAATCTTTCTGTCATCTTTAGATAATTTGAACATTAGCGATAATAACTGATTATCCCTCCGATCTCTTAATCTGTCCAATTTACATATTCGATGTTGCTCATGAACTGATATCCTTGTTTCGAGTGACCATCCGCAGAGCTCGAGTCTGGAGCTGCACAGTTTTTCAACTCCAACTGTACAGCCCCATCGTGGAGATAGGCACAATACTTCTTTAATGGGCATATTGCCGAGCAGTAAATGATCAGTGCTGCATGTTGTGTCAGGTAGGGCCTGATCTTAGATAGTCTAAAAATCTTTGAGTTAGGAGTGTTCATTATTTACGGGTGGGGGAGGAGGGGAGGAGCTATTGAGGAGGGTAGGGTTTACATGGGGGTATATGCCTTTGGGGGGGGGGGGCATTTTATTTCAGGATATTTGCCTTGGGGGGGGGGGGGGTGGGGGTGTTCATTTCGGGGTATTTGCCTGGAGGGGGCCTTCGATTTCAATGATTTGCGTTTTTGCGATTCACCCACAATAGAGGTTCTAGAACTGTGTACTTCAGATATTCTATACAATTTAGAGGCCAATAGTGTCTGATCTCTTCTGGCAGAATTGACAAACTTGCATATATGTAAGTATGGTGATTGTGGCAGAGAAGATAAGTGAGGTACTGTTACACCTGGTAGTGACATGTCTAGTGAGTGTGCTCCTCATACTAAGACCCCTTGTACTCTGCCATGCAATAGCTTTTCTGAGATAATGTTCATTGCAATGTTTTTCAACGATCATTATACTAGAGTTAGCAGCAGAATTGTTGGCCTATTGAGGCTATCACAGGGTTATCGCAGGTCCTTGTATTGTCCTTAATGTCCTCATTAATCTGTAATGTCATCATAAATGCAATGTACATATTTTCAACTAATAAACCCTGATAAAACAACACCGGCCTGAAGAAAATGTAAGGTAAATGACAGTTGCTGTGATGAATGACTATTTTGATGAAATTCACTCAACTTGTAAACTATCAAATCACCACAGTAACGTCACCCAAGAGATAGTACCTTAGATTGCTTGTTCATGACCCTTATTTTGCTAGCAGATATCCTCCATAACCACAAATTCAACAGATAATTTACTATGAGGATGTATTATGTAACTGTCAGGACATCCTCAGAAAACAGCAAAACCTGCATTCTGCCCATGTAATAACTGGTATCAGAACCAGTTATTTTCTAACCTTTGCAATACCTTCTTCTATGGCATTTTCTGTGATAATTATGGGTATCTGGCCTCTGCTACACATGTTTATAGCACACAGACCAACAACATATGAGGAAAGATAGTGCCAACTGACATTGTGTGGTCACTGTTTGTAGGGATCTGACAAAAACGTGTTTGTTCTTCATTAATTCAGTTGGCAGTATTGGTTTGATTGTAAATGGTAACAAAAGCTAGGTGAACATTCACATACCATCTGTAATAGATTGCATTCATGTGATGGCATTCTACCTGCCAAGAGAATGCTTTTCCTGCACTCTGGTGTCAAATATTGGTATATTCTTTCCTGGATGTGGCAATCAGTAATCCCAAAAATGCCTGCAGAATATTCAACTGTACTTTGATATTTCAAAAGATATATTAATGCGAGAACATTCTCTTGATTGAGCTTATTAGAATTGTCATACTTTCAAATAGTCGACGACCAACTTGATATATTGGGATTGGAATGAAAGGCTGGTACCAATGCAATGAAAGTAAAAATGGGTTTTGCTTTAGTCTTGGATTTTTGTGAGACTGGCATACCTCCCACTGGTAATGAGGGTCCCCTAGTCTTATTGGTGTTTTCTCATACACGTTCAGATTAGAAAAGTCCCTGCATCAGTGATTAAGAACCCTGCACTGGGTGCTAGCCATGGGCACTTGAGTCTCAAGCAAGGCATTCACATGGGAAAAAGCTGCAAGTCAGAGACTATGTACCTTGTGAAAGGGAGCATGTCTGAGACTATGTACTGGGTGTGTCCTTCCATATGAATCCAATCCACCATTTTCCTTCAAGAATGGGAAAGCTCAATTTCAGTATTCTGCTCTGAGATTTTTTGGAGAGAGGGAAAATTATCAGAGACTGGGGAAAGGATGTAAAGTACACCAGTCTCAAGTACATGAGTCTCTCCGTGAAAGTCCCACTTTACTGGAAACATTTGTTTTTAAAAAACAGCAGCCACAATGTGAAAGTGATGCCTTGCAGAGAGCTTTGTATGTTTGACACCAAAACACCAGGGAACTATCAATAATGATGTCAAAACTGATACGGTCTAGTATTCACAATCTTTTACAAACTTAAAATACATGAAAAACAAACCAGGACTACTTTCTGCACAAGAAGATTGCAATGATTTTAGAGTTTGTAGGTTGTGCATGAATATGCTAAGACTATCTAAGGCAATGCCGCTGTCAGGAGATTGTTTCATGATCTTATGCGGTGCAGCTCCACTGTATCAGTATCTACTTAATGGTCAATGTCAGGTGATCCCCTGCATAGCTTAGCACATACAAGTGGTCTTTTTGATGTCTCCACTGTCTCAATAGAACACCCCCTTAGGATATGTCTCAGAGCAGCAGGTACATAAGCTCCAGTGCTAACATGTCCTGACATTTTATGGGTTCACTTCCTAGATGATGCATATCTGATCTTATAACTATGATACCCACGTTGCAGTAATTGATCTTAAACCATCACTAGCAGTCCACATTTCTCAAGGGCATGTATTAGAAGATTTGAAATTTGCATGCCAGAATTCATCTGGCTTTATTTACTTTACATTACTATATATGTGTACATATATACATGTGTATATGAGAAAGAATCAATTTAAGGCTATTGCCTAGGGGAACTTATCAGGGTATCTGTCAGGGGGGGGGGGGGTTATTTTCAGGTATTTCCGATGGGGGGGGGCGTTTATTTTTAGGTATTTCTGAGGGGGGGGGCATTTTATTTGGAGGTATTTATGAGGGGGGGGGGCGATTCATTTTGGAGGATTTGCTGAGCTTAACCCACACCCGCCCCTCCTGCCATAAATAATGAACGCTCCCTTAGCACGAATATGCAAGATTCTAAGATATCTCTAGATAGCAACATATGGTACAGCATTATTCTGATAGGTTACGCTAATCAGGCTCAATGGCAGTGGCATACCAGCAGTTTTTCGTTTTGGAGACATTGATAGTGCATTCTAAGAGGCCTATTCCACCAAAAAGGCCCTCAGCAGGCGGGTTTTTGCTCTCCAGCCGGCAGTTGCCGCCGGGGCCGGCCGCCCGGCCGCCCCTAAACCCCTAAATTCTAGGAGCTATTCCACCAAAGCCCCACGAGGCGACCAACAGGCGCACACAAGGCGCCCGGCGAGCGCCAATAGAGCTGGCCGGACCCGGCGCGGCGTTACACCCGGGTGGGTTTGCTATTGCCGTCTGGTGGACGTTGGCCGCACTAACGCGCAATCCCGCGGTTCTCTATCGATCCGATAGGCGGCGCGGCGTGCGGCGATACACTACGACGCTCTGAACCCCGCGAAAGTCGCGTATCAAGTGGAGCAGTGTGTCAGCGTGTCGGGAATTGTACGGGAACGGTCAGAGAACGTCAAATAACCGCGGAAATACAAGTTAAATCGAACAATGAAGGTAAATAAAGATAAGGATTGATGTTATGAATGTGTATATTTGACACTGGTGCTTATATTTTGCCCAAACTGCCGCAAATCGGTGTCCGCGTATAGGGATACCATCCGCGGGGCTGTGTCAGCTCAATATTGACGGTGTATATCGTAGTATAGGCGGCCGAGCGGTCAACGCGCGCCGGGGGAACAGCTCTCCGCGTCACGCTCTTGACACGCCGGCCGGCCTGCCGGGGTCTTATAATCAAATGAATCAGCTTTCCCCTGCCAGGGCTTTGCGGGGGAGGTCGAGATCATAATGTCCGGCCGGCCGCCCGGCCTTCTCTGTGGTTATCACTATATTTTGGTGGAACACCTCCAAAACTGGCTGTTGCACCGAGTATTGTCCCCGGCCGGCGGCCGGCGGTCACCAACAGGTCAGCCGATACTGCCCGGCTACGGGGTTTTGGAGGCACGGTGGCCGGCAGGGTCCGGCCGTGAGGGGCCTGTGAGCTCTCATGAGCTGTTCCACCAAGCAGATTATCGCCGCCGGTGGGAGGTTTGGGCCGGCTATTGCCGCCGGTCGGCAATAGGCGACCACAAGGGGCCCGGCCTGGGCTTGTGCCTCCTTGGTGGAATAGGCCTCTTAGTGTACAAGGTGGCTATTTTATTTATTCCCTACGGAAGTTTTTCCAATTTATATATCAAAATAAGATAATGCAGCTATGGAGTCATTCTTTACTTGCCTCCTGAAATCAGTAGGTTAGACAATATATTGTCATTCGTTACCACAATAATTCGACTAAGGAGAAGCAAGCGTGTCTTTGTGGTATGTTCAGGCATCGCGATACATGTGCATGCAACATTAAGTGGCATGATCAGCTTCCGTTGATCATTTTGGACAACCCCTGTATTGTTTCTCCAGTTAGTTTATCATAGTTAGCTCCTGCACTTCACATATCAATACCATTTCCTGAGGGTTCATGAAAAGGATGAGTGTTCTCCTCAAGGCATCTGTGATGTTGTACCGCTTTGACGCATGTACATACACTAAATTCTGAATAAGGCAGGACGACTGTGTTACTTAATTGTCTTGTGAAATACATTGTGATGGGAATGATATTATTTTCCGTACAATACCATAGCATTTTCATTAACGCAATAATGGATACAATTGTCCGCACGTTTCTGCATGGCAGAGTTTGATGTTGATGCTTATTTTTCGGAATTACGAAAACAATGATGGCAGATTAGCAGCCCAATAAATAAATTTGGTACGAGCAAGATGTGGAATTAAATTACAGTTTATAGCTGGTTCTAATGTTGCTTACGTATAGTTGAGAATGAAGGATTGGTACGCTTGAGGAAGTGGTCAACTGTTTTTTTTGTATATTACAGTGTGAAAGTCTGAGGTTTCATTCAAGTCACTATCATTTTAGTATCAAAAGCAGGGCTTAGAAATACGTTTCATTCCCCTGCCCTGTGTATATCAATCTATTCATGGAGAAATAACTCCTCATTGTTATTTTCAAAATTAGCATCGGGGTTTAATACCAGACCACTGATTCGTCCTCATTTACCTCTTCATCTTCTATACACTTGGGTTTCACCAATAAACTGTTCAAGATTTGACTTATTCTAATTATTGTTATTCATAGTATGAACCTGAAAAAACAGTCTATAAAAATCATGTGACTCCTACTTAGTGTAATTGGGCGTATTCTAACCAGAAGCACGAATTTGCAATTAAAGTAGAGCCTAGACCTGATCATGCGTTTATAAGGGGCCTTCTCTTGGAACTACACGTACAATGTGGCGCCAACCTGACCAAAAAAGGTGTTTCCATCACAGAGCGGAACTGAGCGGTGTTGGGTTTGGCCGGCAGTGTACATTCCTTCATCATGATTCATTTCTTCCCCGCTGGTGTTCCTGGCCAGCTCTATCTGCCAGCGGCGAGGTGATTCACATCCCGAATAATTACCATATCTATTATATCTTCACGTAACTATTATTAATTTGTCGACTGAATTTCTTAGACTTTACGCGCTTTTCCTAAAACCATGAGATACTCAAATTGTAAAATATAGTATCATTTATATGCACGCTGCGACATACGTGTATCTCCTCTGAGATTGATCTACCAAAGTATTAGTTATCATCAGAGTGTAGTAATTTGCCTATTTTTTTATATTTGTTTGTTTGTTTGGGTAGTTTAACGTCCAATTGGTTCAATTAGACTTGTATTTTGTGATACTTCAACTCTTACAACTCATGTGTCTTCGTTTAACTAAAATTAGTGTATCTGGATCATTGAGTTGTAATTTAGACGGTGTGATGATAGACTCACGGACCAGTGAAGTTGCTCCTATGGTCTGATATTGTTGTTCCTCTTTATTACGACGCCCGCTTTTTGCGTCAGTGATGCGTGTCGCAAATCAGGATTTCCCAAGATTAAATGTAACCTAGTACGTGACTCGTAACACGTAACATATACACTATAGGAAATATGTAGTAAATATACTTGTTTTATACGAGCTTTGCTCTTCTTTATTACCCAACAACTGCTTTGGCAACATCTGTGTTATCCATTTGAGAAAAATGTGAAAGCTGATACAATGCATGAACAGTCTTTGAACAATGAGATTTACCCTAAATCCAACAAGCGAAAGTTTTCACATCTTTGTTTTATTTTTCTTCCTCTAATAAGTCATATAGAATGATATCTATAAGTCTGCCCTGATTGTGGTTAAAGGGCGTGCACCAGCTACTTAGAATAAGGTTCATAAATCTATCTGTACTTTGGTTAATATCATAGTACATTGGTTAGTGTCAAAGTTCACATGTACGTAAATATTTAGATTGATAAAAAGAATAGATCAGAAAATGCAAATATCTTCGATGCTGGGGGTTTAACGATCTAAGGAATATTTCCATGGCAGATCCGAATGTTATTTTTTCAAAAAGGCGGGATCAGTTTTCAACGCATGATATTCCTATGTAGCTGAGCTCATTAAAAGAGTCATTTCAGCAATGTCATTAGTAATAAATCATACGTCTATAGGTAAGCACTCTACTAAAACAATACGTTGGTCTGCTACACATCTAAGTTAATAAGTAGACGGTTAAAACGTTATAATGTTTACAGTCTCGCCTCTCTGATGTTTCTGGCCAGACAAAAATCCGGCAAAACACTGCTCTGCTGGAGGGTCGAGATCGGCGCCATGAGGATTATGTCCGCCATCTTCTGGGGGCGAGTGGAACCAACTGGTGTGTTATGATTGGCTTTCCTCTGTTACTATTCCTGCCTTGAACTGACGGCAAGTGATTACAGATGACTTGATGCATAAATAAGTAACTCGGAACCCTACCTTGGATGTTTGTGTTCACACTAGGATTTCCCTTGGCCATATGGCTATCAGTCACGGGGTTAATCAGTCTTACATTGGGATTTTTATTTCATGTTCTTAATGGCGGGAACCTAGCTGTGCTGACTGGTGGGTGTGTATTAATAATACCTGTCCATACCGCCGTGTATTTCTAACAAAAGATTTAGTCAGGCTGTGGTCCTTTTTCATTGGCACATTGCATTTTTGAGTCTTTATATTTTGCATTCATATCATTCTCTTTATCTGTTGATTGATATGATTCTAAGCCAGAACTTTGAAAACCTTAAAAAAAATGCTTGGTTAGGATATTGGTTGTAATGTCTGATAACGCAATATTTATTCAACAACCATTCTATAATTCTATGATTTTTGTCACACAAAGTTTCCAATGGCCAAGTGCTATATAGGATATAAGTCATTAGCACAAATAATTGTATAACTAATTAACCATGGAGGAATGCTTTGTTCTTTTGTGATAACCAAGTATCCTCCCTTCCCCTCCTGCACTTACCATCCATGAATCTCTCAAGAAATCTAGTTTCCTTAATTAAACAGGCATGAGCAGATCCGCGTCGGGTACCTAACTTGTCGGGCATAATTCTACCTCCGGTCAAAGGCGAAGGGCGTGGAGAACAGTAGAAAATCACAATTTCTACTAAATTCACTAGAAATTACAGCTTTTCAGAGCGAAACAACACCCCAAACCTTTTGTATTATGTAGGAGAACTGTTGTGTATCATAATCAGGACTTCCTGGGATGCTTTGGTAGCACGGTGAGTATACATATGACACTCGGATATCGCCGAGAATAAGTCCATTTATAAATTGAGATTATCATTGTCATTGAACATCGCAATGTTTGCTAGTTGTGAGATGAATAACAGAATCAGAATTATGACGTTGTCTGGTGTTTCAGTACAGTACCCCATTTGGCAATGAGTTTGTGCCCATTCTATTGAAGAACAAGTACAGGATAATATAGGTGAATGGTTTATTGACACTAGAACAATTAGTCATTTACTCTTATCTTTTCCACTTCGGCGACCTCCAGAGAGAAAGAGAGAGTAGGTGAGCTACCAGAGGCGTTCCCCTGTACTTTATCTCACCCCTCGTACAAGTTTAGCCATAGGAATAACATTACAAAAACATACTCAACGATCACCCTGGTAAAGTTACAATACTACGCCATGGCCGTGGCGTAGTGGATTTGCTAAGTATATTCTGATTATTCTGAAGTTGTGATGTTATTTAAATGATAGAAAGGGGTAAGATAAATCCAGAACCGCACTCGAATCGTAAAATAAACAATACTCCAGTCGTTTGGCTGTGCCATAATCGTCACTCGGCTTCGCCTCGATGACAATTGCGGCCCAGCCAAACTCGTGGAGTATTGTCTATTTATACGATTCTCGATGCAGTTCTATATAAATCTTTCAGTTGTTCAAAGGTACGTCGACTGGATAGCGCAGCTCCACGGCACCGATAGTTGCAATATGCGACATCATACGAGCCCATCAATTAGCCTGGTGGAATCGGCCCTTTACTTTACATACTACATAGTTATTAGCAAAATACATATATACTAGTACCAGAATGGGTTTTTATTGTTCCCAGTTCCGGAGTGCGAGGGTTTGAGGTTGTGTTCTTTTCTATACACAAAGCGTATAGCTGGTTGTGTCAGCTTCAAGAGACTTTTAGATTTGTTGCGTAATCATACTTTGAGCAATTTTTCTTTTTTTATTGCACGAAGGTAAGTACAATAATGGCCTCTGCCATTGGCAGGGATTCTGGCCATTCTACTAGTTAGCGGTAAGATTTCTAGATCAGTAACTCTCCAGGCATTATCTTTAGATCATATACATATATGTATATATTTTACAATCGAACTTTCTAACAATCGAACTTTCTCACACCATATTTCACATGTCGTCCAGACAAATATTTCTAGATACATTCCTAATCTTTAGCTACGTTGGAGCATATTCATCAATTCAAGTTTAGTTTTGTAATTGTTTCGTTCCCGGAAAAAATACATTTCGTGGTTGGAGGTGTGACTGACCAACCAGAGGCAAGCTAACATACAGCACAAGAGCCTCGACCAAGCACAGTAGTTGTAAACAAAGGGTAAGCCAGAAGGTGCAACGCATGAACCTGCGCCACACACCCCGTTTTTTCTATCGTGGTCGCGAAGAGGGAGGTGTTTCGCCACGTCAAAGCCAACATATATCCCTTAATTGAATACAACAATCACATAAAAGGCTCTTATTGTATCTGATATTCAACACATTTTCCAACATAGTTTATTCTCAGTCCCTTGGTTCCACTTTCAGGTGGATTCCACCTTCACTTTTGATCAGTCCACCGTTGTTTGCGAAGCGGATCGGAATCTGTAGTATACAAACAAAACGAATTAACGAATTAAAGTATCATTGGATTGGAGTCTCTAGGCTAAACCAGCAATGAACTCACTTATGATGCACATAAACCCACTAGTCCATTTTACATGTCCTCGTATTTGATAATGTGCAAAACAACAATCGAAATAATTTATTTTGAATATTCTTAAAATATGATTCACAACGTTATCCCTAAAGATACGAATTGATGATAATGTACCCAAGAAATTACAACAAAGACACAACAAAGGCTTAGTGTATTTCGCAAAAAGAGAAAAATATATTTCACAAACCTGGGTCTTTTCACAGGTGGTGATCTTGACCTTTCGGAGGGCATGGATGATGGCCACCTTCAGCTCCTGGAGGGCAAGTCTCATCCCGATACAGTTCCGCGGTCCGTTACCGAAAGGCAGGAAGTGGTAGGGGCTCCTGTCCTTCTTGTTCTCGGGTGAGAATCTGACAACAAAAATAGAGTTCATTCTTTCTACGGATGTAGGACAATAAGTGTGTCTCTGAATCTGATCATCAGAAAGATTACTAATATATGCCTGTGAGCGAATGTACCACACGTAATGGCCAGCTGTACCGGGTCGATTCCGTTTATCGCAGTGTGTCGAACTAAAAATGATACTACCCTCTGCAAAACGTAACTTGTTGAGATCAGGTGTATGAGGAGGAATAAGGAGATATAGTGAAGATGGCTGAATTTAATCTGTTCCTTCTTGTTTTTGGTATTTTCGATCGACTGAACACGGAACAGATTTTATTTCAGGCATATTAACCATGGAATGTCTCCCTTTGATATCCCCAAAAAGATTATCATCTGTTAATGAATACTACTTTTCGTTAATCACTGATTTCATTGATTCTCTTTATCTATGCTTTTAGGTAACAGCTGTGTATGTTCTTTTAATGTGATATATAGTTTTTAGAGACATTCAGAAAGGAGAGTAGGGGCTCTACCATCACATAATACATGTTTTACTTGGAAACTATTTTTTGATAAACCTTTATTTACCATTGGTGAATCGCGTGGTTACTTAGCATGTTCAATTTGGATGACATCAATTTTAATTGCAGTATGTTATTTGATGAAAATAATGGTCTTTTTTCCATCGAGTGTTAAATGAAAGATGGACGCATATATAACAATACCAGAGCTACATAATGGTAATTTCCAACGCTGGTTTGGCTAGTCTGTTGCACTATGGTACCTGGTGACTGCCAGGGGTCAGGGATGCCTGTGTGATTCATACAGACCAAGTCTAAGCAGGACAGGTTCGGTGTTTTGGCAGCTAATTGTATGGGTGGGTGAGGGGGGGGGGGGCAAGGTATCAGCCTAACAAGAGAAGTCTTTTGTGTGTAGCGTATTGTACAGCACCACACGAGACTTCACTAGTCTGGTAGTATACAGAAACCGGTTTACAGCCCTCGTACGTTAAAAATACGCCTGTATCTAGTATATTGAAATAGGCAGTCAGCCGTATTATCTATATACCTAAAAACTGCAAAATTTTACCTAGTTACGTGATGAGATCAACAGATGACAACAGGTGACATATAAGGACATGGGTACCCTTTTCCAGGTTTTAGTTGATTTTTTAATATAAGGTCTTTTATTCATCTCGGTCGAATGTTCAACATAGGATGCTGGTTTCAATGCACGGTCAGTTTCCGTCTGTACATCATTTCAGATTAAATCCGCTATAATGTATAACATGTATATGAAACATATGGCATCTAGCGCAACCATGAGTACCAATTGTTGTGATGTGGAGAGATGTATGTTCTTCTCCAGACAACACATTAAGATCACTCACGGGTTACGGTACATGGTCCCAGGTCTAGATATACTCCTTCACGTTATTTAGCATTTGCAATATATTTATTTCTAGATGCATCTGGCCTTTTGTTTGTTTTTACCCTGCTAAGTATGAATATTACAATAGATGTACAACCAATCTACGGAAGAGATGACAATAATGAGCTGGCTGACTTGGTTTACATCGCTCCAAGGTTTAAGGCCTAAAGGGGTGATTCCACCAGACCGACCTGATTCAGATGCAGGATGGGCATCTGCAAAGCGTGCATATTTCTACAAACTTTCCTGTTCCGCACAAACATTGTCAGCTACAGATATCGTGAGCCCTGTTCAACCAAAGCACATTTGAATACGCATTTTCCTCTGATAGGAAAAATATGTGTTCGAGTCGGCCATCAACCAGCTGGTGCAAATTCTCCACCGCCCCGATAGATACCCACAAACAGGCGTTGAGTACCTGTACTTGCACATCGGTCGACCTGGTGGAATACCCCTTTTTCCTCGAGACTTGATGTCAGGATGATTTTTTTTCTTATTTACCTTTTTTACTTATTTATTTGCTTTTCTTACTTCCAATGATAACCCAATGATAATATTCTTCCATACAATATTACCTGTACTCCAATTGACATCTTTAAATCAGTTATTCAAACACTTATGAAAACCAATGTGTCTCACCTTTCTGGATCAAATTTTTCTGGTTCCGGCCATTTCTTCGGGTCCATGTGAATAGCGAAGATAGGAATGTTGACCAAGACGTCCTTGGCAATGTAAACCCCTCTTATTGTGATGTCACGATTTGCCACCCGGTTTGACCTTAACATACAGGAACATTTTTAGCTCAGAAGAATTAGACAAGCTAATATAAAAAATAATATACTGGGTAGGAAAAAGAAAAAGAAATTGGTTGATAATAGGAAAATAATGCAAATACTTAACTAATGTGATACCGATTTCTATGAGATTTTTAAAATACGGATAAGCACATGTAACCTCCGATGGAATATTGATCACATGTAACTGAATGACGATGGACTTAAGAAGACATGTAACTCAGCTAAACGTATGGACTCGTATATGGAATAGGGAAATCGAAAGCATTCATACACTCATACCAAAAATACATGTATATCCTAATATAATTAACTCTTCATGGCCATTCCCATGCCTACCACATCATGATGCATCCAGACATCATTGATCATGTTATCGTTTTATGATCTTTAATTTAATTTAATTAGTAACAAGATGTTTGAAATTCAATATAACGTCGGGAAAGTAGGGAGGGTCTACATTCCTGTATTCCTGATCCGGTGAATACAGTGAGTTACCAAAGGTTTTTTCCTTCTTTTAATTCATTTTTCCCGCCCCTTTTCCAGTGCTATTATTTACAGTTATTTACACTTAAAAGGAAAAATGGATTTTTTTTCTCATATTGGTCTTTTAGGGATTTTTTTCTTTTTCTGAGACAGTTTTCTTTTCTTTTTTATTACCATCCATTCATCAATTTTTCTTGAACCGGACATTGCCAGTAAAATCTTAAGAGCTAACAGGCTTGATTTGGTTGGACCCCCTACCAGGTAGGTTTCTATCCATTTCTACTACTACCCACAGCGTATATATTCGTGTGAAACGTGTACAAATGACGTGGGTGCCATTTCTGGGCTCAGGTTGCATGCGTTGTGTCTAGGCGGTGCGTCTAGGTGATATATTATCATCCACCGGCGGGTAACAGGCAAAGGTTGTTGTATCAGTTTAAGCAGGTTCTGGCTGTACGGAAGCCGTACAGCCGCTGTCGATCAGCATGGGGCCTGCTCCACCGCACCTACTCCTATATCACGTGCCTATATACCGCCCGGGTGGCGACCATACGGCGCCGTTCAGTATGGAATAGGCTACGCCCTTTACTGCGCCAGGTGTGCGAATTTTGTTTGTCAAAGTGTGCCAAACTATAAATAATAATTAGTAGAAACTGAACAAGAGTTTGCGGTCAAGTTGCTCGAGCGAGTGAAGTTTGTGGCTGCCGCATTGTCATGTTAAGCCTATGGCGGTTTTTTATTAGGTGAAGGATGATAGAAACCTCCGTATAACATGGCTTGTTGAGAAGATGAAAAAGTGAGTAATATAATGGTGTTTTGAATTATTCCCAGGTATTACATAACAAGGAGACATAGTGAGTGTGTCTGAATTACATCTCTTCCTTGTTGAATTGGTCGGAAACATTCACCTCGTTCTTCGAACTCAGTGAAAATCTTCTGACACAACACAACACGGAACGGATTCAATTCAGCCGCACTGATTATGTCTCCCTATAGTACTGCAATGAAGAGTCAAACACAAACACTACCTTATAGCTGGAGGGTAGAGGCGGAGGTTCTCGTGAACGCATTGATCCAAATATGGCATATCCTGAACGTCTGATGTGTCAATGGTCTCCTACAATGAGAAGGCAGAAGCTTTGTTTAAATATCATCCAACAACAGAAGGTTATTCATGATCCAAATCATCAAGGCGGGCTTCCACAACATATATAGTAGAGAAATGTGAAAACCACTCAGAGTGGTCGTCAATAGGTGTATTATGGGACAGTTGCGATACGTTCATATCAAGATGATTGCATGAGATCATTACGTTTACGACAGAAGTTTCTCCTATTGACAAGAGTTTAATGACCAAAATAAAAATTAGATTGTTCAGCGACGGATAAAACATTTGCTGTATTTCGGATATTTTTATTGTTCGACGTTGGAGAAAACACATGTATTCGGTACCAGATTATGAGAACCCACATCCTCGGATGATCACATGTTCTTGAAAGAAAAGATTCATAAAAGAAAGCTAAGCTCGTATTATATTTCTGAAAAAAACCTGGAATTTTATCAATTAACCACCAACATTATCCTATAATTCTATATATTATAGTTGCATAGATATTCCTTGACTAGAATAAATTAGCTTATTCTATACAACAGAAAGGTAGCTACACTATGATGTTTTAATATAATATTCAAAATAAACCAAGAAATAACAATTTTGTAGACAATTTATTCTATACCGCAATGCAAATTTGCCCCGTGTAATGAATGAATTTTCTACATGGATATTCGCACCACCTAGCGTAAAGAAATCGTGGCAACCCCCAATTACATTAACTACAACCATTTTTGCAAACATGCACATACTCTACAATAGAGTATCCTACCTTTTAAAGACTTGGACCACTACATAATCAGAAGTCTCTGAGATACTGCTAAACGATTGTAAACATTATAGGGATGATATGAAAATGTTTTCTTTCATTCAATTCTTTATTCAGAGAATGATCTTAAGTTTGAAAAAAAAACCTGTTACTAGGGTCAGGGAAAACAGCACCAAACTGGCCGCTGTAGTGCCATTCTCCCTTCCAGAAGGTTTCGCATCGTTTCATACATTTTGCTAGGTTTGAAAGGGAACAGTCACTAAGGTCAAAGATGAACTAAGAGAGTTTATACCTCTTACCTTATCCCCTATCACCTTCTTAATCTCCTTCATCAGTTTCTCCTGAGTCTCTGGGAACCTGGCCATGTTGTACATGAAGAAGCTCAGAGAGGTCGCCGTCGTGTCGTACCCGGCCACGAAAAACAGCATGGCATTGGCGACAATCTCATCTGTCGTGATACCTGTCCAGAATCAACATTTCTCTGGTATATCACATGGGTTGACAATGAGTTCAGTCTTACTTTTGACGAACGCTCATTTTTTTTTTTTTTTTTTATTTATTTATTTGCTTTATTATACACCTATGCACATCACTCTTTTATGGGTATTAACCTCTGCTTAGTGTCTTGTAAATAAATCATATTTTCTGGTGGCAAAAAATGACCGACTAGTGTGGTATGCACGGCCCGCTTTGGCACTCACCGTAACTAATACGAAAGCGAAGCTGAACATTCATTAATGTATAGAGGCGTATCAACACGAACAGACCTGCCAGGGACCTGTTTCAGTAGTTTCGTAACATTAAGCCTAGACAGATATCAACAGCGGCACCAACAGTGCAAGCAACAGGGGAAATATTTTTGTCGGGTTTGATGTCAAATATCAGCGGATCAGAGCAGCCTATTTTCTTCATATTTGGAACAATTATAGGTTATAAGTATCCCTTACTCGTGTTAAAGTGTCAGTGCTGGAAATTGTCTAATACTTTTGAAACCGGACACACCGTGTTTTGGTCCTGTCTTGCCCTAAGTGCCGCGACTTGTGTTGATCAGTCTGTATGGTGTCTGTGACACCATACAGACATGTCACGAAACTACTGAAACAGGTCCCAGGTCGGCGTGCCCAAAGTGGAGTTAGATAATGATGACTCCACATAATTTCTTATTAATCTAAATCATTTGAAGGTGTATCATGAAAGGAAAAACGACGAGGCATTTAATTTAATAATTATCACTCACAGACTCGAAAAGACACCCCTTCCGCCTAATGGCATCCGGGAAAGTAGTTGCCGGTCCGCGAGTTTGTGACAATTATCAGATTAAATGCCAAGTCTGTTTTCCTATCGTCTATTTGACAAACCACATGACAATTTGATAGTCATTCGAACAATAAAAGTAGGTTCCTATTCTGCTTTTTCCTTAATGCTCTAAAAATGCGATTTATGATATCCACTCCTATGTCTTTTGTTCATTTGGGACAGATATGCCTTTATTGAAACAAATATTACCTGTGCCTGTGGACTTGTCTCCAGATTTTTTACCATCCTCATCTTCGTGTATGTTCTCTCCTGCCTGAGCTTTGAGCATCAGCTGAAGGAAGTCCGACCTCGACTAGCAGTGAGAAAAGTGTACATGTCTTAAAGTTTATTACCCACCTGATACGGAGTCTCCATACTAAGCCTATGGAGATTACAGATCGCTACTGAGGAGGATACGGAGCTCCGTACCCTCCTAGGAGGATACGGATTTTGAGATGAAAGTAGTCCCAAACATAACTTATTAATTACGTTGAAAAGTTTTCTAACGATCATATTTTTTGCTTAAACTTAAAAATAAGTGAGTAATAAATACAATATTACCATAATTTCGATCTGTGTGGCCGTATTCTCCTTGTAGTTGACGCTACGCAATACTCCTCGCTATCGCTCGGAATATTACTACGCGTCAACTACGCGGAGAATACGGCCACTCAGATCGAAATCATGGTAATATTGTGTATATATTAAGTGTCAGTATGTTAGAATGCTGATGCCATTTGATCCCTAAATTTCACTACTTAGTACTAAATCCTTTGATTGAGCAAGCTTAGGGCGTCGCTTGTCTTCCTTTTTCATGATCTGGTTAAAAGGCAGGTTTTTCTGACCAACAAGTTTTGTTGAACTTGACAATCAGATAACAGGTTGGTACACTTTCATGCTTTATTTGTCTTTGAGAAAAGTTAATTCCTCAGATAGATTTTTGTTATCTATTATTAATTTACTGTAGAGACGGTTCATAAAGGGGAAGAAGATACATGTACGTAATTTTTTTCCGAGCCTTTGGAGACCGTCACACACACACACACCCAACACCCCACCAGGGTTCAAACGGGTTGCGACGGAATATCCAGAAGACAAGGGACGAATTAACGGAAATAATCTATATGTACCTGATCGCTGTCTTCTTTTCTCATCTCAATCGCTTGCAGTGTGATGTTGCTAAAGAATTCTCGGATATCCTTAGGGAAGATATCAATGGATAATCCCAATTTCGACAGGAAATTAGCCAGTCCAGGAAAGAAAACTGAAAAATACGGGAAATTACATTTGATCGTAATTTATTGATTGAATCGATTGTGTTCGTGTATTGGGTACCGGGTAATGAGTGTTTCATATGAATTTACTGTAAATGAACCATTAAAGCTAAGAATATGTCAGTTTGAGAGAATGTCTAATACACTCGTGGAACAGTCATACCTTGTGTTTTGTTTGTTCTTTTTTTGTTTTATTCTACGTCTGGTCAACCATTACAGGAATGTTTTATTATTTTGTCAGTTAAGTTAGATACGCGCTAGGACCAGTGCTCTGAACTGAATGTTTTACCAGTATGATTCAATGTCTTCAAGTAATGAATAATCAATAAGAGATTACAGGATTGTTGGTCATAAGTTATATACCAGTGACTTGAAAAAAAACCCAAAAAACATGGCACGGTCTTGTGAAGAAAAAAACATCGTATAATAATAAGATATACATGTACATCACAAAATGTTTTAAGATACATACCAAGCAGCAATAGGACGGGACTGGTTAGACTAAAGGTGAAGGCTCTTCTAGCATGGTCAACAAAAGCATTGTTTCTGTCCTTCTGAGAATCTACTCGAATGCCAAAAGCTGTGCTTGAAATGACATCCATCGTGAACCCTCCAGCATACCTGTTCACATTTGATGTCAAAGATGCAGATTTGTATTTCTGTTCTGTTTTACCTAAATACAATATTTCTACAGGGAACATCTTCAAATCAATATCAATATAGTATTTTGATTAAGGAAGACAATTGTTAAAAAGTATATTTTTTCAACATCGACTTTAAGAGAGAGTGAAATAACTTTCGTCATACATTATTTAACGGATAGTATTTATTACACTGTACTTCCTTTTATTTTACTGATACATAGTTCTGATTCAGAATAACTGTCTAGAGAAAACCGTTACGATCGACTTACTCTTTCATCTCTACTATGCCAGACCCCTTGGCCTCCTCATCAAGACTATTAGCCAATGTCTTTCCACAACGGTTGATCTCAACATTCATCTGAAAGATACAGTGCATAGTAGAGGTAAATGACAAATCAAGGCAAATTATGATTGACTAATACTATGCTATGTTAGATAGTTAGCCAATACAACCCTATTTTAATATATGAGACAAGCCAGGATAAGGCACGTACCGCCTATTAGTGAAGCTTTGTCATAATCTATTTCAATGTTACTACATTGTTTTGTTCTACCTTTTCAAATCCCTTATTGTAAGAGCTTTGTTACATAAACCACTGGTTTGTACGGTTTTCAATGTTGAAGGTGGAACTGGTGCAGTTACCAAGAACTTACAACATGCTAACGGATATGTATCCATCTAATGCCATTAATTTCACAGTTGCTATTATGTACTCAATTCATTGCCACTGAACTGCAATTTCACCAATTTTATATGAGCTCTACAAGCCCAAATATATATTGCACACACTACGACACAGAATTTTCAGCATTCCGACAGGACAACAGTGCGGGAATTTTGAATCGCACTCTGACCTAATACGACACAGATCTTTTTCAACATTTCGATACGGCTACGTTTTGGGAATTTCATTTCGTAGCCATTTCGTAGCCGTGTCGGAGTGTGTCGCAAGCAGTGGGTGAAGGTCCTTGATTAAGAAGAGTTAATATCCAATTTCTCACATTAAGTCTTTACAAAGAGAATTGTGTGACCTTTTTCAGCTTTCCAGTTGTGAAGGTCGGGGTCATCTCATTCCGGACGTGTTTCCAGTGAGCGTCGTCCAAATTTGTCAGCATGTTGTCGTTGATTGGGCTACCACTCTTGAATGACTGCACAAGAGATTACAAAGAAAGATTTACTAAGACCGGGCATCCACCAACGCTGATACACACCGATACACACCGATACAAATTGACCAAATCGTAGCCTATCGGGAGGCATATCGTAGTGTATCGGTGTGTATCGGTGTGCCTCGTAACGTGTTGGGAGGGTGCATGAAAAAGGTATCGATACATCCCGATATAGCTCACGATGCAACCAGTGTAATGAGCCATAATTCCTTTATATTTCCAGAAATAATGCATATCTATGATTAATTTTTTTACCTGTATATACAAACCAATATTTTATGATATTTCATAATGACATTTAATGAAAAAATCAGTTCCAAGTTAAAGTATAAAATGATCGATTTGAGACCTTTATCTATTATCAGATTTCACCATATTTGCAGAGCGGCATTATCACTACATATTCTAGGTATTTTGAACATTTCATAATTTTACATCAATTATCTCATATGATTTCCCGTTCAAAGCGCACCCACGCGCTATGACAACCGATACATAATCGATTGTCATAGACCCTCTACGATACGGGTATTTTTATCGTAGCGCGTCGGTGCGCGTCGGTAGCGTTATCATAGAACCCTGGGGCCCGGTGGACACCCGCTACCCCCCCCCCCCCCCTCAAGGAAGTTCAGCTATAATCAACATAACGTACAGATCACATCAGTCATACTGGTGATTTAAACTCCATCACATATAATAAAAAAACGTTATAAATTCTGTTTGATAGACTGATACTCAGATAGGTTTGCTCTCCTTGTTTTATTTCTACTTAATACCTATATGAATGTGTTATTTGGCCTGACTGATGAAAATGCGTCGATTTTTTGACAAAAAATATTCGAATACATTACACCGGCGGCGGCGACATGGCGATGAACCGGCAATGAATGGGCAAAAACTAATAAATTAGGTTTCGGCGGTTACCGACTTGTTACCAGCCAACGGTTGCCAGCAGACGCCCGGCGGATTCAAGGCAGCCCGGTGGAGAGGCCCTCAATGTATACTAGTCTCTGTCTATCACTAAGGCTTGGTATTACACGGTCATGCCGAAGGTGGGTATGCTGGGTGGACATGCCAGAGGTTGGCATGCCAGGCAGGCATGCTTGCTGGGAAGTGGCTGAAGTGGACATGGTAAGGGTGGGGCTGGTGGGCAAGCATGCTGAAAATGGATGTGCTGGTAAGGGCTACTAAATGTGGGCATTCTTTCTAGGACAGGCAGATATAATTGTCTAAATTTGTGAAAATGACGTACATGTAATGGGGATTAAACATCCCTTGCAATTCCGTGAAAGGCTGAAGGGATTATCACAAATACTACTCGTGATTTCTGTGTGATAATCATTTCTGATTATGTGAACTACGTACTCACCATTCTGTTTGTGAAGGCTGAGAACTCTTTGACCATTATGTCTGAGAGCATATCTTCATCCAACACTGATAGGGAAGGTCTACTTCCTAGGAACTCCCTAGGTGATTAAAATAGAAATAAAAGAAATTCAATATTACAGCAATGTGAATATATAGCAGCTTTATCATGTAGAATCATATCATGTAGAATCATATTAATGATTATGATTTTTAAACATGAAGCGATAGATTTCCGATTTTACTTTAATATTCCTGACGTAATAGTCATAGAGATGGTTTTCTTTTGGAAGGGCGACATGATCTGAACTGGACTAAATTGATCGGTTATGTCTCAAATCCCAGTTTTTGGGGAACATTTGTCACCAAACAGTCAAGCCATCAACTGTATTCATTAGAAGTAAATATTTTTTCTTACCCAAAGCATTTCATGTCTCCATAGAGGTCCAGGAATTTCATATCTATAGTTGTCAGTGGCTGTAAAAATATCGATAAATATTTCATCAATGTGAAATCAGTTATGTCGGTCCTCTGATGAACATTTTCTTTATGTAGCTGATGTCTTAAAGTTTTTCTTCATTATCTGAAACTAATTCTTACTGTTCATCCATTCCGATAAAATTAATAAAGGAGTTTTTCAGGTGAATTACATTTCCATTACAGCAATACACGATACATGGAGGTCGGGATCGTGAATGTTCTTTTTACATTTTCAGAAAATAATTCGCGTTACCGTTCCAAGGTTGGCCCCGAAGGTGCCAAGTATGGGGTAGGCCCGTGGTCCAGCGATGCCCTGGTTCTTGAAGTAGTTGAAATTTCGGCATTCATACCTATAAATACAAAGTTTTAACATGTAATGTAATCACAAATTGGAAAGAATGTTTCTGAACATACTAATTCGAAATTATTTGTATCAATTTATATCGATTCATAGGGAAATTAGAGCGAATCTATGTCCCGGTGAAAGAAATTCAATGTTACGAGGTAAAGCTCGGAGAAATTACTTCCCGAGGCCGATGGAAGCAATCTCTCCTAGCCTTACCGAGTGACTAGTTTTTGTCTGTCAGTTCAAATGGTAAAATGTCTCCAACAAAAGAGTTGCTCATTAGTAAATGATGGAATTTGGTACAGATATCTCACATATGTGTAGGATTCTTCGCTGAAAATATCATTTGATTTGAATGAGATTTAGTGCTTGAAAAACAAGAGTTTAATCACTCTTTTGAGCTGCACGATAGGGTCAACTGGAGCAAGTAATCGGAGCGGGCCATGGGCGAGTGATGTGGCGAATGTTTTTGGGTCAATTATACAACAGGCCCCTGTACCAGTATGTACTCGCCCAGTGTGATACCTTAATTTTCTGGGCAACTATGATTATGTTCCACCCCGCTGAGATTGGCAATTGTCGCCGACAAATGCCCCTCTTCAAGTTACAAAATCTCTTGCGATTTGGGAATTCAACACGTGTGATATTGTCTTGAGGCCCATGTCGCGATTCATGTATCACTTCCCGCGGCAAGGGCACAAGGCAGGAATCGCTGAGGCATTGATTGATCGGAGACGAAGGAACGGGGCAGGGCAGAGATTTACGGTAAGTATGAAAACAGTTTAACTTTCGATGTACAACGGTTCTGTTTGTTTTGTAATTATAGCCTGAACTGAAGTTACTTTTGGGTGATTGATATGATTTCTTATCTTCAAGTATACAGGTCTCCTATATCGCCATGTGGCATATGGCATATCTAGAAAAAGTACTTCAAGAGTTAAAGACGCATCTCGATCTGATTTCCTTTTCACGATCTTTTCTGAGACATCCATACAAGCCGTCGCGTTATTTTGTCTCCTATATGTTTTCAAGTTGTCACTTCTAATAAAAATATAGCCAGTAACTAAAGATAGAAAAAGAAGAAAGTAGACTCTCTCGTTTTGTTTGGGATCACCACGGAAGCCAAATGAAAGTTCATCGCTTTTCCAATTGAACGGCGCTTGGAATGAATTCTTCGATAGAAAGCATCAAATACCCAGAATAATAATCGGAAATAAGAGAAGCTACCCTGATCCTGATGAGATTTACTCATAGATTTCTATAAAACGTTCCTATGAAAGTTTTTACGCCAGCTGCCTTAAACAGTGAAAAAACATTTCCTGGTGAAGGTCAAGGGTTGAACCTTGGTGCAAAGATGAAAGGTAGTAGTTAAGTTGTTTGTATCGGTCGCCCTCTGCACTTGTGATATGGTCAGTTATCTGCCTATCCAGATATTCGTATGTGTAAATAAGATAACCACTACAAGGAGGGATTACTGACGCCAAAAACCAATATAGTATTATATATATATATATATATATATATATATATATATATATATATATATATATATATATATATATATATATATATATATATATATATATATATATATATATGCAGTACGATTGAAGACTAACCGCTTCTAAATTTGCTTCTCAATCTGAAACTGTTTCCTTCTATTCTATAAATGTGAAATTTGCTACTAAAAACCACCCGAATGTCCGCGGTGTGATTTTGAATGCGTGCAGACTGCAGTGCGCAGTCAATCGAGCCTTAGACCTTTTTCCTCAGGCCGGTGGCGTGTCTTTCGTGCTTAGTTATGCAATGCCTTCGGCCGAACATTTCAACGTATTCTTTAGCATTAAAGGATTGAGTGTATGAGCGTAAAACGTCTATAACCTCCAGAGAATATGTGCTATTTGCATCGTACTTATTCCATAGCATTCCAAATTCACTTATGTGTAAAAACATACATACCGCTTCAGTAATACTGACCAACATATTCCTATCCCGACCTATATGAAACTGAGAGAAGTATTTATTAGACATCTCATACTGAATCTTACAACGCTAAACTTTGTCCAGGGACCTATTTCACTAGTTTCGTGACATATCTGTGACACCATACAGACATTGGGGTTGTCTAGTTTCGTGAGAACACAAGTAGCTGCCTTTAGGAAAAGACAGACCCCAAACATAAGAATTAGACAAATCTACACATCATGGAACTGTTTCAGTAGTTTCGTGACAAAAGTGTTCGACAGACATGAAAAGCGGCACCAACAGTGCAAGCAAGAACTGACAAAACAAAGTCTAAAATCTAGTTCCCATGAAACCGGACACACCATCTAGACGCCATCTAGACATGTCACGAAACTTGTGAAACAGGGCCCAGTAGTCATATCTCCGCCAACAACATGAACAACCAATCAGGTTTGATTGTCTTTTATCCCAAAGTTATCTTAAAGACGTGAGGCCATAAAGCACAAGAGGTTGACGCCATTTCTTTGCTCTATAGCACAAAGGGATACCATGGCTTTATATGAATCCGTATACCACAGTTATGGTATCTGACAGGTTTTATATAACGGGTAGTGGTTTTCTGAGCCATCAATACATTTCCAATGAGGTCTATGTATACGATGGATAATAAATTCCTGTTGACTGGCAGGTGGACGGTCGGTCAGTTATACCTTGCCTTGGCCTCCGCCGTTCAAAGGAACACGTCTATCTCAATCCAGGTATTTCTCGGTAATAAGACCAACGCGATTATATATTGGCCCAGTCGTTGACATGGTTGTAGTAGTAAGAGTATATTCTAAGGGAAGATCCCAACAGTTACGAATGTAAACATAGAAAATCGATTAGTCTGGCTGAATTGGGCTGCATCATAAGCAATATTGTAACAGATGATAACAGAATGAATGAAACCAAATTGAAGAGACAATATGCGTGTAAGGCAAAATAACTACCATTTCATGGATTTCATGTTTACTTGCTAAACAGGAACAGCATGAAATCGTGACATATTATATGACATAAACATATCAAATATTGCATGCCCAAGTGTAACCTTGCAAGTTTAATAAATCGATTCCATCTAGTGTGATATTGTTACTATGGCTCTAAGTTCATGAAATCCAAATCCATATGGGATATAAGTGCACGAGTAAGGGATTTATGCGGATCCAAGAGGTTGAACATGAGGGAACGGAAATGTGAAAGGTTCACTAGAACACATATTATAGTTGAGATAAAGAAACAGATAGACAGATATAGAGAGGAGGGGTATGGTATTTCACTTGATATATGGAATCCAACCAAACAAAGATCCTGCTATATATTGGATATTTGTTCTTATTTTTTTCATTTTCACGAATATAGCGTTATGTAGACCTACAACTATGGGAAAGTAGTCATACAGGTTTTATTGCGTATTTAACATTACATTAAGCAGCAATGCTAGTATCTACTCATGAGGCGGTGCTATATTAAAAGGACTGCCCACTCTGAGTCAGCTCTACTTTTAGCATTCACATCAGCTGTAGGAGGAGGGGTTTACTTTCTTGGTTCTACTGTCACTCTCTTACCAGAAATGCCGTACCTCAAGCTAGCCCAGGCGTGACGAGGAATCTACTTGGAGAGAACTGCGAAATTCGCACCCTAGGTTTCTGCAGCTCTTTCCAATTGTCGGAGTTGGTCAAAAGCTAACGAAAGAACCCAGTATACTGCAAGCTTAAAATCTCAACCATATTCCTACAAAGTCTCCTGCAAAGTATCTGAAACCGGGACCGCGTTCAATAGCATGTTATTTGCTTTTATTCACGCAGCATCACAATAGACCTTGATACATGAATTTTGTCGTGTAAGTATTTTAGCAACTACAATGAAGCCATTCAAATTATTAGCATGGCATAGTATTCAGACAATTATAAACATTCCGCTAATCAAAAACAGATTTCGATGACTTCTCAAAGTGGCCTGTGTAGGGTAAGTGGTAGACTTGCTCAAGTCTTTGATTATGAACATTCATTAAATGATTAAAGAAAATCCTAATACAATTCATTATATTATGTGTCCTTCTCTGACTGGCCCATGAATCCTGTGTCACTCAGAAGGGGTGGAGGGGTAGGATGCAGGGACTGAGGCCAGTCTAGGTAAGGGGTAAAATATGGTAAACCTACTAGGTACAAAAACCCCTGGTGAAAGAAAAACTGTATGGTATGGCGATGTGAGGATGGACATGACCTAAAAACACCATGTACTATATTTCGCTGCACCCTGGATAGAATTAATGTAATATCCACTATGATCTTCTCTTAATACGTCGGTGTAATGTGCTGGTGGAACCGAGTTCTGTTTCTACTTATGCGATGTTAGATGGAAATGGAACATATAAATATATATGCATGTAGCAATCTCCATACAGAGTCTCCTAGGGGAGCGAGGATATGGGGTTCACTGCAACATGTTAGAGACCGCCCGATTTGGTGACATGTACCAGGGGTCAAATACTAGGACACATGTAATGAGTTTGCCATTGCATGGGTAGGATGGCCTAAATATATATGCTTTAAGTTAAGGGAATGGATTATGTGCACTTGTTTGAAGGACTGACAGCATACGTGCACTAGTCTAGCTCTGGTAGTAAATGATATATTTTAGTGGCATATATATGCTGCAGGTGTAGTGAAGAAATCCAGTGTTGGGTATCTTTGAATAGGCTCTACACCTGCGGGTCATTTACCAGCGGGGATTCAATGGGGCAATGGCAAGAAATAAATGCAATGAACTTACAGCAGGTACAAGGCGATGACACCGATGAGCATTGCCCACCAGGGCACATCAATGAGCCCCAGGATCAGCATGTTTCTCCAGGGTTTGAAGACAGCCTCGGGTGGAGAGATAAACCTGTTATCACCGCAGTGTGGTTTGGAAGCACCGCTGACCGGATCGTCACCGCTGTGGTCCTGCAGCTCCCGGTGTGTGTGTACCTAACTGTGTGTCCCAGTGTGTGTCCCATCAAAGGCCGAGTCTCATATATATACATGGCGGGTCATGCATGTCGAAACGTGCGCAATCTCACAGGGTTCACTGAAAAGATATATATCTATGGGAAGTCATGTCCGTAATAATCAATACCACATGTATATTAGATTGAATATAACTACAAAAGAAGGTGAAATCACAAATATAATTGTATTGTCCTCCATCTAATACAAAGTGTCCCTAATGTACCTATTGGAATTCTGTATGGACATACCCCGCGCATACGGATATATGTTTTATTATCCACCTAATATAAAGTGTCCATAGAAAACACATAGGGAGTTTGTATGTACATACCCGGCGCATACGGATTTATGTTGTATGCTCCGGGTGGCGCATACGGAAAAAGAGTGAGTATGACTGAATTTTATCTGTTCCTCGATGTTTTGGTCGATATTTTGGTCTCTGAACAGATTCCATTCAGTCATACTAACTATGTCTCAATATATTAAAAAGACATGAGCATATATACCACAGTATACATGTACACAATATAGACTGGTTTCAGATAAAAGCGGTTGTATGCTCCTCGGAGTTGACCTTACGCAATATCCTCGCATGCGCTCGGATATTACTACACGTCAACTCCTCGAGGAAACGCTTATTGCATAAGTATTTGTGATTCGACTTATTGAGGATTTACCATTTATGAAGGGGGGGGGGGAATCAATGCCAAAGATGTAAGAATAAATTTTCCACGAAGGCAAGGGTGAATAACCAAATTTGCAGTATATGTATTTTGTAGCCCTCCTTCTTCACAGCTTTATAACTTTGATCTGTGTTAGCTATCTTCCACTTCAATATTATCATACACATATTTACGCCATTCGTGTGGTTGTTGTATGTGTATCTGCGTGTCTGTCCATTGCTTGCCGTTTTCATCTATCTTCTTTACCGTTTGTTTCATGTGATTGTGCGAGGTTGTCCTAGTGTATTATCAGATTAGTAACACTGACAGGTGACAGTGGTGACTCAACCTCTAGGTACAACCTTAGTGATGAAACTAGGACTACCGTAACCTCACCACCGGTTGCATGAGACTATTCGACTATAACCTGATTATTTAAAGCGATGCATCACTACAGGCCACTCCCCGGAAAAAAGATGTACAACCTTTCCTATTTTCGTATACATGAACAGATATAGGAAGATTCGATCTAGATTCTATTTCATTAACCCTTTAAGGTCGGCCACCTGTGGCAGAGCTGTCACCATAAGGAGTGATAGTGGATATCTCTAGAGGACGAACACATTTTGAATAAAGTCCTAATTTGATGGTCTATCACGTGATATTATTGGTAATCAACAATACTTTACTTATTTTAGCTTACTAATATTAATTCTGATATTACAGGTAGACTACATTTCCTGAAGATTCCATGTATATTGATAAATTATTTCCTTGTTAAAAACAATTTTATAGGTTCAAGAGAAATGATGCCTTGAGGCATCATTCGGCCCAGGCTGGTTAATGCCTCCGGGCATCATTCGGCCTGGGCTGGTTGATGCCTCAAGGTATCATTCGTCTTTAAAGGGTTACAATTCCTTATATTGTGATCAATTTTCGAGCACACAATGTTGTTCTTTTATAATCATTTACCTACACACAGTTACAATAATGACTTGTATTTCTCAAACGGGTTACGTGGACTCGTAACCAGAATTAGTATGGGTGTTATTTCTTTCACTGACAAGATTCCTGATTAATGAGATAAATCATTGGACATCAATGAGAGGTGTCTACACCCATTAGAAAACATAATGATGAACGAAATAGACTGTACAAAGGGTGCATTCTAGAAAAAAAAACCCATTATATTTGAAGTACTGCATACAAAGTTTTCCCACCCAGTTATATGTCACCATACACCAGTGGTTAATACCACTGGTTAATATTAAACTTGCCCCGAAGTGGGATGGACTATTCAAGATCGTTCAAATATAGTTACTAATGACAGTAGTGATTGAGAATGAATGGACTAGAAGACCTGTAAGTCCCTCAATTGAGATGGTGGAACTGTGAGCATGAACTTCGCGGCTTTGAAGAACCCCCACCCTTTTCAAAGGAAGTGACCTACTGAGTAGGCCGGTCTCAGGTTAAAAGACCTGTGGAGGTGATGAAAGGCAAGCCCAGACACCGTCAGCTTGCTTATACTGACTAGTCTTACTTGAAAGAGGAAGACTGGGTTGATGTAACGCCAAAGTGTGTTGACGAAGTCCCTATCAAAGGGAACCACCTAACAAAAGCCGGGCCAAAGTTGAGAAGAAAGTCAATGATGGTACTTAGTGCCACATGCCATAGTCTTTGACTCCGGCAAAAATATGTGGTTAACTGTACTGAATAGCTGACCTGACAAGGTGGTGTTGTTTTGGAGCAGAACAAAACGAAAAGTACGTAGGGAGAATTTGAAGTCGATATTAAGATCATGGCTAGGTTATAGTGAAAGATCATCCAGTACCTGAAAACTGCCTTTGATGTAGCAGCCTAGACGTTGATCCAAGGGAATCCCCTTTGAGGGCCCTCCAGAGTTTGCAAAAAAATACAGTAAAACCCCGCTCAAGGCGCCAGCCTCGCATTCTGTAGTGAAATAACTGTCCCCTTAAGGGGGGGCGGCCCCTTAAGGGGGGCGTCCCCTTAAGAATGGTACCCCTTAAGTGGGGTGTCCCCCTTAAGCGAGGTAAATAAACTCTGAATAGAGTTGACAATTTTCATTCTGAGCAAATTGACCCGTTAAGCAGGATGACCCCTTAAGTGGGGTGTCCCAAAAGGGTTACTGGAGAATTTGACCTGAAACAAACTCGACCCGTAGTTGTGAGGAGAACTCGATCCGTTTTGGAGAAATCAATTGGAGAACTCGACCTGTTTCAGATACTTATGAATAAGACATTTTCATATAGAAGGAAAGGTCTGATTAGTTGGGGATAGGGTTATGGTTAGGGTTAAGGATAGGGTTATGGTTAGGGATATGGTTAGGGTAAGTTTTAGGGATAGAGTTAGGGAAAGGGTAAGGATTAATGTAAGGGATAGGGTTGGGGTTAAGGTTAGGGAAAGGGGAATGGTTTTCTGTTTCCCCAGAGAAGACCAAATTCGAAGCCAAGATAACATACTTACTACTCAGTATAGTACGCGAACAGATAAAGGCTTTATTCACAGAGGCAATCACTGTCCTGGACATCACGCTGGAAGACGACGACGGCCAAAGACTTGTGTGAAAGGACACCTCCCTCTTCCCTGAAGTGGAGAACCACAGGACTGCAGTTCGTCAAGGTCAGTTCACACCAGAAGGTCTCGCATGGCAAGCTTTTTCATTGTCTTCCCTTCATTGCCATACACGACATCCACTCACTTCCAGATGTCTTCAGAAATGAGAGCTGGCAACTGGTCCAGCTTGGCATCAACAGCCACCCACTGAACCTGGAGAAAGCAGTGAGAAAGAAGAGGAAGGCTGAGTCCGCAGAGGGGTTTCATGGTATGATGATATCATGATATTTATAAAACATGAGTAAGCGACATGTAGTATAAAACGTTGCCATGCAACGGATAAAAGTATTGATAAAAGACATGCATTTGATGTAGATAAGTTTTTTATACAGCCAAAGAGGAGGCGATTGCAGTGGAGGTGTCCATGGGAACTTTCTTTGGTACATACGACCGAAGTCCTGCAGTGGAGGCCTACGCCCCATGCGCCTTGATATGCTCGTCGCTTACCCCCTTTGCAGCGGCCTGCCGAGCCCCCATGTGGCGGAGACTATGTAGTGTAAATAGAGCCGGCATCGGGTGACCCAGAGCGCAAAGTGCAGTGCGGCAGGGGGGGAGTATATCCGTTGGTCGTAGAGGTCTGCCAAGATCCCCAACAAAGGCCGGGTCAAGTGGCCTTGCCGGGAAAGATTGTACATACTGCAGCCAGGCCGCCACCGAGCAGAAAGGCCCTCCCGTAGCTCGCACAGGGATATCGAAAGCAGTGCCGCTACCCCACGTCGTCTTAGTCATCGACACAGTTATAGTAAGTCTGTGAGGGGCGGGTTGAATGTCCGCGCGCCGCAGGGTGTGGGCCACGCTGGCAGGGACCCCGTTGTTAAAAGATTAGACTGCCGTAGTAAGGACGTATACCCGAGAAGGATGACAGCTCTGGCAGGCAGCGCACACCGTCCCGCGCGCGCTAACCCTGACACCAGGCCTTTCAGTGTCTCGAGAGGGATGGGAGGGGCGTGTTCCAGTCGGTGGGTAGAGAGTCGCTCAATCCCTTTTATGGCGCGGAGGACCAATGGATGACCAAACGACTCCACCGGGTGCCCGAGGAGAGTCGAGCAGGTTCTCGTGCCGGAAAAGTAATTCTTGACTGAAGCGGGGCTCCGCAGAGAATTGGCCAAGAACTGTAGAAAGAGAGATAGATGTACTGGAGAGGGGGTAGCATAGTCGAAGGAGTAAGCCTCCATGAAGCTTAAATACGCTGTCGCTTGTCACCTGATATTCTCTGTAGTACCAGGTGCAGAAGCGGCCGCCCACGTATGCTCCAGCTGCCGTCTAAGTCGAGGGTTGGGTGAGTCTGGAAGTATATATGAGGGTTGGTCACAAACAGTCTACGTCAGTGACAGGACATATTTCAGGTTAACCGGTTCACATTTCTCTAATTTTAGTTTCATAACATAATCAAGTGCGATCTTAGCCATAGCATTATTGGAGTGTGCCCGAGATGCTTCTATCAACGCTACTTCTCTCGCGCATGCCGCCAGAAAGGGATCTTTAGTTTTCCCTGTGTTAAGCGCGAACATGGTCACTGTATTGTCTGTTATAACATGTATCGCGTGTCCTCTGACAATATCAGGGAGGAGGCTCTTGACTGCCGTGATGCAGTTAAATGCTTCAATCTGGGAGATGTGATAATTAAGCTTATAGTCCTCAGGGAGTTGTTTGCTGTAGAACTTCCCTGTTGTGGCGCAGAAAGCGCCGATTCCGTCCAAGCAGGCATCACATTCCATCCTCAGGGTGGGTCTGTCTTTGATGAGCATTTTTCTCCCATTAAATGGTATGGCGAAGTCACTGAACCATTTATTGTCCTTTTTGCATTCATCATCGATCCTGAGGGTAGTCTCGCCTTCAGCACCACGCAGTGTTGCCAGAATCCGCGACATGTAGCGTCTGGCTGGGGGGACACATTGGGCGATGTGGTTTAACTTCCCACAAAGCGACTGCAGTTGTTTTTTGCTCGCGTACTCCAGATGTTCCCATCGTCTGCATTCCTCCACGACTGCTTCCAGCTTCTCTCTAGGGATCGTGATGTTCATGTCTATCGTATCAACTGTTATGCCAAGCCATGTAGCGCGGGTCGAAGGGAACTCTGATTTTTCCGGGGCTAGTCCCTCAAATCCGGCGAAAGACCTTGTCGCCTCATCGAAGCCACCAGCAACACACACAAAATCATTGACATATGCCATAACTCTGGCATTGAAACCCTCCCCCATTATCCAACACAGTGCGTTGGACACCCGCTGCTGGGCGCCGCCCGAAAAACGGCAGCCAAAGGAGGGGCAGATGTCCACATACGTGGCCCCCCTGTGGCGCAGCCCCAACAGCAGATAATCCAGCGGGTCAACTCTTAATTGCCTATAGGCACGCTGGAGATCGGCCTTCCAGATTAAACATCCGCGTCCGGCATTGATAACCAGCACCGCCAAGTCCGCAATTGTTGGGAGAGTGTATGTCATGTCTCTTCCCTGGAACATGTTCTGTGCAATTCCATCATTAACGCTTTTCCCATGGGGAAAGCTCAAATCCATGATTACCCTCCTCTCCCCAGGGCCGCCTCCCGGTTTAGGCCTCGTGAGGAGAGGACTCAGTTGTGTCCAGGGCGAGAAAGGTAACGCCTCCAGTTTATCTCTTTTGATATGAACCGATCAACTGCGTCTTGATGATTTCTCGCCGAGGCGTGATTGGCGTAGGTAGAAGTCGGTGGTTTGACAGCAGAGTACGAAGCGGGCCACCCGTACCGCAGGAACAGGCAAATTTCCCTATCATGGTATTGTGATAGAGCGATGTCCCACGCCCACCACTTCATGCCCGACGGGATGCGGATCTTGGCTTGTAGGTAATTTGGTAAACCTGTGCACCGCACTTTATTGTAGATGTCCATGTGGACTGATGCTGCATCCGCTGCTTCAGGTGTGGCCTCCGGCCACGAGCGCAAGATCCGCCCTCTACACTCGTGCAGCCCGAGCCTCCTAGCCCGTCCCCCACCCTGCTGGGGGCCTGAGATCTCAGCGTCCATGTACTCTGTCATGTCCTTATAAGTCAAATGTCTCGGTTCAAACACAGCCTGTACCTGTTTAATCGGGGTACTAGTGACCCAGCCTGGCCAAGTGCCGAGTGGGTCACGGGTCAGTTCGCGACTCGGTTCCCACCCCACTTCCGTGCTTTGCGCTGAGCGCCCGGCTGGGCCCGCGATCACCATGTGCCCTGAGATGTCGGCCGTGGATCCATCGTGGCCTAGCTCAGTACCTCTGTCCACCCGCAAGGCGTCTGTGTGCAATACTGCGGGGACGACAAGTTCACAAATGTCTGGGTACAGACTTGGCTTAATTCCTGCATTTGACACGGTGTTAATATACAAGCCTCCAAGGCTGTTACCGTGAGCAGGTGCCTTATCCTTGACAGCTAAACTCCCGACACCGGGGTCGTTGTCAACATAGTACCCTTTGTCTGTGACACGTTTCGCATCGGGGTCAGAGGCGTCTGGCGCACCTGGTTTGTTATTGTTTACACTTGACGGGTTGACCTGGGGGTCGCGCTGCACGCGCATCCATTTGTTTGGATTCTGCCTGCGGCCACGTGCATGGCCAGTCTTGCTGGAGACTTTGTTTGATCAGCACTGGGCCTGACGGTGCTGGTAGAGAGCAGCCTTGCCAGCCAGGCACCCGGCACAGATGTGTAGTTTTCGTGTTCCCGCTACCACGTGGTGACTTGGTTCGGGGCATTGATCCTTTTGAAATGGTCCACAGGGTGGGCCCGGTCGTGCTCTTGCTACATGCGGAGGCATGTCGATGCTGCCTGTAGCCTGTCATTGATCCTTTTGAAATGGTCCACAGGGTGGGCCCGGTCGTGCTCTTGCTACATGCGGAGGCATGTCGATGCTGCCTGTAGCCTGTCGGGTTTCGCCATCCTTCTGTTTTGTTGACTGCACTGCCGACGTCTGGACATGTGAATACCTCGTTTGCGTCCGATCTATGTTATAACTGTCAGTCCACACGATCTTTCCTCTTGCTACCTTTTCACACACACGCTCACTAAATGCCCGTACATTTTCCCAAGGGTATGATCTGGCGTCGTCGGCCACAGATTCCAGATGATCAGTCATTGCGTCCCTAGTTTCCTCGTCTGGGGCCGCTCTGATCATCTGGATGAAACCGAACACATATTCGGGTACTGAAAGGTCATCCAAGGTAGTTTTGACTTGCTTATTACCTCGATAAACAAAATGGTGGGCGATGTTCTCATTACCTTTTGCCTCTGGTTGGAGCGCCTGCTTTACCGCTTTGGCGACTCGTTCCGCGGCATCCTCCTGAAGGTTGAGGTCAGCTATCTTATCCGGAAAGAACGGCATCCTAGACGAGTGGTTAGGGTGGTGGTATACTCCGTGTCGCTCCCGGGGGGGTGTCGGTGAGTAATGGCGGCGCCTCCCTGCTTCGTCGCCCGTGCTGGGGGTGCCGGCTGTACTCTTTCGGTCGCTGACTAGTTGAGCCAGCATGCCTGCAATTCCGTCTAGTCGGTCGCCCATGACGTTGACTTGTCCTGCCACCTGAGAAATAGCTACGGCATTTTGTTTAGCCGTCGCCTTGACAGGTTTTTCAGGTTGCGCGCCGTCGTCTCGGGCCTCCTCGCACTCTGGTCCGCCATCTTGGTTCTCGGCTCCCGTGTCTAGTTGGCTGTCTTTTTGTCTCTCTGTCACTGCACGTAGAGCTCGAGCCATTGCTTTACGCTTCTTCTGTACCGACATGGGGATTTTCTTTGGAGCCATGCCATTAATATTCCAGTCAATTATGGCTTTTTGAGACGTTTTAGCGCTTTGTAGCGTGGAAGTTGTACAAAACCTGTGTGTATGTCGTTACACAAGTAAGGTCATGTGACCTGATGATGTATTGAAAGTAGTAAAAGTGAGAGACATGATACAGTAACCGAAATGGTAAGTGATTATAATTTAGGTAAAAGATAAAACGTGGCACTCCAGCTGCAAAATTAAAATTAATTGACAATTAATCACAATTGCACATGTATGCATGTACATGTACATGTAGACACAGCTTAATAATATAATGCACTCGCACAACACCAATTCCTTTCTACCTACTAAGTAGCAGCTGCAGTACAGTGTAATAAATCTACAATTCTAAATGTGTGTACATAGTAAAGAGTGATTACAAATTACATGAATATAGAAAACTTACGCCAACTCCTCCATTTGGGTTGTCCTACTAGGGGAAACTGGTGTAGAGTTGCTGGCTATGGTTTGAGGGGGGAGGGGATTTGGGAGGAGGAGGGGGAGGGGTATTTCAGTAGAAGGAGAAGGGTTTGGTGGTGCAGGATGGGGCCGAGGGGAGGGGTGTGTTGGTGGAAGGGGTGGTGGGTTCAATATGGGTGGGGGTAGCAGGGGCAGTGTCTTCCGGGGTGGTGGGTTCATGCTTGGTGGTGGCAGGGGTGGTGGTAGCAGGGGCAGTGCTATTTCTTGTGGATGTGGAAGAGGTGGAAGGCAGTGGGGAGGATGGTCTGCTTTTTTTCGGTTGTGGAAGGGGGTATAAAAGAGGCAGAGCAGGAGGGGGTTGGGGGGGGCATCTGTTTCTTCTGGTGGAGGTGGAGGGGGTGGATTGGTGGGGTAGTCTGTGCGAGAGTGGAGGCAGGGTCGGCAGACGAGGAAGAGGGGATTTGAGGAACCTGCTGTAACCATGTCCCAATCCCACTCATAAGAGTTATTTTGGGAGAAGGGTGATTGTTGGTGGTGAATCTGGAAAAAAGAAGGAAATCCTAAGTCTGAGCATGAAAAAATGAGAAATCATCTCAAATAGAACAAGCCTAAAAAAAAGTGAAAAGTCATAATTTAAAAACTGCGCTACATTATTATGTAGTAAAATAGTGCGCACCTCCACACATATTTTGGTCTTTGTAATGCCATAGTAACAGTGCTATATAGCACATATTGTACAAAACGGAATGTCCGAAACTTTACAAATGAACACAAAAAGTGAGAAAATTCACTAAATTGATAAACATAATCTAACTATTTCCCGCAGAGAACATGTTAAGAAGTACATGTGGGTTGCACAGCTTTACAAATGCAGAGAAAAATAATTGTTATTTGTCAATTGAAAAATCAAATTTGAAAAAAAGGAACGGGCGACACCTTGTTAAACCCGTGTGGTCAGAACCCTATGTCCGCAAATACCCAAATAGCTATCTGAATGTGAAAGGCATCATGTTTTTTAAACTATCAAACCTCTGCATGGTTCACACCATGCACACAGAAGGAAGAAAAGCACATTTGATAAAGCCATTGACAATCTTTCACCCATTCCATTTCTTGGGTAAGGTTCAAAGCTATCGACCCAAAGACAAAGAAAAACTCCCATTTGTCACTCAACCACCACATACGAGGAATGGGCACAAGTTGAAAAATGCTGAAATACCAAAAAGAGCAAAGAAATATTCACTAAATACATTCACGAGTTTCTAGAATACATACACCAAGTTTCGGACGAATTTCAGAACATAAAACACACATTTCTTGTCAGACCTGTGAAAAATCCAAGAAAAAATATCCAGATCCACCCAAAAATTGTGTATGGCATAGAAAACAGATACAGCTCACAGGAAAAGTAGCTTTCCATATGCTGAAAATGTAATATTTATTATGATGACACGTATGGTATTGTTGTTACCTTGTTTTTTTTACCCATTTTCACACTTTCATGATTTATTGCATAAGGAAGGAGTTGTAACACAAACTCAAAGTTTATATCAATTTAAAGCTGGGAATGTTTGAAAGACATGGCGTCGGTGAGGCGACTACTGAGTGAGAACATTTTTTTCGAACAGCGAAAGCTGGCGAGAAGGTCTGAACCTAAAGCTGGGAATGTCCCTGATAAGATACAGAAAACCGTTTTTATATATAAATCATTAAAGCTTTCACGGATGATTAGATACAAAATGACCTAAATTCATGGGATTGTACATTCTGAGAAAATCTGACCCATATTCAATTTCCAGGGAAGTGACATGGGTTTCAATTTTTAAGATCATAGATATACCGGTATGTCTTTAAGATGGGCCCTGTCTGAATTAAGGAACTCTCGGGCAGGTGTCGGGGTCAGTTTATATGGCACACTACTCTGTTAGATACAGGGACGTCAGTTGGGGTCAGAAAAAAACAAGGAAGTATTTCCCATGACCATTCAAGGTTTAAAACTGAGATATATACACCAAAACACCGGAAATGTATTAAATACAAGTAACGTTATTTTTTACAAAACATATGCTTCTAAGAAGAGACTGGGGGTAGGTAAAGTTGGGAATTGAGGTTTGTTACTGATATGAGTAATATAAATCCCTCTACACTGTGCTGTTATATTTTCATTTTACCCAAGGAAAGGGATTTCACTTTTCAAAAATGAAAACACGGATTTCCGCGGAAACAAGGAAAACTGACATCCCTGTAGATATAATGAGGGGTACAGCATTTTCCCCCCCAAGAAATGTCCATTTCAAAGTTACGTTCCAACGTGAAAAGGTTTTTGCCTAACTACAATTTGCCTTAGACATCGGACACTTTGTCGTAATAATAAAGCTAATATTCAGCCATACTACCATTATCTATATATTCACAGGGGAACTATATGCTCTGACATGCAATCCACAGCCCAATGCAATATGTTCTGATCGTAGTGGAGAGCTGTAATGGTCAAGGCGCGGGATGGCACGACAAAAGTGGCGCCGTCTATCGGGTTCAGGAACGTCCCGCGCTTACCCGCGACTTCCGTGTCGCCACCTAGTGGCTTATCTTTCTCGTGACGTCACGGCCTCCCGCGCCTCTGGTCAAAATGACTCAATATTTATTTTCACTTCGGTCCTCGTCTGTAAACGCTTTGCTCACGGTTCCGAGACATTTTGTAACCTTCACTATGTCTCACAAAACGTACCGATTATAACATCGGAGTCGATGTTTGGACTAACGTTTGAAACATGAAAACGTTTAGTTGCCATTTCCAACTTCCTCGCGAGACGGAGCCACCTGTAAAGAGGTATGCCTATCCTAGCCTGTAGTGCGGCCACTATTCACGAGCGGTCGTGAAAGAGACTAGAGGTATCCTAGTCCGTCTCGAACCAAACCCTGCTTTGGGAACTTGGTTGGGTTCCGCCTTTGTACGCCGTTGGCTACTTAACAAATATTAGACTGTAGTACGTCCCGTTGTCGCTAGGTGCCAGGGCGCTCATGCTCCCAAACTGGTAACCCGAAGGCGGCGCGGTGCGTGGACAGACTAAACAAATATCTCCATCGAGCCCCCCTAGCGGATACTCTGGAAACCAGCATACTTTGGGGACACGAGCGCCCTGGCCCTAGCGACAATGGGACGTACTACAGTAGTGTCCACTACAGGTTTCCCACAAGATAGTGCCACCAGGCACGAGGCGGTTTCCAAACTCCCGCCTCCCCGCCCACTTCTCCATTCCATCAGCTCATGAATGTCCACCGGACACGTTCACAACGCCGAGGCAGACGCCTCCCGGTTTCATCTACTTCTCCGATGCCGCGCTTTAATAATGGCCCGCCGGAATGATTGCTTTAATAGGCCGCCCCATGCATCAGCTTAGCGTCGGTCCTGGTACTCTCTTCCCCCGGCCCTTACTCTTTGAGGTTTGTGTCTATGGCAGGCCTCTCTTAAGTCTACAGGGCCTTCCCTCGCCTCACCTGGATGGTAACCGCCTTCATCCCGATACTTCCCGCCTTCACCACGTCGCACCACAACTCTCCTTTTCAGCACGTCGCGCCACGATGCCCACTACTTCCCTCGCTAGGGTCACCTTCCAGGGCTGCTCCTCGCTACAAGACCGAAAAAATAAAAGTCAACATGTGGCGCCACCGTGAATTGTAGAATATGCCTTTAACTCCATGACCGTCTTCGGTTTCTGCGGACCTCTTCATAACCTTCTACTTGGCTTCATCGTTGGTCACGTCCCTTCGACGGTTTCTCCGTTCTCCAAGACTTTGGTCGCCACCTCTGGGCGGACGCCAGACCCCTCGTTCCTTCTCTGAATCCGGTTTCAGGCGTGACATCGTCCACTACTGGTTCTGACGTTGATTTCAGGACTTTTCGTCCAACTTCGTTTACCCACCGATTACGGAGTCTCCATAGGAAATGGATAGGGCACCTGGAAACAGGTACCCGGAGATTCTGGCATGTCAGAATCTCCTGCGGGAGATTCCGGAAAAAAAAGTCCTGTCCATTATGAGGTTGAATCATCATGTACTTCGAAATAAGTTTCTTGAATGTTCATTCAATATTAATTATTTAGATTCAATCATAATAATATTATTTACCATCATGAATTATTGTAATAACACACTTTGCATGCTAAAAGTACAGGTTGATGGCAAACTTTATTATTGGTGTAAGTCTACACCGAATTACTGCCTCACTTGACTGCCGTAATATCCTCGCTAATCACTTGGATATTATTATATACCTGTGTCCGAATGTCTATGAAATACTGCCCGCTGCTCTATGGGTGCAGTGATAATAATGTTCATGTCCGCTGTGAGAGTGACTTAATAAGTCATTAAAATGGTGTTTTCATTTATTTAAGGTATATAACAATAAGCAAACGTCCTAACTGTAGACGAAACGATTCTCGTTCTCGGTCAGTCATCGATTTCATACTGCCTTCCGCCTATGACGTCAGGCAGTATGGAATCGATGACTGACCTCGAACAGGAATCGTTTCGTCCACAGTAAGGACGTTTCCTAATATTACTACGCGTCAATAACTCAGAGATTACGGCCACCCGGACACAAAACCAGTCATTATTTGTATGTATATATAATATATATACCTTTATAAATCTTCACTACATCAACGATCTCTGTGTGTATTCTGAACCTATAGTAATTCAATCCATTCTGTCTTGGTGCCAAATTCCCACTTGTTTATAGTGATTATACACAGATAAATCCGAGGCTGAATGGATGGATGTCTATGAATATAATAATATTAAATAAGGAGGAACAAATGATAGGCTCCATAGTTGGCGTTGATAAATTTATAATGATATATATGTATAGAGTAATATACGAATAAACAAATTTATCATGATATATATATATATACCGTATATATATATATATATATATATATATATATTGTAACGGAGAGTGGGGAGAGGGGTACGATAACTCCTTGTCCTGCGGGAGGCCCTGAGACGTGGAGGTGCCCTCCGGTCCTCCGGTTGGAGAGGGGTCCTCCAGTCCTCCAGCAGGAACTACAAGAGGCCCTCCGGTCCTCCGGTCGGAGAGGGGCCCTCCAGTCCTCCGGTGTCGAACTACGAAGGGGCCCTCCGGTCCTCCGGTAGGAGAGGGGCCCTCCGGTCCTCCGGCCCGAGGGAATGACCGCTATGGGATAGCCGTTCCATCGTGACGTGGACTGCGGGATGACGTCAGAGGCCCTGACATCACGATTAGGGGTATAAATAGAGGAGCAGCAGCTGGGGAGAGGGTGGACACGACCCTAGACTAGAGGCTTACCTGAGAGCAGGCCCCCGTTGGCCTGTTGCGTTAGAGTTCTTGTATGCATAGGCTCTTGAATAAAGCACCTGAGCACTGAACCATACTTACATTACTCGTCGATCATTTACCGTTACATTGGTGGCAGCGGTGTGATGGATACTCGTCCCCTCGACATGGCAACTGACGGCGGATTGTACGGGAGTATGGAGCCCTCCCGGGAGGAGATGGCCGCCCTGGGAGGAGGCGTAAGGGGCCCGATAGTTAGGATGGAGGAAGAGGAAGTGTGGACACGGGGACTAGGGCCCACTCATCCACACCAGGCGGAGGAAGCGGGAGCAGAACGGCGGGAGGAGAGCCTCCCGCTCGAGGAAACAGCCAGTGTGGAGGGAAGAGGCGAGAGGGAACCCGCTAAGACGGGTGCGCTCGACACGGGAGGTAAGGAGGAGGACTGGAGCCGGATGACATTGCGACCCCGACCGTGGGAGCCGACGGTCTATGGCCCCCCTCCGGGATGGCCCTGGGACGGAGGCCAAGGCGGGTGGGGATTGGATGGAACGACCCGGGAGTGGGACCCCCGACTGGAGAGGGCCCCTCGGGAGCGAAGGAAGACAGCGGTGGGCACACCACCATATAAAATGGAGGAGAAGGAGCAGACCGACTCTAGCGACCTGGCAGCCTCCGGCGCAAGAGCTAAAGAGTGGCCCTGGGAGGCTACATCCCGGCTAACATTAGGCAAGCCCCCTAAGAGGGAGGTCGGGGTCCCTCCGGTCGCGACAGGAGAAGTAGACGTGGGTAAGCCAGCCACAACGGCGATGGCCGCCCGTCCCATAGTAATGCCCGGGAAGTATGATGGGACGACGGACCTAGAAGAATACATGGCACATTTTTTCTTGTGTAAGGAAGCGAATGGGTGGACGGAGGCCCAAGCCGGGACTTTTCTCGGGGTGAGCTTGTCCGGGCTTGCCCGGAGGGTGTTGGCGGGTATTCGACCGGGAAGCCCAGGAGGCTTCACTTTACTCTCTGACGCGCTGTTTCGCAGGTTCCAACCAAGGAACCAATGCGAGACCTATAAAGCCCTGCTGAGGAATCGGTCGCGGAAGACGGACGAAGGACTCCAGATCTACGGGGAGGAGACGTGGCGGCTTACTCGGCTAGCTTACCTGGAGGCTGACGGCAACACGGTAGATTCGCTATGCAAGGACAGATTTATAGAGGGGATCGGCGAAGCAGCTCTCCGGCACTGGATATTTCAATCCAAACCTAAAACCATGGAGGAGGCGGTCTACACAGCCCTGGAGGCAGAGGCCTATTTACAGACCGACCGTGATACCGGACCGAAGGTGAGGGCCGCCGGAACATCAATGGCGGAGGAGTTGCGTGGACTATGCGTGGACTACGTCAAAGTTGCAAGTGACCAGGCCACCAGCTACCATGCGATCGCGAAAGTGCTATCAATGCGGCGTCGAGGGACACATCAAGATGAATTGCCCACAACTGATGGTGGAGGCGTCACCCGGCCTCTGGCCAACCGGAGGGGCTATAGAGCAGGCTTCCTCCGCCTCGGGAAACTTCGGGGGACCCCTGGTCTGGTCAGACTAGGGGTCAGACAGAGAGGAGGGGGGGTGACAGGAAGGAGAGAAACCCGGGGTCCCGGGATGGCATATGTATATATATATATATTGTTAACATAATGCCGCCTGTATCTAACTAGAAACTCAGTGGCGCCACCAAACGGCTCTCACTCTAACTAATTAGCGCCACAAGCGCCACCGACGCTAAAACTGTTTCACTACAGCGTCACTTCTCATAAAAAAAATTCTGTGGACGGACACTATTCCAGGATGTTGCGCTATGCTACGGTGTTGAGATGGCTATTTTTATTCGCCATGGCCGTAGGTACAGTTTGTGGGTTCAATTACGACGGCCTTACATTCCATAAAGGCTGCCCTGAATGCGCCGTTCCAAGTGAAAAACATCCTTCAGCCTTGGATAAGATTACTGAGAACTTTGAAAAGAGCGCCACAGTACAAATCTGGGATACGGAGACTTAAAAGATCATGAAATGTATGGTCCCCTGATTTGGAAATCTGAAAACGCCGCAGTCTCATGATATATGCCCATTGCATTACAGTTAATTCATGCCTTCCTAGAACACTTTGAATTTTGTTTCTATCTTCATTAAAAATCTGGTATACTGAGACTAAAAAAACCATAAAATGTACCCCCTGATTTGAAAATCTTAAAAACGCCCTAGTCTCTTGATATATACCCATTGCATTAGAGCTAATATAGGCCTTTCTAGAACATTTTGAATTTTGTGTCTATCTTCCTTTCAAGGGGTATTAAATAATGTGAAACTGTTTGTCACTGTGGCGACAAAGACGCTATTCATACAGCCCTTAGATGGCAGCACCTTAGAAAACAATCGTTCAAACTTCCTGCCGAAAGAAGGCGCCGCAGTCGACGTCTGCAGGGTGCGGCAGAGATTGGCGCCACTCCCACAGTGTTATTATCTACAGTCCGCTTCACGTCCATAGAGAATACGCTGCCCATGGTTTACCGAAGAACATATCGTTTGCTCCGACTCCTAATTAAGGACAGACAGGGGTGGGTGCCCACTCTTCCTTGAAACATGAAAACGCCGTCTGGTGAGAGTTGGCCGTACTATATGCTACGACGGCATTAGACCTACACTGGCCACCAGAGTTAAAATACGTTAGTCGGAATGGATCTTCAGTAAACCCTAATCGCCATAAGCGGTAGATGCGTAGGTTTCAAGCGTAGTTGAAACAGAGTTGAGACAGAGGTGGCGGCCAATCTGGTGGCGATGTTGAAAATCTGCGCTTATTGCTGCCACCTTATGTTTCACCTTTGAACTATTTTAATCCGACGCCCTCTCTCGTGGCAATATATATAATCTCTGCTTATTACTGCCACCTTGTATGTAAGATGTGAATTATTTTCATGCCTCATGTGGCATTATTTAGAACCGAAGGGGCAGATCATTTTTTATAGCGAGTTTCATATATAAAAGACAAGCATCGCTTGGAAAAGAGACATTAAATTCATGAGTGTACACATAAGAAAAAGGTAGGTTCTCATAAAAAGTGTGTTATTGGCAATGGATAACATATGCATACTTTTAACAGTTTTGGGATGTAGATTGAACGGAACTAGGCTCAGATAGACTTTTGTCTAGTTAATTCATTTTATCTGGTCTAGAGGACACTTTACAATTGAAATACATCCCAGGGTACAATTAGGGGTCAATCTGGCTTTGGATTAGAACTGCATCAATTTATATTAAAAAAAGACCCTCCTGGGCCTGGACAATCTATATCCACCCTTAAAAAGTCTCATTTCCCTTTTTTAGGCCTGAAATTTACGGGATCTTTAAATATCGTGACTATCTGCCTTCTTTATCAGTTCTGGGGAGGGAATTGCATGAAACTCACCTCAAATGGACATAGAATCACTTTATCTAGTCAAGAGGAAGCCTTCTGTGTATTGAAAATTTATTTTGAAAGACATTTTTGTTTTTACTCATTTTTGACATTAAGGGGATTTTTGACATTAAGGGGGTTCAATTTTGGGTCAATCTAGCTTTGGATTAGAACTGCATCAATTTATATTCAAATAGACCCTCCTGGGCCTGGACAATCTATATCCACCCTTAGAAAGTCTCATTTCCTTTTTTGAGGCCTGAAATCTACGGACTTATATATATCGTGACTATCTGCTTTCTTTATCAATTCTGGGAAGGGAATTGCATGAAACTCACCTCAAATGGACATAGAATCACTTTATCTAGTCAAGAGGAAGCCTTCTGTGTATTGAAAATTTATTTTGAAAGACATTTTTGTTTTTACTCATTTTTGACATAAGGGGATAGCCCAGGGTTCAATTTTGGGTCGATCTAGCTTTGGATTAGAACTGCATCAATTTATATTTTAATAGACCCTCCTGGGCCTGGACAATCTATATCCATCCTTAGAAAGTCTCATTTCCTTTTTTTAGGCCTGAAATCTACGGGATTTTAGATATCATGACTATCTGCCTTCTTTATCAATTCTTGGAAGGGAATTGCATGAAACTCACCTCAAATGGACATAGAATCACTTTATCTAGTCAAGAGGAAGCCTTCTGTGTATTGAAAATTTATTTTGAAAGGCATTTTTGTTTTTACTCATTTTTGACATAAGGGGATAGCCCAGGGTCCAATTATGGGTCGATCTAGCTTTGGATTAGAACTGCATCAATTTATATTCAAATAGACCCTCCTGGGCCTGGACAATCTATATCCACCCTTAGAAAGTCTCATTTCCTTTTTTGAGGCCTGAAATCTACGGACTTATAGATATCATGACTATCTCCTTTCTTTATCAATTCTGGGAAGGGAATTGCATGAAACTCACCTCAAATGGACATAGAATCACTTTATCTAGTCAAGAGGAAGCCTTCTGTGTAATGAAAATTTATTTTGAAAGACATTTTTTTTTTACTCATTTTTGACATAAGGGGATAGCCCAGGGTTCAATTTTGGGTCGATCTAGCTTTGGATTTGAACTGCATCAATTTATATTTTAATAGACCCTCCTGGGCCTGGACAATCTATATCCACCCTTAGAAAGTCTCATTTCCTTTTTTTAGGCCTGAAATCTATGGGATTTTAGATATCGTGACTCTCTGCCTTCTTTATCAATTCTTGGAAGGGAATTGCATGAAACTCACCTCAAATGGACATAGAATCACTTTATCTAGTCAAGAGGAAGCCTTCTGTGTATTGAAAATTTATTTTGAAAGGAATTTTTGTTTTTACTCATTTTTGACATAAGGGGATAGCCCAGGGTCCAATTATGGGTCGATCTAGCTTTGGATTAGAACTGCATCAATTTATATTTTAATAGACCCTCCTGGGCCTGGACAATCTATATCCATCCTTAGAAAGTCTCATTTCCTTTTTTTAGGCCTGAAATCTACGGGATTTTAGATATCATGACTATCTGCCTTCTTTATCAATTCTTGGAAGGGAATTGCATGAAACTCACCTCAAATGGACATAGAATCACTTTATCTAGTCAAGAGGAAGCCTTCTGTGTATTGAAAATTTATTTTGAAAGGAATTTTTGTTTTTACTCATTTTTGACATAAGGGGATAGCCCAGGGTCCAATTTTGGGTCGATCTAGCTTTGGATTAGAACTGCATCAATTTATATTTTAATAGACCCTCCTGGGCCTGGACAATCTATATCCACCCTTAGAAAGTCTCATTTCCTTTTTTTAGGCCTGAAATCTATGGGATTTTAGATATCGTGACTATCTGCCTTCTTTATCAATTCTTGGAAGGGAATTGCATGAAACTCACCTCAAATGGACATAGAATCACTTTATCTAGTCAAGAGGAAGCCTTCTGTGTATTGAAAATTTATTTTGAAAGGCATTTTTGTTTTTACTCATTTTTGACATAAGGGGATAGCCCAGGGTTCAATTATGGGTCGATCTAGCTTTGGATTAGAACTGCATCAATTTATATTTTAATAGACCCTCCTGAGCCTGGACAATCTATATCCACCCTTAGAAAGTCTCATTTCCTTTTTTTAGGCCTGAAATCTACAGACTTTAAAATATCGTGACTATCTGCCTTCTTTATCAATTCTGGGAAGGGAATTGCATGAAACTCACCTCAAATGGACATAGGATCACTTTATCTAGTCAAGAGGAAGCCTTCTGTGTATTGAAAATTTATTTTGAAAGACATTTTTGTTTTTACTCATTTTTGACATAAGGGGATAGCCCAGGGTTCAATTTTGGGTCGATCTAGCTTTGGATTAGAACTGCATCAATTTATATTCAAATAGACCCTCCTGGGCCTGGACAATCTATATCCACCCTTAGAAAGTCTCATTTCCTTTTTTTGAGGCCTGAAATCTACGGACTTATAGATATCGTGACTATCTGCTTTCTTTATCAATTCTGGGAAGGGAATTGCATGAAACTCACCTCAAATGGACATAGAATCACTTTATCTAGTCAAGAGGAAGCCTTCTGTGTATTGAAACTTTATTTTGAAAGACATTTTTGTTTTTACTCATTTTTGACATAAGGGGATAGCCCAGGGTTCAATTTTGGGTCGATCTAGCTTTGGATTAGAACTGCATCAATTTATATTTTAATAGACCCTCCTGGGCCTGGACAATCTATATCCACCCTTAGAAAGTCTCATTTCCTTTTTTTAGGCCTGAAATCTATGGGATTTTAGATATCGTGACTATCTGCCTTCTTTATCAATTCTTGGAAGGGAATTGCATGAAACTCACCTCAAATGGACATAGAATCACTTTATCTAGTCAAGAGGAAGCCTTCTGTGTATTGAAAATTTATTTTGAAAGGCATTTTTGTTTTTACTCATTTTTGACATAAGGGGATAGCCCAGGGTTCAATTATGGGTCGATCTAGCTTTGGATTAGAACTGCATCAATTTATATTTTAATAGACCCTCCTGAGCCTGGACAATCTATATCCACCCTTAGAAAGTCTCATTTCCTTTTTTTAGGCCTGAAATCTACAGACTTTAAAATATCGTGACTATCTGCCTTCTTTATCAATTCTGGGAAGGGAATTGCATGAAACTCACCTCAAATGGACATAGGATCACTTTATCTAGTCAAGAGGAAGCCTTCTGTGTATTGAAAATTTATTTTGAAAGACATTTTTGTTTTTACTCATTTTTGACATAAGGGGATAGCCCAGGGTTCAATTTTGGGTCGATCTAGCTTTGGATTAGAACTGCATCAATTTATATTCAAATAGACCCTCCTGGGCCCATATAGACCTAATGGGATAGCCCAGGGTCCAATCATGGGTCGATCTAGCATTGGATTAGAACTGCATCAATTTATGGACACGAACTATCTAAGATAGTTAGAAGTATTAATGTAAGAGGGCGCCACCTGACTTATCGACTGAGGGCGCTGCACACCTCATTACTCACCGGTGCCTGCCACTCCTCAGCCGACGGGCCCTCAGAACACACCTATGGCCTGCGTGCCTCATTTTTTCTGGTTGGTTTTTCTAACTTTTTTCTTTTTTTCTTCTCTAAACAGCTACTACCCGAGTATTAGTAACTACACAAGGATTATGTCGGACCAAGAAGACGAAGGTTCTTCACAAAAGAACTGTTCTGGATGTGGCCTTAGACATACTGCTCCCTTTGGTCGCTATTGTAAGAGTTTACTTCCACGTGCGGCGACCGGCACCACAGACGAAGGTAAACCCTCGGACGAGTTATCTAGGAAAGATACCTTGTTACTAAAAATTCGCCAACAAGAAGAAATAGCAAAGAAGTTGGCTGAGGAGGACGAAATTGGACGTTTGGAACAAAGACTAAAGGATTTAACTCTACGAAATGCAAGTCTGGAACAGTCTATTTTGGGAAGTGCCTCCCAAACCGGTCCCGTTGGACCCGCCGGACCCGCCCCGCCTGCAGGGGGAATTGCTGGCGCCGCCGCGTCTACTACACAATCTGGTCAACAAACCCTCATGGCCGGTCTGACTGCGGCAGGTCTGGGTGCAAGTTTCTTAGGATGTGAAGCCTTGGAGGGCTTACTCTCCGTATCAAGACCTCCAGAGGGAGTCGGTAAGGACCAAGACTGGTTGGGGAACTTACACTTACTTTCTGAATCCTCAAAACGCAAACGATCGAGGCATTGGCTCCGGCCTGACTTTCACATCCAGACCGACAAAAGGTTTGACGAAATGTCTTTATCGGAATTGTTGTTCGGAATGATTTGTGTACTTCAGTGTATCTTACGGGCAAATTTACCGTCTATCCTCCCAAAGGACTACCTTAATCATCTACGGTTTGTTGCTTTGAAAAGTGTTTCTGGAGCTTTTTCTCCGGAAAATTTGTCACGTTATGAACATAACGTGACATCCATGGTTTTAGATGGGAGACTGGAAGCCTTTGTTGCCGCAGAACATGAAAGTATTTACACTTACCTTGCTGCTGAAAATACCCTGTCTGTGAAAAGTTCTTCTGGATCGAAAAGCAAATCCTCAAAGAGATCTAATATCAAGGTTCCGGATGATATTTGTGCACAATATAATTTTACTTTTTGTGAAATTTCGAATTGTTCTCGAGCACACATATGCGCTGTATGTCGAGGACAGCATAAGGCACGAACATGTAAAAAGGACCCAATCAAGGACAACGACAGCGGCAAGTCAACATGAGACATTGACGGGAAAGTGCCACGCCCCCCTACGGAGTCACTACCTGACACACATTCCCCAGGACGAACTGATAATGCTTTTCCTATAGACTATACCACAGACATTACGGTTTTCAATTGTTTATCAGACATTTGCGATATTTACAATGAATTTATCCCCTTGTGGAGTTTAGGAGATAACCATTTTATCGGAGGTATCCGCTCTCAAATGAAACCAGCGGGTTGGTTCTTTATGTTATCAGGTGGTCACGATGAGGTTTACGGGCCAAATACGATGGACATAGACAGTATGTTTATTCTAGACGGCATTTTCCATGGTTTCAAAATAATTGACCCTTCCGCTGATATTGTTGAATATTCAGTGAATAATTATTCGTCTGTTTATAACAATGCTCATGCCTTTATCTACAATTTGATTTCTGAAGAAATCGCATCAGGTAAATTGCCCGTAGTAGACTCAAAACCACATTGTGTTCATGCGCTTGGCGCCGTTAACAAAGCTGGAGGTGGTTATCGTCCAATTACAGACGCCAGCAGACCCACCGGTTGGTCTGTAAATAATCATATGAATGAGACTTTCAATCATTTTCATTTTAAAAACAAAGATGATGTTGTCAAAGTCTTAGAGAAAAATGATTTTCTAGCGGTAACAGACATCACAGCTGCTTATAGCTCAATCATGATCAGGCCTAGCGATAGAACGTATCAAGGTTTGAAATGGTTTGTTGATAATAACGATGTTTTTCTTCAGGATAATTGTATTTCCTTCGGAACAAGAGCAGCACCGTATATTTTCAATAGACTCACAGACTCAATTTGCCGTTTTATGAATAAGTCTGGTTTTGTATGTTTCAATTATCTAGATGACTTCCTTTTAATCGGTAAGGATTACGATAATTGCAGGGAAGCCCAGCTTTTCCTACACAGGACTTTAAGATCCCTTGGATTTTACATAGCTTATCCCAAAGTAAGAAGTCCTTCTCAAATACAGAAATACTTAGGTATTATCGTTAACTCTCGTACATTAGAGTTAAGTCTCCCAGAAGACAAACTTTACAAATTAAAGGACGAAATTGCGTTTTTCGAAGGTCGCCACAAGGCGACACGCAAATAACTTCAAAGGTTGTGTGGAGTCCTTTCTCATTGTGCAACGGTAGTGCGCGGAGGACGTACCTTTAGTAGAAGGATAATAAACATGTTATCCGGTTTTTCTGTAAAGAAACGATATATCACTTTGTCTAAAGAGTTTTTCTTAGACTTAGAATGGTGGAAATCGTTCTCGAAAGTATTCAATGGTACTCAGATAATGGTAAAACCATCTTGTGATTCTCCAGTAGTCTACACTGACGCTTCTAGTTCAGGCTATGGAGGAACCTTTGGATCAGATTGGTTTGCTGGGTTTTGGGACGATAATCATGATCGTTTCATCCCAGAAAAACATTTTGTATCTTCACCCATTTTTCCTATCACGGAAAATATCAATGTCCAGGAATTGGATCCTATTGTTGAATGTATCTTGAGATGGGGTGAATCATGGAGGAATAAAATCGTTTTATTCTATTCCGATAATACTCAAGTGGTTGCTGCCATTACCACTGGTCGAAGCGGTAACAAATCCTCCATGGTCTTATTACGGTTAATATTTTGGTTATGTATAGTTTATAATTTACACTTAAGATGTCAACATATTGCAGGTATCTTAAACATTGATGCAGACACCATATCTCGTTTTTCTGCTGATACCATTCTGCCTTTACATTTGTGTTGTAGTACCAAAGGAGAACGAATATGTCCAAGAATTGGACCGAAAGGCGGCAGAGATTCGCTCCATGGCTTGGGCGCCATCCACCTGGAGAACCAAAGTATCGCAATGGAGACGATATTTAACCTTTTGCAAGATGATTGATATTTCTCCTTTACCTATGGACACTAAGTTACTTTGTCGCTACATGGTACATTAGTCATCGGATTTATCATATCGTTCAATCGACAATTATGTTAGTGGAGTCATTTCACTAAACAAGTATTATAGTTATGAGGTTGATCATCTCAGAGACAATTTTGAAGTATCGTGTACTCTTTCTGGACTAAAGAGAATGCTCGGAGATCCGGAGCCTTATCGTCCTACTTTATCGGTTAATGACCTAATGAATATGTTTGCTTATGTAGATTTTTCTAATCAACATAAATTATGTATGTGGGCGGCTATCGTCACAAGTTTCAGGTCGTTACTACGAAAAAGTCACTTGGTGTTTGACGAGTTATCACCTCATTGTTTGTCTAGAGATTGTTTATCATTTTTCGATTGGGGTGTAGAGATAAGAGTTTCTTCTTCCAAGACTATACAACACTCCCAAAGACGTCATTGTATCCCAGTGACAAAAACTTTGAATAAAGCCTTATGTGCTTTCCATTGGTTATCGGTAATTATCACAGAATCCTCCCATTTACCTAAGGATTCACCTGTACTTATGTTGAAGAAAGGCGATAATTATAAACCTCTATATTATTATCACTTACTATCCTTTTTGAAAAGGTTGTTTTCGTTATGTGGTATCAATGAAGCCCGTAAAGGGGTTCATTCTCTCCGTAGATCCGGAGCATCCTTTATGCACCAATGTGGTCTCCCAATAGAGGATTTCCAGTACACAGGACACTGGAAGTCTCTAACAGCATTGATTTATTTAACTAAACCTTTTCCACTTCGTGTATTATCAGATACTAAGGTTTTTTCTTCTTTATCTTCTATGAAATATTAATGGCGTTTAAAGTCAGAAAAAATACTCCTGAAGCGCATATTACCTGTTTCACTTACTTACTTATTAATGGACACGAACTATCTAAGATAGTTAGAAGTATTAATGTAAGAGGGCGCCACCTGACTTATCGACTGAGGGCGCTGCACACCTCACTACTCACCGATGTTAATAAATATAGAGGAGTCAGAAAAAATACTCCTGAAGCGCATATTACCTGTTTCATTTACTTACTTATTTATATTCAAATAGACCCTCCTGGGCCTGGACAATCTATATCCACCCTTAGAAAGTCTCATTTCCTTATTTTAGGCCTGAAATCTACGGGATTTTAGATATCGTGACTATCTGCCTTCTTTATCAATTCTGGGGAGGGAATTGCATGAAACTCACCTCAAATGGACATAGGATCACTTTATCTAGTCAAGAGGAAGCCTTCTGTGTATTGAAAATTTATTTTGAAAGACATTTTTGTTTTTACTCATTTTTGACATAAGGGGATGGCCCAGGGTTCAATTTTGGGTCGATCTAGCTTTGGATTAGAACTGCATCAATTTATATTTTAATAGACCCTCCTGGGCCTTGACAATCTATATCCACCCTTAGTAAGTCTCATTTCCTTTTTTTAGGCCTGAAATCTACGGACTTTTAGATATCTTGACTATCTGCCTTCTTTATCAATTCTGGGAAGGGAATTGCATGAAACTCACCTCAAATGGACATCGAATCACTTTATCTAGTCAAGAGGAAGCCTTCTGTGTATTGAAAATTTATTTTGAAAGACATTTTTGTTTTTACTCATTTTTGACATAAGGGGATAGCCCAGGGTCCAATTATGAGTTGATCTAGCTTTGGATTAGAACTGCATCAATTTATATTTTAATAGACCCTCCTGGGCCTGGACAATCTATATCCACCTTTAGAAAGTCTCATTTCCTTTTTTTAGGCCTGAAATCTACGGGATTTTAGATATCGTGACTATCTGCCTTCTTTATCAGTTCTGGGAAGGGAATTGCATAAAACTAACCTCAAATGGACATAGGATCACTTTATCTAGTCAAGAGGAAGCCTTCTGTGTATTGAAAATTTATTTTGAAAGACATTTTTGTTTTTACTCATTTTTGACATATGGGGATAGCCCAGGGTTCAATTATGGGTCGATCTAGCTTTGGATTAGAACTGCATCAATTTATATTCAAATAGACCCTCCTGGGCCTGGACAATATATATCCACCCTTAGAAAGTCTCATTTCCTTTTTTTAGGCCTGAAATCTCGGACTTTTAGATATCATGACTATCTGCCTTCTTTATCAGTTCTGGGAAGGGAATTGCATGAAACTCACCTCAAATGGACATCGAATCACTTTATCTAGTCAAGAGGAAGCCTTCTGTGTATTGAAAATTTATTTTGAAAGACATTTTTGTTTTTACTCATTTTTGACATAAGGGGATAGCCCAGGGTCCAATTATGAGTTGATCTAGCTTTGGATTAGAACTGCATCAATTTATATTCAAATAGACCCTCCTGGGCCTGGACAATCTATATCCACCTTTAGAAAGTCTCATTTCCTTTTTTTAGGCCTGAAATCTACGGGATTTTAGATATCGGGACTATCTGCCTTCTTTATCAGTTCTGGGAAGGGAATTGCATAAAACTAACCTCAAATGGACATAGGATCACTTTATCTAGTCAAGAGGAAGCCTTCTGTGTATTGAAAATTTATTTTGAAAGACATTTTTGTTTTTACTCATTTTTGACATATGGGGATAGCCCAGGGTTCAATTTTGGGTCGATCTAGCTTTGGATTAGAACTGCATCAATTTATATTCAAATAGACCCTCCTGGGCCTGGACAATATATATCCACCCTTAGAAAGTCTCATTTCCTTTTTTTAGGCCTGAAATCTCGGACTTTTAGATATCGTGACTATCTGCCTTCTTTATCAGTTCTGGGAAGGGAATTGCATGAAACTCACCTCAAATGGACATCGAATCACTTTATCTAGTCAAGAGGAAGCCTTCTGTGTATTGAAAATTTATTTTGAAAGACATTTTTGTTTTTACTCATTTTTGACATAAGGGGATAGCCCAGGGTTCAATTTTGGGTCGATCTAGCTTTGGATTAGAACTGCATCAATTTATATTTTAATAGACCCTCCTGGGCCTGGACAATCTATATCCACCCTTAGAAAGTCTCATTTCCTTTTTTTAGGCCTGAAATCTACGGACTTTTAGATATCGTGACTATCTGCCTTCTTTATCAATTCTGGGAAGGGAATTGCATGAAACCCACCTAAAATGGCATCGAATCACTTCATCTAGTCAAGAGGAAACCTTCTGTGTATTGAAAATTTATTTTGAAAGACATTTTTGTTTTTACTCATTTTTTACATAAGGGGATAGCCCAGGGTCCAATTATTGGTGGATCTAGCTTTGGATTAGAACTGCATCAATTTATATTAAAATAGACCCTCCTGGGCCTGGACAATCTATATCCACCCTTAGAAAGTCTCATTTCCTTTTTTTAGACCTGAAATCTACAGACTTTTAGATATCGTGACTATCTGACTTTTTATCAATTCTGTCAATTCTGGGAAGGGAATTGCATGAAACTCACCTCAAATGGACATAGAATCACTTTATCTAGTCAAGAGGAAGCCTTCTGTGTATTGAAAATTTATTTTGAAAGACATTTTTGTTTTTACTCATTTTTGACATAAGGGGATAGCCCAGGGTTCAATTTTGGGTCGATCTAGCTTTGGATTAGAACTGCATCAATTTATATTCAAATAGACCCTCCTGGGCCTGGACAATCTATATCCACCCTTAGAAAGTCTCATTTCCTTTTTTTAAGCCTGAAATCTACAGACTTTTAGATATCGTGACTATCTGCCTTCTTTATCAATTCTGGGAAGGGAATTGCATGAAACTCACCTCAAATGGACATAGAATCACTTAATCTAGTCAAGAGGAAGTCTTCTGTGTATTGAAAATTTATTTCGAAAGACATATTTGTTTTTACTCATTTTTGACATAAGGGGATAGCCCAGGGTTCAATTTTGGGTCGATCTAGCTTTGGATTAGAACTGCATCAATTTATATTCAAATAGACCCTCCTGGTCCTGGACATTCTATATCGACCCTTAGAAAGTCTCAATTCCTATTTTAAGGCCTGACATCTACTTATTTAGATGTTGTGACCATCTGCCTTCTTCATCAGTTCTATATTCTGCTGGGGTGGACAGCATTTACCAATCTGTTCACCCTCTTGGTCGCCTCGCCTCCTCGTGGTGCAGACCGGATATGCTTGCAGCAACCGGGGTGGGTGGGGAGTTAGCTTAGTGGTAAAGAGCACGGGACTTTGTTGATTCGGGTCCCACTGCAGCCACTTTTCTCCTACACCCCCCAGCAGTGGTAGATTTACTGCTATATCAAAGGCCAATCCTTCTCATACCATGTCTATGTGGTGTTGGAAGTAAAAGAACTCTCACTTCGGTAAATGTGTAGGGGTGGGATTTCTTCCTAAATTCATTTCATAGATTCGATCACCACCCTTGTGGTGTAAAAGAACCTTGAGAAAGTCTGGTGAGAACCTTCAATGGTTAACTGGACGTTAAATCAAACCCACAAATAATCTGGGAAGGAAATTGCCTGAAACTCGACTCAAATGGACATGTATGGGTCATTCAACCAGAAAATGTACTTTTGTTGAAAATCATACTTTTTGGGGGTCAATGGGCTATAATTTCATTATTATTGAATTTTTTTTATTTATTTTTTTTATGTGCATTTAAATTAGCTAAAAAGTGCATGTCCTTTTGATATTTCTAAAGTTTAGTACTATTTCTTTTGTGGAAACTATTAATATATATTCCCTAATTGATTTATTTCCTGAAGCTATGTAGATTGGCTGTTGTTTAGTAGTATTTTCCCTTATTTCTAAGGCTCCACAAAATTTTTAGATGTATTTCAATGAAAAGTGTGCCTTTTCAGCAAATGTAATAGGTTATATTTGGCATAGCCTCATGACTATATATATGGTATACTTCCCAAACATGCACTTAAATCTCTGTACATACATCAATTTCTCACATATGTATATGATTTTAGGTCAACTCAAACAGGGTTTTTTTCCAGCCGAATAATGAAAAAAAAATCGATTTTACACAATCGATATCGCAGACGTGACGAGTTGCATTTAGCACTCTCCACTCCTCCATATTGGTGCTAACTTGGTACAAAACTTACTGAGTAATGTGGCCATAGGGTCTGTAGTGTAAGAGTAATAAATTGCTTCCTTAGTCCCCGCACTATGCGAGAACAAGGAAAGTAATTTTGGAGGAATCATGTCCGTGATATTTATCACGTCCGAGAGATCAATCGAAGGGGGGAAAGCCGATCACCAGAACAGGATGTTATCCCTTTTAACTGCGCATGGGCCCCCACTCTGGCACTGCAGCGGGAAGAGGACACATCCAGCTAATGTGAGTACTCCACATTTCTTCTCTGCTAGCATTATTTTTCCATCCCGGACATGATTTTCTGTGTTAATAGTGATAACTTGGAATTTGTGATTCTGTAGAATCCATTTTCTTGAAAAGTTGACAAGTATTTACCAAAATTTTGTGGTTTGAAATAAAGAGCAGATTGATGCCTTCCCAAGATGGCTGCTACTGGAAGCATAATCTCTTTTGTTTTTTCTTAATATTTGCCTATCATACTCCATATGTAATGAAAAATTGAAATGATTATCAGATTCTGCTACTCTCTATATATAGTGGTTCATTTTCATGTCGGACGTGATGCATGATTTTTCAAAACCATATTTGAAGTATAAGACTTGAACAAACCTTGGAAAAAATCACCTGGAATACTGAAGACAGTTACATTCTGTGGTATGATGAAAAAACGAAATGGTTTTGAGGAAATTCTTTTATGACATTTTTGGCAAAAATCTGATTTTGGTAATATTTTTGTTCTAACAGCCATCATATTAAGTTCATGGGCAAATTATCTATTCTAAATATAAGTCTGAACAATAGTCATACAAAGAAGACAATTTCTCAAAACAAATGTACCTTTCTAAACTTATTTAATAGGTAATTTGCTAATTTTTGTCTTTTCTCTTTTTTCAGTTTTAGGGCCATCCATGAAATTTTGTATGCACAATTTCCAAAATGTTCTACCCCACCAACCCTCCCCCCTACCTTATTTTTTTCACAATAATATACAGAAGTAGCCTATGCACAAAATTTTAACCCCCCTCCCCCCCAACCAACCCCACTCAGTGCGTACATACTTCATGGATGGCCCCCTACGTATCACCCTATGTTGAAAGTATGGGGCGTAAACTCTTACCTCCCGAAGAGAGGAAATCTAAGCACTCATCTAAGGACTGGAGGAACAAGGAGATGAGAAAAGCCAGGTTCCGCAAGCGGGAGGCGAAACTCAAGCGTCTAGAGAGGAAGAAAAATAAGACCAACTTGACGGACAAGGAAAAGGCTCGGCGTCGCAAATTAGATGCTTTACGTGCATTACACTACAGGAAAAGGAAAGCTGCTGCTGCACTGGAGGACACTGACACCAGTGATTTCGACAATGGCGTACCTGAGCCTGCTGATCCTACACCGCCTCAAGTACCTGCTGATCCTGCGCCGCCTCAAGTACCTGCTGATCCTGCACTGCCTCAAGTACCTGCTGATCCTGCACTGCCTCAACTACCTGCTGATCCTGCGCTGCCTCAACTACCTGCTGATCCTGCACTGCCTCAACTACCTGCTGATCCTGAGCCGCCTCAACTACATGCTGATCCTGCACCACCTCAAGTACCTGCTGTTCCTGTACGGCCTCAAGTACCTTCTATTGCTGTACCTTCATTTTGGCTTGTGACACCACTTCCCAAGCTGCCTTCTTCATCCGATGACAGTAAGGATGTTTTTTTTTCTACGCAGTCGTGTGTCCCAAGGACAACAGGCAGGGACATCCTGGAGTAGGCCTAAGAGCCTCCAGAGGGCTACATCTGATGAGACACGAAGCAGTGGAGTTTCTCTGGCCTCACAGTCATCTCTGTCTCTGGCCTCACAGTCATCTCTTGCTTCACAGCCGTCTCAGTCATCTCTTGCTTCACAGCCGTCTCAGTCATCTCTTGCTTCACAGCCGTCTCAGTCATCTCTTGCTTCACAGCCGTCTCAAAGTTCACAGTCATCTCTGACATCAGTGCCAGTAGCATCAACTCCAACCCCAGACTAGTGTCAGCGACTTCTTGACGACATAAGGTAAATAATATGCATTATAATTGTTTTTTTGTCGTCATCATTCTTGCCATCGTCGTTCTTGTTTACATTGTTTGAAGTTATTTAATTCCATTGTTTCTTCTCTTTTAACTATTCTTCGGAACTGTTTTTCTATGTGAAATGGAGAAGTGCTCCTCCGGAGAAAAGACTGGCTGGAGGTATAGCATGGTCATGCTAGGTAAATTTCTCTTTTACTACTGAACTACTACTAACATGAAAGTAAAAGTCACACTACTATATTGGAAATTCATAATTGTGCTATGCCTTTTTATAGTGACCTTTGAAAATGGCTGTTAAATAATGAATACCCTTTTTTCTCAAATCTAATGGATTTTTTTACTATGCTTTTTGTAAAGTCTTTATTGCATTTCTTTGGAACAATAGTTCTTCCTTGCAAAATGGACGTAAACTACCCAAACCATCGAAATCAATTTTTACCAATTCTTGTAGAGTAAATGGCAGTAACTACTCTATTTTTAATATTGACCCTAACTAAATGTCACTTACTTTATCCCCCTGAACTTTACAACAGTTCTGCAAGATTTCTTAAACAACATTTCCCTCATTTGCACACTTCAGGACGCCATCCTCTGTTGAAGGGTCGAGCAGCCAGCGTACTCCCCGCAAGAACCACCTGTACTACAAACTACAGCTGGAGAGGGAGGCCCGTCATGTAGCAGAACGGGAGGTTCAGGCCCTACGTAAGCGGCTTCAACGACTGGAGTCGCAAAAAGAACCTGTTTAGGTGTCATATGAGGACTTCCTTGCTGGTCTGGGTAAGTACTTCTTTTCTTTACCACACCTGAAAATATGCAATACAAATTGTCAGTGAATATTCTTTTTGGTTATTGCATTTTTCTCTTTTCCAGGGGCATCTCCTTACTTGGAAATCCTGACATTGAATGTTGTCTTGGCTATTGCATTTTTCTTTTTTTTCCAGGAACATCTCCTGACTTGGAAATCCTGACATTGAATGTTGTCTTGGCTATTGCATTTTTCTTTTTTTTTCCAGGCACATCTCCGCACATGGAAATACTGCATTTTAAACAGACATGGAATTTTTCCTGAGCTATTGCATTTTCCCTTTTTCCAGGCACTACTCCTGAGGCTGTAGAGGCGCAAGATAGTGATAGTGATGTCTTGAGTTTGGATGCGGCCGAGGACATCTCTACAGATGCACACAACGAGGTAGCTCCAGGCAATCTCCCTCAAGAGGATGCATTGCTTTCTTCTTTATCCTCCCCCAAGGAAGTGAAGTCTCTCCGTGCCCAGAAGCAGCTTGCAGCAGATATTGATATTGACCGACGAACAGTTTTATCTGGTCCTCGTGCACCTTCTCTTAAACATAGAAAGTATAGTGGTGTAAAGAAAAATGTCATTGACTTCCTCACTAGATGTGAGCACTCCATTACTCTTCCAGGCAAAAAAGATGTTGTCAAAGTAAACAAGAGAAAGGTACAAAAAGTACAACTAACTGAGTTCATGTACATTCTTCATAAACAGTACAACACTGAATTTCCTAATGCAAAAGTCAGCAGATCTTACTTTTATAGTATCCGCAGGTCTGCCAAGCACATCCTTCCTGTGTCATGCCGCAATTGCAATGTGTGCTTGTGTGTTTAACACCAAAACTGTGCTCTCAAACTTTATTCTGTTAGAACACTTGGACTGCCAATACTTCCTGATACTTTTGTGAAGCAGTCAGAAAATGTCATCCATGAAAAACTCCTTGCTGCCCTTGAAGTCATTAAGTACCAGCAGTGGAAGCATGTTGAAGTCACCTACGGTGATCAGCAGGTGTGCAAAAAGTTGAAACTTGTATACGAGGAGTCCGAAAGGGACAATTTCACCACACAGCTTCTTAGCAACCATACTGTTATGTCACAGCATATAGAGAAAGTGTATGCCCAATATGGGGCTGCACGCTTTGTACGGTTTGAGCTTCCACATACCCACTGTTCCATACACATGGATTTTGCAGAAAATTGGAAAGTAAGTTATCCCTATGAGCCACAGCCAGCTTATTATTCTAAAGATCCCGTTACTGTTCATCCCGTAGTGATTCACTACAAGGATGACAATGTCACAAAGCTCCTGACTCTAGCTTTGGTTACTGACGACCGATGTCATGATGCCGGTGCTGTATTTGCCTTTCTTAAGGTGATAAATCAGGTTATTACCAACCAGCTTCCTTTCGTATCTTGGGTACATTACCTGACAGGCATTGGTGCAGCAGCAAAGAGAATGGCCGACAATGAGGTCAAGAAAGACAACAACATTGAAAATGCAAACCAGTTTGCCGATGCAGGGAATAAGCAAGAGGGGACATCTGTTCAGTACATATGCGTACCTTTTTATATCATTTCTTTTATTGATAGTATGATCCCGATTTAGTTTTGCCAATGCATAGATCACCCACGCCATGTTGTTTATTTACATTCTGAAGCCCGCGCATGCGCTCACAAAATTAGTCAGAAAGGTGACACGGCCGATGACGTCACTTACCGGATACAGTATTGTTGTCAAGTGGAAACTCTCCCCACTCTCCCAGCAGAGATCTTGCGCTCTACTTCCTGCGGCCGCTGATATCTCTGCCCCAACCTGCCTGTTTTAGGCTCAAATCTGGCCCATATGCCAGTTTTTGAAATATCTTAAATTCTTAGCGCTTTGGGCAGTATTTTGTGGTTTACATGTAAATAGATATGCAGGTAATTATATGGTAAATGATTTACACTCATTTCTGTTATTTGTTGTATCAAATCAGGTAAAGTCTTAGGGATTACTTTCTTCATTGGAAGGCACCTCATGTGTTACAGGGTTTTGTTTGTCAACATAACACATGTGCTCACTCAAAGGGGCAGTCTGATCAACACTAGATTCACATCATAAAGTGGCTTAGAGATGAAAAAGAAACAGCTGGATTGTCTGATAACCCAATTTAACAATTCCTATATTTCCAAACTAATGATATGTGAGTTGTTTGACTCGTATAACTTTTGACAGTTGCCTTGTTTTGAATCTGAAATGTTCGCTGGTCTCCCCTGTCCTTTGTGGATACCCAGGGAACAGGCTTTGGGTTGGGGCAGAGACTTAGCCTGGCAGCCTGGCCTAGTTAGACTAAAGGCCAGGCAACGGGTTGCAGTTTCGTGGTGCATTATTGGTAACGCCTCCATTTTTCTGTTGCATTGTGGGATTGGCAGACCACCAGATACACTGGTTCCCGGGGTATCCACTAGGGGGTTCGGCAGAGATATATGCAGAACCCACCCTGGCCCTAGTGACGACGGGACGTACTACAGTCTAGTTGAAGGTCGTAGGAACCCGTTACCTGTCCCTTATTTATATGGACAGGGAACCAGTCTAGCAGAGACTAAGCACAGTGCTAGCGCCGCGAAAGATCTGGGGGAGAGTGAACTCTCCCATCGGCCTCTCCCTTCGGGTATATCTCCGAGGAGCCCCCTAGCGGATACCCCGGGAACCAGCGTATACTACAGTCTGGACTGGTTCCCTGCCCTAATGAAATAAGGGACAGGTAACCGGTTCCACAGGCACGACCTTCAACCACGCTACTCTGTGCTTTAAATTTGGCTAGTGACCGCCTGTGACTAGCAGATACCCCGGGAACCAGCGTTGTGGTTTGGCTGGTATCTCTCTACTCTGTGCTGGTATCCACCTAGTATACAACTAATTCCGCCGAGCCCTCTAGCGGATGAGCGGGGAACCAGGAGGCGTAGCCAATAATGCACCATAAAAATGGAACCCGTTACCTGGCCTATAGTCTAACTAGGCCAGGGGCCTGTTTCAATAGAATGGGTCACTAAACCACTTAGTGACATGTTTAGTGACGCCAATAGTGACTTGAATAACAGAAAAAGTTTGGTCGCGTTGCAATAGGCATGTCACTAAAGGGGAGGTTTGTCTTGTCACTGTTGTGGATGTGTCCCTAGTTTGGGACAACACATGTGGGGTACCCTATCTCTCTTACTCATGTCCTACTGGGGACAAGTGGTGTCAAGGTGAAGGTCACCACATAAATTAGCGACTGCGCCTGGGTAATTCTACACTGGACACCAGGGCAGCATTTTCTATGACAAAATTCAAATGCGAATATCGTTGGATTTCATGGGCCGATATCCTTCATATTTGGCATGTTTATAAGTTGTATGTGTCCCTAACTGGGGTTAAAGTTTCATAGCTTTATTCCTATGGTAAGTAAAATTATGTGTTTGTGACATCAAAAACGAGAGGGTATACCCTCTCGCTATTTAAGACACTACACTGTCTACAGTGACCCTTTTAGTGACTGGACACCCACTTCTGAAATGGTACAAGCCACTATTTGCGTTGTCTGTGTCGCAGAATCGGTTGTCCCTAAACTACAGGGGCCTGTTTCAATAGAATGCGTCACTAAGCCACTTAGTGACATGTTTAGTGACCCCAATAATGACTTGAATAGCAGAAAATCTTCGGTCTCGTTTCAGAAGGCATGTCACTGTAGGGGAGGTGTGTCTTGTCACTATTGTGGATGTGTCCCTAGTTTGGGACAGCATAGCGGAAAAACATGTGGGGTACCCCATCTCACATACTCATGTCCTACCAGGAACAAGTGCCATCCAGGTGAAGGTCACTGCATAAATTAGTGACAGCCTTGAATAATTCTACACTGGCCACCAGAGCAGCATTTGCTATGACAGAATTCAAATGTGAATATCGTTGGATTGCATGAGCCGATCTCCTTTATATTTGGCATGTTTATAAGTTGTATGTGTCCCTAACTAGGGTTAAATTTTCATAGCTTAATTCCTACAGGAAGTCAAGTTACGCATTTGTGACAATAGAAGCGAGAGGGTATACCCTCTCGCTATTTAGGACACAACAGTGACACCAATAGTGACCGGACATGGGTTTTTTGAAATGGTGAAGCCACTATTAGCGCCTGTCTGGAACATACACTCGCGGAATGGCTTGTCACTAAACTACTGAAATGCTACCTGTCGCTATCATATCCCAGGACACAGTAACGGACGTCCTACAGGCTATTGAAACGGGTCCCTGCACCGCAACCTGACGCTTTCGTGTCACTACGCCCGTTAACGGACGTCCTACAGACTATTGAAACGGGCCCCAGGCTGCCAGGCTAACTACAGAGTACAGTCTAACTCTGCACGTCACGTGGATAAGGTGTGAACTACATGTGTGGAAGTAGCGCCATCTTACAGCTAATAGGGGAACAGATGGGAGAGCGAGACGATCTTGAGTAGGCCACTGCGACCGTTTTTCTAATCCAGGTCTTTCAAGTCCGTGGTAGGGCAAAAGGTAGAATATAAGGCAGGATTACCAAGCTTTGGAAGCCCCGCGCATCTACCTCTCTACGCTCAGGTGGTGGGAGGCGGAGTACCAGTTACCAAGGAAGAGACACAGGCGAGGTACCAGCTAGGTATGCTATTACGCTGGTTTCCGGGATATGTCATACTAGGCGGGAATCAGCAAAGATCCTCTAGAGATTTTTATTTGTTTCTGATTTAAGCAAATAATTTAAAATACTCTTCTATGAAAGAAAGTTTAATTTCACCGCTTAGAACTGTTAACCAGACAAGCACGACCCGATATCCATTTTCACCACTCGGCAATCTTTGACAATATCAGTTGCTGCGAGCCGGTTCCCGTAAAATAGTTGTTTTGATGGTGGACGCCAAGCAGGGATTCCGTCGGTATGTTGTACTGAAATTGTCGTATATCTTGGCACGTTGTACTTTATTTTCTGTTTGTTGCCGTAACACACTCCAATTGAATTTGATTTAGCGATACGGTATCGTATATGTTCAGGCACCCCATATGCAAAGCAAAAGCCACCTGTCAGCCCATGATGTCTTGTATTTTTAACTCCCGTGCCTTCTATCGAGGGTATGACATGAACTAATCAACTCCCTAGCAACAAGACCTCTTGGCTCTCCGAGGGTAAAACATTAGGGGTTGCACTTGCTCGTTTATATCGACCTCTGTTGAAGTATTTGCACCTAAATCTGTTAAGGATCGAGAGAACTGACTGCAAATATATGTACAGGCCTAACAGTGAAACCTTTAAAACCTATAAAAAACCTAGGCTACATTTTGATTCATGAGCCTTTATATTTTCAAAGGAACCTATATTGCTAAATAACCTACAAAAACCTTTATTTTCACTGCGATGTATGCAGGAAATCTTAAAAGTTAACTTCACACAAAGTAATATTGTCAAATGACAAGAAATCTACATTATTGGTTTATTTAAGAGATCATAAAAGTGTTTAAGAATCAACAGTTTACTGAGTTAGTGTGACTTCTTGCCAGGCTGGCTTGCCTGTTGGAAACTTGTATACATGAGCCAGACATTCTGACGTCCTGCAATGTAGTACTGGGTACATTTTTTAGAAGTCAAGTACTGAAAATAAGCGATTCACTGTATTTTGGCTCTCATTATGCTGAATATATTAACCCTAAAAACCTATAAAAGCCTATGTTTTGGGCCTTGAGAAACCTGTAAGAACCTATATTTTGATTTTCAAAACCTATACAAAGAACCAGAACCCCTGCAAAGCCCACTCACTGTGCAGCCCTGTGGCTGAGTCGTACAGGGGAGCAAAACATCCGGTTCACGCTTCTAGCATGTCCGACTACATCTGTTAATATCATAATAATGTACCCTGGTACCCGGGGTATCCGCCAGGGGTTTCGGCGGAGATATACTCACGCCACTGTTTCCATGTGTCAAATGGTTAACAGGAAGTCCATCTCCCCTGTATCTTGAAAACAAAGCTTGCCATGAGTTCTTCCCATTCTCCGATCCGGCCAGGAAGTAGGTGGAGCTACGAACCCGCTGGGCGGCCATTTTGGAGAAGCACCTCCGCAATGCTAAACCTATGGAACCGTTCGGACATCCATTTATGATACTTTTTAATGTGTGAGGATGTTTTAAGTAATTCTGAAGCAATTCCCCTGACAAAAGCAGACTTCCCTGGTAATTTCAGATCAAATAATTATCTGGTAGACCCAGTTAAGGCTATAATGCGATGTCAACAAATCGTCGAAGCACCCGGTTTTCTTCGAGTTGGCACATTTAAATTATGTTGAAATAATGTAAGTATTCCCATTTCAATTATTACATGTACAGAGTACACAGGAGGAGGTCGATTAGTAAAGTTCTTCGCCATTTTAGACTCTGACAGCGCTTTGTATTCACCAGCAAAGATGGCGGATCGATCCATTGTCAGGTGAATTTGCATAATTTGGAGGGTATTTTGAAACGGAAGTCAGCGGCCGGATCGGTGAATAAGCGCAACACTGAACAGCCATGAGGGGGCCTTCCAGGGGTTCTGGTTCTTTGACCTATATTGAGGGAGCAGGGCACTGAGAGGTCTGTATATACTGATGTCAGATTTCAAACATCAGTTCGAGTATACTTAAAGTGAGAATTCCACCAATCAGACTAAAACGTTGTATGGAGGTTGCCGGTAGATCTGGTCTATTTGGAACATATGTCAGGATGGTGGAATCACTCGCTAGATGTTCCAGCAGGCATTGGCTCTAAGTTACAGGGTGAAATTGACGTCTGTTGGAGGATATTGGAGGTTGTTGGGACGTCGCCTCACAGTTGCTGAGTGTCTGCTAGGGTGTCTGGCCATCTGCCAGCTGAAACACGCTTCCACAAGCTAGATTTTTTTACCCAGCATCCCAACCAATGTACATTTTCCCATCCACCAGATGCCATATCTCCCACCAGACAATAATTGATCTATTATTTTTTTCTCTGCTGGAACTGGGTGTCTGGCAGATTGATTTGAAGAGTACGGCACCCGCCCAAAAGCTCTGCTGGGACCCACGTTGAGGGAACGCCGTCAACGTGAATGGTCAGCACCCACAACAGCCGAAGATCGATTCACTCTGGCAATGACGGTAGTTTGGGTAGAATTTTAGCGCCAGAGTCGGCTATACACATTCATGACATCAATCCTTATCTTTATTTACCTTCATTGTTCGGTAAACTGCAGTATATTGGGATATTTGACGTCCTCTGACCGTTTCCATACAAATCCTGACATGGTGGCACTCTGCTCTGCTCGAAACGCTGCTTTCACAGATTCAGAGTGGCATAGAGTGGCGGAGGTTTTAGTGGAGCAGCGACTCATTTAGGGACCATCTGGCCAGACGTTTCAACAGACATCTTTCGAAAGGTCAGCTGGGACGTCTGCTTTGTGGCAAAAGAGCGTCTTTTTAGTGGAATTCTCGCTATAAAGTGTGTGTTCTTACTCGCCATAGGGACACCTATTCGACTAACCAGGCGAAAATATGGTACACCAACCACACACCATCCATACAGCGTTTGTCAGCAGACCTGGCCTCAAAGAGGTATCGGCCTGGTTGGTGGAACTGCTTGCCAGCGGTTCTAGTAGGTACCAGGTTTTGTTTGCTGGGTGAAATCAGTACCTGTCAGTGGAGTTTGTTAACATATTGCCTCAAGGTTGCTTAACATTTGCTGGGACTCCACACCACCGGCTGGCTGAAATAGTTGTTCCACACTGTTCCACCAGCTAGCTTTTGAACCCGGTGTCCCATCCAGTCTACATATTTTCGCCGGCCTAGCGGGATTTCTTCCAGCTGGCAAAAACTGATTTATTAGTTTAAGCCAGCTGGAACTGCGCAGCCGGCCAATAGGTTTGATGAGAGCACGGCACCTGTTTTGAAAGTTCACTGCCAGAGACACCGTCAACAAGAATGGTCAATACCCACAATGGCCTTACCCACAAACAGAGACCAAAAGTATGGACAGTTGCGGTGGTTTGTTGAGAATTTTAGCGCTAGTGTTAGCTATACACATATAATATCAACATTATCTTCATTTACCTTCATTGTTCGGTTAAGCGCAGAATTCAGTGGATATTTGACAAGCTATCACCGTTCCTGTACAAATCCTATCATGGCAGCACTCTCCTTTGCTCGATCACTGAATTTTGCGCTGCCTGAGCAGCATATATGGAGCCACTTTCAAGGAACCCCTTACCGACTGAGCAGGTAACTTACATTCACGTTAATGCAGTCAGCATCCACCAGATTGCACCACACTGGTCCCCACTGCTGTGCCTGGCAGGTACTGGGTTTTGGTGTGTGAAAGATCAGGCTTTGGTTGCCGGTAAAAAAGGTGGTTAGTGGACGCCCACGGTAAAAAAAAAAACCCAGCTATTTTCGGCCAACTGGAGACCAGGCTGTGGGTAGGAGTTCAACTGAGAGGCCAGCCCAGCATTGAAGAACGCCTAGTTGGTGGAACACACGCTTTATGAATGAAGTAGTCAATATTACAAGATCTAGAACTTGTCCTAGACCTAAATCTACTCGGGGGTTGGGGGGGGGGGGGTGAGGAGGCGGTGGTTGGGCAGTTTGGAGGGTGGTTTCTTTTAAGTCGCTGACCTTTGTACACTCTGCAGGGGGTAAGAGAGGGATGGTCACAAGCATATCACACCTCCAATTTTTGTAATTGGACATGGACTTTACACTAAAAGTAATCTAAAAACCCTAAGCATATAAGCGACAGAAAGTGTACATATGCAAGGGGGGGGGGGGGGTCGTCCTGAAAAACATATTCTGTGCACAGTGTGTGTTTGTTGGGGGGGGGGGGGGGGTCAGTTTTTCCCAGTCGTATTTTCCTTTTCTGGCACTTGGTAAACAGTATACTACATTTTATAATTGAATTGTTGAATAGTATGAAACATCTTTCAATGGTTTTAGTCCAATGTCAGTTATTCTTAAAATAGTCCCAAGTCCAAGGAATGTGTGGATGCAATGTCCATCCATTATTGGTCCATAAAACTTCCACGACTGTAATAGGATTGGGTGCAGGCATAACCCAGTCAGTGTCGCTCTCATGATGTGGGCAGACCAGCTGCTACCGCATCCTTAGAAGCAGAGACTTCAACTTCACTTCTCGTGGCTCTGAGATTCTCCCAAATAAATTCATGAAGCTGTGTTACTATTGCAGCTAATCTCTAGTGAGTAACCGTTGAACCTAATGCTTCATCAATTCATATTAGCACATATGACTTTGTATTGTTAACACTATGGTACTGCTTGCGCAGTAAACTGGCTAAAGAAAATGGTCGTTGAGTTGTTTGATTATCGCTGTTTGTTTAAAAGTGAACTCTTCATTTTCAGAGCCCTTTCTATATAAACTGAGCGCTACTTAATCTGCCAAGATGATGGAATTAAACCTCACCCGTGTTGACTACCTCCAAGTAAGTAGATATCACATGTTAAAAAACTAAACAAGTTTGATCGATAACAGTATCCCTCAGCCATACTATCTGACATACAAGAAACGAAAGTCACAGTGGCAAGTCCTCTACCAGAGTAATAAATTCATTGTAGGAGTTTCCTGTTAACGATTTTTTGTTCCTTTTATTTCACAGGTCGGAATTACTTCTCCAAACTCCATGGCTTTATTGCCACCCACGGGAAAAAAAGATCCTACTCAAAAGGTAAATTTTACAGACATCAACTAAAAAACTGTTAGTAAGATGAAAATAGATATAATATCTACGACTTTTTGAAATGTATTTACATAGACATTAATTGGTTCAAGAAGCTTAAGGACTGATGGTATTAAGAAGTGGACTAGTTTCCAATAGGAAGAACTGCTACTGCAGCAGATGTTGGAATTTTTAATAAATTTTAAAAAAAAGTACTGATGGAAGAGGGCACTACAGTCTCTTACGGTATGGACCACAGGTCTACCTACGCACACACTGCCCATGGACTGCGGCCCCCGCAAAGGAGCAAGTCCACAAGGAGGGTCTCCGTATAGGAGAATTTTCATTTTTATCACTTTGTATAATTTCCTTAAAAAGTATGTTTATTAGAATAAGGCTAGCTTGTCTATTTACTCCAATACCGCATTTGCTCGTCATATCCTTTATTATTAGCAGGTGGACGGTTGGTCTTTAGGTTATGGCTATAGCCTACTGTAGTACAACTGCTTGTAAAGTCACTAAGTGACATGACCACATTTTTGCCTTTTATAGCTAACTAAGTACAGATAGGAATATGATTTCTGTTTTGGACAGAAGGTTTTATGGTGGTTCAATGCCATACAGTTTTGATATTTAGTATTTTGGTATGGATTTTAAAATAACAGTGAAGTCAGTTTGGGGGGGGGGGACATTTGTAGTCACAGGTCCATTTTTAAGAACTCATTTATGCACATATTTCTACCCCTTAAACTGGCTCAATCATAATATGATATGCCTCATTAGAAAGAGAATGAAAAACAGTAGGTGCTAGGAAGTGGAATTTTCAAAGTAGATTCTATATTTACTGAGATATTCAAGTATTTGTTGAAAGTGGGGGGGATTTTGAGTGAAATGGGCATACCCAACAGATGTTTACTCAATAATGATTTACAGTGAGCATTGGTGTAATATTAACCATCTCCATAAGTGGCACTGACAGTTACTTACCCTCTAGGAAGTGTCATTATTTAGGTTAAACTTGTATTTGGCATGATATTCATGTATTTTTGCCTAATTTCAGAGCATGGGGGGGTATCAGCCATCTTTGAATTTTAGTGCAGTCATGTTCCCCCAGAGGACTCTAGTTCCTGTCACTCTCCAAGCATATTGGCACATGCCCTATACCTATATCCTTATAAGAACACTACGTATCTGGTTGAAGCTCAGCCTCACTCTGAACATGGAGCCTGTAGTATGTCAAACCAACATTAGATGGAGCCATAACTAAGTACAGATAGGCATATGATTTATTTTTTTCTTGAGAAGTTTTATAGTAATGCAATATCCTAGTTTTATTATTTAGTATTTTGACATTGATTTAAAAAAGACAAACTACTTTATGGACTTCCCCAAATACCTGACAGGCCCAGTAATCAAAGACTTGTAAGATATGCACAAAACTTGTATAAGTTTCTCCTATTGTAACCCAACACCTCTCTTTCCCCCTCCCCTATACCTCCAATTCCTTCCAACTCCTGTGGGGCTTCCTTGATCTCATAGTAATTAATTGTTGGTGGACCTTGTATTGAGTTTTAAATGTGTCCACCTGCTAATTTGGCCTTTAAAGGCCAATATTTCTATTTTAAAATGCACTCTTAGCTCTTGTTAATATGTACCTGTAGCCTTAGTATCAGAGATTCTTTTGCATTTCGTATCATTTACAACATTTTTTTATGTGTGTACGATAATGGAGTTTATACATATATACACCATCCATTGTAGGGCATGAACACGGTAAGTTAGTTCCAAGTCCGGAGATGTTTCACGCTCTTTTAGAAATAAGCGAGTGATGATTCTGGTCCTTCTATATCATTATTATATCGTGGCATTCCTATGTTGACAATTCACCATATCAATCTGTATCATTTCATTGTAAACCATGAATTTACAAGTGCATTAACATCCGAAAGTGGAGTTTAACGGAAATCGAATGGCTATGCAACACCTGACTGAGAAGTAGCACTTTACTAATCATGTATTTTCTATTTTGGTTGTGTGTTTTCCTGGGCATAATATTAAGACGTTCCTCCTGAAATTATGTGAAGGGTGTTATATAGGACCATGTGTTCTTGTCCGCTGAATCACATTAATCTGACTCCAGAAATCTATCATATATTCAATATTTGGCTAACCCTGCATTACTCGACCTATTTTCTGCACGGATTTCACTCCCAACCGATCCAGAGGGTTGTGCACAAATATAGTACTGCCAACAAATCAAAAATTTTCTTTAATAATGTGTTTCAACAAATGCATTGCTGGAAAATACTGAATGTTTTCCACACAAGGTCCAGACGGGTATATATGATTCGTATTCCTGTCACTGAATATCTTGATACATTTACTCTCTACTATTCTGCACGCTGCTCACTAAAGGAGGAGGTTGATCTAAATGAGAGCAGTGCCTCAACCAGGTCCTTCAAGAAGGGCGACAGGCCGAGATATGCCGTATGCATTTATAAATACAGATAACACACCTTTCACAGAAAGCACTGCATGGTGGAATACTCAGTCGCCGAATGCTCAGACTCCAATGTTTCCCTAGCTTTAAGTTTAATCCTGTGTGCAGTATTCACCTTTTTCTTCAGAATGTTTCTTTTGTGGTTTCCGTCTCCAGACTCATTGCTGAGCATAGATTGAAATCTCCACACTACATCATACTTCAATCTTGAGTTTCTAATTAAGGTCTACGACTAACACTCGATGCATCAGTTTACTTTCATACTACACAAACCTATATACACAACCATTGATGTCTACTCTTCACCCTCAAAATATCAGATGTTTGATACAAAGATATAGATTAGTCTTCGATTTAAATAATATTAATCATTGATACAGAATACATAATTCATTAATGCAAAATAACTTTATCTAGATTTGACATCCCTCGTACAACCAGATATCAACAGTACAGACAAAGGTGCACTTTTTAGAAATACATGTAGTAGACAATACGTTTTTTCAATTGTATCATACAAGACTTTTTGTGAATCATTTCCTCAGATTGCGATTGCGGATCATGATGGTATTCTACAAGTCTTTACAATGAAGAAAGGTGAACCGCAGGTAAGTGTTAATTAAACCAGTCTACTAAAGATATATCACATAAGTACTATCATAATCAAATAAACAGTGCCTCTGACTTGAAATATACTTTTATGGTGAACATTTTTCTTTCCCAGACAAGTTGATATGGTAACAGTTCTGAGATACAGAACATATTCGATTCTACGGTTGTGGCTCTGAATAGAAGAAAATAGTGAATGCATGTGTATACCCTGGTAACGATTATTAATGGCGGGCTGAGGCATAAGTTCTACATCAAATCTATCAATATTCACCTACCCAAATGAACCTAATGCAAATCGTAAGTTTTGTGAAGGAGAATTGAATATGCCCTGGACGAAAAATTAGTTATAATAGTACTAAATTCATAAATCATTTATACTTGAAAATATACAGTGCGTTGTCCATGGAATTAATTCATATTAAACTTGATAAAACGGTCTACTTTAGGTTGGATCTATAATTATGTAATTTGAAAATATTTAGAAACCTCAACCTGAGAATTGTTAAATCGCCGAGTTTAGAATTGTTAAATCGCCGAGTTTTCTGCATCACATTACGCTTACTTGATGTTTTAAGTGTTGCTTCTCTTTCTTCTCAATCTTTTCTCATCCCCCCTGCGGTATAGTTTACCTTCAAATCTCTGCCCATGTCGGCAGAGGCTGTTCAGGATCCTCCAAAGGTTAAGGGAAAAAAGAAAGCACTGTCAGCGGAAGCATCTGAGGTGCAATATACATTCTCCAGTGTTGTGTCATGATAGAGAGGCACTTTTGATCGTCCTGGCTCGTCTTTGCGTGTTTGCATAGTTTCATATTATGAGCGAGTGCAAAGGAAACATACCACACTGCAATGCATATGTATGTGTCTTAATATTGGCTCTGACAATTAGTGTGTATCCCCAGAAAACGCATGGTTCGGTTTTGATAACTAAGACACTGAGTGTGTTAGGTATGTGTTCTTGTTTGTGATCAGTCATGAGATGTAGGCGAAATATGCTTTAGTAACTAGTTATATTCTCTTTGGCATGAAGTCACAAACACTGATTTATGTGTATGCATACAAGCAAGCACAAACGAGAATGCAGAGGAATGGCTGTATATCAAAATAAGGGCATATGGTATGTATTACACGCCTTATAGCGGAAACATATTTGCAAGCAGATCTATACATGTGATTTTTATGGATTTGATTCCACATTTACTTCTCGTGATCTCAGTATGGAAGCTAAAAATATACGGCGATAACATAGCAAATTAAAACCAGCAGTTTGAATATCAATGAGGCTGAAACCCACGATCTATCTATTTTACCACAGCTAGCAATAACTATAAAGCCCCTTTATGTCGTCTTGTATAATCACCTTTTTTCAATCTATGTTTACCGGGCATCAGGCTGAGCTTGAGGTGTTTTTGCGACATTTTAATTAGTCTTGTATGTACACCTCGTGATTGCAATACGTTTATATAGTACTATAAGTTATGGTATGCAAAATAAAAGCCCTTCCATTGAAGTGAAGGTTGCACAAGATTTCCACTTTCAATTGGCTCAAGTCCGCAGGTAATCTGGGTTGGTAGGAATGATTTGAACATGAGCATGTGCTTTTCAGAGAAAAACATTCCCGGATGACTTCAACATCAGCCTAGTTATGCAGTGGTCTTGTGCCGTTATTATATGAACTGGCTTTTGAAGTTGCCTTATGTTCCCTATTGCTGCAGTCCATTGAACACCACAGAGTTTGAGTAGCACTAGTTCTTACCCTGAAATCACTAAAGCTTTGCTGCCGAGATAGACCCAATGAGTGTGTGTGTGTAGAATTAGTCAATTTTCAAAGCTGATTCACAGTGGCATGGTAACTGGTCAGTCTGTGGAAAAAATATGTAATGAATATGTATGTGTTTTAGATATTAATTAGGAAATGAAAACGCACGTTTCTCTATATGAATAGTTTTCATTATGAATATGTGCATGGGTTATGAAAAGTGATTTGTCAAATTAGCATGAATATTAGCGTTGAGTTAAAAAGGATCCAAACTTTACTTTAATTGGGTCTAACTTACTCCATTTAAACAGCGGTTTGAAAATCAGCTCTATGGCGAGGTCGACATTGACGGGTTTTCCATGTTTTCTCGGGTCTCTCTGAGGCAGCAAATTCCACATTGAACATAATTCTACAATTTTTCTGACACCTCCCCCCCCCCCCCCCCCCCCCGACACACACACAATCTGACAGCCCTGGAAATAAGCATGAACATGAAACTCTAGAGAATACACTGTCCATAAAATAATCATACACATATACCATTATTTCAGTTGAATCCTTTTATACGGAAACAAAGACTTTTATAGTAGGGATTGGTAAATCGATAAAAAAACCAGTGATTAAAGCAATAACATTGATAGGATTTTAACATGAAGGAGAAATGACCTGTGTTTTTTGTTCGCCAATATTCAGCATTCGTTCAAGACGTTGCCGGCCCCACAGAAGTACAACCGGCTGGTGCTGGGGGGTCCCGTGGGCGGAATCCGTGACCGCATCTTCTCAGCGGCCGGCGCCGAGGTGCGGGGCTTCACCAAGAAGGGCAAACAATTCCTCACCTTCAACACCAACATGACGGAGAGCATTCAGTCCATGTAAGTCACCGCCAGTCCGGGTCTGCACAATAAATCCTGATGCGCATTGTCAGGCCACAAAAAAATTCTTAAAATAAGGCAACAGCAATACGAAGTGTTTTCTATAACACTGGCATGAGAGAAAGTCTTGACTGCCTTAGAAACTATAAGATTTTCGATGAGATATATTCGTGAAGAGTGAGATCCCTGGATCAACCAGGCAGCATACCCTGTTATTCCAATCGGATATGAAAGTCTAATGGAACAAATTGGACGTTACACTACCCAAACAAACAATAGCTCATAGAGTAGTGTTCGTTATTATTGATTTTACCATACAAATTCTGTTGGTTGAACAACCCTGTGTGCCGTACTGATAGATATCGTAATCCGGAAATGACGCTACAATCCATCTGTTATGTAACGTAACAGAATTAATCTGCATACCAACAAGGTGCTCGCAAACGTGTTTGACAACATTACTCTACTCGAAAGGAAAATTGATTCGTAAACTGTAAAAGATAATTATCGTATCTCGGGGGGTAAATTTCTCTTGTAGAATAATTCTTTTAGGTTCTGAGAAAAATGTATGATATAAGACATACATGTACATATTTGTCTATTTGCTAAGTTCGGGGCTTCATTGGAATTATCCCTTATATTTGAATAAAGTGTGAAGAAATGCGATGAAAAATGGGAGCAGTCTACTAAGAAAGAGTTGTTTTGTATTTTAAATACTTAGGTACGTAGAGAGTTCCGACCTTTTCATATGCGGCAACTACATCTTCAACCACTACCGTGACTGTAAGGACATTAACTACTTCTTGTGTGCGGACGTGATCAGCGACGTGGTGTGTCTGCCGACAGACAAGGTGCAGGAGATCACGCCTGTACTGGCGTGCCAGGATCGCGTTCTGCGAGTCTTACAGGTAACCCTTACTACCCCCTCCTCCTCCTCTCACGTGCAGATTCCGTGTTATGTCTCTGAACCAAGGTTTCCGTGCACATGTTTAGTGGGGTCGCCATATGGCCAACATAGGCTAAATTACTGCTTCGGTGTATGATATATGAAAACAGGTTTACTGTAGTTGTATGTAAAAAATATGCGGTATAATTGTCAATGACAATTAGATGATCGCAATGCCGATTGCGGAGGGATAATTTTATTGACAGTTTTACCAAGTATTTTTGACGTACAACAACAGTCAGCCTGTTTTCATATTTTTATATACCTTAAACTGGATAGATTTTACCTTTTATTAATGTCAATAGGATGGCTGTACCCTGAAGCTCACAGTGTCATACAGTCATAAATACGACATGGGTAGAAGTAGGTGGTATACGTAGGAGATACGGCCACAGTTAGTGCCCTCTTGTGGTATACACAATAAGCATATAGGTTAGATACTGTCACAATGGACTGTTGATCCATGAGTTAAGTAACAGTCCTACCGCTTTTATGAACTATATGCCTATCACCCTCATCTCAGATATCTTCATAGGATCCTGACTAATATTACAGTTTAAAAGAAACATACCAATATGCAGAGGGGTGCCATTTAAGGAGTGTCAAAACTGGCATATTTATGAGAAAAAAAGTCCCTATGCTCTGCTTAAATTGTGACTTTCTTGATTTTCTTTCATCGAAGGATTCCGAGCTGCTATATGAAGTAGAAGTTCCGGGGCCTCCGCAAACATTACGTCTCTATGGCAATAATGGAGGTAAGCAAAATAAAAATACATGTATTATCAGGTGTATTGCACAAACTAAATCAAAGAAACTCAGAAAAAGACCTATTTTGATGCAATTATACAAGCCATATTGAATAGTGTTTATGCATTGTAAGATACTTGTATAAAAGTAGATTCAAACTTCAGAGCGACTGTCAACTTTACTATGAGAGACAAAAACCGGTGAAACGTTCTTTGGTACATTGACGAAGAGAAAGATGACTTCTTTATGGGAATGTTGAACAGGTGATGACGGTGACGAGGTTCTATACGGCACAAACGACGGCAAGGTGGGACTGGTCCAACTAAATAGGTAAGTCGCATTTTCTAAATGTAAAGCGGGTGTTCCATTGGGCTGGCCGTGAATCTGACACCAAACATTGTCTCACAAGCATGTTTACAGTGCACATACCCACAGTGGAGTTCAGTGCCAACTTCGCATACTGGCTGTGCTGGCTAGGTTTGCAGGCACCTGACAAAAGCTAATTAATTAGGTTTTACAGTATTGTGTGCCCGCCGCCGCTGACGATGTGACCTAATCCACTGCACCAATTACTATAACCATCTGGCACACAGCTGCACCGTATGGCGGCCGTATGATGCTCTGGTTTTTTTTTAGTCATGCAGTCATTCCAATGGAACACCCCCTTTAGGTATTATCCATACAGGGATGTCAGTTTTCCTTGTTTCCGCGGAATTCCGTGTTTTCATTTTTGTAATAAGATATCTTTCTTCTTATGTAAAATGAACATAACAATTAAAAAATACTCAAATCAACCATGACTCATAGATTCCCTAATTAGCCTACCTCCGGATCCATGTTCCGTAGTGACAAAGTTATTTGTATTTACTATATTCTAGGTCTTTTTGGTGTATATATAGGCCTTATGTCTAACCCTGTATTGCCAGGAAAAAATCTTTCCTTGTTTTTTTCTGGCCCCAACTAGCATCCCTGTCCATAATGTTTTGAACCCGATATGTATGTCGTCCCTAGGGGAGAAAACAGTTACTCTGTACTCATTACCACATACTGGTTGAGTTTATAACTGTAGTTCCTAAGGATCAGAAACGGGCACAACGCAAGGTCTGAGTTGTTCTCGTAGAACTATCGTAATTTGTCTGGATAAGAATCATCTTGTTCTTAATTGAAACGTAATACTATAATGGATTGTAAATTCACTACCAAGAGATTAAAACCTGCGATTCACTATCATTGAATCAGTTAATTTATTTTTGTGATTTAGTTCTTCACTCACATGCCTAATCATGGAGTTTGCTCTTACAGAACATCCCCGTCACATCGCTGGGAGATTTCTAATGATAAGCGGAATGGAGGTAAGTAAAATCGTTATCATAAATTCACGAAAATTTATTGTTTACATAGTATATCTAACTTTTGCTTAGAAATTTCCAGCAGTACAATAATATTGGAATCATTATTATGCGCATTGCAATAGCCCATCCGTTTTGGTGTATTATTTATTAGTTTGGGGCTTATAAGTTAGATCAGTGGTTAAGGCATAGAACTAGTTATCCCAAGGTTGAGGGTGCAAGTCCAACTGCAGCCAGTTTTCTCCTTCATCCCCAACAGTGGTAGTCTTACTGCTATATCAAAAGCCTGTCCTTCTCACACCATGTCTATTTGGTGTGGGAACTAAAAGAGCTTTCATCTCAGTAAATGTTTAGGGGTGAGATTTTTATCTGAATTCATCTCATAGCTCTGATCACTACCCCTGTAGTATAAAAGCATCAAGAAAAGGCTGACCCTTAGGAAAGTCTGGAAAATCAAACGAAGAAACAAAACTTAACTATTAAGGGATTATGACCACAAACCACATATCAACCCTCAAAACGTAACTATTATGGGATTATGACCACAAACCACATATCAACCCTCAAAACTTAACTATTATGAGATTATGACCACAAACCACATATCAACCCTCAAAACTTAACTATTATGGGATTATGACCACAAACCACATATCAACCCTCAAAACTTAACTATTAAGGGATTATGGCCACAAACCACATATCAACCCTCAAAACTTAACTATTGAGGGATTATGGCCACAAACCACATATCAACCCTCAAAACTTAACTATTATGGGATTATGACCACAAACCACATATCAACCCTCAAAACTTAACTATTAAGGGATTATGGCCACAAACCACATATCAACCCTCAAAACTTAACTATTATGGGATTATGACCACAAACCACATATCAACCCTCAAAACTTAACTATTATGGGATTATGACCACAAACCACATATCAACCCTCAAAACTTAACTATTATGGGATTATGGCCACAAACCACATATCAACCCTCAAAACGTAACTATTATGGGATTATGACCACAAACCACATATCAACCCTCAAAACTTAACTATTATGGGATTATGGCCACAAACCACATATCAACCCTCAAAACGTAACTATTATAGGATTATGACCACAAACCACATATCAACCCTCAAAACTTAACTATTATGGGATTATGACCACAAACCACATATCAACCCTCAAAACTTAACTATTAAGGGATTATGACCACAAACCACATATCAACCCTCAAAACTTAACTATTATAGGATTATGACCACAAACCACATATCAACCCTCAAAACTTAACTTTTATAGGATTATGACCACAAACCACATATCAACCCTCAAAACTTAACTATTATAGGATTATGACCACAAACCACATATTAACCCTCAAAACTTAACTATTAAGGGATTATGACCACAAACCACATATCAACCCTCAAAACTTAACTACTATTGAAGCATGAATTGCGTCTCCATGTCAGGTGTGCTGTGTCTGGACAACTACGACATCACGGGCGATGGTGTCCTGGATCTGATCGTGGGCCGAGATGATGGCATGATGGAGATTTACGGCTTTGACGAGATGGACGAGCCCATTCTCAGACACACTCAGGTGAGCAGATAACCCGCGCTCTCATTCTATGTGTATGTGTGGAGTAACTATTCTAATATAGTCTATCATTAAGGTTTGATTTTATTTACACGAAGTAAGCTCGGATCATGTTCAGTCCCTACTCGTATCAGTGGTTATCGGCACCGAATCTGACCAAATTTAAATAAAACTACAGTAATTGCGTGTCGTAAGTCCAAGTGTGATCTTTTTCCTTTTTTTTAAAATTTAAAACGATATAAACAAAGGCTACATCGCCATTTTTTTTGCTAAACATTGAAAACCAGCCTTGATAAGCCTGTGGCCTCTCCATATTATTGTAAGTCTGAAATTCAAGTCATCTTTTTTTCCGTTTATATATTCAGGATACACTCAGTTAGGAAGGGTCGGTCGAACCTGTAGATCTTTCCATCAATTTGATTCTCTGTATGAAATCTCAAGTCTCCACCTGCTTCAGATAGATACATCAAAACTCAGATAATAAAGGAGATATAAATGTTTCAAAAGAAAAAGAATCCCCTGGAAAAGCTGTGGTGTGGGATCTGAGGGTAATGGCGTTCGAGACATATTTTGAATACGTGTGATGTCCTGCTTACATTAATTAGCTCTTCTATCTCCTTACAGACGAGTACAGAAAGTATTACAGCTGTGAAAGGCGGGGTGGTGGCCAGCGCAGGCTATGATGAGATCGTATGCTCCACCTATGCTGGTAAGCGATTCTTTACACCTACCACAGTTTTTTTAGTTTTTTATTATTAGCACATAAATTCATCACATGGATGGTCTTCCATTTATGGCATATCAAAACATAAGACTTCTGTATGATCTGCTTGTATCTAATTTAAAACAAACAAGATAGATCAAACTTCTTATGCCTGAACCATTTCTGGTACCGCTTTAAACTCCTGAGACAATTTAATTTAGTTGAATATAACAATGCCTATGAAAGTGTTGGTTAAGTCTAATAAACATGAAACTGAAAGCCATGATATTGGAACATGTAAATTCTAAGCGATTTCTAGCTTTTACGATAAATACCAAGGGCCGACATTTCGTCTAGCACATTTCAGAAAATAGTTTATAGTTTTCACTACTATTTTCACACACTTTGGTAACTGTTGATATTAGCAGTCCACATCTACTATCACAAGAGTTTACCTCTAAGACCCAGAAATGAAGAGATATGCAATACATTTGTATGAAAGTTCATCGGAACGTAAACCATATAGAAATGGTATCGCTATATTTATCCTACCCCTAATATAAAACCCCATAGGCTTAACATTGGGTTTCCGTATGCCACGCTGACTGGCATACGGAGTTTTATATGCCACTAGTGGCATACAGCATTGTTATCACGTAATATTCCAAAATCGAGGAGATAGGGTAGGATAAAATCAAAACCTGATTCGTTTTAATCTTGGCCACCGCATTCCACTCCTGAAGTTTTGGCTCCGGACTTCACTCGGCTTTGCCTCATGAAGTCACTTTCCCAAACTCCAGTCGTGGAATACGGTGGCCAAGATTAAACCTCATCCAGTTTTACGATAATACATGTGTGGCTGCCGGGTGGCCGCCGTACGATACTCCTCTGTGGTCGTGAATCAACCCAATGGAACACTGCCTTAGTTGGTCGTATTTAGTGGTGGTAGATCGCGTAGGTTGGATGGATAATCTCATGTATTTAGTGTGCGTAATGTTCACTTCACTGTTTCCTGTAACATGTATGTATAAAAAAACCTTTCGTGATTTATTTTTGGTGGAGTTGTCTTGTATATCGCTTGTATGGAGAACTCTGCATAAATATGCTGATTATATGAAGTGTATCCGGTAAAGGGGGGTGCTCCACCAGGCCGATTTCTCACCCGATCAATTGTTCCTGGGCCCTGTAGAGGAAGCTCACGTATTATAATCTATTTAATTCTGATAATAATAGTTTAATAAATGACCATTTTAAAAGATTTGAGAAATTCTAGGGCATCCGATAATGATCGGCGATTGTCTGGCTACAGAATCGGCTACCGTCGGTCCAGTGGAACACCCCCTTTAAGCTGGTTTAGCGGACTGATGCCTCATGTATGGTTGTTGTACGGGTCATTGTGTCTTGTAGGCTGGGTGTATGGCGTGACCACCGACGCGAATCTCAGATCGTCTTCTACCCAGATGAACATGTCACAAGAGGGCAATTCACGTATTGAATCCCTCAGGTGATTTTAAAACCCTTTTAAACATTTTTTTTTTCAATTTGCTTTAGCCCTGAGTGAAGTTCCTCTTTTGCAAGTCCGTTTCCTCTGCTTATCCAGATATTAGAACTGGATGAATCAACAAACCGCACATACTTTAATGAGAAGTCTATTGATGTTTTTTGTTGTGCCTCTGTATCTTCTCTAGTGTTCTTACATTCTACATGTGAAGAAAATACTCCTGAAACTTCTGAAGGACAGAGACCCGCTCAAATAGACTGAGAGCTGATGATATACTAACGTTTTAGGACTCCTAGCCATTCCGAGGTCGGCTTCTACAGTTAACATACGATTAACTTCCTGAAATGAGATTTTGATGTCTGGTCTATAAAGAAAACAAAAAAAACAAAAAAAAATCACCTCAACATGTGATGGGGAGGCATTCTTCCAAAACTCATACATTAGCCGCTAGTCATCCGTCTCTGAAAAAAGGGGGGCTTGTGGTTTGATGTTGACACACCTGAACTCTGTATTGGACAAATATTTAGATTCTGATGCTGAGAGGCGTATTCATGGAATCACTCACATAACATTCAAGTGAACATATACCTCGAAGTTCTTTGCGAAGAGATTTGTTTTTGTAAATCGGTCTTGCAGATATTTATTTTCACTTAGATGCGGTAGCTCGAACAGTGAAAATCATAGCCACGTATTTCGATCTTGCAGATTATCCTTTTGTGACACGTAATGTGGAGTCTAAATCCTGCACAGAAATTTTCCTTTTTAACTTTTTGTTCATAATGTAACGCACTCGTCTCCTTCGCTAGCTCCGTCCAAAAGAACCCTTTTCATTTTCACTATATATGTATGTGATGAAAATTATTCTCCCCAAGATGTAGTTCCATGAATATAGACCTTTCATGAATCCCTGCACAGATCCTTTTTGTTCTGTGCCTGCACATGTCTAGTCTTGACGTTCCTAGATGTTGTCAAGTCGGCAGCTATCGCTAAAAATTTTCTTTTTTAAAAGTATTCTACGTGCACACATTATCACCTTTCCATTCTCACGCCCCAGGTTGGGTTATGGCCTTCACCAGCGAGCCCCAGACCAGGCAGATAAGTACCGGGGGGCAGATAAAGATAGACGAGGTGGTTCAGAACAAGATCATCGGGCTCAAGTAAGTCCCGGCGATGTCTGGCTGTCATCCTGGAAGTGTGTCCTTGGTGGAGTCTTGTGAAATAAGTGAACTGAACTAAAAAAAATTAAAATTAAAAAAAACCGACAGAAATACCGCCGTGGCATCAGGAGGACCGTTGAGAATGGTCAATTCCAGAAAACAATTCTGAAATTACTTCTTAAAAAAAAAAAAAAATTCTCTCTCTGTCGTTTTTTTATCGAGTGTGGTAATAGTGTTCTGTTGCCACACCTCAAAATTGTTTTTTAAGAACTACACAATAATTCTCAAGGTTGGCCGCAACTTCAATGAGATATCGATCGAGCTTGTGATTTGATTCAAAGATTATGAATGTAAACGTCCGTTATAGATCTAAACACGATAAAGACATTTATTTTTGATTATACATTGGTGCCTAGCCTAAGTTGCCACGACGTATTTTCTTCTGGGTTCCTTTATTGTGACAACATGGGAAATATTCTGTTGTTCTGTTGTAAAACTCTACTGTAAGATATTTACGTATGGTTTAGTTTTAGATGTACTAACACATAGAATATGTCTGAAGTTAAGAGCGTTGTGTAGTTGGAAGTTGGTTGGAAAAAAATAACATTTGCCACAGAATCGGAAGGTAAGTTCCATGTATAAATTCATTCTCATCATACCTCTTCCCTTATCCTCCGAACTCATTAACCATTTGCATTTCTATCATCAAGTGTCTTGATCTCAGCTAAAGTATTTCGTTCCAGTCTCCAACAGCAAAGGCGTGCTCTGTAAAAAATTACCCTGAAATCTAAGTAGAGTTAAAGTAGTGGCGATGTTAATTGATGCGGGAGCTGCTCTTTGTGACTATAGGGTCTGTGTTCGCTGTTACAACGGAGCCTGGATCAAGACAGCACGGTCCCTCTATGGCCACAGCTGAACCCGAGGACCTTCACTTTAACAGAGTCAAGATAGCTAACTGCCAGTAAGTGCTGTAGTCAGGTGGTAATCATAGGCTACCCCCACCCTTCACAGCCGGACTACCTAAGCCAAAACATGTTTGCATCTGTCACATAAGTGCTTGGGGTTTTATGGATTTGCATTGAATAAGCACCAAGGTTTAGCATATAAGAAACCAGTAAAAGGATATCAGCCTGACCACAGGCGTTTTATTGAGATACGAATGCAGGGCACCATATGGCACACAGATGATGAACACTGATATTTGTTTATTGAAACACCAATAATCCCCACATATTATATTCATAGCGCTTCCTTCAAATCTGCATATGACAGCATGAGGATGATATAGATTTTAGAATACCAGACTTTCAAGTATTTACAAATGTGTCCCACACTTCATTCTGATTTATTTTTATTTTGCCGTTTAAGACGGCATGCTCTTTCTCCTACTGAACTCACTCTGCAGAAAGTTGTACTCATTGTAGCACATTAATTAGAAATCACTCTCACATCCATTGTTTCTCAAGGAATTTTCACTTTGAAACTTTGAACTCATTTAATGTTCTAAATTCAGTCTTGGATCGAAAAGTGAGAAAAAAAATATCCATCACGTCATTTGTAACAACACGCCATGTTCACTGGTGAACATATTAAAGCCATACCAATGTACTTAACATTATTTGTCATAACATACACAGGCCATCTCAACCCCGGATCACGCCCGCTAGGGCTATAGACTAAGGTACAGCATGCGTTAAGTTCTGATGAGCCTGCGGATTATATAACTGTGTTTCACTAATTGAAGATACTAAAATGAACGTTATAAAGCGTCGGTTGTGTTACTTGTTCACCTGTGTGTGGAGGTAAGACAGTGGAATATGCTGTCTCTGTATCTAAGACCCGTGCTGTAGTTAGGTTCCCTAATGTGTTCTCTGAATGTATTTATTTGTTTATTTGCCAGTACAGATATTAAGACGAGTATAATGATTGAAAATAGTTAAACATCTATGGTATGAGTTGGAAATAGTTATGGGATATTTTAACTTTCTTAACACGTTTCTGTTTAATGAGTAATGATAATCCCAACATTCAAACATTTCTCATGCATATGATTTATTATATAAAAGATAAATAAAATATTGATTAATTAGTAGTAAAAATATGTGTATGTGCCTTTTGTAATATTTTTATAAAGTCATCATTGTCTAACATGTAAGATTAATATTTCTTAAAATGTCTATGCCGACGTTTGACGTGTCTAATGCGTCTATATATTGTCTAACGTGTCTAAGACGACCCTTGTCTAACGTGTTATTGACGTGACGTCTGTCTCACCACGTGGTCAGGTCAGAGATTGAGGAGTTACAGAAGAAGGTGCTCACAGAGCGCGAGACGTATCAAGTCACGGCACAGAACAACAAGGCCATATCAGCCGTGCCTCAGTTCAACATCAACGACAAGTTCGTGCTCAACAGGGAGGACGCCAGCTACACGCTCAGCCTCGAGGTGCAGATGGCCATAGACAACATCCTACTACAGGTAACCACCGTCTAGGTTCCCACTCTTAACCCTATAAGGACGGGCGCCTAAGGCAGAGCTGTTCCGATAAGGACGGGGGCCAGTGTCAGTTTATACTGCCAGTGGACGAACACATTTTTGGCCAAAGTCGCAATTCTATGGTTTCATCACGTGATATGATCTGTAAGCCATATTATTTTTGTTGTTTTTGCTAATAATAGTAAATGATGGAATTATGACCACGAACCACAAAACAGTCGATTTTCTTTTTGATGATATTTTAATTGTTTATACCTTTCATACTTTAAACCATATTGTCATCAGTAAGTCCAGTTAGTGCCAACGTTTCGCCTCTTGAGATGTGGCCTTCTTCAGGGATGAGACTATACCTATAATAATAGTAGATATATGTTATATCTACATTCTATGAAAATTCCGAGTTTATTTATCAATTATTTCCTTCATAGAAACAACTTTGTAAATGTCAGAGAAATGAGGCATTGAGCCTTCATTTGGCTCAGATGATGCCTCAGGGCATCAATAGACTTGGGCATCAATAGACCTGGGCTAGTTGATGCTTCAAGGCATCAATCGCCCTTAAAGGGTTAACCTTACCTGAGTGTCATTGTAGTATGCGGATGGAGAGGGCTTTACGTGACTGGATTCCGGTAGATTCAGATTTAGAAGTGGATCTGACATGGATGGTGTTCAATATGTTTGAGCTGGTCATTTATTGCCTCCTGATATGGATGAGCTGCTTGCTCATGTGACCTCATTGTGTGCAGATTAGAGTGGTTTTTTTTGGGTTTTTTTTTATTAAGTTCCATACATAATGTGGTCAGTTCTTCCTATGATGGTTAACTACATGGATAGTTGTTTTTAACAGACTAAAAGTAGTTTTCCACAGGCCCCTGTTAGCTCGTCTTGTGTTTCTGGTGGAACAGACCCTTAATGTATAAATCACAGCAGTGGTATATTTACTGCTATATCAAAGACCAATCCTTCTCACGCCATGCCTATGTAGTGTGGGAAGTAAAAGAACTCACTTTGGTAAATGTGTAGGGGTGAGACTTCCACCTGAGTTCATCACATAGATTAGGTTATGAGTGCCTGAGAGACCTGGCCCTGTCGACAACGGGACTGACTGCAGTCTAAGATTAACAATGAAAAAGGCTGAACCATGAGAATGTCTGAAAAGGGCCTATAATGGTTGACTGGACGTTAAAACAAATAAACAAGGCAATTGACGTGTGTTAACTTACTGTAGAACCTCATATGGTGGCTGGTACTCTTTCATGATTCCCCTGAGGCACAGTACTCACCTTTGACAATTATATTCTTTGATTACGTAACTTGCCGCATGTAACGTGTCAGTAGTGAATCCGCCACTCTCCCCTTCAGAGTGACGTACCCATCGATCTACTGGACGTCGACAAGAACTCGGCAGTTGTCAGCTACAGCGCCTGCGACCCAGAGGTAGGTGACAGACTGACTTCTCTGAGTAACTTTACTGAAATGATTAACTTAATTAATTCAATTTTTGTCTGTTTAAACATTATTTACTCCCATGTAAATAAGCTCCCATATGTAAAAGTCCTACTTTATTCTATATATCTAATCAATACTAATTTTTTCCAACACTAGAAAAACCTTTTTTCCATGTGAACGAAAAAATACAGAATCAACTAATTTTAGTAGTTCTATTTTTTCCTACTAATAGGCCATGGTGTGGATCCCTCCGTTATTTTTTTAGATGCCGTGTTTTCCACATTTTCTCAGCAGGGATGCCAGTTTTCAATGTTTCCATTGAATTCAATGTTTTCATTTTCAGAACAACAAAATGATTCCTTGTGTGATATTGATATACCAACTGCTAAATAGCCCAATTCAGCCATTATATACCCTCAGGGTCCCCTGGGACGTTAAACCACAAACAAACAAACAAACAAACCTCTGCTGAACCTCCCCACTGACCCATTAAAAACTTAAGCTTTCTCTTGATTTCTACTGTAATGCATATGTAATGCATAAATTCTATATTGCAAAAAAAATATTTCAATGTTTTTTTCTTACCCCCACTGACAACCCTGTCTCAGTCTCTCTGAGGTCGCAAATTCCACGTGATGAATATTTCCACTTTTTTTCTGACCCCAACTGACATCTGATGAAACTTCTCACGTTTGAATTACAGCAAGGTAACTTCTTGTTGGCGACGTACCGCTGTCAGGCGAACACCACGCGCCTGGAGCTGAAGATCCGCTCCATTGAGGGTCAGTACGGCACACTGCAGGCGTACATCACGCCGCGCGTTCAGCCCAAGACCTGCCAGGTCCGCCAGTACCAGATCCGACCGCTCTCCCTGCACCAGCGGACACACGTGTTTGACGACCAGCGGTGAGTCAGCTCCTAGGCCGGTTGTTTTTACTTGATCCAGAGATATATAGATTTTCACTATTTGCCGGCCGCAGTAGCAGCGGTGGTCTCTCCATGGCCAAGTGGTCATGAAGGTTTTTTCTCAGAAATCTGAAAAAAAAATCACCTGAAAACTAAACTAGCAACCCTGTTTAAGATATTACATGGCTGTTGCATATTACAAACTATATATATCAAGTGCTGCCATCAGTCTAGGAAAGTGGTGCCATCAGTCCAGGCACGGGTGCCATCAGTCCAGGTGAAACTGAAAAGAGGTGCCATCGGTCCAGGTGCCATCCGTCTGTAGTGCCATCGGTCCAGTTACCGTTGTTTTTTTTTCATTTCCAGTATACAATTTGTTTCTTGTGTAGAACAAAGATAATATAAATTGAGTCACATTCATGCCAATAAAACAGTGGGTTGAACCATTACGCTACAATGAAAACCTGCCATGGGACAGATTGTAGGCTGTACTCCTCCCCGAGTGAAGAAATATAAAAAAATTAAATTAAAAAAAACCTACCCACAGACCCTCAGCCACATTCCAAGGCCAACACCGAGGTGTTTCCTGGTCTCTCTAACGTTGTAAATTCTATTAGAAAATATTTTCACTTCTTTTATCCGGACCCCAACTGACATCCCAGCAAGTTGTGTAAAAACCAAAGTCTCATTCATATCTCTAAAACGGCGGTTTGAACCTCTCGACCACCAGAAGCCCTGTGCCGTGGCTGAAACTGACTTGTTTTCCATGTTTTCTCAGTGTCTCAGAGACAGAAAATTCAACATGGAAATTATCTCTACATTTTTGTTCTAACCCCATCTGACACCCCTGGAAATAACCATATATGCCATTATTTCATTTAAATCATCGTATACGGAAGCAAAGACTTTGTAATATGGATTGATATAAACAAAATAATTTTCTTGTAATTCTGACCCCACCTGAAATCTCTGTGTCTCTGGGACAGAAAATTCAACATGAAAAATATTTCTACATTTTTTCTAACCCCATCTGACACCCCTGGAAATAACCATATATGCCAGATTATCATTTGATTTAAATCATTTGTATACGGAAGCAAAGACTTTGTAATATGGATTGATATAAACAAAATAATTTTCTTTTAATTCTGACCCCAACTGAAATCTCGGTGTCTCAGGGACAGAAAATTCAACATGAAAAATATTTCTACATTTTTTCTAACCCCACCTGACACCCCTGGAAATAACCATATATACGCCAGATTATCATTTAATTTGAATCATTTGTATACGGAAGCAAATGGATTGATGTAAACAAATTTTTTTTTTTTTTTCAATCTGACCCCAACTGAGATTTCTGAATGATATCCTGTCTGACCTGTCATCAATATGCATGTGCACTGTGCACGCAGGCCGTACAACACGCTCAAGTTGACGGGACAGTTCAGTCTGGCCGAGATGCACTCGTGGAACTCGTTCTGCCTGCCCGAGCTGCCGGAGCGCACGCCGGCCGGCGACCAGATCACCTTCCACTTCACCTCCACCTTCCTGGACACCATGCTCGAGTGTTCCTACAAGAAGGGCGAGGCCACCTTCAGGTCCGACAACATCTCCACCATCTCCATCCTCAAGGACGTGCTCACCAAGGAGGCCACCAAGAAAAAGATACGGCTGGACATCACATACGGTCAGTTGTTACGACCATACGGTGATCTCTAGGTGTATACAGCCTCATTACCTTACGGGCAAGAGCATATCATATCGTAAAACCGGATGAGTTTTAATCTTGGCTCCCGTATGCCACGACTGGCGTTTGGCGTAGTGATATCACGAGGCGGAGCCAAGATTAAAACGAATCAGGTTTTGATTTTATCCTACCCCTCTCTACAATATTTCAATATCAAAATCATGAATGAAAATCATCAAAATTCCGTATGCCCCGAGTAGCATACAAACGTCCGTATGCCAGTCAGCGTGGCATACGGAATCTCAATGTTAAGCCTATGGGATTTTATATTAGGGGTAGGATAAATACACAATATTGACTGGTTTCAGATACAAGTGGCAGTATGCTCCTAGGAGTTGACGCGTAGTAATATCCGAGCGTATGCGAGGATATTGCAGAGTCAACTCCGAGGAGCATACGGCCGCTTTTATTTGAAACCAGTCTATATTGTATTTATTATCCACCTTTTCTGGACAAGAGGCATGTCGATATCAGTTCATTTTAGTTATGCACTATTTTTCCGTATGCGCCACCCGGAGCATACAACATATCTGTATTCGCCGGGTATGTCCATACAAACTCCCTATGTGTTTTCTATGGACACTTTGTATTAGGTGGATAATAAAAGTAAAGACTGACACTTTAGAGACCAGTCGTATCAATTTGTTTATTTCACAATATTTCACTTACAGTAATCGTCTATGGACATATGTACAACAAGAAAACAAATAGGACATTTCTCCTAGGAGAATACGGCTCTACGTATTCTACTCAGTAGCTATCTGTAGGCTGCATAGGCTACGTATGGAGGCTTCGTATTGGGTGGGAAATAATAACCTGTTTCTCGTACTATATTTTTGACCAGCCGGCACCCTTCCTCGCCTCGTCCTAACCACTGTTTTGGATCCGATAAAAAATGATGATAAAAACTGATTTATCAAATTTTATCAGCTACTAGCCATTCTCTGTTTCTGAGTGCGTGTCTTTATACTACATGGTAGTATTCATTGTTCTTATGTTCAATGCTTACAAAATTTAAAAATACATCCACTTTCTATCAATAGTTAATGATTTAATCTTTCAAACACCTGTATAAAACAATTGGGAACTACTTTCACGTAAGTGGGTGGTATAATGAGAGATGTGGTGACTTTGTTACAGAGATTAACGATGAGTCGGTGGTGCACACCCTGAACCTGATCCACCCCAAACTAGAGTACCAGCTGCTGCTCGCTAAGAAGGTCCAGCTCATCGAGGCCCTCAAGGTGAGCTGCTCGGAACATTGGTCTGAATAACAGGCTATTAGAGATTTACCCTCGGTCAGAGGGCTCTGAGCCTGTACAGTTTATTTAAATCATATCACCTACATGTGAAATCTCAGTATAATCTGAGAGATGTTGAATCTAAAATTTTAAAAAAACCATGTGCAATTATAATCTCAAGACAAACCGTTAACAAAAGTAAATGAATAATCATAAAGTATATGTGTCAACAATTTTGCTATTCAGAAACCGACCAGTCATTCTTATTCAAATTTATATATTATATATCCTCATTCAAACGTTTTCATATTATAAAGTCATAAACTTGCTCAACCACGTCTCATTTCTCCATACTCAATGTACATGTCATTTCCATTTTCTTATTACTGTTTGTTCCTCTATTTCTTCATGTCGTGTTACCATTTGTAAGATGGCGGCGGCGTGAAACTTGTATTGTAATATTACAGCAAGCAGGATTTTATTCGCTGTAGGCTGCATGGAAAACCACGACATATCAATCTTGGTTCAATTTTTAGAAAAATAGAAAAAAAGAAGTATCAGTGTTCAAGTAAAACACGCAGAATGTATAACATTGACACCAATTCGGTAAAGGCCCATTATTCTTGCTTTATAAGTGTGGAAAGAGTCCCAGTAAACAGATAAATCGTCTTAACTTCTGATGATCATTGCGCAATACTACCGCATCAGAGTAAAGAACCACTACGTGTCTCATCGCTACTGGTTTAACACTAGATTAGAAGTCCATTAGCGTGTATTTATATGGCATTGATGAGGATCTAGGAAACCTTTTTATCTCACCCCTGGTATTTTTTCCACATAGACTTAACATTGGGAACTCGTATTCAACGCCCATGGAGTATTAAAAAAACCTCAATTTGGATGATGTCACAAATGTTAGCCAATTAATCAATGATAGGGGTGAGATAGAATATGAACCGCACTTGATCCATAACCAATGAAAATATGCCATGGGTTTTGGTTGTGAAGTAATCTCACGAGGCAAGTGAGATTACTCCGCAACCAAAACTCATAGCATATTTTCAGTATCTATGGACCTCGATGCAGTTCCTTTTAGGCTCTACCCAGTGCACGTACATGTACTTTATATGGTATTTTATCAAGACCTGTCCATTTCTCTACGTTTAGGAGCTACAGGTGCACGAAAGTGACATCGGTTTCCTGACTCCTGAGTACCGGCAAATCCTCGATAACGCAGACAAGCTCCAAACTGAGTTTAAGAAGCAACCCTGCCATCTTGAGCGACTTTACGGTAATTTTCTATAACTTGGACGCATTTCAATAATTGATTTTTTAAAAGATTATGTCAAATTTTTTTGTTATGCGTCAATATAAAAGTTGGTGACTACTTAAATATTTCTTCTCGGCCTGAAGATGTTACTTTGGATTACAAAAATGTCATAGTTATATATATGTGTGAAAGGTATGCATGAAATCAGTATATAGTCTGGGTATGTCTTAGCATAGATATATTCATCGACATTTCCATTGGTCGATTATTCTGCACCTATTTGCAGTCGGGAACCACTGACGCACGATCGAAGAATGGAAACGACCCAGTATTTAAAATGGCCACCGATTTTGTTTGCGAAGATCATGCAATAAGGCCCATTTAGTCAATTACTGACACAATCAAAACGCTCTGGCTTCATCTGTGAAGCTCAAGGTTTTAGCCAGAAAATGCAGTGATAACAAGTTATCTACTGCACCCTCACCGATGATTTGATACCGAAGTGCAATCGGTGGCAACCACCGACAGACCTTTAGGTAACTCAAAAATCGGTGCCATTTTTCGCGACCAATTGAAACGTGTAAACACAAATCTTTGAAGTAAACGTGATTGGAATTAGAGCAGTTGTAGTCAGGATATGAGAAAGATAGTTTTGTGTATATAATGAGTTGATAGGTAGTTACTATATCAGTTGTTAATTTTCTCTGATTTTGATTTTCTTCCAGGCATGATTACTGACCTCTTCATTGACAAATTCAAGTTCAAAGGTCAAAACGTGAAGAGTAAAGTGCCTATTCTCCTGGAGGTGCTGGATAACTACGACCTGCAGACTCTCACCGAGTTCTTCCAGGCGACCAACTGAAAACTCCGGGCACCCACACTGAACATATTAACACTGAACAGCCTTATTTATTGTTGATAGATTTGAGTAACAAATAATACAATTAAAATGGGAGAAATGCCTAAGCAGTAAAATGGCAATACTTCTTATGGACCATTTCCTCTGAATGTATGGATGGTGGCACAATGAATGATATACTTGAGATACAAGTTAGCGTGGAGAAAGTGTGAGAAGGAATTATACTTTTGTATGATTCTATATATAGCAGACAACTATATATGTTTGGTGACTGTATTTTTCTTGTGTGAAAGAATTAATGATATAGCCACATGTTCGCAGAATTGTGAATTTGTCAATCGTGTGTATGTGCTATCCATAAATTTCAAATTATCTGATCAAAGAAATTGATGTGACAGGGACTGTCTTTCGTGACATGGTATACCTTATCGTTATTCCCCTATTTAAAAATCATGTGATAAATAAAACTTTCCGTCCACATAATGCATGAAGATTGTATAAAGATGAATCTTAACCCTTGAATGTATAGTTCATTTATTGAGCTAGCAAGTCAGCACTTTCCTGGTGTTGAGAACAGCAATGAGCTGAATGATTTCCAATAAGTTCATTTGTCTACTATGAATATTTTATTGATATTTAATTCTAATGGAAACAGCCATGTGGAATGACTGTAGGTGTATTACTTCATAGCATCAAAATATGTAAAATTGTTCGACAAAATGTGTCATCAGTGATTTTATATAAGGTTAAAAAAATGTTAGGTACTTTATTTAGACTAAGAAGTACATGTATATCAGTTATGGTTCTAGCTGTCTCACTGTCCTTAGATTTAGAGAATGAAGATAGGTCAGCATGGAATCACTGATGACACATGAAGATACTTAAACGTTCCAATTCTTCTTTCACATTTCTAAAGAGTTCCCATAAAACATATTTCATAAGGATCTTTATAATGGAACATCTTCCTACCACATTGAATCTATTTTCACCGAGAAATCTCTGTTGTACCTTATTATGTGTCTTTCGTTATTCTCACGAGGTATTTAAGTCTCTTTTCCACAGATCTGTGATATTGTTTTGGTATATAATTCATCGAAATAAAGGAGTTCTTTACTGTAAACTACTTTGTACATTCATTTGCACATATGATTAAGGGCATATTCCATGGGGCTGTTTGACCGCCACCGTACGGGCGCCGTCTTAATGCCCGTTAGGTGGATATTATCATGAAACATCACGAAATTTCATAGGATTGTTTATATGACACGAGTTGTCATCGCGGAATAATATCACGAAGCAGAGCTGAGTGATATCTGTAGCAGAAGACAATGAATGGCATGTAAACAATTATATGAAATTGTGTGATGTTTAGATTTTATCCTACCCGGTCACATGTTTTTAACTTCATATGTCACCAGTGGCATATAAATATTTTATGGCATAACCGTGGCATACAGGCCCACCATGTTAAGTCTATGGAGATTCATATGAGGGGTAGGATAAATACATGTGTGGTGGAGCATGATATTTGCTCACTTCCGCCGGTAGCTGTACGAACAAAACTTGCTTAACGCTGATAAATTAGTTCTTGCCTGTTACACAAAAGACGCCCGGTAAAGCTGAAATCTGGCCTATAAGGTGAAATGCACCTTTTAGAAGTTGGCAATGCATGATGCACCGTATATATATAGATGGCGTGATAGACACCCATAAAAGTCGCCTCTTTACAAAGGATAAAGTGAAGAGAGAAATGCAGTTTAATATAATCTTTATTCATATCAAGAACATGTCAAGACTACAATATTTGGAGAGGTTTCATCGGTGAAACCTGTTACAATATTGCCCAATAGAAGCACAGCCATTTTAAAAACAAACCTCATATTGCATTTCCGATTAAATAGTCCCTCAAATATACATATTATATACGTACAAATTTCTCACGAAAGTAAAACTATATCTAGTTATCATTCTCCGTAGACAATTTGAAACACAAAAATATTGGTGTTATTTCATTTCTTTCTGACTGTTATTTTGTGTACGAGATAACTTGGTTGCACCTCTAGATAGCTTAACAAAAACGACAGAACTTCCACACATCATATTCACACAGACAGTAAGTGAATTATAATGAACATAACATAATGCGAAAGACTGGGAGAACTAAAAATATCCAGCAGGGCAGAAGTGGTTATTGCCTCGCTTAATTATGCTAATTCGTATTGTTTTGTGATATGAACACATCTAGGATGGCCCCTAGCCAGCTTTGTGGCATAAACGATAACAAAGCCTTCTACAATACACGAAGTGGTAGAGAATGTTTTTCCACATCTGTAATGGGGGGAGGGGTAGTTAAAATATAATTGTAAACGTTTAAAATGTCAATACACCGTCGGTATTGTTTGACGTTAGCAACAGAATAACCAACCTGCCTACACTATGTAAACATGTTGGAAAATGAGAGAGGCATATCATGTATTTCAAAGGGCCACTAACAAATTATACACTGTGATATATCTAACAAAATTTACAACTACTGTGACCAATTCTTTTTACATGAAAGGAACCCCACTGATCAGTATTTGTTCTGGTGGGGGTTATGAGTGAAAGGAAGGGTTTGGCTGTGTAAATGCAGAAGTGATTGATAAACCTCTATGACCTGGGTTACTCCGTAAATATGCTGTTAATATTCCGCTCACAGATTTGATGCCCAGAATACCGGCCCATGCACTTTACACAGTTTCTAGTCGTTTGACCTTTGAGTAACTTAACTACAAGCCAGGGGGTCGTTTTTTTCTCTCGCAAATATAACGTTCCAGAAATATACAATTAAAACACATTGGCAAATTGTTTACTAACGAAAAGCATCATAATCTGGGGGTAAATATCTTAGTTAAGATGACATACCCTGATAAACAATACCAAAATGGACCTTGCGAAATTTCAAAGTAAAATCAAGTCAAGCGTATGTAAAAAGGTAAGCTAAAAGCCTGCAGGTAACCTCTTGACGTTATCACCGAAATCCCATCCATTGGAGGCATGTGACTGCCGCACTTATCTGGCGGTATCAGATAAGGAGTAAACCCAGGCCAAACAGGTTTGCTGCTGCTGCAGACATATTTCTTTAAAAATCAACTGACAACCATCTGACGATGAATTCATAGAGCAGCGTCATTTCCCGAGTCTATATGGCGGTTCTACGTATTATTCACATCTATTTACAGTGTCATATTTACATGGTTACATCTTGTCGAGTCAGCTAGTTCGTATTCCAGTATCGTATTGTCGGCTAAATAGCGACGACCCTCGAATCTACTACCGCCTACAAATACTACAAAGAATGAATCTGTAGTCTGAATTTATGCTAGGTTAAAAGTAATGCTAGCCTTTTCAATAATGTCAATTGCTGTTCACGTGTATTATTCCCAGCGCCATGCCTTTGTTCTGGCTGGAACATAATGGTAGTTATCCCCTATGGGCTAACTTGTAGAAGTAATATGTTATGTTTTTGTGGGTAGTTCTGATATACGGGAATAGATCAGTATGTAAACGTTGTAATCAGTGATTCACCACAGAGATAACATTGTATGGGTCCCTCTTCAAATGAAAACATCATTAGTATTACAAGTTGTTAGAGATAGCTCCATGGCCAATGGTAATGACATGAGACCGTTACATATACACATATAGTCATGGGAGAAGGTAAGCAAGACCCTGGACACTAACAGTCACGGTAAAATGCTCCTGAGATAATGAGACATTCCTCATTTGTGTTATCTTAAAAATCAATTCTGGGTTCAATCCACACTGCATTTGTGTCGGCACATTACCAATACATCACCGAAATATCTACATCCTAAATACCAAATCAAACAGATAACACAAACGTACACTAAAATCAAGTTACTCTGTACTATGATGAATCATGATACATCCATAAATCGCGTGTTTGTTTCCCATAGGAACACATCATTTGTATTGAACGCAGTTCTCCAACAAATTCTCACCCGTCTATTTTTTTTCTAGTGTCTTTAGCTTCTGTTCATAGCTTCTAATGAGAGAGGGAGGGGAACAAATCAGCAGAAAATAACTTTAATTGCTTGGAAAAGATTCATGGAAAATTCCAATATAACTCTCGTTATAACTAGTCTTGTTGAGTACTATGTTTCAAAATGTTTCATTTTTCATTTTTCCAGAAATAAACACCAACTAGTTTCTTCCCTTTCAAACCTGAATTACTGATTTTCTAAGCTTTTCCTTTGTATCACCTCTCAAAAATAAAACATTGGTCGTTTAGTTCAGTTGGTATCTTCCCGTTCAGTTCGTGCAACGTACATGTAGTATCAATACAATACCATTCAAAATGGAACGCCACCTAATTAGATGTATACAAGTCACTATAGTTACGGATACAATAAGTATAAAGGTACGGATCTGCACGTATCACTGACAAAATGACACCAGTAGATTGCTATGGTACGCAAAGCCTGTAGCAGGTAGTCTCACTCTTACTTTACCTCGAACCACAGTGGGTGATACGCACTACTGCTATAAACCGACAGAGAAATTTGAGGTGTGAAGTTTCGTTTACATGGCACAACATTTAGCTGTGTGTTGCATCGCGATATTATTGAAACATCTTAGTAAACGCATCATGCCCACTTGTCCATGACAACCTGACTCCATGAATATGTCCCACTCTGCCACGACAAGACACCTGACATCCACGTGGCTGATTGTTAATTGGTAGCTCATCACTGTGCTCTATGTGGCTCAGTGTGAAATTACACGAGTCTTAACTTGAGCATACATTCAGCTTAAAAGAGGGTGTTTTCCATTAGGCTGGTTATGAATCTGATGCCATCGTGCATCTGTCAAACAATCTTATATTGTATGAAAAAAACTGTAACAGGTCGGCGTCGCACGGTGGCCGTGGGGCTACGTTTACTCGGCAAAAGCTATGAGTCAGCATCCATTACAATGTCGCGCTACCGCCGCCATTGAGCATGTTGCCAACTCCACTGCACTGATTGATATAGCCACATAACAAATGGTGGCTGTGCGGCGACCATACGATGCTCTTTTGTGGCCGTGCAGTCATCCCAATGGAAGACCCCTTTAGCGCCTCGCAGCTCAAACACGTCTTTGCTTGCATTAAAGAGTCTGTGTGGGAACTTTTCTGGCATAAATCGGTACCCCGATTTGTGTCAATCGGTCCCCGATTCTATCCAAAATAAAATTTCGGAAATCGGGGTCCCGATTTTATCCTCTTTTTTTTTGGAAGAGTCACCTTTACCTTTCTACAGAACATTCATCACGATGCAACAAATAACCAAGTTGTAGCTATAAACTCGTGTCCATACAGAGAACCACGCTTACTGCATACGCCACACACAAGAGATGTCCCGCTCTCTACACAGTGAACTACGCAGCCAGGAGCTGCTCTACCTCCCTGACAACGTCGTATATCACATCTTAGCTCCTCGCCATGGTAGCGCAAACCGTTGGCCCTCACGTGTGCTAATAGGAAAAGGAGGTCAGGATTTATTTTATATACTCAAATAAAAACCACAAGCACGTATATTTCATATAATTACGAGCATTCTTTTTTTGCATATCTTAAACATTATTTTCTTAGCCTTATAGGGTTATGTTGATGCACATAAAAGTTTTATTCAGCTTTTGAAAATTACGGAGGAATATAAAAATACTTCAGAAGTATGAGGCACAGACTATTTAAGAAAATTGGTTCTGTAGTTATTAAAAGTGTGTCCTATGGCTAAACATTTACCAATAGGGCTCCTATACGCACTCGGGATTTTTCTTTTCTTTTCTATGAGGCACAACCATTCAAGTGACCATTCCTAGCCTGACATCAGCTACCTTGTATTTCTCCGTTCAAAACGCATAACCAATGACATCATGAAAAACAAAGTGAAGGCATGCTTGGGTATTAGAAATGTGAACGAACTAGGGGTCGATACAATCAGTCTGCCATGAGTCGGCTACTTCTATACACGTTTGGCATTGGTATCAACATGCAGCAGTGGAGTAAGATCCACCAGAGGTAAGTGTGTCAAGCTTCTTCATACTCTCAGAATATTAATATAGGTTAATCCCATACGGTTCCTACAGCGGACCAGGGTAATGTCGTCATTATAATTACCTTTGTCTTACTGGTAATATTCTACTTATACAGCCAAAGTACTCAATATCCCACACACAGAACCATGCGTGTACACTTGCTATCTCTAATTTGCACTGAGAGCATTTCACGCGGTCATCTACGTGAAGCCTACACTGCAGGCCTACCATAAACAGCTGTCGGTAAACACAGTAAAGACAGTCACACATTCCCAATCTCTCTTTGTGAACAATCTAAATGATGCGATTTTAAGTCTTGTTCAGTGTTTTCAGACATGAAAGACTATAGGGGAAACCTATGAAAGTTTTAGGGTCAGAGGTATCTCATCGAGTTTGAGTCGTATAGTAATTCACAAGGCTAAGCCACGTGAATTACGTTGCGATTCAAACGAGATGGGATCGAGCTCTGACGGTAAACTCAAATAGGTTTCTGAATTCATCTCACCCTTCACATTGACTAATGGGCTAACATATGTGACATAATCACCCATTGAGTATTTCCTCTAAATACTCCATGGGCGTTGGATACGAGTTCTCAATGTTAAGTCTATGGGGAAAAAATACCAGGGGTGAGATAAATCAATATATACTAAGCCCGTTGTGTTCAGATCTGGAGAATGTCTATAATAGTCTACAGGCAGTACTCATTCACGAGAATTAAGTGTACGTGAGCAAGCAAAACTCCTCGGGTTTACGCATCTTTTATACTCTAAAATGGAACTGCAAGATGGCGACCTAGTAAGAAGTCCCTGCTAATAATGCAAAAAGAACTTCCGCCATGCCAGCTTGTACTCTCTCGACAGATGGCTTCTTGATGGTCGTCTGGCTTGATGGCACCCTCACATCAGGTGTAGTTTCAGGCAAGCACTACAGATGTCGCTGCTGTAGTGTGTGAGCAAATCGTGTACGTCCGAGTAAGCACCCCTAAAAGGCATGGGTGGGATCTTGGGCAAGTTTCGTGTTGGAAGAACATAATCTCCTTGCTGTCTCTCTGCATGAATCTGCTTTCACCTTTTAATAATCCTTGTATTTTTTTTTCCAAAATACAATTTTCTATCAGTTTTTTCTAGTTTATTTTCCTATGAACAATTAGGTGAGTAGGACATTCATACAATAATAGCTAGGACCAGTTTTCAAATGAAAGACTTGCGATGTGCTGGTAATCACCTTATGTTTTAAACACTGATAGATAGCGCCCGATGACCCACGTATGAACCTTATCCTTACTCACTCTAAACATGGTTAGCACGATGAGGAGTCGAGTATCATCTAGCAGTTTACAATGGTAGAAATCGTGGCCCAAATATTCTATTTGTTAAATAATAAAATGCAGTGCATCTGCACTTGTTCTATGTCCAAGGTTAGTCGTGCACAGAGTAGAAAGATAAATATACATGTATAACAAAATATGTTATAACACAGACAAATGCCTTATATTCCAAGTTAAAGCAAACGGCTACACAGCATCTGTTGGTTGCTTGCTCTGACCTTCACTGTTAACATTAGAAATTCGCCTAACAAACAGTGAAATAGTTCTTTCTTAAAGAGTCGGCATCTTTGAAAAAAATGTACATTTTGCTTGAACCCCACAGTACAGTCTTGCGGAGACGTGCCTCTGTGACGTCATACGCTGACGTCATACCCGGGGCCCTTGTGTTAACTGGGCTATTGCTATGTACACTAAATATCATGTGTGTCCTACAGCTATCAGCGATACTATGGAAATCACCCCTTCCCATTTTAACTTGTAGCACCACATTATAAATCGTGATTTCCCGCAGGGAACTGCACTTGTATACTAAAGACATGGTCATTCGCCGCGACACTTCTGCCGCCATTATGAAAACCCCTCACTCTAGGCAAATTACTATAGGCATGTCCACTCCTCACACTTTGATACGCAGACCATGGGTATTTGTTACCAATTCTTCTTTTAACACGAAGCCAGTCGGCACGTGTCTTACCTTGACCAATTTTCCTATTAATTCTGTTTTTAACATTGGTTCTTCCATCATTTTTTCCCAATATGGAATAACAAAATATATAGGTAGGATTCGACTAAATCCATCAATCATAAAATGCCATTTACAGGTGAAAGGTCAAATTGACGTCTCGCATCTGATTATAATTAGTATATACAGCGATGGAGACTTGTATAGTTTCGCCTCGGTAACAACGTACCACCGTCCTCTAAATAGAGCACTCTTTTTATCTGACAGTAAAACCAGGTAGTCTTTACACAAGCGCCATCTTCTGAAGGAGAAGATACAACATAGACGAACGCCCATTACATGACTTTTTTCTGAACGCAACCCGTTCCACTCACCCTGTTTAAGTAGTTAAAACGTCCGTTTATATCTCACTTTATTAACTACAATGGTCGGTAACACCCTGTTTGGCTGTCATCGTTAAATGGTAACAAACCCGGTAGAATTAAGCGTCCAGCACTTTTGATTTGAATGACTTACTTCAGCAATAGCCCTCGTCCACTCGCCATTTATCCAGTTGGCACGAGACACCCTTTGTAAGTTTATATCCTGTGAGTAATCCATAGTGTCCGAGCCGATTAACTAAATTCTCGAAGAAGAAAAAACCTTCGGTCCCTGCTCAAGTCGGAATGCACACTGTGTTGATGGTCTTCCTCGTGGCGAAGGAACGGCAGAAGGGAGCATGTCGGGAATAAAGCAAGCGTGTCGTCAGGCTGCGCGCGCACCGCAGCAGACGACTTTGATACAGGCATATTTACAACGCTTCTGTGCTCGCGGACGCCCGTAGACAGCTGTGAGGCGTCCACGGCGCTCCCTCCATCTCGTCCCGCCGACACTCCCACCACGACTCGCTCCTCACACCAGGTCTGTCCGTACAACATGACTGGAAACCTCCCACTCTATACATCACTGAGGGATGCCCATATAAGGGCAGCGTCCTTCCCTTCTGTCACACATATTATATGTACGTTCAGTCACATGACGCGTCGCCTATGTCACATGACGCGTATAAAGTCTGTCACGTGACCCTCCCAGCATGCGTCTAGGCCAGGAGGAGGGCTTAGTAATAATTGTTCTCGTCCATTTTAAGAGGGTGATTTCTCTTAACCACGGCCTCCTCAGACAGACACAGCATCCTCTTGACCTATAGCGCCTAGCTGACCTGATTCTGGAACAGTTTGGCCATGTCGAGGACCTTTGACTGCCGATTTGCTGCCGAGTTGCTGCACTTTACAACACTTCGCAAGGCGGGCTTTGAATCCTGAAGAAAGCAAAGCAAAGCAGTTAAGCATTAAGGAGTGAATGGCCAGCAAGAATATGATAAGATATACCAAATTATGTTATATATTTATCTGGATATCAAATATTATCTGACAAAACTCTAGATAACTGTAGATATATAACATATATGAGAGAGTTAAACTGAAAATTTATGCGAAATTTAGTTCCAGAAAAATATATAATATGCCGCAGATACATTGTGGATATAATTGATTAGAAATGTTAATATGTTGGAAGTTAATATCCGTCACCAAATTGGAATCTATATTAATATGGAATATAAGTAACAGTAAGTGCAAAATGAACGAATAGAATCAGTGACGAATAGCAGTTATGATTAAATAGTGGGTAATGCCTTTGACACAAAGGAGTTGACGAGCCAAATCTATGCAAATATAATGTATATTTCTGAGTAAATTGCTAAGAAATATTGGAACTGGGGAAGGAGGTTTCTTGGAGCCGGTAACATGAACATTTTCAGGTGGCGCACCGTTCATTTTCTCAGTGACACTTCTACGTGGTGATAACAAACAGCCTCATATTGATATTACGCTTAATTCTTTTTCATAAGAATTACCTGGGAGCTTCAATCCTCATATCGTAGTCTTTAGCATATGAATTTCAGTTTGTAAATTCTCTAGGATAAATGTGTTTTTGTCCGCTCCCAGAATAAGTCTCTTGTTATCACATACAGTCAGGATGAGTGGCTGAATGGTACGTCGCGCCAAAAGAAAGTCTGCTGCCGACTCCATGACGGTTTCTGAGCTGGGTAAACTAGTGGGAGGCAGGCTACAACGCACTTGGGAAGGGCCGGAGGAACTGGACTATGGAGACATAATCTAACTAGAATACATTATAAATACAGCGCCGTTATCTACCCATTCTGTTTCCTCGAGCACTATTTTGTGACCAACTCTGAGGACATCACTTTTTCAGTATCTTATAACATGTAGATATTTCAACCATGCAAACTCAAATACATACATACAGTTCACAAATGTATAATAAAGAATGTATTTTATATAATCATTTTAAACAATTTCCCATAATTGTTTTAGTACAAATTAACAAGTGTATAAATATAATGTTTGGAAACAAGAGTGACAATATATGAAATAGGTCCATGTTGAAGCCATTCTATAATTTAATATTAGGCATTCAGGTAACCCTTTTTTAGTTTTCATAATGCTCAATAAATCAACCTCTGACTAGAATCCTTCATTACTCATTTAATTTTGGTTATAATATGGTCTGAATATAGATTCAAGTCGTGCACAAGATTTTATACTTGTTTTTAATAGCACAGAATTATATGAAATGTGAGATAATGAAGAACTCTTTACATAGCCATATCTAGCACTCTCCTATTATGAAAGTTCAATAACCCACCGAAATATATTGTTCTCCAACAGCATATGAACAAAACAATTTCTTTATGAACAAAATACATAATGTCTTGATATCAGTATGTCGTGATTCTAAGCACAGGTTAAAAAAAAATAGAAAATTAATTCCTCATGCAAAATCCATGCTCACAAAGAACTTTAAAACACACTGAAAAATTTACATGCATATAAATAAAAAATCAAATTGTTTAGATGCCATGTATTACTGCAACTCTGTGGTTTTAGCTCTATGTCTAGTTTGGCTGTATCAAATTACGCAATCTCATTTCATGAGTGGATCTATATAAAACTTCATCACTAGATAATCAAACCAGCTATAGTTATCAATAAAAAATGTGTTTACCTTAGATTTTACATTTAAAAAGAGTTTATGAAATATTTTGTATCTCTCGGTAAAAATGTATTTGATACTTGTAAAACGGTGATATATGATGTCATTGTGTTCTTTGTAAGTTACAAACTACATTTTTATAAATGTTCTTCGCCTGCGACAACAGAACCTTTTAATCATCATATCAAGCAACCACCAAGATTTAAGATAATATTTCCAGAGGCACAGGGAAAAGGTCATCAATATGTCTACCTGTCACATCGTCAGTTAATGATTCACGTTTATATATCAGTATTGTCAGATACACGTCTCTATATCAATACACGTTAGAGATTATGAGTTTATAATGTGTTACAGCGTGTAGAATGACTCGATCAGAATATAGTTTCACATTAACAACTGAATGTGCTTCTATAATGCCTTTACTTATCAAACTTAACCAACGGCATTTATTTACACTTCTACATGGTAACATGGAAAGTCAATAAAAGTTAAAGTTTCAGATTTTAGGGCTGGATTTTGTTCTGCTTCAATGCAGTTTTAAAGTGACTCTTTTTAATTCATCTTTCACCTAAAAGCAGCTCTATAAAATTGTGCTGATCAACCTGCGAACTATTAAAGCCCTCTATCTAATGAAAGCGTCACATAATTCGTTATAAAATTGATAATATCCTGTAGGAATCTACGTTAGCCATATTTACATGACATTTAAGATTTTCTATTTGGGAACATTTCCCCTGTCAGGATATAGTTTCATTATCATTATAGAATACAAATCCCGCCAACGCATACTAGTTATGGCTCCATAATTAATGTGGTATTAAAGATGAAATTACTGCATATTGCTGTTCCAAAATATATAGAGAACACAATGATGTTTGTATAACCCAGAAATGCACGACTCTACATGGTAATATAAACAAATGGTCAGACTCTCACAAAAAATAAGATGTATACAGAGGCATTCAAATATACATTGTTGATAAATAAATCGTTATAAACTCATTGAAAATACAGACTTAAAAGAACCCCACCACCAGAGGGCTAAAACTACTACGAGGCTAACACAGGAACTACTACCGCCACCTTACGGTTAACACCGACTTCCTTCTCACCGCACATGTACCAATCTTATAATTCTCTACACAGACCTCTATCCTTCTTTATTATAGATTTCCTTTCAAATGATATAAAGTGGTGCCTTAGAGTTGCTAGTCAAGAGGAGGGACTATCCATCACAAGGAATTCAGAATAAATATCCTTTTGTCATAAATTGTGTTTTATATAATTTCACCGAAAACTTGAGAAAAAAATAGCACTAAAGCTCACCACCTACAGAGCGTTCTACACACTTGAGAAATGGAATTAGGAAGCTTGTTTCCAAAGCAAACACTACTCGAGGTTATTAATATAAATAAACGCACACGAAAGTAGTCAAAACGATATTGCCGTGAAAGGTAGATCTGTGGAGGAGACAGATAGTGGTGCAGTGAGAGAGAGCATCATGCATGAATTATTACACAGCGTGTGGGCATAGCTGACTACCTGCCCAATCCCGCCACCTATAGGCCAGAAGGAAAAACAGAAAACAGTGGCGGCCCCTCGTGGGAAACACCGACACATACCTCCTTGGCCGCGTCATCGATGGTCAATGTGACCTCTTTACCCTTGGTGCTGGCGTCGCGTTCCTTCTCGGCGATGTTGGACGTTTCTTTCTTCTCCTTTTGCTCGAGGTCGCGCTCCTTCTGGTCCCAGTTGGCGGTCTTCCTGCGGGCGAGCGTGAACCAGGCGGGCTCGGCCGTCGGCGGCGGCTTCTCGTCCACCGTATCGCCCTGCGAGTTGGACCTCTGGATGGCCTTCTCGTTCTCCTTATTAGCACCTTGAACGACGGGTTGGTCGGTCAACGTTTGGCTGCGAGCACGGTTCTTGACAGCGGGTGACTCTTTCTTGAAGGAAGACTTTTCTTCTGACTTTACTTCCTCTTTCGAAGGTGTCTTGGGTTCTGTCTTCTCAACTTCAGGCTTTTTAGATTCAACTGGCTTTGCTTTTTCTGAGACAGGTGTCTTGCTGGAATCAAATTTGGCTGGGGTGGTGGTTGTGGTGGTGGGGCTGGTGGTGGATTTAGGGGTGGTGGGTTTGGATACAGAGATTTTGGATTCTGCCTGAGAAGGTTTCTTTTCTGTGCTTTCTGGCTTTGCAGGAGAGGCCGTAACTATAGGAGCTGTGGGCTTAACCTCCGGCTCCTTTGCCTTGACTGATTCTGATCTTTTCACAACAACGCTTTCCTTCTCTTTAGGTTTGGGAACATCAGGTGTTTTACTCACAACTGGGGTCTCTTCGGGCTTTGCCTCTTTTACCTTATTCTCACTAGTTTTGGGACCATGATCCATTGGTTTAGGTTCTGAAGACTTGGGCCTAGTTTCAGTGGCTTTAGGTTTTGATTCTGTAACTTTAGGTTTTGATTCTGCAACTTTAGGTTTGGATTCTGCAACTTTAGGTTTGGATTCTGCAACTTTAGGTTTGCTTTCTGAAATTTTGGGTTTAGTTTCCGAAATTTTGGGTTTCCCTTCGGGAATCCTTGGTTTGCTTTCAGTGACTTTTTGAGGAGTAACAACTGAAACAGTAGGCTTAGATTCTGCAACCTTCACGGGTGTGTCTGCTAACTTGGGCTTTGACTCAACTACAACTGCTTTATCTTTACTCGTCTGACTTGCCTTTCTCTGAACGCTAGGATTTTTGTCTGACTCATCTTCATTTGGAATCAGTTTCTTTCTAGAGGGTTGTTTTTTCAGGCGGTTCAGTACCTGAGAGAACTCATTTGTTCCACTTTCTTCTTTAGGCTCTGGACTACGGGATGCCTCAACAAACGAATTGCGGTTGGTTGCTTTTCGGTCACCGAAGATGGTCAGTCCAGTATCTCCAGCAATAGTTTGTCGCTTGGAAGGATCTCGGTCACCAACATTGTCTCGAAGACGTATCGTGCCCAGCTCCTCAATAGCCGTCCTTCGTCCAGTCTTTCGCAGGACAACATTGAATGGCTTTGAATCACCATCTTTTGCTGGTGTTAGCTTCTCAGTTTGTTCAACTTCTTCTGTCTTCTTCTCCACTTCCTTGAGACTGTCAGTTGATTTTCTCTTTGCCTCTGTGTCTTTCTTCTGAGGCCTTGGCGATTTTGGAGGTGGCACTGGGGAAGTTCTAGGGGAGATCTTGGGATCAGATTTTGGAGTGATGATAGTCAAAGGATGGTCTGCTGGCTTGGAGGGTTCTTCAGGCTTATCCTCAGCCTTTTCATGTCCCTCATCATCCAAGTCCTCAGCTTCTTTGCTGGAGTCTGTACAGAAAAATGGGGTTAAATTAAAGACAGAGATTCTGGAGGATAGACAATTCATATGGGAACTATCAGCAAATGCATCAAGTATGTAAGACCAGAACGTTTCAAAAGCCTTTGGGAGAAACAGCCAATCAAGATGGATAAGATTTTCAGGTGCTTCAATTCTGTATAGGATAGTCTATTTACAGAGCATTAAAAGATGTATTTTGGGTACCCAATAATAGAGATACTTCATGCAAGTCCCTTAAAATCTACATGCGTGTGAAGGAGGTTCCCTCAATGCTATTTCCAATAGTGACATGCTAATCATATCGTACAACCCTAAGCATTGGAAAATGAAAAGAAGATGTTGATGGTAAGTATATACAGCTTCTCCATTAAGGTTTTCTGGAATACCTGACTGCCGCTTCTGTTCCACTGCAGATTCAATGTCGGCGGTGACATGTATCTCCACTTTACTGTCTTCAGACTCCTCAGTCTTAGACTCCTCCCCTGATTCCTTGTCCTCGCTGCTCGCAGGATCTTTTGTATCCAGAGATTCTCGACTGTCCAACACTGATTCGGCGTTGGTTGAACCAGATGATCGGGATTTCTCATCTGCCTTGGATTCTTCCGTCTCCTTCAGCTGAGTCAAGGGTTTCTATAGAAAGTAAACAGGAATAAACCCACTGGTAAATCAAACAATGTGCAAAGAGCGAAGTCCACAAGACGGACGATGGCATTTCACGTAAAAACTACTGGAGTAGATGGGAGATGTCATGTTTTGGGTTTTTTTCCGAACCTTTTCAAAGGGTTTCATTAATTTACTTTCAATCATATTTGGTAGATCTTATTTCCATTGAGATATTCACCATAGTGTCTACTTCTATTTCTCCTTGTGTGAAACAGAACATTTAAAAAAAAATTCTACGGGTGGTAAATGTATTTAATTACCAAATCTAACTTAAACTAACATAACCAAAGATTAATTCATGCTTGGCAATTTACTTCGTCGCTCTGTAGTAGCAACCTAAATTATATCATAACGAAATCGAGTTTATAAAATGGGTACAGAATGAAACCAATGGGACGTCGGAAGAACTGGGAGTCGAACCCCACATCCCACACTGCTGTAATTTATTTAGAAGGAACTACATCGAATCCCATAGATACTTAAAATATGCCATGAGTTTTGGTTGCTGAGAAATCTCGCGAGGCAAAGTGGGGTGAGATTATGTAAGAAACCAAAGTGAATGGCATATTTGCAGTGGCTATGGATCGAGTGCGGTTCAGATTTTATCTCGTCCCTATCATTATATATATAATTGGCTAACATTTGTGAAATAATCCCCCATTGGGTATTTTTTCCTAAATATTCCATGGGCGTTGAGTACGAGTTCTCAATGTTAAGTCTATGGGGATATATACCAAGGGTGAGATAAAGTGGTGAGCTTACTGGTGCAGGCGACCTCACCGGTCGCCGATGATGCGTCGACGGTCGTGTGTTCTTGGGCTTGACTGCGATTTTGAATTTGGCGCTGTCGCTGACGAGGGAGGTGGTGCTGGTCACGGCGTTCAGGTCCAGCGCCTCCTGAGAGTCAGTCACTGTGACGGGAAAAACACAGAGAATTACGTATGTTTCGGCGGACTCGTTCATTTACATAAAAACAACTTCTTATAAGTCCCACTCATCCATGTATTGTGTTGACTACCTTACCTATGTGACCAATCTTCATGTATTCACTGGAAGAAGCTCCGTGAAAAAAAAAAGTGAATACAATTTTTTTTTAGAAATGAATACGGTAGACTATTATTTAAGCGTGGCATCCGCTTTTCAAGGCTCAAGTAGACTTTTTATCAAATATAATTAAGTTCTAAATGTGAATTATGGAATTAGTGTAGCAGGTTGAAAAGTAGAATCCTGCGGTATCAGAGTGTGTAGATATTTTTTCTGGTTAACAGAGAGATACCATTTGCCAATTCTCATACTTCTGTCTAGAGACACACTGGATCTTCCCTGAGATGAGATATTATAACCGCGACTTACTTGCGTTCACATTTTGACGAGAGGAGTTCACAACTGTCGTCCATTCCTGTTCAAACACATTCTGGAAAATAAAACCATTATTCTGTACATAAAAGAAATGCTTTAAAGAAGAAAGTTAAGTTTCCAACAAGTAATATTATCCGTGTTTAATCAACAATATATAAGGAAACCTTCAGAACACGTATGCTGCAACGGTATTAACCTATTTTGGGATATATCCATATATGGGTATGTTTGACTTATCTTCTACTTTGAATGTGCTGCACATAGCTATCCATTTATGGGGGTGGCCATTATCCCCTGCCGCCAAACTAACACTAGATGGCTTGTGTGCTCAGGAATGAAATAACAACAGAGTTCGGCCCCCGACTAATGGCACGGGAAATCCCCCTTATCACCTGGCGGATAGCTGCCGAAACTGGGTAAACTCTGTGCCTAAGAATAACACCTCCGTACTGCATAGAAGTATCCCTAAAGCGAACTTCCACGAGTAAAGAGAGAATGGGCCAAACAAATTGTGAGAGAAACATAGAAAGAGGAAGAATGACGGAATAAATGGATGCTCGACAGATATCCAGAGGAAAATCCTCGAACAAGTTAATGGCAAATGAAGAACCGACTGGCTACGAAAAAACATTACAAGCTGATAAATACTGCAGTGGCTCTTCGCTGCTTGGCATCCGTAAACAAGATGGTCCATACAATAGTAGTCCTGAAGCAAGTCATGCAAGTCCAGAATAAGACACGTATTTAAGATAACTAATGGTTAGCGAGAAGATCCTGGATAATATTTAACAACAAAAAACCCTATATGGATGACCTACCAACATCAGATGTATCTACTAGAACAGATTATAGATCTAGCACAATAATATTAAATAAGTCATCCTGCTTACAAACTAAATGTGGGAGTATAGATCCTATGATCTCACAGGCAGAAGTTAAATATGAGCAATTCTGAAAACGCAAATGCAGTGAGATATTACTAAAGAAATTGATGAGTGTTTGGTCTGAGTCCTCGTTCACCATCGAGTTTGAAGTGCACAGTTATATGAACGAGGTGATAGCCGAGTGAATATTTTGAACCACACCAAGCTCCATGGTGAATGGGGACTCAGACTAAGCACGAATATGTTTCGGATTTTATCTTAGCCTGGAAATATTTATCTGTCTATCACCCGTACAGTATGAGTTACCGTACTCGCAAGCCTGTTGAGAACGAGTTCCTAATGTTAAGCCTATGGAAGTTTATACCAGGCTAAGATAAGCTATAAGACTTTATATTAATACTCAATCCCCGATGTATGTTCACAGTTCAAACTCTTAAGAGTAAATAGAAAGAGCGCAGAGCATTGCCATGTAAAAATACAGATTCTGTATTAAAGAAAATATTCTTAATTCATACAAATACAGAATCTCAAATTCCCGAGATAAGGCCCGAGGATGATAAGGTAAGATAGTTTAAAGATAAGAGAAGCGTTATGATGACTGGTGGACGCACCTTATCGTCGAGCTCATCCTCCAGGCTGCACATACTGGAGTCGACACTCTGTTTACTGTCGTGACGTTTTCTACTCGGTTTCTGTACCAGGAGACAAACAAAACACAAGAAAAGGTTAGTGTACACCAATCAAGGGTATTTAGTAAAAGATTCTTTCAAGTAATAGAAACGGTAAGTAGTCCTGTTACATCCAAAACATCATAGTGCCGCGACATGGGTGACTCATTCTTTTGCTCACAAACCTTAAACTTTTGCAGGAATACTTCGTAATTATGCTATAAACATGTTTAAGTTGGAATAAAACTATCTTATTAGAATGTCACTTGACTCCATGTCAAACTTTATTTTGCTCATTGCTTCCACAAATGATGTATCATCAAACACACAGTTGAGGTCTGGATCTCTAGATCTTTTTTTATTTTTATCCAATCAGACGTTTTAACGACATGTGTATTGGCCCAAGTGCGCCTTTCTTACATGAAACAAATATATGAAGACGTACAGAACAAGCTTCACAGACACACACAAGGATTTATCCAATAATGTTCGCTTATTCAACCACAACACTCACAATCCAATGATTTTTTTAAAATTTTATGAATCTTTCTACTACCATAGTCTTCTTTTTTTTAGTTATCTAGATCAATATTAAAAAAAAAGGTCTCATTTACACTACTTTTAAACATGTTTCCCTTTGGTAGTCGTTGGACTTCTTCTGGTAGTGGATTCCACATTCAAAGATTCTAGATGGTGAGCTTGTTTAATAAACCCCTAGGCTCAGTACTAAGTTTAAGATGATAACTTAGTAGTCCCTTCAAGTATTTATAAAGCGTCTCCAGCTTGAATATAACGAGTATCAAAGATAACCCTTCTCTAGCACCCACACAGCATACAAGACATGCAGCGGAAGTGTTTGCCCACTTTCACAATTCGTAAATAATTTCAATATCTGTTCCCACACTTTATTATCTAAAATATGATATTTCGGACCATGCAATATTGCATGTCATTGAACCGATATAGAATCATTGTAGTTTTAACAAATACTCAGTAAGACAAGTTCTATTTTGGTTTCATATTTTGAAAATCGCAATTCCGAGAGAGGTATCAGATCAATGACTAAAGAGTACGATATATACTAGCTATATAAACTGAGTTTAGGTAAAATAATTCATTGGATTATTCATAAAAAAAAAAAAAAAAGATTTGTTTATCTCCAATCGACGGGGAAGCCATGCCTATCATTATCCAATGTCAACCTCCCATAATGGATCCAGAATAAGTACACTAGCAAAGCCCAGAAAGCTGGAAATAACCGGAAAGTGAGAGCTGTGGAGAGAACTGACCTTGAAGTCGATGGACTCCGTCAGGGGACTACTGGGTAGCCCCTCGTCATCCTCGTTCCGACGGCTCTTGAGCTTCTGAAACAGCTCGTTCTGTAAAGAGAAGAGAGAGCAGCTCGGTTAGGTCACGGGTCCACATCACACAACGTCAGACATTATAGAGGAAACCCATGAAAGTTTAGGGTCTGAGCTCGTATCTCACCCTTAATATCGACTAATGGGCTAACATTTGTGACATTATCCCCCATTGGATATTTTTCCTAAATATCTAATGGGTGTTAGACTAAGATACGAGTTTCCAATGTTAAGTCTATGGAGAAAAAATATCTGGGGTGAGATAATACAGCAATACAGGAGTTACTGTTCAGCGCCTAGCAGGATATTGTTTACTTCATTGCATTATTCCGCGTCACACATATTGGATAACGTTGGGGTACAATGATATGACACATAGAATATGAACATTGGGTGTCATTTTCAAGGCTATTTTTTTTGGGTATGGTATGACTGTTGGGGTAAGATAAAGTGTTATAAGATCGAGTATGGACTGTCTATCTGACAATTGTCTCGGGTTTATAGACAATACAGGTATATTGCAGCCAGGCCTGCCAATGTGCTATTGTCTGGTCATGTGAGGTGTTTCTGTGCTATCTCAGCCATATCTGAAGAATTCCCAGGGCGATATGCATATTCAACACACCAAATTGATCTTCTCTGGAGATAATTTAGATGTATAGCATAGCCACATTGTGCTCATACACATAATCCACCAATGCTAAAGAATATGTTGCTATTTGAGTGTTTGGCTCATTCGGCCGCGCATCTATGAAGCCAGTCTCACTCTCGGTAGAACAGAAAAAAAAATATTCAGGCAAATTAAAAACATACACACTATTAACAGGTTTTGGATACGAGTGGTCGTATCCTCCATATACATGTAGTTGACATGCAGTGATATACGAGTGATAGCGAGGATATTACGCTGTCAACTAGGAGGAGGATACGGTTACTTGTATAAAGCCCAGGATATATTTTGTTCTGTGTCCGTCTTTATCATCAAGGTCTTCGACGTAGGTTTCGTGTTGTATAGTTCCTAAAGTGCCCGTGACGTGGCAGCTTGGAGGACACACTAGTGTGTATCCTCTGTCGGTAGTGATACACATTTCTATGTGTTTTCTATGTACACTTTGTATCAGGTAGATAACGATAAGTTCTATTGACAGTTTCTTTTGCGCGGGTGGTGAATGGGGAAATTCTTGTAAAGGACATTGATTCACACTAATAAAGAAATAACCTCTCATTCTTTGAGTAGTTACAGGACAAGCCTGTTGTCTTTCATATATCCTTCATAAGATATCTTACGTAACCCTACACTAATGTCATAGATTTTCAAAATCTGCGTTTCATTATCACTGTAGAGGTACACGAGAGCATATATGTAAGAATACATGAAATATGGCCCATAAAGAATATACAGCTAGTCGACACATTATTATGGAAGTTTTAAAGTGATCTATAAAATAAATTTGAACACGCGGAAGACTGCTGAGAATTTAGAGGCTTTCAATAGGCAACGACAAATCGGGAGCTTATAGGCATTTATAAAGGTCTTTATGAAAGACTTTAAAAAAGTCTACTGGTATTCAGAATTAGTTCCTTTAATAAAGGTATTGAGAAATATCAGATTCAATATAATTCACACAGAAAATGCTAAATATCATAATTGTTTCGGAGCGGGAATCTCTGAAATTAGTTTACATATCCATATATGGGGATGATCGATCATTCAAACGCAATATTAGATAGATGGAATACCAATTAATCACATGCCACATATACACAGGAAGCAAACTAACCACAACATGGTCCATGACTCAGTGTCCATGTGGGGACTGTCAAAGCAGGTCATGATGGACAGCTATCATAATTATACACGCTGCAGGGTGCATGTGTTTTACAATCATTCCCTGGTCGATCAGAAAATTCCCTCTTGATTTACTGCAGCAATAACTGTACCAGGTGTCTAATAAGCATGTCTGCTACTCGTTATCAAATGTATACCACTAATCAGGGACCAGATACGTATATGTGGAAGGGGGGGGGTATGTCATGATTGTAACGAACAGTTGGAGAGGCACTGGAGATGCGACAACCGTGATGCATCATTTGTAAGTTATAGACCACATACAGCTCTCATGGGCTACAATACAATGTTAATCTGGACGTTATTACGTTTTTATACCGCAACAAGTTGTACTGGTGAAATATACTGCAAAAATATGTGTTCGATTATTATATGGAAAACTGGACTGCCATATATATGGAGTCATCGCTAGGTATCTTAGAATATGGCCTGTATACTCAGAGAGAATATCGTAAAACTGGATGAGTTTTAATCTTAGCAACCGTATGCCATGACTGGAGTTTGGCAAAGTGACTTCATGAGGCGAAGCCGAGTGAAGTCCGGAGTCAAAACTCCAGGAGTGGCATGCGGTGGCCAAGATTAAAACGAATCAGGTTTTGATTTTATCCTACCCTGTCTCCTCGATTTTGGAATATTAGGTGACAATAATTCTGTATGTCATCTGTATAATTCTATATCAATACATCAAACACTGCAGTAATCTCCTACTTCAATTTGTTACACACTTTACTCTCCGATACCATATACACGAATGATACATAGTAATACATTGTATGAACTACTAGCACATTATGGAAGCTGTGCAGGTTATTTTGGCGCTATTCATTCTAAACGTTCTGTTCCTAGAGCGTCTTGTTATGTGTGCCAAAACAAATACACGACTGAGGGAATTTCCTAGATCTTTATGCGGAATTCCTGTTCATGGGAAATGCATCTCGACATCCTGTTTTGTCGCGTCTTTTCAGAAGACTATCGATTGGTCCGTGTGTGACCCAGACAAAGTATTCAGCCGCTGTATGGGTTCATTATCAGAAACATGAGGTATGAGTCAGGAGCCAAAAACGCAACACATTACCTATTAGGTCAATTCGAAACTATAATCTATGAAAATTGTACTTAATAGGTCTCATCAAGAGTATGGCGCTAGTCTTTTTTAAGAGCTGATTATTTCTCTATATTCATGTCAAATTATTATGATATATCTGTTGGAAAAATCAATCCATTCAAATCCGGTTTGACTGCTTATTTAAAGATCAAATAATGAAAGGGTAACCCAAGACAAAGAGTTAATTACGAAAGATCTCTTCTCTCTCTTCTTGTGTGTGCATGTTCTGTGCATTCACTGTGACGTCATCAGAACATGCACACCCGCATTTGTATCTACATTAACGATATACTATAATTAATTCTCTTACATGCGATCACAACGATTAATACACGCACATGTGGTCGTTTATATTTCTCAAGGAGAGCGAACAGAAGCCTATCGAGGTTACACCGCAGTGTATAGTGCGTAATCCCGGGGACTATGCACCAATCTGGACAAAGCACACAGGTTTCAGGAGGAGAGCTCAGGAGGGGTCTCCGATATCCTCAATAGTCGGGTTACGTAGGTGAGAGGGGCGTACAGGCAGGTTACGCAGGTGAGGAGGGGTCCAGGTTACACCCCCACAAACTTCACCTACAGGTGACTCCGTTAGCATACCACCTGGCCAGGCTGGGAGGTCCTTTCAGGTGGGAGAATGCATTGCTGAGGTACCAGGCGAGCCAGGCCACACGCGGCAGACGCTGCTCTGTGCAGGCTGGTCGCCTGCCAACATTTAGGACCAATGCATCATAGCCAACGTTGTGAGTCCCCCCCCCCCCCCCCTCACCACCACCACCACCATTACTCTACAATGTATTGTCAACCTTCAATGTACAGTCCACCCACACTGAAAAGTCCAGTCGACAATTAATGTACAGTTCATCCTCAATTAAATGTATTCCCATAATATGATGTCTACCAATTATGTACAGCCTACCCATATTGACCAGTCCACCCACAGTAGAATGTCCATGTATTATGTAATGCCCGTCCACCATGTAATGTCCAACCAAAATGTTCAGTTCACCAAAGATTTAAAGTCCATCCAAAATACAATGTCCAGTTACAAAATAATCCCCATCCAAAGTGGTCTCTTAGCATAACATGGGAATCCAACCGGAGAGTTCTACAAACCATGAATAGGGACACAATATAGAACCACAACTAGGATGCACACTATGGTGTTTTCTGGAAACAGATATTGGAAACGGTATTCTGTTGTTCACAACTTAAACATTACTCATTATGACATGTACAGACCTTTCCCGATACCACAGGGTCTCTGGAGTGCCCAGGATTCTTCAAATTTAGCGATAGGTTTTAACTGACCAACATTGAATGAACACAGCAACCATATTTCAGACGGTCTTTAGGTCTTTGGTCGTTCTTGTTTCTTTTCGACGTGGTGTTGAACCTGAGGAAAACCTATTTGGACACAACTTTTTGGCTAAATTTTGAAATACATATACATTTTGTGAAATATAAAATACAAATTTAACTAGAAGAAATTCATTAGAACCAACTTGGAGAACTACTTTGCTAAACGTCATATAACGACAACTCAAGAAAATGCTTCCTTAGCTCTCACACTTACGAAACTTAGATGTTGGACTTCTTGGACCCTTGTAAAATGCAGTAGGCTTACAGTTTATTTAATCTTGTATGTGCCACCGAAGAGGCAAGCAACTCAGTGAGATTGGTTTTCCATTATCCATTCTGAACTTTTCACACTAGAATACGGTGTCAGTTGTTATTTTCATTTCCCTTTAGAAATAAACTGACGAAAAAGAACCAAATCGACCACCAATCCTTTTACAGGAATAGAATGAGGTGAGTGAAGGTGAAGGCCAGATGAGGTGAGAGGAGGCGAACCATGCCAGGAACAAGTGGTGCGTAACCTACAAACTAGCCTCGAAGCCAAGCCTGCTATGAACACTTATCAAGCCAGAGAGCCGCTGCCATTTTGTCAGATGCACTGTGGGAAAGCATAATAAGTTTCTATGGGTTTTATCATTCCCAAATTCAAGTAGGTTCTTATCGTTTTTTCCTCTGTCAATCCGGTTGGTTTTGGTATCAAACCATGATGCAGATATCATATTTTCTTGTGCCAACGGGGACAAATGTCTGGGATGGATTAAAACACACAAATCACTGAATTTGTATTTCTATCACTTAAACTTGTCACGTTGTCTGCTCTGAGAACCCCAGGTGAGAGCCACTGGTACTCCTGTCTGTCAGGTTATAATGAAATATTATCATAAATTATCTATTGTATTTGGAAAGGCTATTATCTCTATACTAATGTCAATTGGTTTTTTTGGGATCTCGTGAGGGAGAGAGGTTTGATTTGCAAAGTTCAAGGTCACTCAGAAAAACCCGCTACCCGTCCTAATATGTATTTGTACCGGTACCCAGTCTTCGTGCATACGTTCGTGGTGTCACTGTCCGGCCTCCCAGCTGACGCCTGTCCATAGATCATAGCGTAGACACGACTAATTGCATCCACAGGAGAGAGGCGCTAATTAAGTGCTGTGAGGGAACTGACCATATTCTCCACAAACTCTGTGTTCGCCGAGGATGATACAGTTACTATCATATCATGTCATTCACCGATCTGTACTGAAGACCATTGACAGATAAAAAGTATCCCTGTACGTATTATCATTACGACAATACAGAAATACAATAAACAAAATCTAGAAATATTTCCTTTCAAAACAGACACATCGAGGGGCACATGCATAATGTATATATGTGTCGGAAATCTCCTATGGGTCCAAATATGAATTTCTGACTGGTATAATGCCGGTCAGATTTGTGTGAGTGTGTGAGCAATAAGGAGTCAGCCTATACCTACTACATGTGGTGCACCCCTCCCATAAGATCTCACACTCTCTAAGTGGTATTCTGTATTCCAGTCCAAATAAAGCCACTAGGGCGCCAAGTACACAGTATTCTCTTATAGGAATCTTTGGGTTGCATTGATGTACATCTTTAGCACGGGAGGCAGGCCAGTGGATTCTCAAGGCTCTAAGCCTAGTTCGTTAAGAGTTCTTCTCCCATAGAGCGTGGTGAGAACCTTGTACAGAATACCACTTAGAGAGTGTGAGATCTTATGAGAGGGGTGCACCGTCACAGAACAGAAACTCTGAGGCAAACGTGATCGAGTACATTGATACTCTAATAGTGGTCGGTGACAGAGTAAATAGTATATACATAAATTAAGAACTGATCGAGAAATCTGGAGCACCCAGTATCATTGTGATCAAATAAGTTTAGATTCAATAGGAGTCATTGTAGGAGTTTCCCAAAATATTGATTAAGCACGAATTTCGTCAACAGTATTGTCTCTAATGAGAACTGAAATAACATGTCCTCCTGTCACAAACAGGGTGTTCCACTCATGACCTGGTGTGCGTGGCTGCCCCGAGGTAGCCGCCCCAAACTGGAGACAACTGTCTATAGCAGAGCCTCACGACACATATCCCTGTAAGTCAACATGTCAGTTCACTTATTGAGGGGATGTTCACGTACCATGGTTTAACTTTCACCACCAGGTCACTAACAGCCAACAGGCACGGTGCAGACAATTGTAAACTTTTGTGGGTGACAGGTACTCAAGCCGTGCGTGCACTGCCTGCAGCTTGAGTTTGTGAATTGGCGAGTTGAGTATGGATCTATTAAAGGACCTAAGTTCGATTCCCATTTGGGAGAAGGATTTAAATCTTGGTATGATTGGCTTACTGCAATGGTAACGTTTTTCTGAATTAAGAAGTACGTGTAAGTAGAGTCTATTCTTCGGCACCTCTATCCTTTTTATTCATTTCGTTTTATTATGGGCCGAAATGGTCGTCCTATTATTTCAATGATTGGTTCTGACAAGCACGATGATATATCATCAGTATCTGTAGTACTCATTCACATATGAAACCTCTAACATGCTGCAGCCTAATATTTTCCAATCATCCAATTATTAGTTAATGTTGATGTATATTATTACTGCGCCAATTACCCCTCCCCTCCCCCCACCTCCCCCCGCCCCATCAACCCCTGCACGTTCGAGTCAGTCTAGACTGGCTTAAGTCCCTGTTTCCTATGCTACCCCTCCACATATCCCACCCCTCCTCGCCGGATTCCTGGGCCTGTCCGAGCAAGGGTACATATCATAATACATTTCGTCCTGATTTAGTTTAATCATATAATGAATGTTCATAATGTATATTGAATGTTCATAATCAAATGTTGGAGCATGTCTATAGTCAATCGTGTAAACCACACAGCAGTAGGTCAACTAGACGGAGCTCTACAGAGAACACAGTGCAGGATGCGTCAACGTATGCAGGATCAGCCACAATATAACCTCGCCACAGACAAGTGCGCCGCTTTTTAGACAACACAGGGGTGTTGGTCGGAGGGGAGGGGCCATCCTCTCCTCAGCGCAGGGGGAAAAAAGCAAGAAAACCAGAGAGAAAGATAACAAACATAAGGCACACAGCCCACAAAGCAGGCCATGTCTGCCTTCTACGGGAGCGGCCGTGTGTGCAGAGTTGGCGCCATCGTCGTGCATGGCCTTGGGGGCAGTCAGGGGCGGCAAGGGTGGGGGTAGGATAGGAGAGGGGTAAACATTATCTGGTATACGGGCCGGGGCTACCGGGGCAACGGGTTGCTATATGGGACAGTGCATGGACACTTTGAACAAACCAGTGCACCCCCTGCACCCTTTAACCATCCAAAGCCCGTGTTTGAAGCCCGCTGGTGGAGACCACATACGCGGATAGACCGGCACTTCTCTCTGATGATGGCATTGTCCGCAAGGTCAATGATAACATGACCTCTATGGTAACATGACCTCACTGTTCTCATGATGCTCTGTGAGGTCCGTGATAAGTGGTCTATAACTGGGACGTATCCGTATGCTCCACCGTTTAGACGGACTCTAGAAACTATTTCTCAACCCAGAAGTTCTCGATCTATTCTCATATATGATCAACTATGTTCTATATAACAATGAGATTGTATGTCTGAATGTGTTTATAATAGATATAGGGCGTGTAGCATATCTGCCTATCACATCGTACCCGAGGCTTTCTCCTGGATCGATTGGATATAGTTACAATTTGAAATAACATAAGACTGTCCCTTGACCTTCACGAGTATTACATAGAAATAGAAAAAAAATTACATAGAAATCAGGACTGAATCATATTTAACAAAATTCTAGGAAAGTGACCATAAACCAATAGAGAGATACTACTGACGAGCTTTAATGATTTTCTTCGCACATCTCACATGTGTATATGTATTTGTTTCATGTAGGATCAGAAAACAAACCTCCCTCTACGTTTATACTATTGGAGTGAAATGATCGTGAAAGGAAATGATTTTAAACACTTTACGCCTTTATCATTTTTTGGTTTGCTGTTGTATGCGTATGCCACAAGGAAGTACAGGTAGAGTACTCGAACTAGTTTTAAAGATTAATGGATTGAAAGCGCATTTTATTTAGTATGACTCAGAACCATCTGACAAGAATAACATCCACTATTTCTTTTATATTCCGTACTGAAAAAAATGGATGTTTGCTGGCAGACATCTCAAACAAGAACATCCTCCCTTCAATCAGGCAATAAAGAAAGAGCCACACCGTTTTATCGAGTTAGTCTCTGCTCTGTAAGTAGTTTGAGTTGACATTGAATAATCAGTCCTCCCAGTTGTTTTAAGTTCAGACTTGTCTGAGGACGACTTGTCATAATGCAGTTGGGGAAGAACAGTGGGAACTACGGTTGTGTTCTCTGCGACTGGAATTCTTTCCCTCATTATTCAATTAATGTACGTGGAACAGCACACCGACGTCAAGTGCGGAACTGAAAAACTGTTGCTGCATAGCATTAACTATTAGGAGAGCTTACTACATAAGTGATACACCCAGTACTAGTATTTTATAACCACAAGGAAAAATGATAGAAATAATATTTGTGTCTATGTCCTTCAGGCTTCTTAAAAGATGTCCAGCTTGATGCTAAACATGTAATGTATATATATGTAAGCCTAATACATGGATAAATTATAACCATTTTCAAATATCACGGGAATATTGATAATTATCCTTGGTAATGAAGCCTAAACCATCGAGTAATTTTGCACATGTATATGATTACAAAATATCCTCTGTCCTGAGAGATAGACCGTAGTAACCGACCATGTCTACCAATAGAGAGGGAGCATCATTTGATATTTTGAGGGAAAGGATGTCTCTTTGTTGAGTGGAGATCCCTCTCTTGCGGGGTCAGCATGTGTCACTGGTAGTGAGCTGACTACAGTCTAGACGAGCAGCTCTTCACACAGACTGTACGGCACCAGGATGCCCTACTAGGAGCAGCTCATCCCGCACGCATTTGCCACCACGCCCCCTCGCTATACTAACACCAGTATAACCATCCATGTGATTCATAATACGGGCGATGTGCTGTGTATCGGCCGCTCCCGGCCATCTGAGGCGCAAAGAAGGCAATATGATCGACCTACTGGTGTCTCGGGCAGTTTGGAGTATGTGTATAGCAATTAAAAATAATGCATGGTTCAATAGTGTTTTTCTAATTAAGATTTCCAGGGATGTTAGATAGGGTCTGTAAATAAGGGCAAATATTTCTATGTGGATTATACTGAGAGAAATAGAAAACGCAAAGAGTCTGAGAGGATGGAAAGAAGCTCAATCAATCTTATCTTTGTTGTGGACAGGGAAAAGGAATCTTATATACTGAACATTAAAAAAGTGGATTTCCACGCAAATATATATACATGTATATATATTTATGTATATATATATGTATGTCTATATATCGACTATTACTGCCCGTCTCCCTGCTTACGTTTCATGTATTAGTGCGGGTCTATGCGACTGCGCCTTCTAGTGTTGAATGTTGTGGGGACCACCCTGTAGGTAGCATTCTACTTTGCAGTTAGTACCAAGGTCTGAGGAAGTGCTCATATAAAACCACGTCTAGTTTTACGGCATTGCTCGTGTAGACGTTCATAAAACACCTCACCGACAGCACGACAACAAAATACCACTCTGAAGGGCAGCAATACCAGTCATGTTCTCACCGTCCCCTATCTCACAGCTATGACTAATACCTGAGAAAATTACCAATGTGTTGACCGTAGCTGACGACCGTGACTTTAAGCAAAGTCCTGCGACCTGGTTCAACAACTTGATTGAAGTATGCACTGAAATGTATGCGTTGAAAAAGCTTATATCTGTGACAAATTTAGCCAGCTGCAGGAAAACACCCTGAGTAAAAAGAGGATATATGAGCACTGAACGACCCAGTTTCTGACGTGAGCAACTCCTTGTGGGGGTCATTTGTCAAACCCAGTCAACCAAATCGTGTTTTTGGTTGAAATCCGAATTGATACAAAATATAATTGGATCATGTTGCTCTGTGAGATTGATAAGTTCCTAATGTATTATTTTACTAATCATTAAAAAAAGATGAAAAATCTGCAAACCTGTATTCTGTACTGAGGCCAAAGACTTAAGTCTATACCTCTGCACTGATCAAGTCACAAATGATATTAATGTAATTAAGACAGGCTTCCATGCACATAACTCCACCTGAGTATGGGTGCCTGCAATAGGCCCTGTTTTGGTTTTGTTGATTGACTATTTAAAAGGACAAGGAAGTTTCTCGAAGAGGTTCTCCAGGTGTAAATGGACAAAAACACTTATAATATGTATTTTTAATACTTGGTTTTTAAAATAAGCCGAATTAATGTTACCCAATAATGGGAGAAATTACTGTGATATGGGTCTTTCTATTATAAACACTTACAGCACATAATACCTCAGACCCTGCATACTTCAGGGAAGACTTGGACTACAGTGACATTGAAACCTTCATTGAAGCCCTCTATGAACACTACGACTGTGGGTATAAATAAGCTGTGTACATTGTAAATTCTTCACTTTATGTATTTCTTGCCCTGATGAAGGAACGTTCTTAGTTCCGAAACGTTGGCCATTTAATTAATACAGAAGTCCGCATGGACTTACCAAACCGTCTTTCCACTCTTCAGTCTTCATTCTAAGTTTGGGGGTTACCACCTCTTAATTCTATTTAAAGGGTAATTTTGGTCCAGACCTTTCATTGCAATCCATTCCTGCATACATATTTCTTACGTGATATTTACCAGACACCGACAGTGAAATTATGAAAGCTCATTATTCATTATTTTCAATATAAATATCCTCGTTAGTTTCTTCACACATTGTATCCTATTCTCCCAGATCAACTGATACGAGTACAACAGTATATGAAAGATACCCACAAAAAGACATGAAAGCAACAACAAAAAACACCGTGTTTGCATTCTATGTACACATTTGTTCTGCCTTTCCGTCCTGTAACAGATAATGCATATATGAAATGTCACCCGAGTCCTCATCCTATCTTTACCAGTGAGCCCCCCGCCCCTCACCACCACCCCCATACATGACCCCTCCCCAACATCCCCATTCCGGCCTCCCAACTCTGCCATGGTCAGGTTCCAGACCCATCAGTTGGCATGACTATTACTGAATTGCACAGGCGTTATTACCGATCCATACACCAGTCTATAGGGGGGGTTATACTGGACCCCGCGTCAGTAGGACATATCACACCCCCCACCCTCAATGACCTCCAGTTCTATTAACCCGGGCTGAAAATTCCTGTGTGGTCTGGTATAAGCTGTACAGAGATACTCTATTATTACCGTGCCTCTCTGTTCAGTGTTTGCAGTCTCTGTATGTGTCTCGGTTTTATAATTAACGTCATGTACTTTCAATCGCATATTAGAATACCCGTTAACTGTTATATATCATCGCACAGTGTTTCAGAGTAATGTTAAATAGATTGCTATTGCACTGCCCTACCACTTCCCAGGTCTTTAACACAGGAGAATTCATATGTGGCCGAATCCTTCAATACCTAAAATTTCTACACCATTTATTCAGAATCGAAGGCAAAAGGGAAAACTTACAAATAAAAATACACGAATTCACTGCTAGGGATGTTAGTTGCCATCAGAAAAAAAGGTACAAATGTTCATGTAGAATTACCGGCCTCAGACTGAGAAAACACGGAAAACATATCAGTGTAAGCCACGACGTGGGGCTAGGGACTCCGGAGAGGTTAAAACCACTGCTTAATGGCATGATTGAGACTCACTTAATAGCTTTGCTATTACACAAGAAAAATGAATTCCATATAATAACGATAACACTGGACGACAAAAAGTGAATTTTTGTGAAAGAGTGGAAAGCTGCCATCTTTGCACTGTTCGTAATTTCACCCCTAAAAGCCTGCTATTTTTGTGTGCGAATCTTTTGCTAGACTGGGCCCCTGCTTCACGTCCTCAGAAGCTTACGTTGCTCTCCCTGTTCGTCCTCCCCGCGGTAAATGCCACCTTTAATCAGTGACTGCACCTGTTTGGTGCCTCGTGTATGACTGATTAAGATGCTCATGTGTCACGTCGCCTACATCCTAATCACCAGAGCACCTCGCCCCATGCTATATGTCTTTATAAATGCATTTACAGACCAGTGTACCACAGTGTCATGTGCTATGGATTAGAACTCAAACTACTCCCATCAGTTATATTCCCTTCATTCATGGAAGGGAACGTACATCCTTTAATCTAACCATTCAATGGCCATAGATTTCACCAAAGTTCAACGTAAATATACCATGATATCGAATCAACTCCTATAAAAAAAAATTCAGAGATGCCAGTTGTGGTCAGGAAAGCAAAAACAAATTTCCCATGTGTGTTTTACTGCCTCAGAGAGACTTTGAATACTTGGAAAATACATTAATGTTGTCTATCGAGTAGGGCTGAGGATTTGTGGGTGGGGGGGGGGGGGATCCAACCACTCTTTTATTGGCGTGGATGAGGCTCGATTCATACTATCTTTGTTTTATACAAAAAAAACATGAGTTTATAAACTGGAAATGAAAACAACGACTTCCATGGAAAAGTGTTAAACTGCAATCTATGTGGGTTTTATAAATATTTCTTCAGAATGCACATGATGTCTATGTGTCATGAATGTGCCGTATTTACCGCACGATCCATGCATGACTAACAACAACATACACTGTCATCCTGTAGCTCCCTGTAAACAGGACACTGGAGGGTAACCCTGTTTGTGTTAAGGTTCTCAGTAACACAACTTGAAATAAAGAATGCTAACAACTTGGCCATCGGGAGGTGGGATACATCCTTGTTATGTCATACAGACTCGGATGTCAGGGGAGGCATTATCTAGCTGGCACCAGGCAGGCACCATACCTCCTTCTATTTCCTCATATAGGAAAGAGGGACACTGCCCACTACTTCATTATCTACTATTCCAGAGCATTACCGTGAAATTGAAGAAAATAAATGATACACCACCCACACTATAAATGGAGTAGTCGTGTTAAGGCCTGAACAGTACCGCAGTGAATAGAACCGACATAATCAGTTGGTCGTGGCATTAGTTATGATAGCATCTTTTCTATATCAGATAAATCTATTAAAAGACGATGTGAAATGAACCAGACTGAGACGAAATGTTGCCGTGAATGAGGGAACATTTCTTTCACAAATCGTCGCCATTGTTATAAATATTCAGATTATTATCATCATGCCTTTAGGAAGACGAACTGGAACCTTTACATTAATATAATAGAGTGGGTGATAAAGACTCCGCCTACGTACTCCAAAAACGTGGGATTCATTACTTTTTTGGGTCGACGTCAATAAAAGCCTTCTTTAGGACAGATATATCAACAATACAGGCTTTATCAGAATATAAAAAATGACTGCGCCTTTGCAAGTCATTAAAATGGCGTTTCAAATTATTTCAAGGTATGTAATAATAAGGAAACGTTCTGACTGTGGACAAAACGTTTCTCATTCTTGGGAGTCGTAAGGTGTCAGGCCACATGAAATGGACGACTGACCTCGAACAAAAAACGTTTCGCCAACAGTAAGAACGTTATCTTATATTATCATATACCTAAAATCGATGAAAAGAATCCACTTTAATGACTTCTGAAGTGGGGGTTACAGCGGGCACGAACATTATCATTACTGCACCCCTAGCAGCGGACGGTATTTGATAGACATCCGCAAACAGGTTCATAATTGTATTATGTGCGACCAGGAACCGAACTCGATAGCTAAGTGAACTGCTACCCATTACAGCACCGTACGTGGTATCAAAAGGCTGGCAGTTCATACAGCTAAGTCATGGTCACCCGTTCCGGCTGACCTCGACTCTGTCAAGCAGAACCGTACACGTGAGATTCGATAGAGAAATACTAAGAAAAAATACGGGCGAGGGATAGAAGGAAGACCTGGGATTTCTCTAGAATGAGAAAGCATAATAATCATCCGATCATACAGGATGTTCGCTACTAAATCACTGCGAACCAGTCCTACAGTGAGTGCTACAGATTCCTGTAGCTCATGACTGTATATACATCTAGGTTTACCTATTTTCAATATTCGTAATGTGCTTCTCCTCTGGCTCCAATTTTAGGTAACAATCTCGTTATTACCCCCCCCCCCCCCCTCCCCTTCATTTTTATGCATATATCCTTTTGCTTACTATCTTATATCGGTCAAATAAATTTCCCACTAAACTGACAGAAATCTTAGGGAAGCTACGAAGGTTTGGATCGAATGATATCCTATTATTTGAAGCTCGTCAACTCGTTTTCTGGCACTAAAATGACAATAGCTATCTCTATTTGTTACAGCCTATAGGTATTTTTAAACAGGTTGACAGGTAACAGGTGTAGAACAGCTTGTTCCATCCAAAACATTTTTTATAGCGCCTGTAAAAAATAGATGGAATTTAAGTCAGCTACCGTGTCAACATGTAATACTTTCAAACATGTGTTGAACCTGTTCCGGCGTATGTGACACTATTCACCATATGGGTTGTCAATATAATAACTTGAATATTTCAGACTCATTCTAGAATAGATTCTCTAGATGATGACAACAGAACCATAGCAACTCGACGAGCGAAAACGAAACAAGATATTTGCCACATCTTTCACCTAAACACCCCAATGGTTTATCTGAACTAATGATATGTGTGCGCAGTTGAGTGGGAGAATGATATATTTGAGCTGCGACCAAGTCCTGTTATACTTATTACATTAAATGTACAATAGAACACCATGCTATCTGCACAAGTTAACATTTGACTAATAGGATGAGTATGCAGGATCTGTCTCTACTCCGTTTACTTGCAGCAAATGAGCGCTCCTTTCCAAATAAGGAAACCGTGGAGCGTCAGGCCTGGTGTCTGTGACTTACTCACCAGCTGGCGCTCGCGACATGTTCACGACATTCACGAGGTACCTCAGGGTAAAGAACACACCTCTGGGTTTGTTTTAAAGAACATTGATTGTGTACAATGTCACAGGGGAGAGGACTAAGACAATGACATCTATATACCCAGTCATGCGTCATTCAGTAGGCACAGTATTAAATCATGGCATGGGGATTTGGGCCATTAAAGTTCTGGTGGATGATATCCTACGTATGTAGCCATACACTACAGAGGGTGCGGTCGTTTACGTTCTAGTTTTATTTTTCTGATCAGCGGGAAGTTGTCGGTCGGTCGTCCTACCTCCCTCTGTATATTTGTACACTGGGGAGAGGGGAGGAAAGCTACAACAGGCTCTAATGCTGAAATATTCCCAACCATAGGAATGGCATGGACCACCCCAGTCCCTCCCACTTTATGATCCTACCCTTGGCTATCTATGATAACTGAAGAGCTGACCCTCACTAACAATCTCTGCTAACACGAGCCCGTTATGGATTCTTTGATACGCTTGGATACCCTCCATTTATACAGGGAATTAGCAAAGACTTGTGTATGTTCTACGTCCGTGTGTTTGCATGGCGCCAGCAGGGAACTGTGCCTCTGACCTGACAGCAGGGCTAAACTTAAAAGTTCCAAATATAGCAGCGGTGGGACCATGGCTGGAGGCAGTTACTGATCCACCCACACCAAGTAGCAGCAGGCCCTGGCATGGGGCGTGACTATTGTACAACCACTTGCCATGTAAATAAAACAGGTAGAGTAGAACGGCCACTCCATCCAGGGCATACAGGAGGGGCGCGGGGGTCCTGCTACACTGACGGATCTAACCAACGAGCACAGAGACTTACCAGGAATTTGGGCTTCCCAAAGCAACACATCTTCATGGTTTAGTTGGGGGACGAGCGCTCGTGTGAATAAACAGTGTCCGTGGACACGATGATCAGCCTGTCAGCAGCCGGACGAGGCGCGACGACGAGGTGAGGGATAATCCAGTGGGGATCTGGGCGAGCATCCAGGCGCCTTGTCGCCGGCTCGTGTGTCGGGTTGTCGGCACGGCGCTGACACGGATTCTCGGCGAGTCAACTCCGGGCGGCGGCGTTGTCGTCGTCAGATCCCCGGCCCGGGCCCACCATGCTCTGGCCCCCGCGTACGTACGTCCGTCCGTCCGTCCCTATACTGCCGTCCCTCCTCCTACTCCTACTCACTCTTGGTGGTGGTGGAAAGTAGACCCGGCCTGTGCTTGGGGATCCGCGAGTGGTGGTGGTGTTTAGAGTGGCGCTGGAGGTGGTGGTGTGTGGTGGTGGTGGTGCTGGCGGCGGTGGTGCATGGCGGCGGTGGTAGTGGTGGTGGTGGAGGACGTGTCGAGGTGGTAGCTGGTCCTGGTGAGTGGAAGTGAAGTCCTGTGGTCTACTACTATACGAACAGCCATGGGAGGGAGGAGGTGTCCCGATGGTACTATCTCTGGTCACAGGGTCTCCCTACACTGTGCCCTCCTCTCACTAGTTCTGCTCTGGTTGTTCGTGGGCGCAGACCCGTTACACAGACCCAGTTAGAAACAGGGACACACCTCCACCACTCCCTGGAGGAACCCTATACCTCCCTCCAGGGCGCTGTGCGGCGTATGACGTCACACACCAACAACGTGACGTCACAGACTGCCAGACGTGTTATGACGTTACGCTGGTCCCTACACTTGCTCCCTCCAGTGTGAGTAGCTCCTCCCGGGCTGTAAACACAACATAAAGGATGGTCCAGTCCGGGACTACATACGAGCCCTGGACCACAGCGAGTCCAGGGCCGTCAAGCAGTCCTGGACCACCTCTGGGGTCCAGTTATCCGCCTGACCGACCAAAGCCTAAAAATTAGGCGTGCAAATTGGTGCCAGGTCCCTATGCTTCTGAGCGCTTGATCTCTCTATAAGGAGAGGTTGGAAGTATGTGGTGGCAGGAGGGGCGGTGGTTGTGAGGGCACAGGGCCCTTAGTCCGGATCACTGGATCCCTGTGCGTGTGTGAAGGGGTAACACACTATGTCCGATCCTCCTGTGGTATCTCCGTTGGCTTATCGCTGATCCACACCTCCTGTGGGCGTCGTTTTAAGGCTCTATAGTTGTGTTGTCGGTGTGAGCAGGCAGTCTCCGCCCTCTCTCTGCCAGGTGTCGACACATGAAGGTGTGGTAACCACCCCCGTGAAGAGGACCTCCGTACAGCCAGCAGTCCGCCCCTGTACCACTTCCCCCTCCCGGTCCTCTCGGCTACACAAACACAGGTAGCTCGGCCGCCCGCCCCGCCGCCCGCCTCGCCGCCCCGCCCGCCCGCCGTCACGCGGGGTGCACCGCCGGTCACGCCCGGCAGACCGTCCCGCACGCCGCCGTCAACACAAACCCACCTTACGTCCTCTCCCCGTCCATTCTCCTCCAGGCTGACCACTTCACTGTGGGCAATGCATGCATGTCCTGGACGCACGTGTGTTTACATCGGGTCACCTCGCCCTCACGTGTGCCGCATGCACACCAACTCCTGTGTGTGGGGGGTGAGGTAAGAGGAGGATGTGCGTACCCTCTATTTGGACTGAAAGTATGCAGGGTCGCAAGCGAGTGGGTTTCTGCGGTAAGAAAGGTAGGGGGAGGGATAGGTAAGGTGGGGAGAAGAGGGGGAGGGGTTGCCGACTAGTGTTCACTGAACTATTACCTCTAGTTCTACCTGAGTGGAGGCAGCGAACCATGACGCTTCTGTGTGCACTCAGCAAATCAGTGGTGACACAAATCAGGTGAGCGCATTCGGAAACCGTATCAGCTTTTTATGTGTATGTATGTGGTGTGGGTTGTGTTTACGAATGCCCTTTGATATACACTTGTACGTGTACAGCACATGTATTTTACGGACATGTTTAATGGACCACAATCCGGAAATAACCTTTCCCCATGGGGGATTGGCATTTATCAAGCTAATGCCTATAGGATATTGTTAAACAGTCCAGACCAAAACATTCTATATGCATGCGTAAGCATATCAAAATTCGTAATAAAAACTCACATTATTTTATCATAAACATTCTATACTTGTAATGAACTGATATAATTCTAAAGTGTTAATTGAACGTACACTTTTTAAAGTTTTTCTACTAAACGTGTCTTATCTAACAAATGATGTCACTGCTTAAAGCATGTACTCAAATTTCACAACTCAAAACAAATGAGTGCAACTTACAAAGCAATTAAACTGTAACAGGAGATTGTTGACGTTAGTATTTACACATAACCCCTCCCTGCCATGGGTTCAGCATACGTGGGCTTATTCTCGTTCATATGCGTGAGAACAGAGCCTTTGTGGAGGTTAAACCAGTCCCTCTGTGGAAAACAGTCTGCCCTTATAATAAGCATAGGTATAGGGGGCCTATAATGTAGTACATGTATGTGAAATCGTAACAGTTCTTTTGTCGGCTGAAAAACTTCAACACCAGCTTTGAACTAACCTTGTTTATTTACATTTTCAAGGACTCATTTGCAAATACGTCTACAGATGTGTATACTTATCTTAATCATTCTATATGCGAATTGTATTTACAAGGTATATAAGATAAGGATATCAGTGTGCGCGGCGTAAATAGATGTGTTATTCCAACAGAGCACAACTATACCGACCGTTCCGAGATAGAAGTTGGGGGTGTTCGGGAATTCCCTCTGTACAAATGTATTGGAGTGGTATTTGTATAAAAACATTCGTGAGATCAATCCTCCGTGAAAAAAGTATTGAAAATGCAATTCTTTTCGATAGTTTGCTTTGATAACTGAAATATTACAAATGTTCCCAAGACTATGTAGGTCAAATGCAGAAGCCACCATGTATCTTGAAACTCCTAAAATTTGTCTACCCTCTTCCCAGTACCCTGTAACATCTGACCTTGCCAATGACCTTCAGAAATGAGTTCGTTAGATTGTGTTCTGCAGGTGGATTTCTTCTGGCTCAAACACACTGGCACACAGATGGGTGGTATGTTTATCATGTCCTCTAACACTTAGATCTTTGCCTAGGTTTCCTTGACTCGACCAGTGACCCAACCCACTTCTAGTTCTGTATACCAGGATGACAGCTGCATAAGCAAACATATACAAACAGGCGGACCCGAAAGACCCCGGCCGGGCAGGCTGCATATTGCGTCACACGACACACATAGACCGTTAGACAAGAACCCAAAGTAAATTCAGTTTTAATAGATGGAACTCAGATCTATGTTTATCCGGTACAATGAGCCTTTTTGACAACTGGAGCGTGGATAATTAATTATCCGGCTACATTTATTTCTGAAGTCAGGTCACCAGGTCAGCAAACAGCTGGCTGCAGTGCTGTAATGCGAGAGCAGGCCCGTGAGCAGTTTGAGGAGCAGCTCCCAACACGTGGCGTTGTTACATCACACACACACCGAGAGCGTGGCCAAGCCCCAGCTGTCTGTGCTGTCAGTCTGGCAATCCGCCATGCAGCATCTACATGTGGTCCATACATATATACATATATATCATATTATTTTGCATTCTTAGTCAATATGTGCTTATCATTTCCATGATGTCAGCTATTCTTATATCAATATTAAGATTGTATAATCCACAAGGAGCGCTATTTAGGATCCACATCGACAAAATGAACTACATAGAATGTGGAAATAAATAAAATTGAAAAATGTTCTTAGCTTGACCTCGCTCGATCGGCCGACTCATTTTAGATGTATGTTTAAGCATGTTCTCACTGAGGATCAAGCCAATGGTTGCACCGAATTGCGCTGGGTGGGGTTTGCGAACATGCAGACTTGTTCTAATCGTGAGTTAAGTACATACTATTATTTGTTACAATATGAAAGCCATAATATCATTGCATAATCACCAATTAATACTGCAATTTCATAACACAACACGTTGAGAATCAGTTGAGGAAAAACGTCACATCAACTGTGTCCTGGATTAAAAGCAGCGTCTTAATTTCCATCGACAACAACGACTCAATAACTGAGTGACACGAAATGTGACCTTTCAAAGTGAAAGTGATAATTTCCTTCTAAAAACCCGGTCTTTTAACGAACCCCTCGGTGTGTCAGTGGTGATGGCTTCGACAACGGTTCAACAGACGCTGGTCAGTGACATGTTGCTATGGTGACGCCGCCAGCTGCTACACGATTGGCACGAAATCGCGTCGTCATGGTAACCGAGGTCAGCCAATGTCAGAGGCCGCAATCTGATCATTTCTGGTGAGTTTTGGTTGTCTGTGGTATTGGGCGGCGATATTGTAGGACATGGCTTAGTTAATTTCAATCGGTTAACCGTTTAGAGGTAGGGATCGGTGGCAGAGCCCCGTTGGCTGGTACGGATAGACTCGCTCAAGTCTTTAATCATGGACATCATTAAGAAATAAAACTACTTTGTAATATGTGGACTTCCCCTAATGCCTGACAGGCCTATGGAATCCTGTATCCTAGCGAGGAGGGGTGGAGTAGGTGGAGAGTAGGTATAGGATACAGGGACTAGGCCAGTCTAGGGTACTAGGGACGGATGTAAGCTAGGGGACAAGCCGATTTTCGCCCGAACCCATATCCGATTATTTGCTGACGTGATATGACACGTGATCCTTATTTCTATTTTTTTGCTTAATAAAGTTAAATACTATATTATGAGTATATTCTCTGAAAGTGTCATTTTAATTTATTATTTCTTGATGTAAACAATGATATTGTAGATATTTGTAAGTATCGTAAATGATATCTCAGGGCATTATCCGGTCTACGCTGGGGAATGCCTCATGGGATTATCCGGTCAATGCATGGGAATGTCCCAAGACATTATCTGCCCTGCATGGGTTAACTGAAGGCACTTTACTGGTTTCCGAACAGGTGAGGAGCCTTATGCCTGACTGAACAAAAAAAAACAAGATCCCTGACTCCCTGGTGTCTGTATAGCGTAGCTTTTGTCATGTCTTGTGACTGTGACCTTATATCAATTGTTTTTTTTCTTGATAGTTCTTAACAATGGTATTACCTTGTTTATTTTATAAAGTAGGGAGGAACTTGGAATAGCTTGCGGCCAAAATAAATTATTGTCCGTCAGACAGCAACCACAGTCTTGTAAATCCTTGCACAGGTAAAATCAATTTAAGATTTTAGTCTTTATTGGCACGCTGTACATTCTCACTATATAATTGCGATTATCTCTCTCTTTTTCTGAAGCCTATATCTACTGGAGGATCATTTCGACTTAAATAAATCCATCTTTCAATGGCTTCAGTCTCACGAGCAGAGTGCTTATAAACGAGCAGCTAAGTAACTCCTCCATCGCAGCTGATGCTGGGGGAAGCCTAGACTTGCTCAAGTCTTTGATAAGGAACATTCATAAAATGATTAAACACAATCAGAATAAAGTTCATTATAGTGTGTTGTCTAACTGCCCAATGTATCCCAGCGAGGAGAGTAACCATAGGATGCAGGGACTGGAGCCAGTCTAGAGGAAGCCCAGTATATCAGTGTAAACAGATGAGGAAATGCTCGACGTCCTTATCGAAAACAAAACCAACATGATTAAACACGGAATAAAGTAGTACATTGACGGCCACATCGTCGCAATGGGGTACAACTGAAGCACCAACGTCTGTGATAGCATGAAATCTATATTCATGGATTTCCTTGAAGACACTCGCCAATTCCCATGTCAATATTCAACCAAACTGATTGGGTAAAGTATTGAGTTTGGCTGGTGCAGACATTTGAAGATTATATCGATATGCAGAGAGACACATAGGAGGTGCTCTGTCAATTCTCATGAATCATTTCTCATCTCCTTTAAAAACTTTTGGTCACCAATGTGAGTGATGCTGCACAATATTTAACCCTTTCCCTGCAGCACCCAGTTCCCCTGTGCAGCATTACACGGCAGGCATTGCCTGCTCAAACAACCCTGCTACGGCAGACACCTTTTTGGGGAAATAGCAATGTCATTTGATGTGTCATGTGATTTAAGTAATTTACCTTGGTAACTGATCATATTTTATTATACCAAATCAAAGGTCAATATGGCTCTTATTCATTGTCAAAAATTTCTTTTAAATCAAACAATTATCTTTTTATCTATTGAACCTTGTATATAAGTATCAATGATGCCTCAAAGATGCCTGGAGGCATCTTCCTGCCGTAGCCAGGGGAATGCCTGGAGGCATCTTCCTGCCATAGCCAGGGGAATGCCTGGAGGTATCTTCCTGCTGTTAAAGGGTTAAGTAGTGAAGAGAGAGTGACACTGAAGTCTTCCTTGTACACCAGGCAAGAACACTAAGCCTGCTGCTCTACGTTAGAGCTGAGGGATTCACTGCTACTCCCATAATAGTATTTACATTGTGAAAGAGAAACCACATAACTGCCTCAGCAGACCTATACAACCAGTAGAAGGAACACAGAGGTCTTCATTTCATCCAATGTTGCATTATATTTGAAGCAATATCATCATCAGCTCTTCCTGTGGTACTCTGTAGATTACAGTACTGCCTTATTTACCAATAACAAAATGATACACAATAATAAGGCATGCTATTGGGTGAAGTATTGATATTGGCTTAGATAACCCATTCGTTAAAATGTGGCGATGAGATGTAAGTAGTTTGGGTTAGTAGATTAATGACACCAATATTTGACCAGCATTTATAGTAATCCAAAAACCAGTGGTAGTAATTTGAGTTATAGAAACCACGAAGTATTTTCTCTAAGGACAGAGTATGTGACTCGTACAAGTGATTGGGGGTCGTTTACTAAATTCAATTTTACAGCTTTCACCACTCTTCTCTATTGGATAAATCCCGCTCTGAAAAGTAACATTGACATGGCAGGTTGTGGGATCCTGATGGATAACCATAAGCTGGAATGTTTGCCACTTCCGTTCTGAACAGTGTGAATGAGATAAAAGTCGTGAGATCATTTCACAGGAGGTTGTAGCGAACTGCCATAATAACAAGCAGGCTACTATATATCTTATAGGCCAAACTAGAACAGGTGATGCATGGCGGAATGTTTGTCATTACGCAGCCCCTCTTGGCCAGGTGGCGTCACGACTGGGGGCTTCTATCAGCTGGAGCCATGTCGTGCTGGAGACCCCACCACGACGTCCTGGTCCTCCTGTTTGCCAACCACCACCGCCGCCACCGCCACCACCCCCACGACGCAGCGGAAAAAGGTGGGCTTTCTACTTTTCCCGTTTTTTGTCTTACATTTTGAGAAGGTGCCAGACACGTGTGTCCTGCGACTGGGCGCGGAAATAGTCAGGTTCTAAATCCGGAATATCCTCGTGTTTCCGCGTGTTCACATGAATTATCATTCCCTTTCGACAATGATTCATTCTGGTATGTATTGCGATGACATCTCTCTGGAGATGTTGATCTACAACCACTCTTTTTTTTTATCATTTACGGCAATAAATCTTGGTTGCCATCCATTTATCAGGTAAATTAAGTTTGGTACAGATGAGATTCATTCATTTGTTTGTATCTATGATCACTTGAAGAAGTAGTATAAACTAGTACGAGACTGCTGGTACTACAACGTAACACTAATTGTCATCTTGCCTATGACTATAAAGAATTACTGTTTCTGCTAGTTTTTTTCTTCCCTCACTTCAATTTTATTTATAATGTGAGAAGCCTTACTATATATACAACACCGTTTCTGTGTAGGAAATGTATCATTTGGATGCTATGGTGGAACTACAGGCCCCAAATTAATAAGAGGCAGATAGAGTTTCGGTCACGTCCAGAGCTCACAAGTTGTAGTTACTTCCAACTTACCCTTACACAACACACTGCGCCGCTCCGGTTCATGGTCCCGCAAAACGAGTTTCTGTAGGTTGCTCTAGCGGTGCAGTGTGATTACACAATACCAGATGTGACACCCTACATGGTAGGGGAGTCCCTGAACGATTATCCTACCCCTAATAAAAAACGCCATAGGTTTAATATTGACTCAATGTATTTGACAGAGCGTTGAATAAAATGTTACTTATGTACCGAGGTGAATAATAAAACGGACCAATCAGGGACCAGATAACGAAAGTAGATCGGGCAGCATTGATGAATGTAGCCATCCACCGATGAGTGTCAACACACTACTAACATGGATAATTACAAAATTTTCTCTGTATATCGGTGAGATGGGGTACGATATATACGAAACCGAACTCGAGTAGCCTTGTCAATGTTTATACCACTCTGGTCAGGTCTGCTACCCACTACACTCGGCTAACGCCTCGGGTAGTAATACACAACCTGCCCATCGTGGCAGAAACATTGACAAGGCTAACTCTCGTTTGGTTTCTACTAATTACTCAATACCAGATGTGACACCCGATGGGTTTTTAACCCATATTTAGCTGCTGTCAATCAAGTCAACGGAGGACACAACTGGTATGGCCTCATCACAAGGATTTATCTGACAGTGAAATGGATTTCTAGTACTGAGCTAGCGTGTATCCTTCTCTTTCACTCTTCTACACGTCGCACTTTAGCGCAGCACAAAAAATAGACGTTGATACAAAACCATGACATATGAAAAGCTGACTGATCTAAAGATGAAGGAGACCTACTGCCCTATAAAGGCTATAGTGTGTGCTTTCATTCTTGTTCGTCAGCTTGGTGTACCACGACGATAAAAAGCAGCCTGCACTCACAACAATGAACCTCCTGTAATTTGATGATATGAATTCGTGGAGCCATGTGAGCCATTGCTGGTTTGACGTCGTTATTTGAAATAATTGAATGAAAGCTGGCGTATTATTTATAATCTTAAGGCAATACATGATTCCGGGGTATTCCGAGGAAGAGCAAACAAAAAAATGAAACTAAGTTGTTTCTATACTGAGAAAGGATATCCAAAATAGCCCACCAGCTTTCGATATAGACAACAAAGATACCAATTTCGCTTTTAGGATTGAATCAGAAAATTGTTATGACGGTAACACACCACTTCTCATGATCCAGTTGAATTGATCGAATTAAGCTGCATGTATAGCTACACATATCGCGACGAGATCTCAGCTGTTTCATATTAACCACTGCACCCCTCGGCTAGCTTATATTCGATGGAAATACCCTGACGTTGGTGTAACACTAGCACTGCCAAACCGCATATGTAAATTACCACAATGCCCCACTTGACTTCCATTGGACATTTTCTGGTAACGAGAAAACTTATCAACAACGCTACCGTGTTAACGGCTGTGGATACACTTAAAAACAATTCTCAAAGCTTCTCAGCACCCTGTGATTTATCCATGTCTCCTAAACCCATTGCTCCAAGCGATGACAACTCTTACAATCTACGAGCAATAGAATGTAATTGGCGAATGATGTACCTCAATCGTTGTTCATTAATCAATATCGCAGCACATAAGTCCTGGGGTAATTTGATAATCATTACAGAACCAAACGTAAGCCTATTTACCACGGCCGGGACTCACCGTACCGGTTAAATAATCAACTCGGAGACGAAAATGAGCCAACAATGAAATGGCAAATGTACATTGGGTAACGAGTTTGCGATCACCAAACCGGGGAGTCGCTGTGCAAGCTACCGTAGCGCCATCTAGAAATACACAGTAGCTAATAGCTTCTGTCGACTACTCTACCTGGTGAGTAACGGAGGAACTAAACAACTAGCAAAACACCGAATGTGAAAAACTAGATCATAAAAAGGCTTGCCTGATCTTTATCAAGGATGCGTATACAACAGCTTGAGTGATATCTATAGCCATCAGAGTACAGCCTGTGGCATGAGAAGGAAATAGATTTGTTCCATAAAGTCTCGTTTCGCTATAGCCCCGAGGCCAGTAAACTCCTAAATAGAATATGAGGGAGTTCAGGTCATAAAGGTTAGACCACGGACGTTTATATAAGTACATGGATAGACATATATAAATATATACATATATATATGAGGTCATATTGTGATGTCACTAAAGAAGTATGTTCGTGTCGTGTGTAACGTTCTTGACGTTTAAAGGCATTTTATAGCTCATTTATCGTAACGATCAATCTCCGATAGAAAAGGAAAACAAAATGTCAAAATACAATTCTCAAACAGCGGAACACAATATACATTTACTTATTAATAAAATGAGCTGTCTGGCATATTTTATGAGGTTGGAAATATGTTCGGTGTTTTATTCCTTGTCTCGCGTTTCATCGTGGGAGGGCCCAATCTGTTTATGAAACAATATAAATGACACACAGTGACGGACGAATTAATCTTATCATCATCATATCCTTTTAGGATGCGCCTTGTTTTTATTATGTTCAACTATGTTGGTTAACTCTTCGATGATGATATCACTGTATTGAAAAACAAAGTGAAGAGTGTTGAACAGAAATACCATTTGCATGGTTATAGTTGCCCTGTAATGTGATGTGCGTGTGTGCAACTGTCAGGCTTTGTGTCTAGGTTTGGTTTCTCTTTATAGAGTACATTTGTACAAAGGGGTAAAAGGGAACAAATTGAGCCACCATTCCCTCAATTTTGTTTTCCTTTTTTTATCATCGAAAAAAACTAAAAGAATTCTCCTCACATTCAAATTTCATTAAATTGTTACTGATTTATAAACGAAATATAAATTCACGATAAGAATGCAGGTATATTACAGAATGCATGTAAGCAGAACTCGTGATTGGTTTGTTTGGTTTGGTTGGTTTGATTTAACGTCCAGTCAACCATTATAGGTCCTTACCAGACTTAATCAAGGTTATTTTACACCACGAGGGTGGCTATCGAACCTATGTGATGAATTCAGGTAGGAATTTCACCGCTATGCATATACCGAGGTAAGAGTTATTTTACTTCACACACCACATAGACATGGTATGAGAAGGATTGGCCTTTGATATAACAGTAAATCTACCACTGCTGGGGTGGGACTCGAACCCACAAAGTCCTACAACCTTGACGTTACAAGTCCAGTGTTCTAACCTCTGAGCTAACTCCCCACACCCAGAACCCGTTAATCCATTCTTTTAAATTATCTCATGTCACACAGCTCCAGTTTTTTTAAACATTTCTTCCATGACCGGTTGACCTAGTTTAATCACGTGCACATTCAGGTGACCTCTGAGTGAAACCTATTATATCAGACTGTGTTAATGTCGGCGCAGCATGAAATGGTGCAATCATCTGCTTTCAAACCCGCAATCCTGTGCCCTCCCGCGGTTTGGACTGAGAGCCGTGGAACGATCACCACCACGCCCCTGGAGAAATTAGATTGTACCTGCTCACCAGCTTGCATGTACACCTGACGTTGGGAAAAAATACCTGCACGTAACATGTACGTACGGTGTGAGGTAAAAATACGTAACGGAGGATATTGGTTTTACATATATACGTAGCGTACAGCGCCGGATACTAATTTCCCAGGTCGGTACGTATGTCTATAGCGGCGTATTCGGTGAGAATCGGTGATTTATGTTGATGTCTTATAGGCTAAAGGCCTGATCCCACTGAGCTCTGAAACACTCTGACATGGCTACGATAAGGCGACAATCGGAGTGGAATGCGCCTCGTCCCCAGGTGTGATTTGTTGTAATGGAGATCACTCCGAAGGTGTTAAAGCATTAAGCACCACCCGCGAATTCCATTTCCAGTGCCATCCCAAATTACCTCTACCCACTGTTAGCCTGGTGTAGGGCTCGCTCATTAGGGTCTGCAGGATTAATATGAAAAATACATCCACACAATTAAAGCATCACTGGTTTCTCATATATGATTTGCTCCAACAGCAGAATTCCTGTATCCAGGCCGACCATTTATTAATGTAGTATATGAGCTGGTTCACTATTAATAGATAATTAATTAAGCAGCTGCACTGTGTCCGCCCCGCGTGGGTACCTGTGTTATACGTGCATATTACCAGGCTTTATGATACATGGTAAAGTGGTAAAACTATACTGATCCTCACGGGATCCTACACGAAAAATGAAATCCGGTTAGCTTATAATCACAATGCCCCAAGCATTGTTTGTCAACAGACATCCCCCCAAGAGCGTGGCCACCAGGTCCTCTGTCCTCATTTACCTGTACAGGTGAAATGCAACGAGCACAATGGGCGTGCAGGTGTGCCGTGTTACTGACAGACAGGTAACGATATATCATGGGTGTGGCAGGGTGTATATATACAGGTAGGATGTGTTCTATACGTATGCATGCAGAAATCTACATGTAAAAATACACCTTTGTGTCTGCTACTAATTATCATTATTCATATCTGATAATTGGTCATTGAAACTCTGAGATACTAGGGTTTCTAGCAGAGAAAAAATAACATCAGACCACTGGCTGCACACAGAGTTACTTGTAGCAATAGACGCAATAGAAGCTATACATTCTAGTCTCATTGTGAAGGAAACGTATTTTAAACTCTACTATGCTCTCTGAATGACCTTGGTAAAATATTTAAGGACAATTGTTCTAACGAGCCAATGAAAAGAAAGTTAAATTGACATCTGGCACCAACAAGTGGCAGCTACCACTGCCAGAACGTCAGTAAAAGTCACCTGATGGGCTTCAGAGCCTTCAGTCTTGGTGTTCATGGGTTAGGCCCAATAGAGTGTTTTAGTGCCTGCACAGCTGAGCCAACAACCACCCAGTTACCATGGTGACATAATGTCGTCTGCTGGTATGACGGAGTTTGGATGCAGGGACGTTAACCGGGTGTGCTTAACCAGAGTCTCTTTTTGTATGCACAAACTAACGTGATATCTGCTGCCATATCGTGAAGGAGGGACCTTTTAATAAGGACCTTTGAAACGTGGGTCTCCTAAATCAATCGCTCTTGTGAATTTTCTAAACACAAGCTGAATTCTCCTCTGGTGATAAACAGACGTACCAGACGATTGAATTCTGTTAGATAACAATATAAACGGATGTTTTCCCATCCAATCTAGCTAGCGAAAGAATGGTTCTGAGAATCATTGATATCACTACATTCCACAAGAATGCCATATTGATTTCACACAGCGACTCCTCTTAATAAGCAGTCTCATCAGGCGTAGTCAATCAAGTGGGATCCATGCAGGAACTGCGATTGTATCCCACAAAACACACCGCCAATAAATACTAAGTGTAATTAATGGCCGTAAAAATCAACCACCTCAAAACAGAGTAGCAGAACAAGAACCAGCAGGCACATGCGCACATACTGATTACCTAGCATGTGCAGTCGATCGACCGAACAACGATCAATCGACGTTAATCAGTGAGTCATGATTCTACACGGGTTAACACCAATGGGCGGCTTGACGGGGTCGGAATCGATCGACCACAATGTAGCAATTCCATCAAAGAGCTCTCATTCAGGACATCAAGGTTCGTGTGGGGATTTTCTGTATGGAAGGACAAACAACAAACGAGTTGGGTTCTCTCCAGGGTAAATGCAATGGCATTGACATAACATCAATGATGTGTACTGTACCAATGTTACAATACACTCTCCTCACATGTATTGAGGCTAGCCTTAACTGCATGCGTGCTTCAGTCCAAATACTATGTACTCAGAATACACAAGTGGTTGGTATAATGAGGTAAGTGTACTAGAGGGTTGTTGTGCAAATTACAGCAGCTTTGTTGTTGTTGTTTTTGTTGTTGTTCTCCGTACGGACTTCTGTTGTTGTTGTTGTTGTTGTTGTTGTTGTTGTTGTTGTTGTTGTTGTTGTTGTTGTTGTTATAGTTGTTTGATTTGGTGGTTTTTTTTCAAGAAGATCTGCCAATTCTAGCGGTCTTACACTTTGCTCCTTTGCAATCTGTAGAGTCTAGTAAGTCTCCTCGTTGATCTTTAGTGTATAAAAGATAGAATATAATTTATAACGTATATAACTATCATTCACCTTGTTGTCCATACTATTGGTAGCAACATATTGCTCCGACTGATGTTTGATATATTATTTGCGACCATGTGTATCATGTGTATCGTTACTGCATATCACCCTGCGCCAAATGAGCAGCCCATCTGTACTGTCAGTAGACAGCTTGTGGTGGAGAGGATTGTCTATTTCGGCTGGCTATATAGGATCAATGTCCAGGACAACATCAATATCATAAACAATCCATGCGATTCCTTTGGTACACCGGAGTGCTTGCAATAGACACTCTGTTGGCAGTTCATGGTGTATACTCTGACCAGATGTGTTCACATTAGAGCCTATTATATGCTCATTTCTAGAATGTGTTTATATAATTTCGTCTTAGCTCTATAACGATCATGTCAACTTGAAACTTCGTTTATACACAATGTATTCATGGATATGGTGACCTATTATGTAGTGGTATACACTCGTAAACAAAAGCTCTGGTATGACGTCAATCATTCACTATGGATAGCTACAAAACATAAGTTTATTACTGGGCATTCATGAAATGTATTAATCGTGATTATTACTAAAATAAAGTACCGTATGACATGCTAACAAAGAGCAAATGCGTCACCTTCACAAACAGGCATTTTTTATACTACTAAGAAGGGCGACGGAGTCTGAGCGAAACGCAGTTTTATTACATACCACGGGGATGTATACTCATTCTATCTCTCCAAGATTAAGACCATTTCAACTTGGGTTACTTGGGAGGCAGAATACACGTTACTTTTAGTTATTAAGAAAATATTGCAGTTATCGTGATAGGCTCCGTATCTCAAGAGTGGATATGACCAACGAGTATAGAGTCGTTGATATGACGTATTATCATTCGCACGTTGGGGATACTATCATCGCACACTGTGGAAGAGTTCTGGTTTTGTTAGGATGTACCTTCATATGGATCGGTGTCTGAAAATATTTTACCTGTTACCTGTTAAAGTGAAACTATAGAGCGATAACTATACATCTACTCGCGACCAGCACTGAGAAGCAGTCTACTTGTCACACGCCGATATCCGACTGACGTGCTGTAAAAGGCCTAGTATCGGCTTTCACACATTAAACCTGGAGGCAGTCTCTTCCCATCTGAAGCCTTTCAATAGAGACGATCTATATTGCACGTCTGCATTTGTCACTCACATAAATTCCCCGTGGATACGCTCTAGGTAACAAATGTCACTGAGGCGTTAGTAAATTTACTTATAGTATGCAAGTTAGAATTTGGCCTGAGCATTGTATTTATATTGGTCGTTTGGTTTATTCTGACATTCAGGAATTAGAATGACCTTTCTCACATAAACAAGACTGCAAGGCGTATCTACAAAGTATGATGCAAAATTTAGTGATGTGAAGGTTTTCTACTGCGCCGCTCACTTCCTGCGAAGAGAGACCTTGTAGTCAATGACAATATTGACCCTTGCATAACGTGTTCTGCAGACGAGGGACTCAAGTTGATTGTAGTGTACGACCGAGCCAGCAGAGACACGCCTGCTCATAAACCGTATTTAGTCTGGCGTGGTCTGTTTAAACTAATGTTGTGGTTACATATACGTTACAATGTGTGACAAAACCCATACATAAATATATAGGTTCCCCTCTTTTTTGAAATTTTGATTACAGGACAAAGTATTATGGGACCATTATGAACTAGAACAATTAATTATATGCCTCATGCAATTATTTCAAATAAAACAAACTACATTGTGCTTGAATATATATCCCTAAATGACATGCCTGTAAAAACTCATGAGCCTCCATCTACCAGTAAATGGTTGCCTGTAAGAAGCTAGATAGCTTAGTATTCGACCGTGTCAGCACATTTGATTAAGAAGAAAATGTTTCCTTCATTTGGCTACCTATCAAATTAAATTAAATCAATAAAATCGATACTTCTCTGCATAAAGTAACTAATATCACCACAATATATGACATCATACAGGATTAAAAACGAAAGGGCTGGTATTAGGGTACCCTCCTGTATATCATCCGCTACAGGCGGGTGGCCATGGCAAACAGGGTATCTCATGTACCCCATCCCTCTACTATGCATGGCCGATATGTTAACTGGCTCTCTCCTGTATATAGAATCAGGTAGGTGGAATAGGAGTGTGTTTGCCTTGCCCTATCTCGTGCCTGCACACCCTACCTGGTCCGTGTGCCAGTCCACCCTCGCCTGGCGGGAGGCGGGTAGGAGTAACCCCGCCCTCAGGGTCAAACTCGGTGTCCTCATACATATTTAATGTCCACCGTGAGTAGCCTCGGGGTGAGTCTCCATGGCTACCTTCACCAGTGAGTACTAGTTAGATCCGGGTCTCACACGGAATCTATGAGGTATATGTATATATCAACCAACATGGACAATATATGAAAACTCCCCACCCTCTCACAATCACCCCCATCCGGACACAAATAAACATACCCTGTGTTATCGAGACCCACAGAGGGGCAACCAGATCCATACACAGCTACAACATGCCAGCAGGTAGGACCATGTTACTGGCCAGCCAGGCTGTACAAACAAACACGGTGTACTTGAGAGGATGGGTGAATGCCTTACCCCCGGGTGTCACCCAATGCGCAACCCGCGTGGGGTATATTGCACTGGGGTGTGACACGGCGGGGTAGGGGTGGGGTAGGGGTGACGCTTAGTGTGGCGTCAGGGTGGTACGGTTGGACGTAGTCTACAGCCAATATCATCGAGATACGACCATAACAAATTCCCAAAGGCGCACATGCATCGGGCGGGCAGGTTGGCTGGCAGGGGGAGGATCGCTGCATGACCTCGCACACAGCAGCCCAGTCCCTCCCATACCCCGGTCCTCCTACCAACTCCGTGCCACGCCCACCCACCCCTCAGACAAGGTTCCTTATCACTCACCTGTTCGTCCTGGCCGGCTTATCTGACCCCTTATCTGGTCTTAATACACGTATCCGCAGGTATTTCACAACCGCTGCTGCCTGTGATGATGGTAACGCTCTACTGGACTGCCTCCTGCTGCTGCTGCTGCTGCTGCTGCTGCTGCTGCTGCTGCTGCTGCTGCTGCTGCTGCTGCCGAGGCAACCAGCGTGTGATAGTTGCGGCAGAGGCTGTGAGAGGGCGCTCGCATCGCCTGATTATCATCCTCTACGCGTGAGGCGCGGTGCTGCTGGAGCGACCATCCACCTGCTGACAGCTGCTGGAGCGACCATCCACCTGCTGACAGCTGCTGCTGAGGGCAACAGCTGCGGAGCCAGTGTCGACGTACACTGGCCTTGCCTTTTTTTTCGTTTGATCTCTGCCTGTCTCGGTAGAGAAGTCGAGACCCTGCTTATATACCAGCGAGCACGGTGTCGTGCCGAGCGTCATGCACGCAACGCGAATGCCAAGCAACTTGTACAAGGAGGCTTGGTCTATTTCTACCACCTGACCGAATTGGGTCAATTAGACCTTTGGGGGTGTCGTTGGCGTGATTCCGATTATGTATCAGAATTCATCAGTGGGTAGAAATCTTCCTAAGTAATTGGCTTTATATGTCATTATAATCTATTTAATGTATCAAACATATTGAATTCTAGTTTCAGGAAATAGCTTGCTATGTACCGAATCTGCTGATATATGATATATTTTGCTCCTGGATCGAAATATCCTACTTAAAAGGAACCTCTACAATATGATCCACTAGAGATGACAATTCTGGACATCAATATGAAATATTTACTCTTACCATTATAAAAACACATAGAGAACAAAAAACTGAACATCGATGGGCTACTGTGTTTCTCAGAAAAACGTATACGATACATAAATGGAAATAGGTTCCCGGAAACAATACAGTTACGAGATAATAATGGATGGCCTAGGCGTTTCTTTTTGACCGTTAAGTAGAATGGCCCTTTCTACCCACTCTGACCCATCTCACCCTGAGTCAGACAATCAGAGAAAGGCCACTCCAACTCCACCCGCACCCATCTCCATTTACCACCCGGCTTTAGGTCAACCTGGGTCAGAACTATGAGCAGCTCGGGAGGGGCCACAGGGGGTCGCTGCCGAGCAGCTGCTGACCTACTTCCTGTGTCAATGACCCAACTGGCGGGAAATGTCCTTCAAGAAGCCAATACAGGAATTAGGTCAATATAGCGGCCCGCATAAAATCAACCACACTCGAGAATCTCGGCCACAAGCAACAACCCTCCTACCCCCACCCCACCACCATACGCACACAAAAATGCATCCAGAGTGCCCACATGGCTGCACAAATACAAGGCTCCATACGACGAAGGAAGATTATGCGGATGCGTTCGTTGACTCTATTCCTATGTTCTACGCATCTTGAAAGTGATACTGTAAAGGGGTACTTGAGGTCGGAGAATTCTTAAGGCGACACGCCATCAATAGCAATATAAGGGCGTCATGAATCAGTTCATTATAGTGATTAGCAGCCACAGTGGGGAGATCCTTAGGTGTGGTTGATGAGTAACTCAGGGGAGACCAGGGTGAGATAGGTTACCATGTGCGGCGGGTTCCGAAAGGAGGGGCATTTCCGAACATAGCCATAGCAAAGTGGGGCGTGGCTCCGTGATTGCCCGGCGATGAATGAGTGCTGGTGGGAGGGGGCAGATCGGGGTGGGAGGGGGTGGGGAGCGATACGCGGGCAGCGCTCGGTGCGACCGTAACTAGGCCAGGGCTTGTTGACATGCGCCTCTGTCAGGCTGGCGAGCATGCCGGGAGCGTCACTAGCACTAGACCCGGTTCTCCCGGTCCTCCATGTGTCAACCCTCCACTGTCACGCCATGCTCACCCCACCCCCTCATGTTGTGACTGCACTGCAAACACCTCCAGGCGCAGGGTGTTTGCTCATGTGTTTGTAGAGAGAGGCATTGTAAATGTCGCCATACAATATGCCCCGATTGTATGTACTACTCACACAGGTTCCTCATATTGATACATAACAATACACGTGTATCAGTGCCACTCTCAAGAAAGGCTCATCACTTAAACGTCTAGATTCAACTGACAAGTATAGTCCAATACAATATTATAGTTGTATAGTCTTGGTTCACGTAGATATCTTATAATCATGTGGGTGACCACATAATATATTTCAAGCCCATTCCTGTGTTCAACAGGAAACATATTTAGGGTTCTAAACCATGACACAGGATTTGAATTTGTGACGGCTTGATACATATACTTTACACCTTCAGGGCTTACTGTAGTGAAGATGAAAGCTTTTACTGATGGTTTAATCGTGTGAGACATTGTTTTAACCCTGGGTTTTCTATCCAGGTGTCTCAGCTAGATCTGTGACCCCCGTCTTGACGAGCCCTGGGGAAACCCCGGATACAAGGCCACCTTAAGCCACGCCCCCAAACAAACCACCCCCAGCAGCCCTGCCATATTAGGACATGTTAGCGCCATATAAGGGACATGGCCAAACCATATTTGGGCATGTAAAACATACACGTGTTGGGACCAACGATCGATGTTAGAACAAAGACTGAAAAGCCAGGCAATGCTATATGATGCGCTGTAAGCCTTCGAGAATCCCCTTGTTCGAATACATAGAACATGTTAGTAATACATGTGCACCATGGACAGAACACCTCAATGCCGTACTAATAATACGTGTCAGAGGTTCACCTATTTGCAAACCTGCTCCACATTCTCATGTAGATGATTTCCTATCTCATCATGTTTATCAAACTAAGAAGTCTGAGATGTACAATTAAGCAGTGGGCTAGTTGAAAATCAGAAAATTATTCCTGTATGCCTATGTGGGTAGTACGATTCAAGTCCGCTAGATGGCGGTAGATTGTCCCATGTTAAATAGCGCTTGGCATGGAGCTCCACATTGGGGGATACGGATAGAAATCAGAGGTGTACATGCTGCCACCTGGAGGTTCGGTATTGAAACACAAGCATGAAAGAGTCCTCGAGGGAGAGAACCCATGGCAGCTGAGAATCCAGACAAGCAATTCAGATATACGATATTACCAATCTTAAGACTATGGGATATTCTGGGTGACTGAAGCTTCCTCCCTCAAAAGTAGGGTTATCTTTGTTTAAAGACACTACACTTCACAAGTTCAAAGATGAAGATGATAGCTGGACGAGCACACCTATAGATTACAAGTATTCATCGATAAGGTCAAAGATAAAAGGAACAGCCTATACTAGTAACCTCTAAGTGTCTCTATATTGTTTACATGTATGTTGAGATGCGTTTGTCTCTGTTATAGCTCTACAATGTGTTTCCAAGATAATGCATGGATCATTGTTTTCAATACAGGTCAAACGACAAAAGCTACTTCAAAAGCTACTTCAAAGTTGCACGCCAATTTGACCATCAAAATATAAGTTGTTCAGTATGTGGATGCATGATGCTTTTCCTCACCCTCTTCAAAATTCATTTCATTCTACCCAAATACGATTTTCGCGACGGAGTTTCACTGAACCAATATCTAATATCAATATACCATGCCTATCTATCGGGATTAGTATTGAGGGCATAAGACATAAGCCTATTCAAGTTATCTATGGATATGCGATGATACTGCTTAGATATTAAAAGATCCATTCTCAATAATTTATAAATCAACAACCTACCTTCACGCAAAATAAGTTTCAACAATATTCCCATATGACTGTGGTTCAATGACATTGCGTTATTTCCTATATAGATACTACTTGATGGTCACTTGTTAAAGTCGCTATGAGGATTGCTGTACTGATATCCTATAGAATTGTAAACAACGCAAACCATCAATTATCAGACTACAAACCATTGTAAAGATGTCAACAAACAAAACCGTCCCTACTGATCGCCCATTATAAATATGCACACACACACCAGACAATCGATATGTTGTAATAGCTACACAGGAGAAATTGGATCAACTAACACATACATGAAATCTGTACAATAACACAATTCACGTCAATCGATGAGTGTGGATCCTCCCACTTGTGTACTTTGGATTACAATAATGCAATATCACGCACCCCTCCCCCTCTCTGATAGGGGTAAAAATGACCCGGAGGTGGCCGTGGTTATTGATTGGTTGCTATCACCTAGCCGGGAGATGGCCGCTGAGCACACTGATAACAGCGCGCGTCCCCAGCAGAGATCAGTTGCTTATCTCTGGCGGCAGACGACATTTAGAGCGAGCACTACGTCACAGTTGTTCCTCGAGCTCTGTGTGCGCTCTGCGGGTAGGACGAGGTCCCACCACCCGACACATCCTCCCGTCAGATAACAACTGCGACATCAATCTTTGTGTCGGCTTTTTCTTCTTTTTCGTCGGCTCAAAGTGACATTGAGACACTATCACAAGCACCGGAAGTCGAGGCGAGAGATTGCGCATTCGTCCGCCTGGTGATCGCTTTAAAGGGGTGCTCCAACAAGAAGTGGTTACATGTCTATTACAGAGGCCATCTTTACTGAATCTTCTTATCTTGTATCGTGAATAGGATAAAGGGTTGACACCATAGGTAACAAGATGACAACTGAGTGATTTCAGTACCGTAGAGACGGTTGTTATTTCTCAGTTTACCTATTGTATGTATGCTTTATTTTTCACTTACTCTCATCGAGTACAAAACATATTAGAGGTCTACTTCGAATAACTGAGATAAACCACTATGCAATCCAAGAGAACGATGTCAATAAACAATCACTTGAGTACATAGTAATTTATGGAAATCTACAAGCCCTATCAATATATAAGCTCTTCTCGTATTCTTGGAATTTGTCAAAAACCTTTTTTGAACTGCCACCCATTCCACAGTTGGTGATCCTTAGTTGGAAATCAAGATCTAGCCAAGTCCTGTCGAAATGTATTAAATGTTTTTAACAGCACGAGTTCATCAAATAAACTTTCGTTGATTTGCATCGGCTGCTAAGAACTATTGATACACTGAAATCTAAATTGACGCCAACAATATACATTACAGCTAATATGGATTTCAAATAGGTAACATACTATTAAGTATGCATTTCAAATGATGTTCTATACGACAATCCAGCAAATGTTCGCCCGTTATTATTTCGTGTTTGTCTAGTTTCATGATACTCTAGGTACCTGAGCAGGCTTGTCATACAGTATCAGTCCCGTTTGGTGTATTCTTGGTAATAAGAGCCTCTTCACTTATCTCACAAATCACCTAATCTCATACGTACATGAAGTACATTCTGCACTTTAAAGCTTCAGCTACTCCCCTGACACAACCTGTATCATTTTTTACGTATAACCACGTTTATTGTAAATGTCAGCATGTGAATGTCAACTGCGCTTTAAATGGGTGTAATTATTTTGTGCCTGAGGATCGTGGAAATGGATTATGATGGTTGGGATGTTTGAATCAATGAGAGCGTTACGCAAGGATATATGTACTCGTCTAGTTACAAAATCGAGTCCATAACGCTAACATTGACACCCCCGGGGATTAGTTAATATAAGGCAAGTCTCCAAAGATTTCGGCTTATAATTACCATAAAAAACAGGATATTTCAGTTTTTGACGAACCACCAATGGCAGGTCACAGCTGCAGCACTATGGCATAGCACAGAGTCCCAGACAGAAACGAATTCCATGTAGTTAAAGGTGTGCTCAGATAGCTATAGGGGACAGAGCCATTGTTAGTTCATGAAGCAGTCACTAGGTGGTCGGGGGACAAACCTGTATTCTGGCTCTTTGTTCTTATGAAATTCAGCTGCCTTTGAATGTTTTACCAAGGTTCCTTTGACTCTCTACACCGATCCCAGAGCAGGATGCCATTATGATTTAACCCATGACACAATGTTTTTTACATGGAACACTCTATTTACATATGTGAGCAAGGCAAGGAAAGTGACATTTCCCAATTATCACTCACTTCTTCTGCACCTCCATTAGTGAAGAACACTTACTTTTTCCCCTCCTTTAGTGAAGAACACCTACTCGGGGGGCGTCATGGCGGCCCCCATGGATCATAGGCTATATGCCGTATATGTCTGGGGAACTTAACTCTGGTTCAACGCCTCGGAGTGTACTCCAAACTTCCTGGGGTTATAATGTTCTTGACTACTCATCTCTGAACCGGAATTAAGTCACGTATTTAATATGTAATGGTTCGTTACGCACATGCTTTCATTACCGTACCAAAAAGTCAAGCCACATCTAGCGTCTAATGCACGGATTTGTCCAATTCCATTGATTTGGCAAGTAACGTTGAATACCTAACACATGTCATCGGTTACTGCTTCTTATATGCCTATATGCCACTCAATGATTTCCCTATCACACCAGTGATCAGTGTACAACATTGGTAAGCAGCATTTTAGCATCTTCAGCCTTTCCTAACTAGTACTTTTTCTAGTGGAATTTATGGCTTGGTGAGAATGGGTCCCATGTGAGTTAAATGTATTACTTCTGCAGTGAAATAGGGCCGTGCCGGCCTCACATAACTTGAAATTAATAGCCGATCAATGAGTGAAGTGTATAAGTAAACATTTAATCATTACACTAATATTTAATCGCCAGACAAACAGTGAATCGCCCGACCAGAGCAGACGACATTCAGAAAGGCGGCACGTGACAGTGAAGTTAAGAGGCACTCAAAGATAGCGGGACAAAGAAAATGTCAATACGTTAGTTATCAACGTTCAATTGCCACCACTTAATGACCTCAGTCCGATAACCAGTCAAGCAGAGTTTCAAGCCAGATTCAAGCATCAGTGTCGGCCTCGAGAACTGCAGAGCTGTGCAATCAATCTCTCCACTAATCCATCAATTAAATATATAAACCAGTGAAACATTAATGGCACGGCCATGGTGTTCCGTACAACACTAGGCATAGGCAACAGCTGAGAGAGTTCCGATATAACAGCTAAACAAATAATTATTATCCCAAATGGGATATGGCTGTGAGTAGACGTAGAATGTTTTGACTGAGCCTGGTCGAGAACCGTCATAAATTGTGACGCTATTCACTGTAAACTACCCTCTAATGGGCGCTCATCAAAGCAAACCAAGTAGGATTCCTGTCATGTGAACGGATATTGCTGCTCGTGCTAATATGGTTATTAAGGTTCATGTGTACTAATCATCCAGCAATATTGGTACAAATGCAATCGTCCCCGTTTCGATTCAGTACACTACGTGCTATTTTGAGTAATCTTATTTTGCCAACTCAGGGAACCGAGGTGAAAATTATTTATCAAACGACCGCTAAAGCTATTATCAACCATAAATGTTTTCCTTGGTGAACATATGTTGATGACAAAACATTTACAAAAAGAATTAACTGAAAACGTGGGAGGCTATTTGGTACACCGTTCTGTAAGCTGATTATGGACTACCCACGATGTTTTCAGGTCCTCCAAGCACAAGGCAATCACTGAGACTAAAGTGTGTGTGGCTGGTGGGGGGGGGGGGGGATGCGTGAAATAAAAACATTTCATTTCCCATTCTACTTCTAGAAACATTATGTCTCATGAACTACACATTGACTATCCACCCCCTCTACACACACCCCACTGTATTGTGTTATTTGTTGCTATTCCTATAAAGTAAACACAAATACGAGTCGCCATATGAAAAGGTTGCTCGGTGATTCTATTTCCGATTCTCTTTCTTATTTTGTTTCCGTTTCAAATAAACATAACATATACTTATTAACCCAATTATATATTTGTAATGACGTTGAATTCTCACAATTTGACGGGTCAATTTGCCTGATGATGTCGCCATCCATTTACGAGTAGCACGTTTTACAACAGCCTAATCCCGGACGGAGAATCTTTTAGCAAGGCACATTACGTCAGTTTATAAGGTATTCACGAGTGATCTATCTTCAAGTATAGTCTCGAATATGTCGAATAACTTACATCGGTTCATAGCAACAGACTGCAGCATTATTTCCATAGTTAACTAGGCCACCAAGAAGCAAGGATAAGTACGATTGGATATTAGATAGAACTTTTTTTAAAAAATCAAACAAACGAAGGACCAAATCCAGGTCCGAAACATGTCGGAAACTAAATATTCCCTGTTATCCCAGGGCACGACGAAGTACCATAGGCTTGTGGGAACATCAATCCCCCATCATTACAGATAGTACCTCCAGTAATTAACTATTATAGCCTCCCAACTAATTCTAGTTATTATTGAACGGGGTAGAGTGTATGTCTATATGTTTTAACTTAGACTGGAAGTGAAAAGATATGCCTGGATGCGACTGCTTCTATCTCTCACATAACAGTGAGGATTGGGCAACATTTCTTAATGAAAACCATGGAATTGTAGATAAGCAGACGACATTTCTAACGCCCACAGATATCTTGCCTACATGGCGCGGTTCACCATCACCATGCATCATACTGACAGGTGTCGTGTTTACTGTCATAAGATTCCTTCAATGAGAGACATATCTCACCTACATTCATGCCTCATTCCCATTCCAAGCCACATTCACCTGTTGGGTGGCAAACACAGGTGTTTGCGTTTTCACTGCCTTCCACTGGCGTTCACATGCTCGCTGACACCATTGGACTCTGTCAACACGCGCAGAGGTAACGCCCCTGTGTGTATGTTATGCCATCTCCCACCTGTATGCTGCACTCTCACCTGGCCAGGTATCCAACGCCTCGAGAGGTATGCTGACCACTATGAGGGGTATATATATATATACGGGGGTTATGGTCAGAACACATTCCCCCTTTATACATATATATACATAATGATAGTGGTATATTTACGATGATAGTTAAAGTGACTTACTGAGGCCAGGCCTGGCGCCGCTTTCGTACGTCGTCCTTTCCACATGGTGTCTGGTGAGGATCCAGTGCCTAGCTCCCATGCGTGTTTAATAAGCGTGAGGCGTCTGTCCTATCGTGGGTGTTACCCTTTAAGGAATCCACTTTAAAAACAACCACTCTCCCTCTAGTAGGTATACTTAACACTCAGCCACCCACTGCTCCACCTGGGGGCTGCTTCACGTACTCCGCTGTGCTGAGAGTGACTGGTCGGTAGTGCAGTGCTAGCCGCTACAACTCCTCCAGGGTGTAAGGTACGGTGTGCCCGCTACAACTCCTCCATGGCCAATGCTCAGGACGGGTGCAGTGTGGCCTCGCGTCCCCACATCACACACATACATACATACGTACAGCGACTGGGCCCCCTTGAAACTGTGCGCACTCTAACTAGCCCTACCAAACACACAGGAGATCAATTGTTATGGGCGCTCACGGCGGCGAGTAGGGGCCGCGTGGCGGAGGATCAGGGTATTAATAGGTGGCCAGGTAGGGATAACAGTCCATCGTTACAATGAGTACACCGTCCAACCAAAGGGCGGCGAAAAAGTGAAGCTCACCTGTGAATGTAGTTCACTTAGGTATCAATGCAAGTCAACGGCGTGCAAACGGCTCTATATTCATGGCTTATTTTAATCGTTGGTAAAATCCGATACCAATATGTTGCGGCAAGTGATAAGCACACCTCTTGAAGATTAACGACAAATATCAATATTGATATTAGATTCTAATTCATAAATGTGTTAAGGCAACTGACAATAAAAGAAAATGAGAGTGTATTTTAATATATGTGTGTGATATAAACATATATATCAGAAGGAGGATGCCCGTAAAAGCTTTCTGGCATGCTATCCTACTAGTGTATGTAATTAGTAGTAAGAGAAGGTTGCAGAATAGTTATTTAGTTGACAGATTTTATGTCTTTAACTTCATGTTCTTTAAGTTACATGATGGACTAAAAGTGCATTAATGAGCTGTGCTGATATTCTTGATAATGACAATTTGATTTTGCTGTGATCTAAACTACATACAGACTGAAAACGTATACCCATTAAGTGAGATGTTTCTCTTATCATTTCCCACCATCATATCTCGGGTGTATTTTCATCAATACTTGTTTTAATTGTTTAAACTCTCCCCAGTGGTACTTTGATGTGTAATTAAGACAGAGAGCATTGGCGCAATCTTTCATCAAAATCAGTACTGGCTGATATAAGTAGTAGTTACCTAGAAGTTTTCCCACTAAGCTGCTAATTACAGAGCCATGACAAGGACAAGTGTATATCAACAAGACAGCGACCGCGAATATGAATTAGACAAATAGGAATACAATTAGGTCTATTCCATTCTAGTGATAAGACACGTTATAAAAACGTCAATTTGTGCTCAAGGCTTGTAAGAGTGGAGTTTGTTTTATTTCCTACGCTCTTCCTTAGAGGGGTCACTGTATCATAGTGGATGACATGTTGGATTACAAAATATCTGGCCTAGATATTATCTCCCATTATACGTATTTCGACCAGAATCGGGGTATTTTTTAATCCTTGTCATCCACATTTCACAGACCCCATCTCCACACGATCATAGCAGTCGCTATGGCGTTAACACCTCCCATATCAACATTATCTTCTTTTAACGACACAGAGAGGGATCCGCAAAGGTCGGACCTTTATATACGGGGTGATACACATATCGTTTTTGGGTCGGCTAACATTATACACAGCCGTTCTACAACCTGATCAATAGATCAACTGGCGTGCTACCCTTTCAGCCGCCCAGCTCAGCGCGGGGTCCATTGATTAAATCCTGGCCTACATATGGCCTATCACCCAGCAGTGCCAGATCAAACAGCCCCGGCTTGCAAACATTAATAAATAAATACAAACGAGATATAAAACACAATTATATTGTACACTGGGAATTTTAGGGATATTATAGTTTTATAAGTCGATTAGAACATATTAATTGTAAGAATCCCTGGTGTGCTTCATGATAATTGGATATGAACACCAAAGAAACACCCTCTTTCGAGTCCCGTGCAATACGTGAATGCCATAGAGTTAGAACCCTTAATACACTCAACAAGATTGAAATCCCACCTGCATTAGCACACTTATTCTTTATCCGAATCCTGTTTGCATGATCACAATGTATTCGTCCCACTATCCCAAGGCATTTTTCAACACTCACTTGGGATGGCCGGGCGTTAAGCATTTCAATCATTATCGTCGTAAATTATATATATGTATGCCATTTTGAATGTGGAACAAAGTCGAACCCAAATTACCATAGTAATCATCAACTTCGTATTGCACGAACTATATGTTCTGAACTCTAATGGCTTCCCTAATGAGATTCAAACATCTCTCGTCCAGACGATTGGCGGTCGTTCTGAATCACCGTTATTGATTATTGATGGTATAGCCGTTCAGCGTTACACCAAAGAGGGTAGAATTAAATCTACTCTCTTTGGTCACACGTTAGACCGAATGCCTATTCATCAAAATAAAAATACAGGACCAGACTCTAAGATGAAGTAAGGAAATATAAGAATCTGGCCTCGGTGTAGAGAGATGCGTTCTTCCCCTACACCTTCGTTTACTCAATTACTAAATACATAAAAGATACTACCCATGAATTGACTTCGCTCTGTTATCATTTCCGATAGAAACAGATGACATACATACGCTTTGAATAATTATATTTCGTCCTTCTCTCACACAATGAAATCCCTCACCGAGATTCATTCTACTGAGAGAAGAAAAGAGATCATCCTTATTGACCATGAAATGGGTAGATCTGAACAATTGAACAGCGCTGGCATCCATCCATCCATGTATGATTCACAAGCCTGGGAAGGTGTACTCTGTCTTATTCGTGATGCAAGACTTGTAACATAGACGTATGAGGTGCACAGATATCTATACTTCTAATGATTCACAACTGGTTTCTCAGAGATCTATCTTCTGAAAGCTTTATTCCAGAGTGTGGTCTGATCAAAGCATTAAATACGACTGGTGAGGAATTAAAGAAACCCAGCGGAGATTTCATAGATCAATACTCTCTGCTTCCTGGTAACAAATCAAGGCACTTCTTTTTGCCTGTACCAGAGGTGGAACTTGGAACAGGTTTTTCTGGTTTCTCAGAAGGTAAACACAGCCAGGAAAGGTGTAAGGTGAGATTCTATGGTGTGCATAACTGCGTCTATTTCATAGCATTTCCATATAATGATTGGAGAGATAAAACAGTTCTGATGTTTGCCACCCACAGAGTAATACCTATAATTGAGCCCTTACATATATTAGTGACGTCTGTGGAACTAGAACCATAGACTGGAACTCTTTGATGAGAAATGTCTCAGACCATATCAGTCTTGGAACTCAAAGTGCCCCCCAACTCCTAAAAGTTAAAGTGTTGAAGTATAATAACGCAAACGCCTAGCTTTGATTAAGAGGACCACCAAACCGTATTGAAGGCCGATCACAGAAACTTAATGTCTTGCTATCTTTCTGGCATTGATCTAAACAGAAAAGTGTCCTTTGTACTTCTTGGTAATTGACAAACAACATGGAACCCGTTACCTAAACTTTGAAATATGACAACTCTATCACCCCGGTAAGTTATGCTGGCCTATATAATAATATTATTATATATACAATGTTTGTGTGTGTGTGTGTGTGTCTATATATATATATATATATATATATATATATATATATATATATATATATATATATATATATATATATATATATATATATATATGTATATATATACACACACACATGGCTAACGGTGGCACCTGCAAGATGAGTTGGGATCTCAGCCGACCTAGTTATTCCCACCCACCCACTTCCATCCCTCTATACCAACAACCAAAGGCTGAATCCCCCTCCCCACCCCACCTCTGAGCCACCTGGAACTAACAGGATCATGGATCCCACCTGGAGTATGGTTAACATCTATGGTCATCGTCTTTAAACTACTACGCCCCCCCCCCCCCCCCCCCCCCACTTCTCCCTCACATAACTACAGGCAACACAGGCAGCTGGGCCGAGGTGCACCCTGCTAACCCATCAGACCAGTGAATATCGACCGTTTCTATATTTGGTCAGCGCCCTGCAGGCCAGCCATAAAGAATCCCGTCCCTCCCTCCTCCCTGCGCTGCTCGTCCAGTGCCCCGAACTCACCTGATTCCACATCACACACACCTACCTACATTTACACATAACACTCTGCTTATTACTGACACTGTAGGGTTTCAACTCATAAACCTCATTTATGACAGAACTAGGCTAGCTCTCCCACCCTCTAAGATATTCATATGCTGTTGGCTTTTCTTTGCGTGTGATGCTAATGAATAATATGATGTGCTTATATTGTCTGATCGTGCAATTGATGTCAGAATAATTTAAAATAGTGTTTAGATTGGATTTACAGAAATTTTACCACGGAGCCATTCCAATGACCACCTGTGAAAATGGAGGCAGAAGACTATATCCCAACCAAAAATGGAATATCGAACATTATACTCTGAAGTTGAATATTAGCTTGCAATTGTACTCTAGATAGCAGACATGCCTCATATGAAGAAATTACTTAAATTGTGATTGCCGGTATATGTTGAGAAACATGCTTCGTGCACCCTGTCATGACTTCCCATTGGTTCTAAACCTTCTTCTTTGAGAGCTTCCCTAAGCGGAGAGAAACGGAGACTTTTCACCTGTTTCTAGCAGGAATGTGAGGCTATATCATTATATACCTGTGGCCGAACGTCAATAGAACAGTACCCACTGCTGGGGATGCAGTATGATGTTCGGACCCACTGGGGCGTATTGGATGAGCTATGAATCGATGACTTAACAAATGAATAAAATGGCATTATTTTCGTGTTTTAGGTATGCAATAATAAGAAATCGTTGTTACTGAGCCGTAGGAATGCCGTTCTTCATATATGAATACGTCCCTCCGCTTCCGGCGTCAGGACGTATTTTATGCACTACAAAAGACCTCAAACGGCCATCCCTACAGGCTCAGTAACCACGTTTTCTCGTAGTACACAATCTGCCATCGGTGTATTTTTCTTTCTCACGGGGTCTAAATCAGAGATGCTAAGAAACGTCACCGCTGGAGACGGTCTAGGGACAGAGAATCATCAGACGTGTGCTTTATTCTGTGGATCTAGTTTCAACACAAGTGCTGTGGTCTTCTTCCTTTATGGCCACTGACAACCGTAGAGCCTTCTTTATAAGCAGGGTATCAGGTGACAAAAATAGACAATAGCGATAAGACCTCAACATGCATCTCTTTCCTGAGCAAAATATCAAGTATTGCCGTTCACAATCTCAGTTTCTAGGAAACAACTCGATACATCTACACAATATTGATGTATCAGGAAAACTCCTTCCTAGCTGTACAACAGCAGTTAAAACTAGATATTCATGAGAATATATACACATGTAGGTGTTTCAGGAAGTTTGGTGAATACTGGGGCATTATCAAATAGAGAGCCTTCTGTCTGATAATATCATCCGTTGTTGCTTTAAACCTAATGCTTAGTCGGATCAAACCCTATTCCAATGATGACCTTTATTTATCTTACATCAAATTATCAGCTGGAGAAGACTGCATCTCCCTCGTGACATGATAATACCTACTGCTATCTACGTGCTATACTTTGTTACAAGGGGCGTCTGTGAAATACGACATTAGATATGTCTAAACCTGTTTGAATCCACTGTTAAACAGCTATGACAAGCGCATGTACACTGGTGTCAACCTGGAGATAGTCTCACTTGGTCTCAGTCATCCAGGGCCGTGGGTCAAGCTATAATTATTATTCAGCCCTGATCTGGAGTCTAGTGGCCTACAGATAACCTGGACTATCCGCTGTTACTCAATCAGTTTCGATCATATCGATCTTGTCCGAATACAGCTCCAAATATAGTTATGCTTCGGTTGGGCTTTTCTCCTCCTCCTAAGCTACATAGTGTACCTGTCGGAAATATGATCTAATACAGCAAACATCAAGTATAATACTATTTTTCTCCAGAACTAAATTTGGAAGCACAAACATATTTTACATTCCTTCTTCCATAATCCCGGCAAAAAATAAAACTGACACCAGCAACTTCCTCGGACCGGATTGGGTCCCCACTTAGATGTTTGCTTCCTTTGAGATAAGATTCATGGTAAGTAACCTGCGATAAAAGGAAACCCAATCTGCTGTGAAGGAAGGTGAAGCTCTGGACGATGATGTGTAGCAGCCCGGAATGATTCCTGCAGAGATGAGGATCATCGCAAAGCTGCTTTCCACTTTTTATGCAAGTCAACATGTCTGACTTCTGCATGTCAACAACCCGCTGCTTGAGAGTATCATGAGATCTGCTAAAAATATATGAAAAAAAAATTAAAAAAAGAAAAAAACCAGAAAGAGGATCTGAGAGGTTCCTTGTGCTCATTCCCAATGTATGCTGAGGGTATTATGATAGAATCGCATTTAAAGTCCAAGTGAAAATACATGTACACCTCGTGCTGGTTTGCTGGTCATTTCACGCACCTTGTAGCTGGGTTTCTGAGAGCACTAAATGCTAATACGTTCCGGGGATAATGCCATTGACTCTTACGACCAGCTCTATGACGTGCCTAGATTGTAGATAGTGCTATAAGTGTTAGATTGGCTGGGTTGGAATAGATAGGTTTCTGTGCGTATACATGTCCACTTAAATTCTGGCACTCGGCAGTGGGGTCCGGGACGGGTGCAGGACTTCACACACGGTACATACACGTGCGGAGGCCGGGCAGCAGGCATCTTACCAGGCGGGAACCTGTTTGGCAAGCCCTGCTTCTAACCTAACATATTCCCCTTTACTGACTACACAGTGTATTAAGCATGGATGGGAGAGATAAAAGAACACACCTTTGATGCCCCCGGGAAAAAAGACGGCCCGTCCCACCAATCACGGAATTCTATTTCACCAAAGTCTTATAAGTTTATCCAGGTTAAATCATATATCCCATCTAGTATCTGTCAAAGTAGAAAAAATAACTAATTCCAGTGTGGCTACAGATAATAGATTAAATATACCTTTCACGGTTAAAGAAAAAAGGTAACCGGGTAGCAAAAACATGAGATATATAAAGTTCCCAGGCCATATGCATAGGTTAAATATATAGGGTGAATAAGTAGTGTGTTGTTACTTTGTCACGCCCAATGGTCGACATCCAAGCTGACCGAACCATGATCAAAGAGGTCAGGCTTTTTAATAAGCAACACAGTATTTTCAAAAGGCTCCCTGCTAACCACAATTACTACAGCCCCTCTATTGCGGTGCAGTTTTTCATCGTACGTGTTGAACAGGGAATGATATATGGTGTGCCTTTTTCCTGAGCGACGGAGCGGTAGATTCTCTCACCTAACCAGGAAATGGAGGTTTCCAGGAATAACGACAGAGAAATGAAAAGGCTTGGCTTAACCTAAATAGAATACCACACGCTGGTTCCCTCTCGTTTGCCGAGGCTGATAAATCCACCTTTTACTACCCACTCAAGCCAAGTAAGCCCAAACAGCTCACAGCCCATTTTAATAGGATTGAACCGGAATTGGCCGAGCCTCCCAGGCATAGAGTATAATATAAACGTAGTGCTACCAGAATCATGGGGTCTTAGTCACTAGAAATCCATTGTTATATATCAACATTACTAACTGTGTGGTTGCATCAACGAAAGTTGAGCTATATGACACGTAATCAGCTGTCCGTCACCATAGGTTTAGTTAACTCTAGGGAATGCTACTGACTATGATTATGAAGAAAATATGATAATAACTTACTATAACTATGACGGAAATACGAACTAACTTCATATAATTATGTTTAAGGTGATATGATAGATATTTCAGTTGTTAAGGCTTGGATTTGTCCACCAATTCATGCCGATAATCCATTATCCATTCCGTTTTCTTTTCACATAACCTCTATTTATACACAATGTTCTATAAAGTATTGGACTATTTACTCGGAATTCCAAAGTCTAGTATAAGCAAGTATACAATAGTAAAACAGACAATTTTAAAAGACCAAACAGGATCTGTGTATTATGTGATATTCCACGGAAATATATATGTATCCTCACTCGGGGTATTGTAGAAAAATAATGCTGACAATTGCATGTCTTGGTGTTTTTTGTGTCTTTTTTTCTGGATGTCGAGAAATAACCTGACACTTAGCTGAGCATTGGGAGCTGTATGAGACAGAGCGGGCCTGCAGGTAGGCACAATGTGGCCATTGTCGACACCTGTTTTGTAGCGGCCTTCTGGTGGCCCACAGCCACACACTGGTTGATGGGGCTTTAAAACACCGAACAGGGCTCCTTGTCTTTCTCACAGCCAAGCAGAAACGTTTTTCATATTTCCGTGTTTTATCCCGCTATGCTAACGGCACATCTATACAACCGTCCCCAACACCATCCAAAACCTGTCTTGGTGACGGATTCTCAGTATTTACTTTGTCACCATATTGTAAATATATTCTTGATATCATCAGCACCAGCCACTGTTCATATGCGTAGTATAAATCTACCCGATTCTGCCTATGTCTACTGTTTATCACAATATACCTGCAGACACCTATATAACAATATAACAAAGATGAAACCAACAAGTTTTGGTGAAAGTCGTCGATCTCCACGAGTTTGATACGGAGCGATATGAGTGAGGCAAAGCTGAGTGAATATCACGTAGCATTCAAACGCGTTGGAGAGCAATGATTTTATTACCAAAACAAGTTGCTTTCTTTATTTATCTCACCCCTGTGAATACTAAAAGAATGGACGACACACAGAATATAGACCATGGAGAACGGACTGCAATACTGGTAGGGACATGGAGAATGAGTTCCCTATTCGACAAAAAACCAGGGGGGGGGGGAGAGATAAAAATCTAGACTTTATTCACTGTAATAACTGCATATCACAGACATATTAAATCCTGGGGGTATGATGACACCGCTCGGGTTATTTGTTGGCCTCCCTGGTGTCGTGCCTCGTTCCGGGTTGAGTTAGCAGTAGAGAGGTCCACTCCCTCTAGAGTACGTCATGTGTTGTCTGGCTCGACCGTCGCATGTGTCCACCCAGCTGACCTATCATGTACATGAAGTGTGTGTGTGTGTGTGAGGGGGGGGGGGGGGGCGGCTATACACCATCCGGGTCATCCGTCTGGGAGGGGGGGGGGGGAGGGCTGGGAGATCCACCACCATTAGACCAGGCTTTATCTGAGTGTTATATGCTGAGGGTATTCTATAAATACCTTCTATTCTCCTGGGTGTTCTACGATGTAAATGTCCATAAATATACATTGACGTTTACTCTGGAGACACTGCTGGGATACTACTGCCATTGGTTGCCCTCTTTACGATGGGCTCGAGGGGGCAAAGAAGAGTTTACGATCAATGAATAAATAAAAACAATTATGTCACGAATATCATATGATATCTTAGTCGTGTAGATAGGGGCCTTCCATAGAGCCGGTACGGACTAACGGAAATTTTGCGTATGCTCCTTCTTTGTTCTATTGCAAACAAGAATGAGAGGGGGAGGGGATTGTGGGCCCAATTTCCCGGAATTTTCCGTACGTACATTATGGATTTTCTGTAATGGAATATATACTTACTCTTTTCGAAAACAAAATACAAAATATCAGTATGGCAATATATTTTCTAATAATTGTGAATTGCTACATGTATATACGATTGCTCCTCGATTTCATACATTAAAATAAATACTGTCTTGTAAGGTTTGTTTGAGAGAGAATCACCACTGGTCTGGCATTTGCTCTGATGTAATTATTGTATTCTGCAGGAACTATCACTCTGCTGTTGTCAGACTTATTCAGGAGAGCGCGTCACTTGACGGCGGCGTTTTATGTGAACATCAGAATTCTGTCAACTTGGACAGAAAGTTGGACCAGAATCAGAACTCCCTTCATCGGAGTCTGTCACCGAATTCACCACTCTCCATACACATACCAAAGGCTAACCTCTGTAGGGAGAGTGGCACGTCAGTCAAATCTGGGTGCTGGTTCCCGCTGATCCAACATGGTCGAGTCATAATATACAGAAAACAGTTAAATAAGCATGGACCAGACGACATTTCTGTTGGGCAATATCGACAATGGATTGCTAGGATCGTCCATTTGCATTGAATGTAATTTGTGTGTTAAGCTATTCCCCATGGGACCTTAAACCGGTTATCAGTCGTTTTTTTGGTGTTTATTAGCCAAGTTTGGGGTTTATCATATCTATCACATGCTTGCTTGTTTTGGTAGTTCAACGTCCAATTTGTTCAATTAGACTTTTTATCAATTGTATTAAATATTGAAGTTCAGTGGGGACAACCATTCATGTGGTTCTAAAATACAGGAGGTGCTCCAAACATTTGCGTCAGATCCTTCACAAATCAGGCACATTTTAAGATGTGCGACGTGACGGATCCGTCGTGTCGCACCCGCGCGCAGGCCCGGCCCCAGTTCAGCCCGTGTGTGCGATACGACGAGTGCCGCCGTATTTATGGTCCTTCGCCGGCGCTTATTACTTTTTATTGAGTTGTGAAGATACCGTCGCACCAGTGGAGTCGGGGCTTCAGTTTAATCTATACATATGCAGGAGATATGTTTTGTGTGTGTTATAATTCATAGTAAATCCGGTGATGAAGTATGCATCTCTATGTAACAAAAGCTTAAGGATATTCACTGCAGCACACTTATTAATACTCAGTATTTTGCTTTTGAATAAAACATTATTCTATATTTTTGTGCACGTTTAATAGCTAAGGTCCCTACGAATTGGATATTTTTTGTATTTTGCTACTGTTTTAGATGCAAGATGCTGCTGACATTTATATCCCAATAACGACATTAACAGACGAACATTTCCGTCGTTCTGTATGAAGGAAATAGTAACGTCCTGATTCAATTATGTTCTTTCTATTTGACTTGCTATTTTCACTTCTCTTTTAGCTGGAGAGTCTACTATGGTATTTTCTGGTGTTCTTCTTTTGTTCTCATTTTTCAATTATGAGACTGTTATGAAAAGACATCGAGTTATTCAATATGAATATTCATTATAATCTCTATCAAAATTTCCCAGGTGATATGATCAAATGTCCGTTTTTCGTAGAGAACATTCAGCATTTAGACAGGCAAACACGAAGACATTTCTCTTATTCACAGCCAGTGTAAGAGATATTGTAACCTAGCTATATGTAATGTTCCCGGTTACAGGAATAACTAGAAGATGGAGCTTTTAGATGTTTAATGTAGAGCATAAGATAAGATCCAATGAACAATATAAACTGGGGAGATATTGATATAATCCACATCAAGGTACAATATCCAGTGATACAGTAACTATGAATATCCAGCACATATACACAGCAGTCCTTTGTTAATCCCACATGGCACAATATTTAACACTGACTGTAGTTCACAGTATTGCACACACAAGTCCCATTGGTTGCAGTAGTTCCAGCATAGAGGATGTCCCGTCACATGGCTGCTTGTAGCGTGGTCCCAATTATTATCCAAGCTCTATGGCAATAATAGCTGACTTCACGGCTGGTCTTACTCTGATGGTCACGGCTGGTCTTCTCCTCATGGTCACGGCTGGTCTTCTCCCCCCATCATCTCAAGACTGCCCTCCCTTATATACTGGGTACATTTAATATTCAGAGAGCACTGTAATGTTTCTAAAAATAGATTACGACATCACCTTCAAGATGGGTTTCCCCTACAAGTGACTCCCGGTAAAGCTGTCTCACCATGACTCACACACTGGCTCACGGATGTTTCCCGCTGCCTTTTCCTGGAACAGTGCTTGTCACTGCAGGATGAGTTTCTGTAGAACAGCTCAAAATCCATCAATTATTTGATTATGGGTTTGCACCAGGATGTTACAGAACACTACATTTAAATATAGGAGTAAAGTCTTATGTATAGAACTATAAGCTAAAACACTATTACAATTTTCCTCCTCTCCAAATAAAGTTTGTCCTCAAACTTTGACAAAGTTACAATATTCATAGTATATCAAGAAAATACATACTAGTAAACATTCAATATATACGCATTGATAAATATTCAATATCATACGACATCAGTACATTATTATCATCATGTTTATAGATTAGTGATTATATAAGTTATGATATCATCATTAGCATGCATAACTTTGATTTAACATTATCTTCAATTAGATTATACCATTAGATATATCATGTCATAGCAAGTACAACCATTAACCTTGCAAGGCTTCTTGGTATTGAATGACTCGTGTCATCAATTTTCATCTTTACTTGGCCAGTATTTCAGTAACTTCATTTTATGCTCAGTGTCAGTACTAGTCTCATTAACCACTTTAGGTATATTTCATATTATATGCCCTTAACCTTTGGCATATCTCAAGGGAAGGGTGCAGTTTACCGCTGCCCAAAACCCTTATATCAGTCAAGTCTATACTTCATGCCATATTGCTATACCCATATCAATATGCAAGTCTCTGCATATACATACATCTTCATCTTTAAAGTTTGAGAGAATAGGTGTCTCTCATATCCTGCTTTTCTATTTTGAAAGCTGTAGAGAATAGGTGTCTCTCATATCCTGCTTTTCCATGTTGAAGGCTGTTATATGACCTTGTCTCTGTAATCAGACATCAGTATACCTTACCAGTGAAAACATCTCTCTTTAGCTGCTATGTTATGCAGTACTGTAAGATTTCATCCTGTCTATTCCTGAGCTTCTTCTCACTTACTTCTTAGTGATAGCTGGGAATAACCTGAGTTCCCCTTTCTGCCTTAGTAAGGCTTCCCCAGTGTCCCATAATTAAGAGCCAATAGAATAATTTCTTTTGCTAGCATTCTGAACATGATTTTGTAATGGGACAAAGAGAAAAACCAAACAACATGCATTAATGTTTCATTTCATGGAACTACTAGTGTCCAGGATTCCGGAGTCCCGACACCCAACAATCCCATTCATATCCATATGCTCAGAGGTATTCACCAATTTGATGTTTTTCTTTCTGAATAGACATTACACCCTGTTCCTCAACTCAAACTTAGATGACATGCAACAAACACTGTCTCTGTGTCTCTATCAAGGTCTATCAAAGAATGTATGCCTGCCCAGTGGTCTTTTCCTACACCTTCCACTAGCAGTTCTGGCTACATGGAATTCTCTTTTTGCATAGTCAGATACATCATTGCTTGGTACCCATTGGGTTTGACTATGCCCTTTCCATTTTATTCTGTAGTATATTCCATCTTTTTGTCTCTTATAAGCAAGTATCTTGTCTATCTCATGCCAATGACTCTTTGGTGTCCTATTTGGTTTAGGAACTGGCTGACTACATGTATAATTCATGTCTCTGTCACCATTTCTTTGTGGAACATCTTGTGTATTGTCTTTGTCATTATCAATATCTTCTCCATCACTGTCAGTACATTCTTCATTGTCAACATTTTGACCTACAAATGGTGGCTGTACTGGCCTTTTATCAGGATCATTGAACAGTTTCAAACGATTTGCATGCACAAGACTCTTCATTTCTTTGTTATCTGCACATGCTCTCATTCTATATGTATAGTTTGGACCTTTTTCCGTAATGTAGTATGGACCTGTCCACATTCTATGAAACTTTTTAGAAAGTCCTATTGGAACTTTTGTGTTATACAACCAAACTCTATCACCTGTTTCAAACTTTGGTTCCTTAACTCTAGCATCATAATACTTTTTGTATTTCAATTGTGATTCTTTCATGTTTTCTGTGGCAATTGTCCTTGCACTTTCCAAATTATTTAATATTTGCCTTAAGTGAGCTTGTGCTGTCTGACCCAAATTGCCTTTTGGAATCCATTCTAAATCAAAAGGTAAATTCATTTCTCTGCCAAACACCATAAAGTATGGGGAATACTGCGTTGATTGTGTGCATGGTGTTGATCTATATGCCATCATTATACCTGGAAGTAAATGTGGCCAATCCTTTTGGTCTAATTTTCCATAGGTCCGAATAGATTGTGCTATTACACTGTTCATTCTTTCAACTGCTGAATTTGTTTGTGGATGGTAGCTGCTTGTGTGGACTCTTTTAACTTCAAATAAAGAGCAAACTGCTTTAACAAGACCTGACATGAAATTTGCTCCTCTGTCACTTACTAATGTATGAGGTGCACCATACCTAGTGAAAATATCTCTGTAGAGAACTTCAGCGACTTCTTTTGCTTCCTGGGTTTTAGTGGGTATTGCTTCACACCACTTTGTAAAGCTATCTGTTATAACTAGGATATGTTTATACCCTTCAGTAGAAGTTGTTACTGGACCCATAAAATCAATATGCCAACGACTAAATATGTCTGCAATTGGCAATGGGTTTAATGGTGCTTTTACAATAGATGGTCTTCTTTTTGACTGTTGACATTCCACACATGAGCTGACATGCTCATATACATCCCTATACATATGAGGCCAATAATACTTGTTTCTTAATGCATGGTATGTTCTCTCAAATCCTTGGTGTCCACCACCAATAAGTGAATCATGATAGGATTGCAATGCATCCATCCTTAGTTGCTCTGGTACAACCAATTGTTTCACAAGTCTCTCTGCTTTTGGCAAGCCTTTTGCCCTTCTGTAATACATGTGATATAGTACTCTGTCTAGAATAACATACTGATCAGCTTGTATATCAATTCTCTTTGCTTCTCTATGATTTGAAGGTAACTCTCCTTCCTCTAGATATTTTATCATTGGACCACTGTCCTTACATTCTCTCTGCATTGTCCTTAGATCTGTGATCTCTGCAATGAATGTCATATCAGGTTCATCATCATTTTCAGTCAATTCTATGCTGTGAATAAGACTCTCAGACTCTCTTGGTTTGGGATCCTTACAATTGTATGTAAACTTGCACTCAATACAATCAGACTGGTAATCATTACTTTGTGTCCCTATATTCATGACTGGTACTGGCTCAGGAATATCCAAGTCTGTTTCTGCTTGTGTTTCATCATATTCCCTTCTAGATATTGCATCTGCAACTGTATTCTGTTTACCTGGTCGATGGTGTATACTAAATGTATAGCCTTGCAATAGTAAAGCCCACCTGGCTAATCGACCTGTAGTCTGTTTGATACTTTTTATCCAAGTGATTGAAATATTGTCTGTATAAATATCAAAATGTCCATTCGCTAAGTATGGATTATTTGCCTTAATCCCTTCAACAACTGCTAAGCATTCTTTTTCACATATGTTCCATGCTAACTCAGAACCTCTTAATGCACGTCCACCATATGCTATTGCTCTTGGTTTGCCATTTTCATCCAGTTGTTCCAATACATACCCTATAGCATGATTAGAAGCATCACATGAGATTTGGAATCCTCTTTGCATATCTGCATATGCCAACACTGGTGGTTCGGCAAGACTCTGCTTTAATGTATCAAATGCCTTCTGACATGCATTTGTCCATTGAAATTTTGCATCTTTTCTCAATAATTGATTTAATGGCAAAGCAATCTGTGCATAACCCTTTATGAATCTCCTAAAATAGTTACACATGCCAAGGAAACTACGCACATCATGTGCATTTCTTGGTTCTGGGAATTCTCTTATTACTTTTGTCTTTTTGGTGTCCACTTGAATACCATCTTTTGAGATTGTGTGGCCTAGATAGTTAACTGACTGTGTGGCAAATTTACATTTTGAAATGTTTAGTGTTAAGTTTGCTTTCCTGAATCTGTCAAAGACCTGTGAAATATGATCCATATGTTTCTCAAAACTGTCACTGAATATCAAAACGTCATCAACATAGACAAGTGCAAATTTCCAATTTATACCTCTCAACACTTCAGACATAACCATCTGATAAGACATAGGTGCATTCATTAAGCCAAATGGTAGTCTTTTCCATTCATATATTCCTTGTGGTGTTATAAATGCAGTTTTCTCTCTGCTTTCTGGATGTAAAGGTATTTGCCAAAATCCAGACTGCATATCTAAAGTTGTTAGATATTTCGGTTTTCCCTGTCCAATTGTATCAAACACATCTTCCATTCTAGGAAGTGGAAATGACATGGGTTTTGTAACTTCATTCAATTTGCGATAATCAACAGCAAAACGAAGCTTAGAAGTATCCTTTTTCTTAACCATTACCACAGGAAAATGCCATTCAGAATTTGATTTTTGAATGATGTCATGTTCAAGCATTTCCTTAATCTGTCTTTCAGCTTCCTCTCTAGCTAATGGTGAATGTCTATAGAACCTTTGCCTGATAGGCATAGCATCTCCAGTATCTATCTTATGTTGATAGATATTCGTTTGGCCTAGCTCAGATATATCTTTTGCAAACACATCCCTATATTGACCTATAAGACACAAAAGTCTTCTCTTCTGTTCTTGTGTCAATTCAGTATTAACTAACTTTATCCCAAGATCTCTGGCGATCTCAATGTATTGCTCATCTGTGATCTCTTCTGTTTCATCAATAGTATACAAATCTTCTGTAAAACTATCTCCATCAGCCTCAAATTCTTTAATTATATGTGGTTCAATTTCTGATGCAGTTGCCATTACATATCCTGCTCTAATATAAGCATTAGCATTTGTAGGATTCATAAGAAGATAATTTGCTTTCCCTCTATGTACTGTCACCAAGGCTTTTGTTCCCATAAGATTTAGTTTTGTGCTTATTTCTGCAACTGGTTCCAACAACACTACAGAACCTTCTCTGTATTTTGTCAATTTCACTGGAATATTACAATGTGATCTTGGAGGGATTACTACACTTTGTTTTGATTTTGCGAATTTTGCAGCATTTCTAGATTTTTCCATAATGTTCACAGCTGCTAATCCATCCTCCAGTATCAGTATATGTTTAGCAGTATCAATAGTAGCTTTGTGAGACTCTAGGAAATCAAATCCCAGAATCAGTGGTGTACACATGTGTCTAAAGACATGGAATCTTTGTAATACTTTGAATCCTGACAAGGAAACATTCAAGTCAATAGTCCCAATTATGTCATGAGTTTCTCCGCCTACTCCTCTAACTCTTTTTATAGACTGTGACTGACTCAAGTTTCTATATCCATAACCTATGCTCTGTAGGAATCTGTATGTCACACAGCTTACACTGGCTCCTGTGTCTACAAGTATTCTAACAGATCTTCCTCTCACTGAACCTTCAATATAGTTTCTATCCATTCTAGCAATACTGGCAATAAGTGGTATTTTGTTATCATCATTATACTGAGACTTTCCTTTTGTTACTGAGCTTTTATACCTATAAGGTCTATCTATGGCTTTTAGACTGGCCTTTCCATAGACAGACTCGTGACCCTAGAAGTCATTTCTATTTTCAAAGTGATCATTTTTGTATTCTGAATCAAAATGGTTGACATCAGAATTATCTGCCTTGCAATTATGGTACTGGTTGCACTTACCTTTACCAGAAACTGGCTTGTATTTCTTTCTTTTTGGAGTTACAGATCTTTGTTCATATGGAGTAAATTGTCTTTTTGTCCATGGTCTTGCTTTTGATCTTGTCCTCTCAATCTCCTTTCTCACTGCAGTTACTTGTTCTTTCAAGTCACTCATTGTAGATGTTAATTCATCTCCCTCACTCTGAAGATTATACACTATTTCAGCCATCACTGCATACTTTTCAATGTCATTTATATTTGTTGGCTTTTGAAGTAACACTTTAGTCCTGATGTGTGGTTTGAGTCCATTGACTATTGCTCTAAACTGAAGAGATTCCTCCAATTTCACAGACTTAGAATCACTTTTTATCCTTGCTATGTAATCTTGTACATTTTCTTCATTTCCCTGTTTTTCCATAAATATGTCCTTAGTTTTGATGAAGTGGAATGCTTCACTAATTGTATATCTCTGTAAGAATGCCTTCCTCAGTTCATGTATGCTTTGTCTTTCAAATGCCAATGGAAAGACCTTTGCTGGTTCCAAAACGTTTTTCAGTGAAATGTATGCTTCAAAATTACACATAAATTCTTCTGGATTTTCATCTTCATTCCCATAGAAATGTCCTGGAGCATATAATTCAGGCATTGTGTCGGAGCTCTAAGCAAGTCACACACAGAGAGATTTATGAGGGCATTAAGGGCGGCATGGGTCTTGCAGTAGTGCCGGGTAGGAGTATTGATTTTTCTGAAACCCCTAACATCAACCCTTCCCGCTATCATGGGGTGCCAAGTGTGTGGTGGTTGAGACTGCACCAACCACAACAAACAAACACTGTATCCTCAAAAACACACAGAAATATCCAAAGTCTTGATTTGAGGTGTCCAGGATCTTTGAAGGTTCTCACACCAAGTTGTAACCTAGCTATATGTAATGTTTCCGGTTACAGGAATAACTAGAAGATGGAGCTTTTAGATGTTTAATGTAGAGCATAAGATAAGATCCAATGAACAATATAAACTGGGGAGATATTGATATAATCCACATCAAGGTACAATATCCAGTGATACAGTAACTATGAATATCCAGCACATATACACAGCAGTCCTTTGTTAATCCCACATGGCACAATATTTAACACTGACTGTAGTTCACAGTATTGCACACACAAGTCCCATTGGTTGCAGTAGTTCCAGCATAGAGGATGTCCTGTCACATGGCTGCTTGTAGCGTGGTCCCAATTATTATCCAAGCTCTATGGCAATAATAGCTGACTTCACGGCTGGTCTTACTCTGATGGTCACGGCTGGTCTTCTCCTCATGGTCACGGCTGGTCTTCTCCCCCCATCATCTCAAGACTGCCCTCCCTTATATACTGGGTACATTTAATATTCAGAGAGCACTGTAATGTTTCTAAAAATAGATTACGACATCACCTTCAAGATGGGTTTCCCCTACAAGTGACTCCCGGTAAAGCTGTCTCACCATGACTCACACACTGGCTCACGGATGTTTCCCGCTGCCTTTTCCTGGAACAGTGCTTGTCACTGCAGGATGAGTTTCTGTAGAACAGCTCAAAATCCATCAATTATTTGATTATGGGTTTGCACCAGGATGTTACAGAACACTACATTTAAATATAGGAGTAAAGTCTTATGTATAGAACTATAAGCTAAAACACTATTACAATATCTCCTCTTAGTATGTGCAATGCCGATCCGCATTTAAATACTTAAGATAAAACCAAAACATGATGTCGTTGTCTTTTTTTGTTACAGCATTGCATATGAATATTCCACAGAAAATCGATTTCTCTTCTTCCTTCACATTTGTCAGTTTCCTTCTTGCTCCAAGTTTACTCTTTTTTTCTGAGCTGTTTCTTTAAGTCTTTTCCCTCATGGGGTTCTTTGCTGAAGGACATATTTTCCTATCCGGCAGAGTTGTTCGGAAACGAATGGTTACAACATCTAGGTCCGTACTCCTAGTCAAAACTGTTTGTCCTCATAACTCTCAAATATCGACACAAGAATAATAATTGTACATACACATGTATAGAGTAAATATGAATTTACGAATCAGTTCCACTGCCATGTAACGATTGGCTAATTCGTAAATTTTAAGCAAAGAAAGCGCCCGTCACATTGAATTCTGGGAAATTAAATATGACTGCTATCGTAAAAATAAGACTTTAGCTGCTATTCCATATACAATGAGAGTGAAATAAGTTATTTCATAAACTATAGTCTGGCTCCGCTTATACCTTGCACTATTCCTACAATTCAACTGACGCCGACTTTTCTAGGAGCCAAACCACAAACAAAAAGTAAAATATATATTTCGAAGTTAGTCTTAGTCCCTGACAAACTGCCACTGGACCCATGCCAGCATGCATTACACGAGAGTTCATAATCCTATGGCTGGTATAATTGGGGACAAGACCCTACCTGATACCATAGCACTATTAATCGAAAGTTGGAAAAGCTACTACCTTAAGTTATTATCTGTCTTAGGTTACTCGAACGAAGTGGAAAATAGGGTTTCATCATTATTTATGATAAACCGATAACTTCATTGCTGAATGACTGCTATCGTAAAATAAGACCAATTTTAATCCTGGGCGAACATTGAAACCAGCTGCAAAGTTGAGTACGTTTTACCCAGTCTACGTAAATGCTTCAACAAAAAATATTTCCAATTAGTGAGTATTATCTTAACTGGCTTTAGAAAAGCCATTAATTTCTGTGCTTTCTAAAACCGTTTTTGAAACCCTGGCCTGGACCAGCTGTGTCCAGACGACGCTAGCTGCTTCAGTGCCAGTCTCTTCGGAGCTAATTCCACCAGGACGCCGATCCTGGGGCCTGTTTAATAATCTAGGGTCATACGTGAAAACCTTTTGCTGAACGCCAACGAGACCCGGGATTGATATGGATCAACTTTATTCAACATTTATGGTTAAGAAGAACAGTCTTAGCGAGCGTGTTTGAATATTATTAAATGACAACCCTTCGTATGAGGTCTCCTTGTACCTGTATTTTCGTCGACGTCGTTTTGTCGAAGCTATTAAACATGCCCCTGGGAAAAAAGTGGCAGTATTTTTCATGAGGAGATTTGCCTCAGAGAAACCAAGACAGCACGTCGGTGTCAGCCATGACGTAGGACTGAGAGTCTTAGAGGATATTCGAACCACCTGCAGGCCGATCATATACACTCTATTGTTAAACGTTATATACATTATCCTACCCCTAATAAAAAACCGCCATAGACTTAACATAGGGAAATTTTATGTGGCAGGCCGTGACATAAAGTGTTTTTTATGCCACTAGAGTAATAACAATATTGACCAATCAGAGAGCAGGATGTCAGCTACTATGAAAAAAAGTTCTGTTGGTCATTGACTCAATATTTATCTTTTTAGTTTTAGTACCGTACCCGGTAATACAAAAGCATAGCCGAGGTAGGATAAATATGAAACCGAACTCGAGTTACACTTGTCAATGTCTATGCCACTCTGGTCAGGTCTGCTCCTCACTACACTCGGCTACGCCTCGTGTAGTAATACGCGACCTTCCCGTCGTGGCATAAACAATGTCAAGTCTAACTCTCGTTCGGTTTCTACTAATTAGCCTTCTCTTCCTCGTGTTGAATTCTACTCCACCATAAATACAATACGCATTCATCTCACATGCCATCACGTATATGACGACTCACGAAGATATCCATTTTTGAAAATAACAATTTGATCCCATGGTCTAAGAGATAGTCTTCATCAATGGTCTAAGAGATACTAGACAGGCAAAAAAGTCAGGTATGCCGTCTATTTATGGTTGGACTCCACGTCTTTAGCTGCACACAGATCCGGCAGACTGGGAATCACTCTACAAATCCCAGGTTTGGCCGGAATAGCACGGAGTCACGACATGACGTCGAGTGTGGGAAGATCAGCGACCATTGTCAGCCGTCCGTGGCCGCGGGGACGCCCGTATATGTGGGAGTCACTGGAGCGGCACGAGAGGCTGGTATGCCCGGTAGACATAACGGTGTCCACGTGCTGGTTATAGCAGCCGCCACCTGGCCAGAGCTATTCACCATATCAGAAAACCACAGAATCCATGTACACATGGTCCAAGCATTGTCTTTGTAATAAAACGGTTTATCCTACCCCTAATAAAAAACGCCATAGGTTTAACATGGGATTTGTTTATTTCACGGGCGTGACACAAAGTGTTGTTTATGCCACAACTTTCTGATACTGAAAAAATATGGAAACGGGGTAGGATAAAATCTAGACGCCACTCGTTTGAGTTTGAGCTTATTTATGCCACTCATTTTGTTGGCTCCGTAATGTCACTCGTCTTCGACTCGTGAAATTATGGAGCCAACAAGATGCGTGGCATAAATAAGCTCAGACTCAAACTCGTGACGTCCCTTGATATTATCTTCAATATCCCCTACGGATAACGTCACATTGAAAATCCAGTGGCATGTTGAATAATTTAGGGTCGTATATGAAGACCCTTTTCTGTTTGCCAACGAGACCCAGGAACGATTTTTGCAACCTTAATGCAAAACTCATGGATGATTTTCCATCAGCTAGGGCGGTTTATCAGACGAGCTTTGAATATTATTAAATGATAATCCTCGTACAAGGTTTTTTATTTCATGTACTTTCATATGCATAAGTTATTCAACAGACCCCAGGGTCATATCAGACCGGATTAGTGGATCAGGCAAGCAGGAAGCACAGCAGGACGGTTGACGTCATCGTCTCCTGATTCCTGTTACACTGCGTTTGACGCACCTGTCACCAGTCAATCAGAATCTCTATGGCTTACATGTAAATATATACATATAAATATAGCTGTGGAACTTCCAATAGGTATTCTATCCGGATGAATCAAGCAGATGACTGATTACGAGTCACATTGCCTATGGCATACTAAGTATAGACCTGAACTCATGCCTATTTGATAGGATCAGTGGGACCTATGTGTAAGTGGTTCTCCTGCTTGGTCATTTATTGTAATGCTCTTTCGTCATTGGTAGCAAGCTTAGCAACTCCCACTGCCGACAGCTAGTTATTGCCATTGCTCATACAAGGAATTTCAAGACTACTTCCACGCACTTGTCCAACGTTATATACATTAGAGTTTTCTTCCTCTTTTGAATTCTAAATCATCATACAATAATCATTCATATCATATTGCATCAGGTATATAATTACATGTATTATTAGATATATTTAGAAATAATCACAGGAATAAGGACTCTCTGTGAACGAGTCAAGATATAGAATACATATTCTGTACATGTCAGTACACTGCTGGAATTTCGTACCTGGATATATCGATAGGTCACTTCAGGTCTACTTAGTCGGGCCACTGGGCGATAATCTAAGCAGTGGCAGATCTTGCCTCGGTGCATTTTTCACTTGGTCTTTGGTGACCTGCTGAGGAAGGGTCACTTCCCTCTTTGTGCTACCCGTCACTAGGGGGAGGTGGGTGCATGTAAATGCCACCTCTCCAGGCGCGGACACTATCACAATACATGCCACACAAGGAGAACCTGGTATTCTCACATAGTCGCTATATCTACAGCAACAACCTGGTCCCATACGCAAACTCGTGCGATAACACGTTGAGATAACATCCATATGTATTGATATCCCTCTTTAAAGAAACGACAAAGACATTTATCCTGAAACAAAAATGTAGGATATTTGCAAACTGTGTATGCTTTAAAGGCTCTGATATAACATTACTTATGGTTCTATTATTAATAGTGCTCACAAAACTATTTCGCGGTTTACGAAACAGTCATTGATTATGAAAATATTAAATGGTGTTCACACGCAACTGACTGCTTCTGGTGTTTTTATTCACTCTGGCATGAAGAATAGTACCAGGCAATCATGAGGATGGAAGTATTTTATAGAGCAGCCAATATTTCCTCTTAACCATACTGAACCGGTAAACTGCTACAATACACTTTCCACGTCTTTGTATATGTATGTAAGTAGCCCAAACATTCATTCCTCAGTGCCAAATGCACAACCCGACTCCCCATTAAGGCACAGTCCTAAAGTTGAGCCAATATACATGTTCTAATGCAAATAGGATGGTTTATTCTTCTGACTGATCTGATACTAGTATGATTGTATAATAAAGAAAATGTTGTTGAACATCACCTGATACGTGAGCGAAATAAATGTATCTCAAGTACTTCCATAAGCTTTCAGTCCAGGGAGAACAAAACGTAGATATTGATTATAATCATTTCTCAATCCGGTTTCATGCAAAGATTTTGGATTTTGCACTAAAATCCTAATCTATGATCGATAATATGAGAAATCCTGGTTGTCTACACTGTTTTATCCTAAAATGTTTTATAGCTTTCAGCTGAGAACAAGTCCGACAAGTTCCTGCTCTGTTCTATTTCTTCCTTAACACGAAAATAATCCACAATTACACAAACAAAATTTCGGTATTCTCTAAGAAAGGTATATGGTGCTTTGTTATTGTGCATACATACTAAGGAAACATAACAGATTTCCAAGTCGGTTATAGTCAAAAGTACATTATCTATCGAACTCGACCGTAATCATTGTTATCTGTGGAATAGTTCGTGCTTCGAGTGTCAATACTGCTCCACACAGTGCATGAACATTCATGGCCCGTACACTTCGTTAAGGAGAAGGACTCACAGCCCACACACTGAATAAGGACAAAGGACTCGTTGCCCATACCTTGATTAAGGAACTCGTAGCCCATAAACTGAATAAGGAAGATATTAGAGGACGAGGCTTAAACACCTCCACTGCGGCCGACGCTACCTTGAATTTGACCAGAATTCGATCTGATACCAGCCTGTTGCCATGTTATAACATAGCAACCATTGTGAAAAGAGTCAAGAATGTTGGGATAGCCCTGGAAACCGTTTTGACTGTCTCCACGTCCTCCAAACAGATATTTCGTTTGGGGGGAGAGTGTAGGAACTCTGCCATGCCCAAAATATGGGTAAGGGGGGTAGAAAAATGTATTTTCTAGGGGCTTAAACTCAAAGTTTCGTCCGAATCGGACTCTTCAGGCGTCTTGGAGGCTTACAAGGTCTTGACAGTGTCTAGTTTTAGATAGATAAACCATGGTAAATGCTGTAAAATCCACTGAAAAAAACTGAATAAGGAAGATGGAATCGTAGCCCACAGGCTGAATATGGAAGATGGACTCATGGCCCACAGGCTGGATAAGCAAGATGGACTTGTGGCCCACACACTGAATAAGGAAGAGGGACACATGACCCACACAGTGAATATAGAAGAGCAACCGGTGGCCCACATACTGAATAAGGAAGAGCGACTCGAGGCCCACACACTGAATAAGTAAGATGGACTCACTGTGAACGCAGGCTGTCCGAGGTGCTCCATAGATCTGGCCGAGGACTGTAAACCTTCCAGGTTCGTATCCTTAGCCCTGGGGTCCGGGGTAAAGACACTGTCCGCCGACATAGAGAGCGTCTTGTTGGAGACAAACTGACCAGATCTGTAATGGTAAAAAGCAAGGAGTTAGAACTGTAGTATGAAGGTTCCAGTGCCATATGTTTTAGGGGCTTTTTCGTAGGAAATTTGGGATTCTCCATGAAAATCACTGGACATATGCATAAACTTTAGTTGCAAGGAGTTGCCAAGATCCATAATATTTTGCGAGCCTCAAACCTTTACCATTTTACTTTAACTTTGGTAACTATGAACATGTCATAGGTTACGTATATCATATGAACCTAACTTCAATATTGGCTAAACTTTCAATAAAATAGACACTGAAATTGAAAACCTCCGAAATATTGCCCACACTGCCATTGTCCTTGATTAAAGAAACTGACCATTAAACACCAGTGTGATAAATCACACAGCTTATACCATGCACAGTCGGACTGAAAACAGCTTCAAACATGTTTAAGTAAATACTACGTGTCTCTGTGCTCTCTGTATCTAAATCTCAAACACGGACGATTTAAGGATTACTCAAGGAATATTATCCAGATTGCAATCCAATTACATAAGGAAGCCACTTCCGATGAACAGGAATAGCAGGGGTCCAGTAACTTAAATAACTCCAGGTGAAAACCCTATAGTTCGGCCAAGGCTGCTCTTCCACGGGTTTATCTGTGTTCCATTAGTGCACAATTCACTGACCAGCCCTTTAACACCGATGTCAGTGATCTGTGCCAGATACCAAACCACTACAACCAAAGAAATGCAGTCCAACACAGCCAGAGGGTGAAATTTCCCAGGAAACAAAACTTACTGGTGTATAATGATTATACCTGTGGCCAGGAAAAGCTTTCTGAGGCGAGAACGATTTATCCAGACGACAATTGGTGGAGGGACGCTATGTGAACGGCCGTAAAACGCCAGCTCCTCTCTCCAGGCGGCGCTGCTTCAGGAAACGCACAGACTGGGACGCAGGGAGGACGGACCACAGCCCGATGCCCAGTGGGGGTTCGGGGTCATGCTTGCCTGCACACGCTACTGCTATTCCAGTGTGGTGTGGGCACGTTCAGTCTCACATTTACTACACAACAGACTTAGACCGCGTGATTTGGTCTTTCAACACGCGACCACTGTCTTGGTTTTCGGTTGCCCCCCCCCCCCCCACCCCCAAACCACCTGCTTCCTTCGGTAGTCAAGGGAAATTGCACGAATTTGTATTTCTTGAATTAACTCACCGCAAAAATTATTGCACTCACGAAAGTGACATCACGCCAGGTAGCCCTGGCCTGGAGGACTGAGAGGTACGTTCGTAAACCATTCTTCAGACTGTTCGTGTTCCAATCGGGAGTTTGTGGTATAATCCGGATCTTTTAATGTTGATCTTCCCTTTCTAATATTTCAAAGTTTATTATCACGTCCATGTAGTTCAATGACCCTTACACGAAATAAGTACCTCATTAAGTACTTATGTTCAACAAATGCAAATTGACAAAAAGAATCAATCATGGCAACTGTAGTGTTTTATCAGCCACATCAGATATCAATTATCACAGGATGATGCACATGAAACCCTTCCTTGAAATTGATAGATTATTTCATGATCTGAAGAAATATTCCGGTACTGGTGTATCAGTAAGACACAATACCTCCGTCATGTTTATCATTTCCCTTTCCTGAAATGATGAACACTTCATACTCTGTTTTTATCACTGGGAAGACATGTAAAAGTATCTGTATAATGAAAGAACACAGTATCTATGCTCATTCCTGTATTACCTTTCAGTGGCCTACATATTTTGTGTCCACCGGTGGAATGTCTTTCATAAGGCAAATACAAAAGAGTTGGATCCCAACCCCGAATAGGCTGATTTTCAGATACGGACCCTGGTCGTACAAAAACACGTTACGAGTTCATCGACTTTAGTCAGAGTTCATAGTCAACCAGTAGTGGCTATATTGTCCAACAACAATACAAATAGGATCGCGTCAATCCCTATGGCACTAGAGAAATATCGACGTAGATCATAAGTGCTATACTGAAACAGGGTTACTGTAGATGTACGTCAAAAACAGGTTGTATAATTGCCAATTATCATGTAGGTTATCCCGATGCCTATGTACAACTACAGTGAGCCTATTTTTGTATTCCTATATACCTTAAAATGGCAAATATTTTAGCTTCTATTAAAATGATGTCGATTGAATTGCTATTCCCCGTATGGTCACAGTGTGACATATGAAACGTAACCTGATCTTCCAATTTCTCTAGATTCTCACAGAGCCTCAGTCAGTGGAGGACATGAAGATTTAACTTAAGACATACTATCAAATTGCATTTCAACTTTGCAGCTGCTACAGAAACGATGACTTTGGAAGCTATGCTATCTTTTCCATAGAAAGGCCCGAGGGCATCTGGCTTCTAGAAAGGGTTAATTGTGTAGGTAATTGGTATTGATTTTACGTAGTCTCCGATGGATTCCATTTAAGGCACACGACCTTTTCTGGTGCAGTTCAGTCGCCATAGATTGGGGCATTTTAGCCCAAGCTTTAGATAGAAAATCACATATGTGCGGAATACCTCTCTAGAAGAGAATCGATACCTGTCTAGTAGAGTTAACCAACTGTAAATGTCTACCAGGGTTAGCCAACCAATATCCTCACATCACAGACATTTAACGAAATTGCCGAGTGAGACATATGAAAAATGAGAAGTACTTAAAAGTTTATATTTTGTCAACGTGGCTAATTGCTCATGACATATTAGTAGTGTAGGGCATACAATTCTCCATGTCAATAATTTTTTCTTAGATCTATTCAAAAATCTATTCAAAAAGACACAGAGACACCTCAGAGTAATAGATGCCATCCAATACGTTTTGAGGTGAGAATTCTAAATCAAGAGTGTGCAAAATTTCCAGTGTTGAACACGAATCTACGCAATCTTTTCCGTATATCTTTATTTATTCTCAGCAGATTTATTTTTCTCAGCAGAACTGAAATGAAAGACCAAAGATACTGTTTGATGATATTACCTACAAAACGAGATTTCTTAGATATTTTGAAACATAGATGACTGGCCTCCCTTTGAACCCCCACAATAAAGACATGGTGTATTCAGTCCATTGTTTGGGGACTAACAACACTCCTGACCATTAACAACTCGACGTGGAATCTATTTCCGAACATCTCGGACGCCAGGTACGAACATGGACGCTGCCCACTGCGGCAAACATAACGGTGAACAAACCGTGACGACGACACTGACCTAATTATTCACCGTGCTGGCCCGGCCAGTCACGTGAAATATAATCATCCAGCAATAAAAAAAAATATTTTAAAAATCCGAAACAATGGAGCCCTCCTGCTTTTGTGTGCATGATGATTGTCAATTTTACGAGCCTCACCCAGTGAGGCGGTTTTGAACTTGTGCGATCCTCATGTGACCCACGCCAAAGGTCACCCCAGTTTAGTTCATAACTCTTTTTGTTCTTGATTTAACGGTAATACAATGATGTCAGTCGGGTCATGGGAAAAAGTTTAATATTTTTCATGTGGATTTTACTACCTCAGAGAGACTGAGAAAACATTGAAAAAAACACCGTTGTTTAACATGGAATTGGGATGAGGGTTTGTGAGGAGGTTCAACAAACAGTTTTATTGGCGTGAATGAAGCTCAATTTATACTATCTTTGTTATATACAAGAAAATGATTTTTATAAACTGTACATGAAAACAAACATTTCCGCGGAAAAGTGGAAAACTGCCAATCCTTTGTAAAATGGTCAACCATGAAAGCGTTCCGTATGCGTTTAGGATGGCGTAACGAGCTTATTCTACTCAAACGGGGAAAGTTGATGGAGGAAAAATGAAAGTAATACATTCCGCAGTCTACTGAGGTTGACACAGTTAACTTTGTACCAAAGCGGTACGGGATGAAATATATTATTCCTGGACTACTGTTGGTTTACTTTTTATAAACGCTTACTATTGAAGTGTAGGTGACTAAATCCACAAGTGATAATTCACTCATGTAGATCATTTTGCCATCCGTGCGCCTTGTGCCTTTCGCTAAGCAGAGAGCCAATCTTGATGTAGATACAGGAAATTAGTTTTAGCAAAACACGGTTGTGAACTCTCGTGGCTAAGTTGTATATGACCTACTCTGGTGTTATCAACACCTTGAATAATTCCTGCACCAAGCTGAGTCGATTCTTGGAATCTGAATCTATACGCAATCATGTTTGGATTGTGTTGCTCGGTGGGTTGAGGGTTTGATAAAAAAAACTCTTTTGAATATATTATTTTGTGTTAATCAAATCCTTTGCAATCCTCTGTTTCGAAAATGGTTGAGGCAGGTTCCTGCAAAATAAGTTACGTTTGCCATAAGTAGCCAGTTACTGAGTTAAGCCTCTAAAATGGTATCCTGCAATCCAGACTGCACTTTCCGCTCTAAACGTAGATTGAGCAAGTTCTTACAACCAGCCACTGGTTAGTATCTAGTTGGTGACTACAATAACAGACACGATGCCATGACCATAGGATAAACTATTGATTGTATGGTATCACAGATAACCAGAGACCAGGCACCAGCCCGCAAACATAGGCCTAACATGACGACAGAAAGGGCACCATGTTGCGTGTTGATCAGATAAAATGGCCAGAACAATTAAGGCCGTATCCTGAGAAAAGCTTATGGACTAAAGTGGGTATCACAACATTCCAATCTACTTTCCCTAAGCTTTTATCCCAATCTTATACTATCTGGACAAAAGCAGATTTTAGGAAATGTTTCTCAACTTGCAGGGAAAATGGGAGACCGGATGCAATCATGTTGTAAGATATTTAGCGAGGTGCAATTCTGTGCGACTTGCGACTCGTACTTAATTTTTTAGAATGACAAACAGAGGACCTACTGTTGGAAGATCTTCTTCATGTATTCCAATAATACCGGTGTTTGAAATTACCTACTTGACTGGAGTTATTGCAAATCGGACTTTATAAATCTAACAAACTAGGTCAGACCGTTTAGAATGATTCGTTCAAATAGGATTGAGCGTCTTTAGGTCAGGGTTAGTTTGTAGAGGAGCGGAAGTGGTGGGTTTAACATAAGTTGTTAAATGCAGCTATAATCAGGATATAGGACCAGGACACATCACATTTACCCACGTGGATTTTAATTTATGGAGCTATGTTTGGATTGCTCCTACTCTGTCCATATCCTTTATTATGTACCCGTGCAGTAGTTTTAATATCTACGTGCTTCTTTTAAAGTATAAATTCTGTTCTGCACCCTGTTCCATATGCTATTGTATGGAACACGTTGAAACATTGGCGTCGTGTATGGTAGACTTTCAGTTCACTAAGGTTTCTATGCCAATTTATGGTAAAATACTATTCAATTAGGTATATATTAGATATAGAACAACCTGCCATGTTTGTACATGCTACAAGCCTCGATGGGAATCAATGTTATTCACGGAACGAGGCTTCCCCGTCTTGTTTGTAGGATATACAGCATGGTGAGGTTGTTCTACATGATTACTTACGATAGATCGGTCTCTGGTTTTTTTAACCGATAGAGTACAACACGTACAACTTAATGAGTATAGGATACTGATAAATATACTTATTGGTATCATAGACATTGCTATGTTTCTCTAAATATAAAATTTTCAGATGAACTAGCTATTATGATATTGAATAGACTAATTATCTGGAGACGGTGGAAGATAGGCACATCCTGCTTAACCTGACCTCCAAGGTAAACAATAAACTTTAAAAAAATATATATATTAAAAAACATGTTCTAAAACCGAAGGTCTGAGGTATACTCAAATGTTCATAAAAAAAAACCGTGTATCTTCGATGTATCCGGATGAATTTGCAAAGCGTGATACAAGTCAACAATGGTCCTATTAATCCTCTATGAAGACTCAGGTGAATGATTATCTGGGGCACTGAAAAGGAAATCATCACATCCGGTGTTTATTTCTGCCTACAAGTGCGTTGTGGTGTTCCTGTATTGTGTCACCTAATTCGTGGAGACCAGGAACACGGTGTACAGTTTAACTTGTGATCAGGGACCATTAAATCGTGGATCCAGTTCATCCCAGTCACGGCGTGCTTCCCATCCGCTGCCTTCCCAGTAGAGGTTTGGTGTCGGTTTCTCCATTAAAATAAAGGAGAATCTGCGTGGAGAGCGCCAAACCGGAACTTAGTATCCCGGATGTGAGACCTGCACACACTGGAGGCGGCTCTATGATAGGACTGATGACACGCCCCATGAGAAAGGTACACTCACCCATGCCCATATATGGGCATCACCTGCCATATATGGTATACCCCCAACCCCCTCAAGTATACAGTGGCCAGGATCAATGAGAGTTACATGAGTTGGGTCTGAATAACATAGAACTGGGTTAAGCCGCTGGGCGGGTGCCTCGCGCCGTCTCAGGAAGTCGGACGCTGAAACACAAGTGAGCAACGTCCTTCATTTTACTTTATGTTACAGCAGAAAGACCTGTAGCCAGCACGGGACGCCCGGGTATTATTGCCCGGAAACGACCACGGTTGACCGCCGCCGATCACTAGTTGTACCTGGTGGAGGAGGTCACCCAGCACTCTCTGGGCTCCTGCCATCTGCATTGAGGTGCCAAATCACCTTCAGAAACTTAGCTATTCCTATTTTTAGAGAGCTGAAGCTTCTACAGCTATACAAGCAGTATTCCATAGCTTAATGTTTCAGACCAGTCTCATTATAGACTTACGTATATACATTGATAAGCATATTTTTCTCTGACACTTCTTTCCGGCCGATATATTGCGTTGATCTGTTGTAGGTGTTGCATGCATTCATCCTTCCTCCCATCTTTCTTTGCTTTACAGATTATGAATGTGTATATGCTTATATAAAAGACCAACAAAAGAATTGATCTGTACAGCAAAGCTAAATGTAAATATACTTAGCATGCCATAACTAGAGGAATACACTCCATAGGGAACAATAAACGAAACCTGGAAGGCGATCAAAGTGTAGACAAATTATGAATTTTGATATTTATGTCTACGAAGTAATTCTAGGAGAGCGCCCTATGTAAATCAAAACTTGTCCTACGCTCTATAAGAAACATCTACACTGCAGTTTTAGTTCATGTCATATTCATGAAAGAGTGGAATTGACTTTATGCACATTTACAGTGAATATTGTAAGAGAATTCGGCCCCTTTTACTAGAAGCTCAATAAGGTAGGATTTACAAAGACAGCTGTCCTGTAACCACACGTGCCTCACAAAGGCAGCTCCGCATATTCCCTCAGGGTAAACATAGCCACTGGATAGAGGTCACTTTGTTAGACCCTGTTTGGAATGCGGTAGAGAGCCTCTTTGGTCGTTCTGTATACAGGGTGTCTCAATGGAGTGGCACATGGTGAGGGCAAAGCTTGGATCGCCAAGACGGTAGCGCCCCCTGTGGTAAACAGGCTGGACTAGCTTCACCTCTGCCTCCATCTGGTGATCATACAACGAACTACTCCCGACACGCCTCGGGTAGGTTTTAGCAACGAGTATAGTCCTTGGTTGACATGTACATGTATTATATGCGAGAAAATCTAAATTGTAGAAAATACAATTTCAATTTCATATATGAGAAAATAAAGGGCTGGAGTTTCGTCTCGTTATTTCTTTCTTTGCAAGGAATAAGCAACAACACAATGATCTCTACTGCACTCTATAGATCGTTCTGGATCAAAAGGGCAAAATACACAAAGAAGAAGCATATTCGGGTACCTGGTAATCCCTTTTTATATTCCTTCTTCAGCATAGGATATACATAATGGGACACTGGTCTTTGAACAAACTAGGAGGGTACTATGTACAGCTACTGACACCCACGTCTAGTTGATATGTTGTTCACCAGAGGGGAGTGTGTTCGCCTGATAGCACAGGGAGGCAATTCCCAGACGAGATAACACGTCCGGGAAGAGCGCATGCGCATGCCATCTCTCTTATCTCCTGCATTATGTTTGCACAGTCTGCAGAAATTGTTGAATTTCCTTATTTACCCATGCTCAACGCACTCACAATCTGCCTCACGCGAGTAGGGTGCACCGGGAAACAAACAACAGACAACTCGTTATGTTGTATCGGCACCCCTCATAACTTCTCAACAGGCTGTTTTTCTTTATTATTAGGGTTTCCACCCCCCTTTTGATGAGCAGGGGAAAAAGGTGACAGCGAGTGGATAGACTGCGCAATACAATTCGGTGCAAGTATACAATGTGCTATCAGGAGTGATTTATCTTTCTATCCGGCTCTAAGCCATATATTGTAAGAAATCAGAGACTGTTGCGATATACAGCCGCACATCATTCACTCTGCACATAATTTATGCTACGGAAGGCAACTTAATTAATTTTGACGTTTATGTGGCAGGCTTCTGTGATATATTTTGTTTAAAAACAAATCTAAAACTACCTGTAATTCATAAATCTTTATCTGTACTTACTGATATTTTACAGATTTGCTGGCAACACTCAGCCTAATATTGCATGTAATGTGGCATGATAGTCTTTTGGAAAATTGCTAAGGAACAAAAACTAACATTATCCTGCCATGCCCACGGGAATGCCATAGAAAATAAAATCTACTAACTATGATGAAGGGCTGGGTTTCAGACAGGTGGTTATATTCAAAGTAGGCGTAGTACTAGTGGACCTGTGTGGTTGAGCAGATACCACTATGGGCGCCCTGTGAGATTGAAACCAGATCGCCTGCTTGCTGTATCTGGCATTCTATTATTACCACATATCGACCCGCCCTTCTTCTATCGTGTCCACACTCATATTTCTACATCCTGACCGAGGTGAAGAAGAGTATAACCTAACCTCTCCTCTTTCCCGAGAAAACTTTCTTGCCTGCAGATGAATCGACATTTCTAGAGAGGGACAATATTTCTGGTCATGGCTAAACGAGGCGACAGTTCCTATCACAACAAGACCACTTCTGGGGAGAACTAGTAAAGGGCTTGCACATTTTCGCGCCATTATTTCCAATCCTGTGTAAGGGGCTTCCCATTGGTTTATTTCCTCATAGATCTGTGAGATTCATTTTAAGTTGATGTGCACTTTCTGTCTGTCAGGTGTGTTCCCACCTGAGGGTGGAGGCCTGTTTCATAGTGAGTTATTTTCTTATAATCCTAGAGTTTTATTTCAGATGTGTCACACTTTCCTTTTGCTCTTCTCCTTTGTGTATTTTTTTTAGATTGTTTCCTTGTGTCCTTGGTGTGCACTCCGAGTAACCATTCTTGTAATTCTTTTTGTATTGTCTGTTTGTTTGTTTGGTTTGATTTAAAGTCCAGTCAACCATTATAGGTCCTTACCAGACTTTCTCAATGTTCTTTTACACCACGAGGGTGGTGATCGAATCTATGTGATGAATTCAGGTGGAGGTGGAAGTTCTTTTACTTCCCACACCACATAGACATGGTATGAGAAGGATTGGCCTTTGATATAACAGTAAATCTACCACTGTTGGGGTATTTTTTTGTAATTCCCCTGAGGAAAATATGTCTGGTCGAATAGAATGTTTGTCTTCCGATCCTTTTTATCCTGTCTGATCTATTGTGATAATCAAGTGTCTAGTGTAATTTGCATTATTTGATAGTAGCTGATTTTAAAATGTCTCTTTTCAGAGAAGATCTGCACAAGTTCTGGCAAGCTAAGAGCTCTGTGCTGGACCAAAGAAAATTATATTCTGGAAATACATGTACATGTACTTGACTATTATATATACATTGTGTATATGATTATGAAGTAAAGAGTACCGGTGAATATTGCAGCCTTTAATCGCCAGTAGTAATAAGTACAGTTAGGCCATGAACAAAGTACATGTATATGATTCTGAGAGGAGAGCACTTTCATTAACGATAAAGAACAATAAATTCATACACATATGGTACAGAGCCTTTGAGAAGACATGCAGGCTTTGGCAACAATGGGGTTCCTCGTTTCTCAGTCCTTTATTGTCGTGCTTGGCATGTTTGTTATAAACAGCAGGAACCGAAGGAATTCTGCCTGAGACGGAGTGGCTGCGGCATGGGAATACATCTATCATATGTAATTGGATGATGGATGGGCTGAGAAGGGATTGGGCAGGCGAGCGGCCCCCTGTGTGTCGTGGTAACGCTCGGTGTCTCACGCTCTGTCTGCCAGCTCCTGGTATCACGCAACTTCCCCTTCCACTGCTTCTCAACACCGACCGAGCGTTAAGCCCCATCGCCGAGCCTTAATGAGCACCGCCTCACACCTAGAGGGCCTTTAGTCCGCTATCAGTGTCTGCCTCCTTACTATGATCTACTCGAGATAACACTCTCTGTGTATCGATATCAGATAAGAAATTGGTAAAATTTGTGTGTATGTCAATATATGCTCACATACATATATGTGTATATGTGTGTAAAAGTGACAGATTTCTCTATATATTAGGCACTAGTTTCACCGATACATGCCCCTGGAGGTTCAAGAATCGTTCATTGTGAATCCCGCTCTACGTTTTAATTTCAACGTCAATCAATGGGGTTACTGAACGATATATTTTTTCATTCTATGATGTGTTTTATTCATGATATGCAAATTTAAATGAAGCATATATATATACCAGGTCTATACGTTGATTGGGACTCGAGTAACCGTAGTCTTCGTTCCATTTGCCTGGTAATTACTCTATGAATACATTGGATTCAATGAATAATTTACAATGCATTCTGACGATGCCTGGGACAGATTGGAAATTATGTTTTGGCCGAGATGCTTCAATTAAGGGATTTGTGTGAAATTCCGAACATGTCGTTATCTTCCCACACTGTGTAAGGGAAGGAAGAGGAATTTCTATCAGTTCTAAAGTCACAAGAGAAAGATCCTGCCTTTACAAAATTGCAAGTCCCCAAAAGTATTACTTAAATCTCATCTTTCCCGGGGTCTCTCCTAGTTCTTCCTAAAAGCAGATCCCTTAGTGACATTTACAATCTGTCGGGCTTCAAACCTGATTCAGAATCAAAATAAATTCCACTGCAATTTCATAACCGAACTGCGCTCCCTTCCTACTTTAAGGTTCCAATTCGCACTTAAAGCTCCGCACAGTTTCATCCCCGTTTTAAATGGCGACCACTCTCTCCCTCCAGAATTTAACCCTCGGTTCTTCACGTGTTTTTCTCCCCCTAAAACAGCGCCTCAATTGTGGAGGTGTTTCGGATTAATTCGCTGCCCATCAGCTAGGACCGACAGGCCCGTGCACCTCGTCCCGGCCGCCCGCCAGCCTGCCATTCTGGCCGGCTCTCTTCTGGCGGGCTGTGAGGCGGCAAATCGGGAGATTGCCTTCAGTGCTGACTATAGGGGCCGTCACGAGCACGTCTGGCGTGCGGCGTAATAGACGGGGATCTGTTGTGAGGCCCTCACGTTCACATTCATCTGCGCAGTAGTGAGGGTCGTAGTAGCAATGCCAATACTGAGGCGGCTGGAAAGAAGCCGTGCAGCTTAAAGACTGGCCCCTATTTCGGTTAACAGTTACAGACGGTGTGTACGCCTGTTGAAAGATACATTCAGATGCATGTTTAGCCTCCTTCTATAAAACTACGCAGGTCCATAATTTTCGTGAGATAAAACGATGTATATTTATTATTTGCGTCGTATCAAACTACATGGATTCCCAATGTGACTTAGACTCATATAGCCTGTATAAAGGTACATACATTGAACATATTTAGGGCTGTAACACACTACAAATGTTCATAATTTGGAATCTGTAGAAACATAAATTTCAAAATTTGGCCTGTATAGAAACAGCGAATTCATAATTCAGAATGTATAGAAACAACAAATTTACAACTTGGACTAAATAAAGCAATACAGATTCATAATTCAATCTGTATGAAACCCCAGGATCATATTTTGGCATGCATCAAACGATACGGACGGATAATTTGGGTGACTTTAACCCCAACATATTGTCGATACTATCCTCCAATTTCATCTTTTACGTTGTGCCTTTAAGTGAGAGGATTGATATAGAAAAACCGATGCACGCTCATGGACCATAGTAACCAAAGTCCTTGTAGGATCTCTGTGAACAGGTATCGCTTCTATCACGTGCAGATGGCAGCGTATGGATCAATATCATATACCTGTACCTATACACACTTTACCATTATCAAATATTCTGATGATGAATATTCAATATAGTTCTTGTGCTCGCTCCATTTCTGACGGTCTACTTGGCACAGTCTGTTAAAATCTGTCTTGATTCAATTTACAGATCTACTTGGAGCTTAATTAGACGAATAGGAAGCACACCATCTTTAATGGGATAAATGGCCTGTCAGCTTGTATTACCAATTACGGTAACGGCGAATGGAATAAAGAGCAGCAATGCCATAGAATGTGCTGCCTAGGCCCTGCCTGAGATTACTTTAACAGTCCATAATTTTACTGTTAAGATTTATTAAACTGACCAATACAAAATTGCAATGATTAAACCAAAAATAACGGCCTTCTTTGAAATCCAGACTGAAATTAGCTGGGCGATTCTTAGGGGAAAAAAGACGTGGATATGAGCTATCAACTTTGCATACTCTAATATTTATCACATCATCACATAAAAGTAGTTTTTTTCAGTCCTCACAATAACTTCAACCACTGCACTGCCACAGGCATTTCTCGAGTGACATTGAACTATGTAGAACGTCAGTGTCGTAAAGCCCCTGCCCTGCTACATCAGGCAATATATGAGACAGCTACCCAACATCCCGCCATGATTCAGAGCTGTAAGTATGGCAGAATGGCCCTCCGTCTCTCTGATACAGAACGTTGTGTGCCGAGGAACTTCTCCCCTGACGCTCCCCTGCTGTAATAAAGAGCTGCGTGTTTGAGGGCGGCCATCCAGACTTCCTATGACGGAGAATACTGGACACCCAATCTCCCCGCATACAGTGGAGTCTGTTTGACAGGGCGCCCTGAAAGCCCCGCCACTGCCGCCGAGCGCTGCTGCTCGCGCTCCCGGCATCTCGTTTCCTACACGGGCCGGCAGGAATCCATTGCTGTTGCCCGCCAAGTCCATCGCAGTACGAGCAGTTATTCAATTTGCTCGTCGAGCAGCTCCCGCCCTGTACACGCCGATAACAATAGTGTCCAGTCTTGGGCCGGCAGCTGACCATAGAACACAAATACCCCGCGCCACGTGGGAATGTGGAGGCCACAGAAGTGATGCGGGGTTCAGGGCAGGGTGTCTGTTATTAAAGAACGGGGTGTTAGAAAGAAGCAACGTGGTGCACTCGAACTGCGTAATTGTATCAGCTCAGCAGCACAAGTTACACAGGGAAAGGCAGAAATCAGTCTCAGATAGGAGCAAATGAGAAAGGATGGGGGTAACCCTAGGTTCTCCAAATAGAGAGTAATGAGTATCTAATCAGCTCACTGAGCCCACGCCATCCACCCCAACCTCATCTCCCCGACTCCAAAATGGCACACACAGTATAAACACATTGAAGCCCACACTGAATGAGCGGGGAACGCTCGTTTCGGAACAATCACTCACTGCAAATACACCACGAGTGAAGCCAACGGGGCTTTCCTTGTCGCATTTGGATACTGATGGCTTGACTGGCCGATTTATCTTTTTTTTTTTATTAAGCTCGAATCGTGATCGAAAGATCCATTTTTTCCAGCTCAGACAGATTTCGTATTTCGCCAAGCAGGAAGGAAATTGCACAGAATTCAGTTGGGAACTAATTCTGTGTGTCAAATTCCCAGTGAAATAGGCGGTATGTTTTTATCTCTTACTGTACAATGCAATATCCTCAGATTTCATAACTCATCGGAAAGATGCATCTGTATTTATTTGTATTGTCGTGGTACATCCATTCCCAGCTATGTACATTTAATGCCTTGCTCTATAACATTGCGAAGATATATCAAAGGATCTAATTTCTACTTGAAAATAAGAGTATTAAAAAGTCTCACAGCCCTTTCCAATACATAAAAGATATCCTGTCAGCTAACTATGCACACGCATATTACCTTTGCTAAAACACCCACAGACTCTATGGTGATTGTCCTACAGCGCTGGCGCCTTGATTAGCTATCATTTTGCTTCGCCTCCTCTTTTCATCTGATGGTTTTTATCCCGGGTATTGTAAGGCGCTTCCCGTCTCGTCAGTGTCTACCTACGGGGGAGTCTAAGTAATCTCCGGTAAGGAGATCAGCCGGCCCGGGCCCACTGCTTGATACGATACCACTATTCTACATACTGTCTCCCTTGCATGCAAATGACAGCACACAGGAAGGCTGACTGCTTGTTTACATGGCACCTCCATGGGTGCGTCTTTTCTGTGACCACACAATGCATCCTCTGTCTCCATCCCAGCGTCGTATAACAATCGAGCTTCTTTATTGAAATGTGAAAGAAATATATCAAATTGTGAAGCACGATAGATTCATAAGGTGGCTGTTTATGATGAAAGTTCCATAGGCACAGGTGACAAACGGAAACCTGTGATTTGAAGATTCAATTATGAGTTATATTAGTCTGTTGGGTCCAGTTAGATTTATTGATACACTTCTATTGGGGTGGGGGGGATGCTGAATATGCATCATGCAGCATATTTGTACGTGAACATGAAGAGCACGGGCATTCTGCCAACATATAGATATTTGCCAACTGAATTAGCGGGTAATGCGTTTCATTCAATAAGCGTTGCTACAGTGTTGCGATGCGGTGTAAAGAAAACCTATGTATACCTCCGAATAAATACAATTTACAATACGACAGACAGTGTCGAGTGTGCAGTCCATGACAGTACGAATGGAAGAACTCCCACCAAATGGAAGACTGCAAATTCTAGGAATTGGAGGAAATAATCGTTTTAACAAAAATGAATGTAAACAGAAAATAAATTAGTACGTATTACAAAGTAAAGGATGCTAGATGTTTTAGAACCATGCTGTGTGTGTGCTATCACCTGTCGCCTTCTCCTGTCGTTCTGTGATGTTGGCAGACGACAATTTGCCTGCGGTGTTTAATATCAGAGATGAGGTTTACCTTGTGATTAATCTTATCTTGTCGCGGTAGGATCATGCTCCTCTGTGGCACATGAGAATTACGTACCCGTATTTCTGTCTGCCGTCATTGTCTCTGCCGACCTCTTCCTACTGCAGCCCCACTGCTATAGGGGTGCCTCAGAATAGGGGCTGTAATCATATTGGCCGCTCTCTTCTCCAACTCCCCGTCCTTTTTTATAAGATAACTCTTTGGCTGTTGGCCCGATTCTGGTTTCTCAGAGAGAAAGTTAGATGTCTATCAAGTATAGAAAATTGGGACCATGATGATAAAGACAGAACAAAGGGGAGGTCTGTCTTAATCAAGATCTTTTATAAAATGCACGCTTTGTTGTAGCTAGCTCACGTTCATAAAGGCATGCAGATTATACCGATAGATGGGTGGTGGGGCATGTTTGTGTCGATTGTACATAGACATAGCTTGGCTTCGAGAGCAATACAGACGTCGGCAGTGTGAGGTCATGGTTTATTCAACAAACACTGCTTGTATTGAAATACATATGATAAAGAGTTAAACTGTTCATATGAATAAAAGATACAACCAAAGAAATCCGCTTCGATCACCTCAATAGGAAGGAAGAACTGTATTGAATATAGAAGCCCAGGGGAAATCTCTGAAATAAATGACATTTTCGGAGGTCACATCCCAATTTCAAGTATCCGCAAAGGACGCTTTTTTATGTCTTACGATCAGGACAAAAATATGGCCTCATCCAGGAGATTGAACCCGGATGGGAAAAATAAATCTTTGTCAACTTCAAAGCTGGAATATTGAGAGTCCCTGTCTAAAACATAACTCTTGGCTGGCCTGAATTCATCCACCATCCGCTTGGAGTGCAGGTACACAGATTCTTGACTGGAACCAAAGCTCTGTGGGGAGGGTGGGTACACACATAGTTAGACCACGGCATACGTCCCACATTTGTTCTTGTGCTAGTATTTTTCATGCACGTGAATTAGCACAGAGGGCGCATTGTGCCATGCAGTATACAACACGACAGGTGTTTGAGCAGACGACATTTTCCACCTTGAGCAATGAATGATTTGACAATGTGTGTCTTCCTTATAGTATTTGTTTTTGTTGTCTTTTCTCTGTGTGGTGGTGGGGTGGATGGAAGTTGTTAGGACGGATGTGTTGTGGGTTTTTATCAAGTCTCGACGATAAAACATAAATGTCACTCCGAAAGGGACAGAAAGAATGAAGGTAAAGCCTGAAGGAAGGGAAAGAGACCACGAGAGAACAAATGTGAACGATCCCACAGAACTCTAAAGGGAATACAAACTAGGGAGACAATGTGACTGCCCTATGTAGGTGTGACTAGTGAAGATCTGATTGTGTGATTAGTATAGATCTTATTGTGTACTCACTCATTATCAGCAGTACAGTCTGATTGGCCGATGTAGGTGTGACTAGTAAAGATTGGTGTACTCATTTATTGCCGGCAGTACAGACTGACTGCCCTATGTAGGTGTGACTAGAAAAGTTTTGTGAACTCACTCATTGCTGGCAGTACAGGGGGACTGCCCTATGAAGGTGTGACTAGTAAAGAGTTGTGTACTCACTCATTATGAGCAGTACAGTGAGACTGCCCTATGTAGGTGTGACTAGTAAAGTTCTGATTGTGCACTCATTCGCTATAAGCAGTACAGTGAGACTGCCCTATGAAGGTGTGACAAGTATAGAGTAGTGTACTCACTCGTTATCAGCAGTACTATGAGACTGCCCTATGTAGGTGTGACTAGTAAAGAGTTGTGTACTCACTTGTTATAAGCAGTACAGTGAGACTGCCCTATGTAGGTGTGACTAGTAAAGAGTTGTGTACTCACTCGTTATCAGCAGTACTGAGACTGCCCTATGTAGGTGTGACTAGTAAAGTTCTGATTGTGCACTCATTCGCTATCAGCAGTACAGTGAGACTGCCCTATGAAGGTGTGACTAGTAAAGTTCTGATTGTGTACTCACTCGTTACCAGCAGTACAGTGAGACTGCCCTATCAAGGTGTGACTAGTAAAGTTCTGATTGTGTACTCACTCGTTACCAGCAGTACAGTGAGACTGCCCTATCAAGGTGTGACTAGTAAAGAGCTGTGTACTCACTCGTCGTCGGGGTCGTCCTCGTGGCCGGCCCGCAGCACGTCCGTCGTCGACTTGGACTTGACGGCGCCCGGCGGCGGATCCTCCACGTCGTCCTCCCGCGACTTGCCCCGCCGCCGGTTACTGAAGAAGCGGCGCATCTTACGGAACGGGTGCAGGAACTTCTTCCCGGACTTCCTGCCTGACACATCTGTAAAATACAGCTCCATCAGGTTTATCTACATCTGCTGGCGTGTCTGCATTCGGGATGAAGGTATGGACAATATCGTTAAACGCTAGAGCTAGTCATTTCACAGCCAGTCCGCACAGTTCACTTGAGGTGAAAAAAGTCATGGGGAACTAGAAGGATGGATTACTATTTATTAAGCATAGAGCGCATCGTCCTTAGTTCCTTATTCTACCCATTCTACTATGCCACCTTTGCAGGGAAACACTTGACATTCTATATTCCTTTTGAGATTTCAACAAATCGTTTAGAGCATCCCGAAAACTCATGAAAAACCTCTAGAATGTTTCCCTACGTGTATACATGCATTTTAACCATTTGACAGATTTTCCACAGATTTAGAAAATCAAAATACTATAGTTTTCCGACTGTTGATAATAGCTTTTATTAATTTTCCATGTTATTCCCATGTTTTATAACATGTATGTAAAGGTATATTTTATGTATAAACACCAGGTTAGCTCTACAGGTACTCCCACTAGACATTGTGGGAAATACTATTTGATTAAAATAGCATAAAATATTATTAAGCTCCACGGGCGGTGAAGACCCGAGATCAGACTAACGAGCCCACCCACGATCTCTAAATGTAAACATTCAACAGGTTCTTCCACAATACGTCGACACAGAATGCGGACAGGAATCCCATGGGGGCCACAGGCAATGTAAAACTCGGCCCCAGGTGTGGTAATGTATGCAGCTGAGACCGACCCCTCAGGAAAAAACTACACTGTAACAGCGCCGTGCGCACTGCGAGGAGCCATATTACCCAAAAAGGATAGAGTATTCAATTTGGATATTCAAATATCACTCCAATCACTCTCAGCTTAATGGAATAGGATTTACCGCGAAGATGATGGATTGTGCATCACCATTTTCCCCATGTTTCTATAAATATCTGATACGTTTCCCATACGGATAATTACTATTCCTGCTTATTCTCGGAAATAAATCTAAGTCGAAGAAATTTCACATCCGATAATGAAGTCTTTGGCAAATGGTCGGGTATCTTGTCCATCGTGTCCTCCCAAGCTGCTATTTTGTGGTGTCAGTGAGTCAGTCTGTGCCTGGTACAAACTCTCCACAATGGTCTCCAAGATAAAACTTCACTGTGTGTACGGAATCTCAGTTTAACACGCACTATGTTCACAAATGGAGGCTTCACTGAGGTTCGGTTTGAAAACACGGCCCTGCACGAATAGTAATACCTCTATATCATGGCTGTTTTGTCTCGTCTATTATCTCACCCCGGAATTTTTCTCCATAGGCTTAACATTAGGACCTCGTACTCCACGGCCAAGAAGTTCGTGTACCCAATACTCAATGGCTAATTGGGTGATTCATTTTATCAATAAATAATGTTATATGGGGTGAGATAAAATCAGAAACTTCTAATACTTTCCCTACCTTGCCCCATGGATTTTTAAACATCTATAGTAGGCACGGTATCAATACTTTAATCCTGTCTGTTTTTTGTACCTTAAGCATTTGGAAACAGAATAATTGCCGATACTCCAATTATACATTGACATGAGAGCGGCTGAAGTGAAGCTGTGAAATAAGTTAGTTTCCTGTTGAGTTGTACCTGTAAGGTACGATTCTAGGGAAAGAACTCCCTATTAATTAGGATGCACGATGGATCAAAAAGCAAAGACGGGATATTGTATAACACCATGGCCAAGCTTTTGAATGTGGAGAGGTTAAAAAGGTACGTAAATGGTAGGTAACGTTTTTAAGCGCCATTGAAATTGAGTTCGGTTTGATGTACTAACTCCGTTCCACATGAGTATTAGGCCACACACTGACAAAGGACTGTGAGGCGGGGCTGCAGTGAAAGACGTGTATTGTGGAACTACGTGAGATTGCGTCCCTCTGCCGTGTCTGAAGACGGTCCTTGCCCAGATTCACAATAAACCCTACCAATTATTGGCTGTCTTCGCAAACTCCCTACTCATACACAACATAAATTCTCCACCAAATTTTCCCAACAGTACCCTATATCAGTTCACTTATGGTAATTTCTACCTCAACGTTTTATTTTTGAGAATAGATGAGGACATTATCGGCAATATGTAAGTAAATACCTTCTCAGTTCCACTAAAACAGAGCTCGGTGTAGGTACGCAGAGAAGCATGTGTATCAACCAAACCCATCCACTCCTTTGAACACACATTGAGAGTGGGTTTCCTGACAGAGGAATGTCTTGGCATATTCTCAAGGTTCAGTGCGCCCTGTAGAACTACTTGACCTCGAAGTAGGATTCCTTCGTCATGTTTATTTGATATCCAATATAAGCAAAATTTACAGGTTCAGTTACTTAGAATTGATGTGTTTCAATTCTCTTTAGGTTCAAGGGATTGTAATATTCTTTCAATTTCTTGAAAGTGAGTTTAGGAATTAATCATTGGAATACCTACTCCGGAGACAATTTCTTATGCCAATACCTCTAGTGTCCATTCAGGTATGCCCATGACACACAGAGACATAGGACGAGACAAGACAAGTCTGGTTAAGTCTGCAGGCATCCTATTTTGTTAATGACGTATGTTTATGACGGCTGAGCTCCGAACCAGACATGAGAACCCGGTGATAATCATATATGAGCTATCACTGACCATCACAATGTGGAGTCATGATCTGTGTCTGCCAATTGGTCAGCGACTCGGCAGGACTGTAGAGAACGTTCTTTGAGAATATACGGGCTAGGGCACAGAGTGGTTACTAGTTCAGCTGTCACCAACCAGGAAATTGTATGAGTTCAAGTGCGACTCGTGAAGATGATGCCACTGTAGTCGGGGACAACTGTTGTGAGCTCATAATCCAATGATAACCGCACCTTCCACCTGGTGTTTTGTTTGGCGTTCGGGGCCAGTTGGCTACCTATATAATCTACCCTATATGGTACACAGTAATTTGAAACAATATGAGACAATCCATCTCATCTAGTGCCCAACACTTATGATAACAGGAGACATGACAGAACAGCTATGATACACAGGCATTACGGACGGGTGGCGACAGTCTGCACTTTTATCTCACCCCTGGTACAAGTTTAGCCATAGGAATAACATTAGAAAAAAATACTCAACAATCACCCCCGTAAAATGACAATATTATGCCACGGCCGTGGCGTAGTGAATGTGAGATGACGTCATATCGATTTGCTAAGTATAATCTGATTATTCTGATATTGTGATGCTATTTAATGTCATAGAAAGGGGTGAGATAAATCCAGAACCGCACTCGAATCGTAAAATACACAATACTCCACTTGTCTGGATGTCCCATAATCGTCACTCGGCTTCGACTCGATGACGATTGCAGCACATCCAAACTCGTGGAATATTGTGTATCTATACGATTCTTGATGCAGTTCTATATAAATCTCGTCTCCCCCAATGTGACCGTGTATCGTGGGCTTAAGACCACCTACCCATGGCTAGCAGATAGTCTCAGCAGGATCCAAATCTCCTCCTAATTGAGCACAGATCCTTGACTGCATACAAATACCTGGGAAGTTCTGAGAGGCGTTCCCAATTTGTGATTAGCTGTATCCACAATGATTCGTTCACGAAAAAATATCAATCATCTCAAACCATCACTCACACGTTCTGCCCATGGATTGGCAGTTATAAACTTCCTCGTAGTATATCTCATCACTTGATATCTATAATCTATACAGGAAGAGGAGCGCCTGCAAAAAATACCATATGAAGACAAGAGCACTCTGAACGTTTAGTGAACTGACGTAGTTTCCATGTAAGTTTTTCTACGTGCAATATATTTTGTGTGATACAATAAATATGCTTCAGAAGGAGGTAATAGGGAAAAAGAGCATGATATATATGCAGGGATGAAAGTCGGCACTGAGGAAAAAATCGGAAATTCAAAACACTTTTAAAAATGAATCATTTATAACACTATTTTGGAAGAGAATGGCTATGAATTGATATATATTCTTGTGTTTCTGCATGTGTGACATATTACCTCGTCACAAAACCTGATTACAATTAATGACCCTTTGCTAGGAGATTTAGTATGCACACCTCCTGAAGATAGATCTATTTTTCGTTTCCCTCTATTTTGTACATATACTTAGGAGTAATGAGATCTCGTTAGATTAAGAAAATGTTCAGCGGGGTATAGTTCATCTCAGAAAAGAGAACAAGACAACTTCCTACCCCCTTAAAAAGGGTATTATACATCTCTATTATGTGATGTATTTGGAGATATGATAAATACTTGGTTTTCTGCTAGTACCTGCTTAAGTCTCTGTGGGACTACCTTAGACTGGCCTCAGTCCCTGTGTCCTACCCACCTCTCCTACTGCTGCCTACCGCCACCGCCCGCCGTGCTTACCCCTCCACCTACTCTCCCCTTGGCCTGCCTGACACATTCCTGAGCCAGTCAGAGGAACCTTACACATTGTAATTTATTTTATTCATTCAATTTACGTTCATAATCAAAGACCTGAGCAAGTCTAGGGCTACCTAGCAACCGATCAACAGAAAATACTCAGTACAAATTGGGTTCGTGATGTACTGCAGTAAACTAGCGCAGCCATTTAATTGGCAGATTACCTGAGTGCAGATTCTAGATAAGGGCAGGTAGATGTCTGAGTGTGTGTTTGAACATGTGTACTTTAAACGTGAGGTGAGGGGTCAATCATGACATTGTGTGTGTGTCACAGGTCGGCTGAGTAAGACACGTACGTGTGAGATTATCTCTCTTTGTCCTGCCATACCTCACCACCGCCACATCACAACATCAGTCACACAAAACCAAACACCATCACACCTGACACGATTCCCTGAAACCCCGTCAGTGGAGACAATGATATGCGTCTCTCTTTACATGAAAGTTTACTTTCCATGAAGCCTGGTTTTACCAATAAGGATTCTATAATCATCTTTTATACTAAAGAGGATTATAAATGATATCATCAATTATCCTCGGGGTTTGTGGTATACTAAAGGATACTCTTGCAATCCTGCAAAATACTATAGAGGAAACCTATGTGAGTTTAGGGTCTGAGCTCGTATCCCATCGAGTTTGAATCACGTAGTAATTCACAAGGCGAAGCCGCGTGAATTGCTACGTGATTCAAATACGATGGGATCGAGCTCTGACCATATACTTGAATAGGTTTCTAAATTTATCTCACCCTCAACATTGACTAATGGGCTATAATTTGTGAAATAATCCCCCATTGTATATTTTTCCTAAATATCTAATGGGCGTTAGATAAGAGTTCCCAATGTTAAGTCTATGGAGAAAAAATACCAGGAGTGAGATAAATTCTCAAATATCCCTATATAAGATTAAATGGCTTGTGTCGAGTATCTAATTATAAGCGGAAATAGAAAAAATATATTTGCATCGTCACAGTAGCTATTTTTTAGACCATTCATCCCGTTCTTGGCACACACACACGCACACACTTATGCTTATTGAATAATAAAGCCCCCAAAAGTCAGAATCTGAAGTGTCTACATTGCAGTGTTACACTTACAGACTCTCATTTTGACAACATGTTTACAAGTAGATGATCCACAGCTGTGGAGTATCGACCAGCGAGAATGTCGTAATACTAGGCTCAGTAGACACGATACCCGACCAAATTCAGAACTTCTATCGAGCAAAGAACTTCCAACTTGATAAAGAATGAATTTCAAAAATGAGATACGCATCGATAACAAAAATCGAAACGGGATCCAAGGTTCAAATTCCACGTGTGCGAGGAAAAGCATCAGAAAACCAAATGCAGTAAGGAATGGGCTTTCAATCGAGCGTTTTAAGGATGGACTGACAATATTGTTCTTCAAATCCGTACAAAATGTTGCAATAGCTACTATGATTCTGTATTAGAATTATAGAATTACTAAGAAGAGTTTATAAAGGTACCAGATGAATAGAACTAGGATAGCAATTGTATAAGAAGAATAGAGATGGGTACACAAATTCTACAATCAGCAATTTCAGCAAATTTAGGACAAATTGCCCTTGGGGATTCCAGCTTAGGGCCAGCTTTTTGAATTGCTGCAATTTGCTCATCCCAGGGTTTTATTTCTATGTGATGATTTGAATTAGTAGCATTTCCTTTTCCCTCTTGGCCTAGTAGCAATGCTTTCATCGTGCTTAACATTTTGAGCATCACAGGCAACAACTGTCTGTCGGATATTCAACTCGGGATGCAGTTTACAGGCTACATAGCTCAACCTCTCCTGCAGAGGTGCACTGAATTGAGTATAAGGCACGATTTTAAAGTTCAGGAAGCTTCTGTATAGCTGCAGACTACCCCGTTGTCAAGCAAAACATCGATTTATAAAAAGGGGTTAAGAGAACAAAAAATAAATAGAAATAAAGGTAGGCACACAAGCCGAAACGTTGGTAAATCAACTACAGTATATTCATCATAAATCAATATCAATAACGCCGACTAATATAATTTTTCGAGTTCCACCTGCCATTTGCAATATATAATAATAACCCGTTTCTTTATATAAGAAAACAATAAACAGCAATAGGTGACAAATAAGACCAATAACGTCCAATTCAGGAGTTAAATCTGGTAACCCTTGTATGCAGCTTCACAATATTGTCTATTCTGGTCTAACTGCTACAGGACTACTTTCTGTTAGTTTTGGTATAAAAAAAACACGCTTACGCCTGCATGTCTATCCAACGTGTCCATGTTAGAGTCTCATTCTCCTCTAACTGATCCATGCTGTGTCATTAGCTAACAAGAAGCCGCAGGAGTCTGAAGAAGGAGACGACCACTCCCCACCCCCACCCCGCCAGCCCCGCCAACTGGTAATTACGCCATCACACAGTCTCCTATTGGTCCGCAGACCTCCCTAAAGAATATTGATCGCGCTTCCATGCCAATTTCCGTGCTTTTTCTCAGCAAGTAGTGGGTGTCGTTTTCCTTCACGCCTCTCTGTCCTCTTCTAATTCGGGACGCTCCTCTTGAGTCGCTCTACAAACGCCTAATTAAAACATGGTCCGCCCTCTATTGAGGGAAAGGGGCGCCAATTTTTTATTCTGATAAATCCGTTTCCGAAGTTGGACTACTTTCTGGCACTTTTCCAAACTAATGAGATCATTAATATGATGCTCTGTGACATCCAAAAAGTTAAAACATCAAGTGAGACTGTCATGTAGATTTAAGATTCCCTATTGCAAACTTGCAATATGAAAGTCTTGGTTTTGGTTACCCTCCGAGTCTGCATGGTATTTGAAAACAATCAGTTGGTAACAAAGAATTATATGATTGGAAAACCAGTGCTGCTATATAAACATATCCAGGCGAGAAGTATGGGGGAATTTATATGGAGGAAACTGTTGGAATCTCATAAAGTGGGTGTTATTTATTTTCTTAATTGTTCGTAAAATAGCTCGGAAATTCACTCTTGATATCTCTATTCAAAATAGTTCATAAAGGCTTTACATAAGCTACGAATAGGCAAGATTCCTGTTATTTCAGTCGACTAGATTGCGCTTGATACTTTGTATGCACAATGTATACACAAAGAGGATGTATTTTACTGTTTGCTGTAAGGATAAAGTATCGATTCGTCTATCACCATCTCAGATGCAATTTGGGGACACTATTGGGCGATCGTGCAAATTTTGCTGAATCATCATTATTTTACCACAGGCGATAACGCAAAGCTTGTGAATGGTTTCTCTCGGAGGCACACGGAGTGAGAAAACACAGGACTGTGTTCAAAGACGGACCAATCCGCCTGCTTCAGAGGAAATGTCATTATTTAGTCTTAATAATCCCAGCATGGCACCAGAATTCTTAACCACATCAGAGGTTCATTAAAACCACTGCTTTCACATCCAATGAAAAAAAAACAAAGACTCATTAACACAAAGACTAAATGAGGTTGTTCTGTTCTCAAATTCTGAATATAAATAGAATATAATTCTGAATATAAATAGACTGCAACTATTAAAACACTCACACAATCTTCCTCGTGACACAAATATAAAAGTCCATTATGAAAAAGAAGTGCATGGCTTTAAATTGTACAAGTGGTATATATGTCGTGTCTGACTGGGATATCCCTGCATAGAATGCCGCTGTGAGTGTGAGTGGCGGGAGCAGCTCGCGTCTGGTATCATATCAAACATCCCAGACGCTCAGGTCGAATTACTCGCCATGCAGCCCCGACTCCCCGGACACACGCCGCAGACACCTCTGGTGTCAGCTGTCTTCTTCTGACCGCGCAGAATATTATCTCGGCAAGATACCGCGTGCTGTACAGCCACATCAGATTTTATGCTACCCCTAATAAAAAACGCCATAGGCTTAACATGGGATTTGTTTATGTCACGGGTGTGACATAAAGTGTTGTTTATGCCACTACTTTCTGATACTGAATAAATACGGAAATGGGGTAGGATAAAATCTAGACGCCACTCGTTTGAGTTTGAGCTTATTTATGCCACTCATTTTGTTGGCTCCGTAATGTCACTCGTCTTTGACTCGTGAAATTATGGAGCCAACAAAATGCGTGGCATAAATAAACTCAGACTCAAACTTGTGACATCTCTTCATATTATGTAACCTAGTCCTATTCAACCAATCATTATATACCTATGCAAGAACTTTTATGAAATACTGCCCGCTGCTGGGCATCACGTATGAAGAAAGGTCTGCCCCACTGTCAACAATGGCATCGCTTCATCGATTTCAGGTATATGATAATACAGAAACGTAGTAACTGAACCCGTAGTGATGCCCTTCTCGGTCTTTTGTCCCGTAACTCCGGCCCTGCACCTACAGCGTAGTTACGGGACGAGAGACGTCAAACATTCATCAATACGGGCTCGGTAATTATATTGATATTCAAAACCAATACCTAGTTATATACATGGGAGATCTAAGTTCCGTTAGATATAAACTCAGGTAATTATGCCTGTCAGTCAGCATCGAGCAGCACACGGTACGAATATAACACGATAACCTCTCTAATTATATGTACACCTGGATTCTAATCTCACTCTCATTGTACCATTTATTATATTACTTTATAATTACTAAATAACTGATGATTTATCTCTATTGTCAGGATAACTATGCCATTTTCTCTTCATCCAATATTGCTGTGAATACCTTTTTCAGTAAATCATACAGTAAGCAACTAACGACATTGAGTTCCCTTACTATATTTACTGTAGAAGGATGATGTTTCCAAATACCATCTTCATACAACCTTAGTGTGTGGTCAATTTAGAGTATCTTATTTTGTGCTAAAAATGATGTACTGGAATATTGGACCCTAAAAGGTTAACAGAACAATACAAGCTGCACTTGACTGTCCATCCTTCTCACATATCAATGATATAATCTTGACGGATGGTATTGCACACATTGTAACTAAAATTGGATAAAGATTATATAATTTTTTATAAAACCAATCGACAGATTCATATATAAGATTTCTCCAACAATGAAAATTTATCTTGGTCATTTTCAGCGCTGCCATCCCCATCTGTTCAACCAATCTAGAATATGTTGCACGGAAATGTTCTGATGATTTAGAGCAATAGAGCGGCTGCCACATCGTAGGGCCCGCACCAGGAATAAATCACCATCTTTTTTCTATATTAGATAGCATTCTTGATAGCATGGCGGTTGCTTAAAATCGAAACTAAATAGAATTTAAAGAAGGGGTAAGCAGAGGATTTATACCGAGAAAATAGACCAGCATTTGGTTGTCGATCAATAGTTAATTACCCGAGGTACCTACCTTGGTATAGTGTCCTGAAGGGAAGTGTTCTTCCCGCAAGTCTGGCTTCATTATCTTGATGTTATCAATATTGTGATAGGGCACCACGATACTCGTATGTAGATGAATGCAGTGACTAGGGCTGCTGTTTTATATTATCAAAGGAACATACATTCCATACTAAGAGCATCCGCCTCACTCCCTCTTACTGGGCCGAGCAAGATGGCTTTAAAGATACCACGAGGAGTGTTCAGGAAATTGCCGAGGTGGGGAGAAAAAAGATTCCTCCTAATGCACCACAAAGCATGAGTCTGGCAAGGAGGATTCACGGGGTGCCTTATCTGGACCCACACTGCGTCCTCCTCCCCACACAGGCAGGGCTTAATGGTCAGCGGCGCCAGCTCGGCCCGTATTCTACGTGTATGGCGCAGAGGCAATCCGGCGAGCGGATAACGAGCTGCTCGCTGCTATTCAGGCGAAGGCGTGAGCTGTTCAGAGCTGCTCGGAGCTGTACAGAGGCTGAGCTGCACACTACAGTACGAGTGTGTGTTGTGTAGGACTCTTGAGCAGCTCACAGCATGCTGGTGTATACATCATATGCTCCAATGACATGTTATTCTGTGAAGTCATAATGTAGTCTCATTGAGTGGTTGTGTATACGCTGAGTACCTGAATGCAGGCTCATTAAGTATGTAGAGTGTCACCATGCAGGTCCATTAATGTATACCCTGACTGGATCCATACTCCACGCTGTAGACAAATGGAATGGAACCTAGCAGGGACTTTAACGATGCTGACATAAAAAAGTCCGTGGTATACAAGGCTAGGTTGGGGTTGCAATATTGGATGATTACTGTAGACGGAGATATATGTCTATCAACTGAAGAGCAGTAATGTCAGTTGGGATCAGAAAAAGAACGGAAATGCACTTCCTCAGAGAGCCAAAAAACGTGTACAACATTTCGGTATCGGCCACGGCATGGGGATGGGAGTCTGTGGGGAGCTTCAAACCACTGTTTCATGTATTGAATCACGCTCAAATGATGTCTGGAAAAGGGATTCTTTACGCGGAGAATGATAATATAGATCTCCAAGGGAAAAAAAGCTCCCATCTCTAGAGAACAGACGTTACGCCTTATATTCGTACGTGAAAATTGCATGATGTATTCCAGGCACCATATTCTACTAAGGAAACACGCCCGAGACATGCAATGGTTTTATAACGTGCGCAATCATCAAATAGTAAGAAAATCATTGGAAATACTTTCACAACGACAATCATGGAAACTACTACCTGATGGACACAGTGATATATTGGTGCCATTCGTACATGCACTGCTGCTTTGAAGGCCCAATACACGTACATTAAATAAATCATGAGACTAAAAGAACCCACCCAGGAGTTCTGTTATGCCGTGTGTGCCTCTGTTTTGTACACTGCTGGAATAATGCTCCTGGAGAGAGGAGAGACTGACCACTAAACGTATACATAAACGAGGACAAGGCACAAGGCTGAAACCCTCAGTGCAGAGGCGTTCTGAGCTATCGACATGCCAGTGTTCAGATCAGACAGCAGAGAACATCGTCAGGGAAATAAGCCAGTCAGTCACGCGGAAACCACAGATATGGAGTGCAGGCCCTGCCCTACGTCTGACAGCACGCCCGCCAGCTGCTCCTCCCGTGTCCCCGCCACCAAACAGGACACTGAACCAATACCGCCCAGACGGGTATTCGGTGATCCTACTGAGGTAATCATATCTCAACCACACGAGCAATTTCCGATATATGTTCTGAAAATAAATATCTGCCTCGGACACAATCACATAAGATATGGGGATAAGGTTTATCTCTGCTTTTATTACTTTATTAGCAAGTGCTGTCTGTTAGTGAAGATGGTGTTACTCCTCACTTGTTTATATATTGTAACAATATCGGGAACTTATTTCATGGATTTCGGAATGTGTTCTCTGTAAGGAGACGTGCTGTGGATGTGTATAACAATATCAATCTTAGCCTGGTATGAACATCGAAAGGCTTAACTCGTATCCAACAGGCTTGTGGGTATGGTTACTCATACTCAATGGTGGGTAAACAGATAAACTTGTTCAGGCTAAAATAAAATCTGAAACATATTCATGTTCGGTCGGTTTCAGTCTGTGTCCCGTTCGCCATCTGGTTTGAAGCACTTCGGAATATTTACTCGGCTATCGCCTCGCTTATATTCCTGCAAGCTCCACATGGCAACGTAGCCCTTTTATCCTACCCCTAATAAAAAACGCCATAGGCTTAACATGTTTGTTTATGTCACGGGTGTGACATAAAGTGCTGTTTATGCCACTACTTTCTGATACTGAAAAAAATATGGAAACGGGGTAGGATAAAATCTATACGCCACTCGTTTGAGTTTGAGCTTATTTATGCCACTCATTTTGTTGGCTCAGTAATGTCACTCGTCTTCGACTCGTGAAATTATGGAGCCAACAAAATGCGTGGCATAAATAAACTCAGACTCAAACTCGTGACGTCTCTTCATATTATGTATTAGTTAAGTTTGTGTATTATAGTCGAACGACTATCTCTTTGTAAAACACATCTGATAGGTGAAAGTGATTGTCGAAAATAAAATTTATTAAAAAAAAAGCAAACGGGGACACAGACCAAACACTCATCAATCTCTTTCATAGTCACTGTATAACACTATTTACAACTGTTATCTTCACTGATGTTTAGCAGACGAAGTGCTAATGTTTATGGGGAAAACGTTGAACTTGCTTCATGATCAGTAAATCCTCATTATTTAAGGCCTTAAATACGGACCGAAAATGGGTGACTGGCGAGTGGTTTTACCGCGAGTTGCCACTGCTGGTACCCGGCCAGCGCTACATCTGTTGTTATCCAGCCGACCAGTAACAAGCAGTATCATCCGTGATAAGGAATTCTCAATACCCCAGGGTTGTACCATGGGGAAATGTAGTTACTGAGCTGGTAGTGATGGCCGTTCGAGGTCTTTCGTCACGTAGATATGGCCCGATGCCTAGGCGAAGGTCCTTAGTTATGGAACAAAAGACCGAGGCAAGCCACCACTACGGGCTTAGTTACTACGTTTTCTTATTATCATATACCTCAGACCAATGAAATGATGCAATTATTCATACGTCATGCGTCGTAGTGGGCAGTATTTTATAGAAGTTCGTGCACAGGAACAAAATAATAGAACAGGATAAAAAGAAATTCCTGAGAGAATGATACGGCCCGAACACACTCGCAGAGAGTTGACGGGACTCCTAGGCCCATCTCACAAGATGAAATTTACCTACAATAAAATAATAGAAGGGCTATATCATAATTTAGTGATACAGACACAGCGCATTCCTTATGTACCTATACTTGACTGTTGGACCGATGGATTTCTGGATAACAATGTTACAGCCCAGAGAGAGGTGGAAATACATCGTGAGTAAGTGAAATGCCTCCTCTTTGGACAGCCATCTAATATCACTCAATACCCACGTACTGTGTATGGTACGGGGCACAGCGGCCCGTTTTGAGGCAGGTGAAAGGTGAAGACGTTCCTACATAGCGGAGAAGACGGGTGGCTCCCTCTGCCGCCGTTACAGGTCAGGTCTCCTGTGACTTTGATGGGGCTCGTCTGTCCTTCATAAAACCAACCAACAGAAGAAAACCTCCTTATCGAGCCAGGCCGCCCCCCTTTGCACATAACGATGAGATGAAGGTAATAGGATTGCATCCTTCCTCCCCAGTCCCCACACACCACCCACCCGCCTGGAGAAAATGCGCACTTACTGGTTCTCTGGGAGCCTCGTGGAGCCAACCTTTAAAATCCGCTTAGCTTCGTATGTTCTTGAAAGAAAGTTGATCCTTTCGAAAATGACCCCAGGGGGTCAATTATACTAAACTGTAAAGACGAGTTGTTGGGAGCAGTCACTTCGGCTTTGGTCATGTTATTACTCACATCAAAGGGGAATTACATCTGCTTCTACACAGGTACTACAAGGAAGCTACATACATCGGAATCCCATGGCAGCGGTTTTTAACTAAAATCAATTTCTTTGTACATGAATTGAGCGTTAGGCATTTGAGGCACTGGCTTTCGTGACCCATTGGACTGGTAACACTCAGTTACAACTAGGTTATAACCATGAAGTCCTTTTGATAACAGCATGACACGCCCTTGGGCGAAGCTCAGTATAAAAGGTCATACCTCTCTTTGATGTCGCAGCGTCAGTGATCGGTCTTTATTACTTTATTAATGTTTCCCAGTTGCAAAGTGGCAGTAATACATTCTAGCATGATACAATATTTCAATAGCATATATACCGCAACATTTTAAAGAAGATGGAAAAAGGGCATTGGGACATGGTAGTTCCCTCATGTCAACGACAACATATTAGATGTTTTAGTAACGTCAAATCGATTTCCTCAGGAATAAATCCAGAATTTAAAGTTGTTACGATTTAACTAAATAGATTAGATATATTGAGTCAAAATAACTGACCTTGACCCCCGTGAATGTCATCCTCAAGGTCATCTCCACTAGAGGCCATGGTACTCCACTCGCGCGGCCCGCGGCTATAGGTGAGGGTGGTCGGGGCACTACCGACACGACGCCCGCACCCACATCAGGCTGCAAGCAGAACAAATACAACTATAATAACCATAAACAAGTCAATGCAATTATAACGTGTGACTACAGGTGTAACTACAGGTGTGACTACAGGTGTCATCTTTCTGAATATAACAGGAAAACAACCGGTTTTACATTAATATATTTTCATAGGTGACATAGCGGGGAAAAGGGGTCTATGTCTATGCGGGGGTAAAACTCCAAGCAGATCCTGTCGAAAACGTGCGTTTTAATATAAGGTAGGTAATGAATTTGGAGTGTAACCTAACGCCTCGTAAAAGTAAAAAGGGAGCAGAAAATAGATAGCACCTGGGAAACACTGGAGTTTCAATGAGAGAAAATAAAAGAGAACGTTGCACGAAGTACCGGGGGCCATTGGCAACACCTGAAACTCATTCACACAGAGGCCCGCCAGTACCCTGTCAGGACGTCCAAAAGTCGTCTGCTCGACGTAAAGGTCAGGTTCGTGTGTGTCCTCTGGGGAGTAGGGCATAGTAGGTGATCTACACCGGACCCCGATATTCATTACAGAGACAGGACACGGGAAAGGGCCACCCATTTCGTTCCAGTTTTATCCCAATTAATTTTGCCCATTGAATAAGTCAGTTTCTTCATGTTATATCCGCAAAGATTCCCCTGAATGGTTTCACACGAAGGAGAAGGCTATGCAAAACAGCGTCCAGTATTTACAGCAGAAATATTACAATAATCTATATATAATTCAAATGCTCGTTTGTTTCCCAAATCTATATATATTTTTCATCAGTTCATCACATAAACTTTGCCAAATTGGCAGTTCTTCCATCGGGATCTATACATATTAAATGATGACCAAGACAACAAAAGTGCAATACATTAGATCTAAAATTAGTCCAGAAATCCGATTGAGACACATTCCCTTCTAATAGTTCTACATTTTTCTCCCTTTTCCAATCATCATTTTCGCGGCGAAACACCTAACGAGTATAGCTTAAAACACCGTCAACCAACCACAATCACAACGAGGAGTTATGCAATATTTATAGTCAAAGCATCAAAACACTGGCTGTATAAATAACAACGTCCCACTCTGTCAAAAACCGTCTCCATTTACTCAAGGGGTTCGGCAGCATGTTTTTAGTATCAAATCTGAATCATACAACACACAGTCGACCGTTCTACAAACAACGCTCTCCCACCTCCACCAAAACGACAGCATTCCTCTGAACCGCCTGCTTCTATAGGGGTCGTCAGAAGGGCATCGTATGATATACGATTAAATTCTGGATAGTTAAATGACAGAGTAGATTAAATGAGATTTAATAACGGTCACAGTGAATAGCTGTACATCATCAGCAATATTCAATAAATTCATACAGTGCAGTCTCCCTTCCTCAATCTGACGAGGATAGATTTTATCGCTTATTCAAATTGATTGAGGGCAAAGTGAGGGGTGACCTACGGGAAGTCATAACTTCAGAGCGTTCTGACAAGGGCACGACAACTTTGTGATACATACATAAATCATAGTCCCGGTCACCATGTATATAGAGTTGACCCTCTTCGGCCCAAATACCAGGAGGACAGGTTGTCTGCAATATTTTAATACGGCTCCTTCAGACCACAGGGAAGCAGGGGTTAAATGGCCATCCCACTGCTCACTCAGTGCCACACCTCGTGCGGCTATCAGCCGTCGGAGCGAGTCGGGCATCGCCCCATTCACCAGCTGACGAGCCGCACAGTCAGTCTGTGAAGCGCGTAATTCTGCAGGCTTTTATTATACAGCCCTCCATCCAGGGCCGCCTCATCTCTGTGGTGTTCAAAGGGTTAAACTTTCAGATTTTAATTGGGAATCTCTGATCTGAGCTCATTGTTGAATATTCTGCAGTTCAAGGAAATGGAAGAAATAAATTAGGATGAGCAGATTTGTTGGACCGGTAAATATTTTTATAAATGTTCATGTTCATTTTCATTTCGACATTTTCGTAGCGTCACCCTTCGTTTAATTCCAGTAAAGGTCGTCCGAGGACATATAAACGCCTTCAATGATCAGAGTTAAAGGTCAACCAGGGCAGGAGAGAAATTTCCGTTCATGCATTAAACATGGATTTATTTCTCTCTCACCTATACTATAGATTCAGCTGTACCTATTCAAATGTGAAGTAGTATTGTCAATCTTTCTTAATAATTTATAGATTAAAACGATTTAGAATAAATGCACAGCAACCCTGCCAAGAGGCAACCTGGCACCCTCATACTTGAGCATCTAGTGTTGGTGATAACAAGGATAGATCTGTGCAGGGTGAACGGGTGACCCTGGTGGCAGGTGACAGACTGTTCTGTGAGGTTCGTAAGGCCAGTGTGCGGACAAGGAGGTGTATGTGTGAGGAGGGAAAGTGGTCATGTGGGGACAGGAAGGTGTATGTGTGAGGGATGGAAGTGGTCATGTAGGGACAGGGAGGTGTATGTATGACGAGGGAAAGTGGTCATGTAGGGACAGGATGGTGTATGTGTGAGGAGGGAAAGTGTTCATGTGGGGACAGGAAGGTGTACGTGTAAGGGGGGGAAGTGGTCATGTAGGGACAGGATGGTAGATGTGTGAGGAGGGAAAGTGGTCATGTAGGGACAGGATGGTATATGTGTGAGGAGGGAAAGTGGCCATGTAGGGACAGGAAGGTGTATGTGTGTGGAATTGAAGTGGTCATGTAGGGACAGGAAGGTATATGTATGAGGAGGGAAAGTGGTCATGTGGGGACAGGGAGGTGTATGTGTGAGGAATTGAAGTGGTCATGTAGGGACAGGAAGGTATATGTATGAGGAGGGAAAGTGGTCATGTGGGGACAGGGAGGTGTATGTGTGAGGAATTGAAGTGGTCATGTAGGGACAGGAAGGTATATGTATGAGGAGGGAAAGTGGTCATGTGGGGACAGGGAGGTGTATGTGTGAGGGATGGAAGTGGTCATGTAGAGACAGGATGGTGTATGTGTGAGGAGGGAAAGTGGTCAAGTGGTGCCAGGAAGGTGTATGTATTAGGAGGGAAATGGGTTGTATGGGGACAGGGAGGTGTACGTGTAAGGAGGGAAGCGGTCATGTGGGGACAGGAAGGTATATGTATGAAGAGGGAAAATGGTCATGTCAGGACAGGAAGGTGTATATGTTAGGAGGAAAAATGGTCATGTAGAGACAGGAAGGTGTATATGTAAGGAGGGAAAGTAGTCGAGTGGGGACAGGGAGGTGTATGTGTGAGGAAAAAAAGTTTGTTTGCTTGGGTAATTTAACGTATAAATTTGTTCAATTAGACCTGGAGGAAAAGTGAGTCGAATGGAAGCGGGAAACGTATGTGCCTGGAAAGATTCGCAAATATATTTAGGATAGAGGACGGATGTGGGCGTAGAGGAAACTGGTTATGTGAGAACAGACAGGTGCTATGCAAGAATGGAAGAATCATGTCAACAGTCTGTATGATTCACTTATGTGAGAAAAGACAGAACTAATACGGCTCACGATGAGTCAATATTAGACACCGAAGAACACTTTCCCGGGAAGAAAGTGAAGGTTTGGTTATTGTCGTGAGAATCCAGACAGCAAAGTCGTGATCTTCTATACTTTATATCTAACGCCGCTCCGCAATGAGAAGTATCATCCTTTCATGTGTAATGTGTGTAATCATCAACTTTTCCTTAGATTTCCTGTCTCTTCAAAGACGAACTTTGTACCGTTCAGTATTATTACATTCGGCACAACTCCAATAAATGTGTCGTTAAAAAGTAGTTTTAAAGCAACAAGTCAATAACGATAGTTACAGAACACTCCATTGTGGTTCACCTTGGATAATTGACTAACGATCTTCTGATCACTCCATTGCCTGGTGCTGCTGAATTCTTCGATCAGAGATTCCAAACGTGACACAGGGTGTTACTATTGCTTAGCCGTGGTAGGTGTGACCCTGGTTGACTCGGAGGGCCGGCAGTGTACAGTCACTGTGTGCTAAGTCCATGTACCGGACCAGTCAGGCTGAAGACGGCACGAGACTTGCATCTTTAAGAGACTTCGATTTGTCTGGGGTCGTCTCTCCGTAAACGGTGCGGGCCAAGAGACACGAGTTATACGAGGGTCAATGTGCCCCACTGGTCCCGTTCAGAAGCATCTTCTCCTTACTAGTCATTGCTAATCCTGTTTAACCGTAGTAACACAAACAGTTGTAATTTTCTTGTATTTCTTCCCTTTCTGATTTATTCACACCACTCCCGTCTTGTTCTAGTTGTTTACTAACGCACAGACAGTGACTTCTGCTTCGTGTTATGAAAATTTTGTGTAAATATGCACTTATTTGTGAATCTTCGTTGATTTGCATGAATAGAAAAAAAGTTTGATGATATTCATTTTTCTGAAAATGGTCCAACTCTATGAAAGTTTTATGCGAAAGGAGACTTGATAATAATACAGTCCAGGCAAGGACTAGAAGAGTACTCAAAAATTACAGCAGTATTACAGTTTCCCAAATTATGCCATTTACTGTAGAAATGCCGCAGCACGTTAACCATTGAATGCATTTTACTGCAGCATTTCTCATTCTTTAATATGTGTCATATTGGTAGGGGATACACCAGAGGCCACTCACACCTAGCAGAAACAGTCTGTATTTATTTGCCCATCAGATCTCATTGATGTCAGTCATGCTGTTATCCTATGATACTCTTGGCAAACCCTGGCGAGCGGCACAACATGGGTGTATGGATTTGTCTGGTGAAGCCATTAACGCCTGGCTACCTGCTGTTCAATATATGTACATTTATATGTATACCTGTTTGTATGTGCAGTCCCACATAGAACGAATAGGTGTATGTAAGACGCTGGCTAGATTGTAGAAATTGGAAAAAAAGGAATAAAACTCTCATGTGCAAGCCAAAATACACACTTAGAAAAGAAATTGAAACCGAAATAAATATAAAGTCAAGTATTGGGTTCTACTGATTGACCTTGAACTTTGCAAATTAGATTATGTGCATAAAATCTCAAAATGGTGCTTAATAATCAGAGATAACTAGCTTAATATGTGTTCACACATAGGCCAGGTTTCCAGGCTAGATGCTGGCCTAGCATTGGTCACCTACTGGAATTGTCAGTCTAGAGGAATGGTTTGAACAATGATGGCGACTTGTCAGGTGAGAATGTCAAATCACAGGTCGTTCTTGTGAGAATATTGGGTGTATACATGTCAGTTACACATCAATCAGGATGTGTCATGCCATGGAGCTAGGATCTTCTGTTTTTTCCTTATCAAAAAAGAAGTAAATTAGTGTGTGGCGTCCTTCCATATAATAGTAACGTCAAGACACAGAATATATATATATATATATATATATATATATATATATATATATATATATATATATATATATATATATATATATATATATATATATATAAATCTCAAGGAACCAACAAAGCGGGGAGTGGCGGAACAATATTTATTATCCGTACAACCGTGTACAATGGATATGATAACAGGCATCATGTAAACACCGTGAACCATGGAATAAAAACAAAAAATTTTCATGTCCGAACAAGCTAGGTCTCACGGATAAAGTGATGACGGCTGCGCGAGCAGTAGCTTCCGGAGATTTACCCGGATAACTTCCGTTACTCGGATGGAGTTATCCCGCCCAAATCTCAAGGAACCAACAAAGCGGGGAGTGGCGGAACAATATTTATTATCCGTACAACCGTGTACAATGGATATGATAACAGGCATCATGTAAACACCGCCAAACCGCCAAACGACTAAGCAAAAAGGGTTTGAGAGACTCTGAAGTCAGAGGAGACTCTGTCAGAGAGAGATTTGGATAAATATTGATAAACACAGTCACTGGACCAATCACCTCGGACCTTAATATCATAAATCGGGAGACCAGCCTCCACGAGTGCCGTGGCTCCCCCCCGGCGCAACGAGTGTGAAGTATAACGGGGGAGAGACAAACGCTGACAAAGATTAGATAGTTTCATGGAGAACCAACAATAAGTACAAACCTTGGACACACCCCCTAACTGATAACATAAAAGGGGAGTATCCGGGGAGTTATTACCCCATAAAAGACGTACCCCCACATGATGGCACACACAAAACTTCAAAAGTGGGGTTCGAGAGAAGGGTAATTCCAGAACCCTCTCAAGATTCTGAATGGTCTTAGACCTCCTAATTGTTAAAAGGAGACCCCACGGGTGTAAGGCAACATCCTTGACTAAAATACAAGTATCGGCATCGAACAGGTTTGATTTCCGGAGCAAGCCCCGGAAACCTAATAACAAAGATAACCAAAACAGTGAGTCTTCTGGAGAAGAAAAATCCAGAAAAGAAAAAATTGAATTCAAATGGGCAACAGTAATGGGTGGGGCTTGGCTACGCTTATCACCCAGGCATCTCCTGATACCCTTTAAGGTCGATATAATTTGAAAATCAGTGGGTGAAACATGTTCATACCCATTGACCTTGTGTAAGGTCCACAAGGCTGATAAATAATTCGGAATGGATGAATATGCAAAAGTCTCAGCCATGTAAGCTAAGTAAATACAGACAACATCAATAGTAGCAGGCAAGGGTACAAAGTCATATGTCTCACAAAAAGTCAGGTAATGGCGCCACTGCGTCTTGCGGGTTCTGATTGTGTTGGGAGCCATCCACGAACTCTGATACAACTTGACCTTGGCCCGGAGCTCCGCAAGGGCTGAAACAGCACAAGGTAAAGGCCGGTGAGAATTTACTAACATGGGGGACCTTTGTAGAAGTCAAGCGTGAGAGGTAATCGGGAACAATGTTATCGGTAGTGGATATATATTCACAAGATAGATGAAAATTAAAAATAAAGCTGAGCCAAAAGAGCTCTCTGAGCCAGAACATGGCTTTCACACTTCTGGATCTCCCAGTGTTGATCATCGACACCACCTGAGTGTTGTCACTTTTAAGTCGAACTTTGTGGTTCCTCCAGTATTCTCCCCACCTAAGGGCAGCACAAAGGACCGGCCATAGCTCTAGGACATTGATATCCATACTTGAGTTGTAATCGGCGGGTCCTGGGGAATAATGAGCAGCCGGGAAAATATCCCGGATGGGAGGAGTGGGTTGCCAAACCCCAGCAACCCAATCAGGACCCCAAGTAGAGCCGAACCCGGTCATTGAGGAGTCGGTACAGACATAATCTGAGCAAGGAGCCACATGCAAAATTCTAGCAGTACCATTGAAGATACCTAGGAAATTCTCCCACCAGGCAAGGTCATCCGACAGCCAAGTGGGTAATAGGCAAGAGGTATCCCATTTTGACAGGGAATTACATAGATTAATAATTCTCCTAGTAAAGGTCCTACCTCCACGAACCACAGTACTTGCATGAGAAAGTAGCCCAGCCAGCTTCTGCAAGTCCCTCTTAGTACAAGAGGATTTTCCTTGAAAATCAGAAACACATTTCCGAATTTTCTCAAGTTTCTTGAATGGTAAACGTAGGTCCATGGTAATAGAGTCAATCTCAATGCCCAGGTATACTACCGTGGTTGACGGAGGAATAACCTTCTCCACAGCAACCTTGAAACCTAACAGTTCTATGAGAGACGTGAGAACTCCCGTGGCCAAAGCACACTCCTCCAACGAAGAGCCAATAACGATAAAATCGTCAATGTATCCAAAAACCTTGGAAAAACCTCTGCGGGCCATACACCTGACAATAAATTCAGTAAATTGAGTGAAAATAAAAGGGGCACATTTCGCCCCAAAACATAAACAATTGTCGGTGAGGAAGATGCCTTGACCATCAATATCCCAGATGAGCCCTTGGAATCTCCTATTAGCTGCACAAATATTTATAGATCTGTATGCAGACTTGATGTCAATTACAGACATGTAATCGCCTTGGTGAAGCACCGAGGTCACATCATCAAGAGTTATATATGAAAACTTTTTACAGGTATTATTCATGTAATGATTAACCGAGGAACCTTCCGGCCTACTACAGTCAGTAATCGGTCTTATTTTCCCAGTAGGTTTAACAACAGCTCCCAATGAATGGACACACTGAGGCATGACCTTAGTAACACTCATCTTCCCACAAGCCAACTCTGATGACACAATGTCATCCATCTGCGCACAAGCATACTCAGATAAAATCGAGGAATAGTTTGCACACACATAAGAGCTTGAAAAATCATCATCAACAATTTTAACACCTTTAGATGCCACATCATAGATGTATTTAGCGTTACAATCAGTCCCACTATAGTGACAGTATGCCTCACGGAACACATTGCAGGGTTTCAGTTGACACAGAATACCCGAGATCTCGTGTTTTCCACAATTTTCCCCGGGACAAAAAATATGTACGGGTGCACCAGTACGAGATACGTAATTGTCTGGCGAGAAATAGACTGAAATACGCTCCTGCAAGCTAACAAAATCGTTTTTGTTACCTGAACAAGTGTCTTTTTCCGCTAACCGGAAGTCCAGTCGGCCATCTTGGTCCTCTGCAGCAAATTGAAATGAAGCTGGTAACTCTGAGTTCACCGCAGATACAGGCTCCGCTGGTACCCAATCACCGCTGGTTGTCTCCACGCTGTCAATAAGCAGTTCACATACACGAACGGGACCAGCAGAGGGAGAGGATTTACTTTCAACCATAATAGTAGAATTCGAAGCATCACGCACAGTAAAACTTTCCGAAATAGATCCAGTGTCATGAGTACCTTTTAAATGCGGAGAATCATCTGGTATGTTATCACAAAGCAACCAATTTTGCTGCGGAGTATCTATAAACAATGCAGCGCTCCCGCCACGAGAAGAAGGAGCAAGTGCCTTACCCTATTTGGACAATTTAGGACAATCTGACATTTTATGAGAACCTCCACACGTACAAATGTGTTTGTTAGGACACGAAGAACCTTTTGGGCAAGTCCTGCCTTCATGAAACGCCCAGCAATATCCCCAAGGGCGAGTAGATCTGCCCGATGTGGGTCTGCGCTCAGCTGACTTCTGAGGCACTGTAGCAGAGCGCAGGGTATCAGGACCGAGATGGCGTTGTACATATTCATGAACTCCATAGCATACAGACGGTAGACCAAGAGACTCAGCACGGTCTCTAACGGCCAAGTCATATTTGATTAACGAGTTCGAAGTGTGTATTTTGGATTTGTCTACAAGAAACCGAACATGTTTAACATAGTTCATAGCCTCGGCCTCACCTTTTGATACCAACGACTCTAGCAGGCACAGATTTGCACTTATTATATCTTCTATAGTGCGATCCTTCACAGAGTCTATAAGGAAAAATGGCTCGAGATCAAATTTCACAAAACGCTTACGTTTGGAGGCGCAACAGTGCGACGGAGCCGGACCCTTGAGAGTCGCCGATGCATCCGTGATCGCATCCACGGGGACCCCACCGAAGGCACTGCCAGAGGGTGGAGAGACTGTTGTAGACTGGAGAATCGCCTGAAACCATTTCGGAACATCTTCATTTCTCGGAGTACGATCCTTAGCAGACGGAGGAGAGGAATCTTGTAACACAGGAGCCGCTATCTTCGAAACAGGAGCCGCCGCCGGTGCACCCGGAGGACCAGAGATCGAGAGGGAGTCCAACTTGGCCATCAGTCGATCTATTTGCTGCTGTTGGCGCGCACTAGCCTGTACAAGACCCTGGAGTAGACTCTGACTGGAATCGACGATGCTATCAAGCCCCATGACCGTCTTATCGCCTGGATTATCGTCTGAATCGTCGCCGCTTTCTTCAGCCAGGTAGGTTTTCGAGTCAAAATCAACCATTCCTTTGTCAATGGCTGCCCTGCAGTTCTCCTGAGTTAGTGCAGTTCCATCAGCTTTGCAAAGTTTTGCCCCATTTGCCATGTATTTGCAGAATTGGCCCCCTCTAGGTGGGTGAGAGAGGAGGCAGGCCGAACAGGTTATCAACTTTCTCCCCATAGTGAGTTAATGGCCGCTTTCACCGACAGAAAGTGATGGAAAAAAATGGAAAAATTTTCATGTCCGAACAAGCTAGGTCTCACGGATAAAGTGATGACGGCTGCGCGAGCAGTGGCTTCCGGAGATTTACCCGGATAACTTCCGTTACTCGGATGGAGTTATCCCGCCCATATATATATATATATATATATATATATATATATGTTGCGTGCAAAAAAAACAAAAACTCATACAAGTGTGTATATATAAAAGTACGGAACACGATAATATACTAGGACACAATAGAATAGCATGTTTAAAGGCACGGTAGCCAATACAATATTTTCTGCAACAAATTACATTTTACTTTGAGTGCGAGACGTCGGGCTTAATCAATGAAACAAAACTGGGATTAATTGTGTCAGAGCAATATCATGGGGGAAAAGTCCATGACCAGGAAGTGTGGTATTTTTTTTCTATTTCCTAACTATGTTCTTGACAAAAGATTTCCAGTGAGGCTATGGAAAAAAAAACGGCTGTGCGCATATGAATCTTTCAGATAGTGTACCGCTGTGGAAATTGAATATTGTTAAACACGCGGCGCACTTACTGATAAATTATGTCTTTGTCCTACGGAAGTAAACAGCAGTATTGGAGAGTATCCAACATGTCTTTTTATATATCATCTGCAATAGCGTGTATCTGTATATCAAAGGGGAAGAGGTAAGCGTAAATAAGCTATCGCCTCCCAGCCTCATTCTTTCGTTTCCAAAAGAGAAATGTTAATATCTGAGAGAAATATTAATATCTGCGTCTCACTCCTTAATGTGGGGCTTTATTTGCTAGTTATTGATAAGTGTAACTGTATTCAACTGCTTCGAGAAAACTCACTTGATAACATTAACAATAAGACTTCAATTCCTTGAAAAAATATTGAATGGTTGAGCAATTACGTGGACACTTTTATTTTCATAGTTTTTCTTTCCTTTCCTCAAGTACCGTGGTCCCTGGTAAAGGACTTTTTCATCTCTGGTCGCGTCGGCTAACCAGCTATTTCTGAACCACAAATTGACGTAGTCAAACCCCGCTTAAGGAGACACCTTCCGTTCCGAGCAAGGTGTCCCCTTAAGCGGGGTTAAAATAAACTAAATAAAAATTTGTTCCGAGCAAAGTGTTCCCTTAACCGGGGTGACCCCTTAAGCGAGGCCTTACGCGAGGTGTCCCAGAAGCGGGATTTTATTGTACATGTACACGTACATGCTTTATAGATCCTGCTCCTCAAATGCGACATGGTCGCAGCTTTCCCAATGATTTCTATTGAAACCTCTCCGGAGTTACGCAATCCTCCACTGGATCGATTACGTACATGGACATATATATTAAACGTGGCTCGTGGGAATGCATGTCTTGGCTTTATGTGAACAACTGTGACGTCATTATTTGCTTGTGTGTGGAGGTGAGTTGTTTATGTATTGACGCGACTGTGTATGTGTGAGTGTGCATGTGTCTATATCGGCCGTTACTACCTCAACGGGCCCTCAACAGCTGGCAATGCCTTGTCCCAACAGCCGCCTTTTACAATAGCCCTAATAGTATCGCCGGATCGATCGTAACATGTTTACACGGCACCTTACTGGCGCTAAGGTATCATAGCTCGCATACATAACCTCGATTAACCTTCGCCAAGTCTGACATATATCATGTTTATATAGGTGCACCTCAAAGCATACACATTTGCCATCATTTATACTCTGCTAGGCCATGGAATAAACTAAACTCACAATATATACAAAGTATTGATATGAATTACTGGCAGATACATAATTATGTTTTCTAAAAGTCTCTGAACTTGTAACTCCATGTATTATGCGTGCTGCAATCTACACTGATAAGAGGTAAATAACTAAAACCTATTAACACCTCGCCTGCCACACATTGCCTCTTTAACGACGCCTGGGTGAAAATTGTAATCAGGTGATTCATTTTTGGGTGAACAATTTTAATCAGATGATCCAATCTGATAAAATGAAGTATAATGATGTAACGCGGACAGGGAGTGGTTGCCGTTTCCGTGGAGATCCATCCTCTTTTCCCGGGCTATCATGGTGATCGGTTATTTTCGCCGAACAAATCGTGCCAATAACAGTACACCTGCATGATGAGAGGCCTGCCATGACAGTCACTCCATCAATATGATCACATTGAGAAGGGCGGCCCCAGCACGGTGAGAGGCGGCTTTTTCCATCTCGTCGCTCGGGGTGTGAGGGCGCCCTGACAGGCTGACATGGCGCCCTGACGGGAGAGACTCCCTCCTCGGCCGGGCGTGAAATTCTCTCACATCCCGGCACAACGACGTGCTCTCCGGTGAAAGCCTCGTTTATAACCTGTGCTTGGAGGAGGTCATTGGAGAGTGCCTGGAGAATCACGTGACTGCCCGCCGTGGGGCAACAAATTGTCCTCCAGGTCGGAGCATGCGCACATGTACTGTCTGTACTCTCACCGCGTGGACAAAGTTCACGCGGTTTTAAGGGACGTTGAAATATTGTAAAGACGATGATGATGATGACTCAATGAGATTTTTGATCATGCCTCCCTTATCAGAATTGACAAAATGATAGAGTAAAATAAAGTAAAGATCCCCTCCCAGGGGGCCATCCATAAAGTACGTACGCAGTGAGGGGGGGTGGGGGGTCCAAAATTTTGAAAATTTTGCGTATGCTCCCTTTGTTCTATTGCGTACAAGATCGGGAGGGGGTGGGAGTCCCAAATTTCAGAATTTCTGCGTATGTACTTTATGGATAGCCCCCAAGTAAAAGTGTCCCCTTACGCGAGAACTCCCCTTACACGAAGTGTAATTAAGATCTATCGGTGGGAACCGTTCTGAGCACGGGTATCCCTATTCAGCTTGTCCCTTTATACAGCATGTCCCTTTACATGGCGTGGCCCCTTACACGGGGTGTCCGTTCCCTAAAGTGGAGTTCTCCTGTACATTCAAAACCATCAAGGGTATATCTTCACCTGAGTTCATACTTATTACAGTCCTGTTCATTTGATATTTTTGTCATGTTTAATATCTTAGTTCTTCTTGTTTGACCATTATGTATTGATTGAAAAAGGTGAACGTTCTGCAATGATGTAATATTGTGGTAGAAATGATTGATTTGTTCAGTGATGATATATTACAGCTGGGTCTCTCAGTGCAACATAAATCTCCACGAGGGCGCGAATGACGCTGACACCTGGGCTAGGCAGTCGAGGCTATGCATAAATTGTAGGGCTCTCGCTGCTGCGGTTGGTTGAAAAATATTGGGTTCTTGACGCATAGATGTACCCTTGATTAACTCTCAGTGTGAGATGCTAACACAAGGCAGAACCACGCGCCTTCCTTACACTACGAGATGCTACCTTCATGGCTGGTCCTCGCTCCTCCGATTAGTTCTGAGATTGATCTAGCTGGGATTGCTTTCCAATCAGTTTCTTTGCACAATCACTGAGTAGAGCGCCCATTATGGGTGATTAACAAGTTTAAAATCTCTTATATCTATCTCATGAGCTCTTACATTTCAAGAAGCACCATGATTTGATGTGAATTAAGGCCCATAACTGTCAGAAATTATCCCCAAGGGAAAATCGTCAGAGGGAAGATTTGGTTATTTCTCTCCACTAAGCAGAATCTGTGTATTGTGGTTGCAATGTGGGATTGTGGAAGAAAATTCCCCAGTCAGTCTTGTTAGACCTTACATATAAAATAGGACCTTGATATACACTAAATCAGACTTTAAAATAACAAGGGGCTGTTATGCTCTGTTGATGTTTTATGGGAGGATAACCTGACAGGACTATTGTGTGTTGGCATACGTTTTAAACTATAAAATAAAATCCATTTGGACATTCAACCAATTTGAATGGAATTATACTGAATATATTTAGAATTGTTTGAAAAAGAAAATAACATAATTATCTTTATGGCAAACATATATCTTATGTTAAGTGCATAACGAAAATGATATTCAAAGAAGTGTTCCCGCACCTCCTCCCTGCTATTACTTAATATATGTAATTCTGATATCCAATATCTCAAAAGAATCATCTCTTGAGACAATGCTGTGCCTAATATTGTCATACTTATGTATCTTGAGAAAGTGTTGGGACGTTGCTATCCTACATAAATGCCGTGACATATAGGCCTACAGAACACATAAACCATGAATCATTATATACACAACCACCAAAATAGAAGTACCTACATGGACCTTGGACATATTTATCAAAATAGCAACGCGAGGAGATAGAACTGTGACAGTTTTAATTCCCTCGAGCCTTTGTCTTATTTGTTTCTCTTCGAAGGCAGTCCCTCGATACCCCGACCTTCACAAGCCCCCACATTACCAATCTGATCTGATTGTCAAGTGTACAGGTTTCAAGGGCCATCAGTGTCCAAAACGCCGACTACGATTAGCTTTATTATCAACAAAATGTCGGTGCATTGTTATTACTTATCCTAATACTGGGGATGATATAGATATGCCCTTTAGAAATACATTAAATACATGCATGTGTATTATGTACATACCTGTACATATAGTGTGCCTATTGGGAAAATGATCGCTGTCAAATAAAGCATACAGTTGTTGGATCTGTCAATGAAAGCAGAAAATGGATGGATATTTCGGCTCTGTGCATACATAAAGAAATCTGATATCAAGCTCATCTTTCTATCGTACTTCCCTTGCGTTATACAATATATTTTATTTCTCATTTTGTTAAGCTCTTATACAATTTCCGTTTGGTCTCCACCTGTCCTTTTCTCCTTATATGTCTAGACCAAAACTTTGGCAAAAACTAATGTATACACATAGAGAGATTTATGCATGAATACTTCATGTTGCAGTGAATATGAGCTATTTCTCTGTTTTTAGTCTCTGTGTGTTTCGTATCTGATGCCGAGTATTGACCTTTTTTACAGTAACTGGCATTTCTTCGTATTGAGGGTAGGCCACCCACTCAAATACGCTGCCTAGGTTAGGGAGAGGTTAGGGAGAGGTTACATAGACTTTCATTGTGCTGCAAAAACTAGCCTTTTTTTTCTCCAAAATAGGGCATAACAATTATTTACATGATTGAAAAAAATACAACACGCAAAAACTAGCCCTTCCCTATCTGCGTGCCAACTGTGTTACTTTGGGAAAGTTGCAGAGGACCAGTGCCTCAGCAATGACCTGTCACCATAGGCTGAAAATACTCATGGACCCACGGTTGATTTATATATTTGGACCTTAGAAAGGCAGTTGTAGAAATGACAGGTTGGCTTGGTGCCAAGTGGGTTACAAAAATGACTAATAGACTGAATATAACCAAATATTTGTCATTGTTTCCTTTTTCTATTATAATTCTACGCTTATTTATCAAGGATGAACATAACATGTTTTCCCAGTATTCTATTTCATTTCAAGAGCGTGGGAGGTGAGACTACAAGGTACCCTACTAACTCAAACATGTTAATTTATACTGCCAGGGGTTTCTCATCGTAACGGGGAAAGGTGCGAACATAAATCGGTAGAAATGACATACACCAATATTAGTGTCGGCCTTTATGTTGGAAATATTGAACTCGAAAGTAATTTCGTGTGTCTCTCGTGCGTCATCGGTATACTTAATATCTCCATGGTCAATATTTATTGCCAGACAGGTATTCTAGTTGTATTGTTCCGTTGGTAAAACATGTTCAGGGTCCCAGAAATACTAGTGCATAGGGAAAACACTGAATTGAAAAAAGACACATCTTATTTTGACCCTATCTTACGTCCTCTCAATACGTCAATACCTACTTGAGTGCTCCCTGCGGTTATTTATAATAATCTAATCTTATTCCAAATATCTGAATGACTAAAGGTGACATTGCCAGCTGTATTGTGTTTATGGACGTGATCCCTCCCACCCCAATTAACCAACCTAATCTGAAATCACCAACGTGATTCCTCGAGTAAGTCCAAAGTACACACGTATTGCATAACTGTCTTAGATGCATTGTAATAAGTACTATTTATATTGAACGAGAAGCGAAACTGTTGTCAAGCGTGAAAGAACATTCGCATTTGTTTAGGATATCTTATAGCATACATTTCCTCCATTTCTAGTATTTTCTCTGTGAATTTCGGTAACATGATACCTAGTGCTAATTTTATCTGTGACATGCAAGTCAGGGTTCAAAATCGGGGCAACGAATAGATCTGATCTATAAAATGCGTTCTTGAATGAATTTTCCTGTGAGAACAATACTAATTCTCGGATTACCATATGTTAGTTGACCATCTTACGTATCTTAAATGGCTTCTTTGTTTGATTTTACACTCGGTAAACATTACAGGTCCTTTTCAGACTTTTTCAATGTTCATGTTTTTTTCCACTGCTTTTACACCACAGGAGTAGGGATCGAATCTATGAGATGAACTTAGAAATATCACCCATACAAGTTTAAAGAGGTATGAGGTCTTCTACTTCCCACACCAAACAAACATGGTACACGTATTAGTGCGACTGGCCTCTGATGTAGCAATATGTCTACCCGAGCTGTGACTTTAAGAGGACCGAAATACTCATAATATACTCATAGAATCTGCCTTCGTGAAAACAATAATTAGAATATATGCAGAAAATAGTCAATTTGTTGAACAGTAAAAGTACAACGTTTTTTTTACTCAGATCATAACATAGCTTGACACTGGTGTGTTACTATTGGATGATGAATCAGCGCAAGTAGGGATAACAGGACAAAAGAATATACAAATATGTATCCAAATAGAGACTCTGTCATGTATATAAATACACACACCCATTATATTATGATGAGAGTGTCAATAGATATACTACCAGAAACATACTAAATACAGACAGGTGGACACTCTCCAGTAATTAATTAATGAACTACTGTTTTGTTCCATGTTCTTGTATAGTTATGTCTGGAAGAACAGTGTATGTACATAATGAATAGCAAAGGAAACAATATCTAAAACAAACTAATGGCACGGTACATATAGTGACTGTACCTGAAGTGAGTTGGCTAGCGGCTGGTTATCTTACACCGGTATCTGCCTGACATTTTATCTGCCTCGATCAAGTGGCTTTACCACGTGTTGGTGTTGGGATTCGTCCTGAACTATTGCCCCATCAGCAGCTAATCCCGGGATAATCTCAGATCCCCCTTGGCAGTATTCGGAAACGTTCTTGCGGTAAAGTAGTGCTGGGGGTGTTATGTATTGCTGAGTGAATATTCACCGTCTATCATAACGACATCAGGGTTCTCTGAGTCATATTCTACTTGAATAATGCTGAAAAATAGGTCCAGTCTGACATTAAAACCTTATCGATGGCTTAATCGAATGAAGCACATATCATGTGGCAATACATTTCCGAATGCGATCGTTGAAACACGATACCTTTTCTACAGGGACTGAGCTTGTCGGCCTGCCAATAACAGGTGTCATAAGACCTGGGCCAACTCACAACCTGCTTCGCTTCACATGAGAAATGAGTCGTATTTTCAACTGCATACAGCCATGCCAAAAAACACCATTTGTACAATCTTTCTGGGGAATTCATCGTCTCATGGCAAAATCGTTCTTAAAAATCAAGGAGAATAACAAATATTGTAAGAAGGGAAGTTCAGTTTTAATAAAAAGCATCGAGTTGCGTCTTCCTTTAAGGACTTTAGCCATCAGTTAAATGTAATAGTAATGCACTATGTTAAAACCGTTTCTATTGAAGCAGCGAGCGTTTATCATTTCAGGGCCATACAACAGTAATATCCAGCTTTAAATCAGTGTCATAGATCTCACCTTGACATTAGTACATCATCTCTAAGCCTGTCACTTTCATAATAATGGTTATCGTACAGAAGCCACTTTTTTTCTGCATGGGTGTCCTACTATTTTCTCATAAATCGTAGCAAGAACTTAGTTCCCTTCACCACTAAGCCGTATAAACTACAAAGATATACTTCAACACCGAAAACAACGGTTTCCTGTTTATACATGTATGTAGAGGGCTAATCTTTTATTTCTATTTCTACGTGCGTTTCTTTTATCTGGATTTGTACATAGAGAGGTGTGTTCCTTGACCGTGTGTGTTGTGTTTGTCGTCAGACCGTGCTTGGCTCCGGGGTCGACACAATGCCAGGCATTTTGTCGTCTGCTCAGATTCAAACATGGTCCACTTCCATTGATCCAGGTTTCAGTAAATGTACCAGAACATCTGCGCGATTTCCTCATCCCCCCAACACAGGCAGCGTATGCTGAGAATAAACCTTTAATAGGGAAGGGCACATCTGTCCCCGGTAAAATCTGACTATTTATCTATTCATTTAAATATCAGGGATGTTAGCTGGGGCCAGAAGAAAAGGTGGAAATATTTTCATGTGGAATTTGCTACCTAATAGATACTGAGAAAACGTGGAAAACTCATCAATATCGGCCATGGCGTGGGGTTTAGGGTGTATGGGAAGGTTAAACTACTGCATTATTGACTTCTATGTGGCTCAATGAATATTATTTTTGTCTGACACACGGAAAAAGAATGTTACATACGGAGAATGGAAACCTGTCATCTGTGAAATATAATGCTATTCACTATACTGGATTTATATAACCAGATGTTAGACTACTGTCTCTGATATAACTAGAAATAATTAATTGCATCTGTAAATGGAAATTGGCTGGTATTCTTTAGACAACAAAGCAGGACCTTAGCTTCCATACATAATATATCTATTCCCTTCCTCTGATCTTCCATTTGTTCCGCATTGGAGGCCAAACGAACCTAATAAATTAACATGAATCCGAGAGCTTCAATTATGAGGTCCAGTCTTTTGTAAAGATTTTTGTAAATTTATAATTACAATAGCTAAACAAATAACTGAGAATTCAGAGCTGACCAGTATGGGTTCTAAACTCTAAACACGTGTATATCATCAATATATTTATGTACTCGTCTAACAGCCCTATCTAGATTGCTGATCCATTGATTCATGTGTGATCATGGATGTACTTACAATAATCCAGGATTATGTTATGGCAGCCCCGCCCCCCCCTCCCCCTTTCCAAGTCTGTTTTGGATTCACAGATCCTGAGGGTGTCCACAGATTAGTCCCGATTATCAGGCATTTCTAGGACTGGATCAGGAATGATATTTTTTGTGATGTTCATTTCTAACTCTCTAGATAATCATAATAAAAGTATGTATATCAACAAAGAGCAATTAAATATTCATTCAACATGCTAATGTCATCCGCTTGCTACATTTAATGCACATTGCCTTTGTCAATGTTTTATTTTCCTTAGGAAGTTTTGATTATCAACTTTGTCGTACTGTAAGTAAGGCCTCAGTCTAATTCTAATTCAGTCTATACATGCTGATGATCTGTTTCACTTACTCTGGGTTTAACTTTAAACCATTTTTCTCGCCATTAATTTTATCATTGGATTTTGCTTAGGTAAATTCGAATGTACATTAAGAATAGGAGAGACGGAGGCATAGCCTATTTTTAACAACTGTAAAATCTATATGCTTGGCAGACATCAACATTTAAGCGTCAGTTCAACTCGGACCGACGTGTCATGTATTTGACTGACTGGTGTGCACAGTCAGAAGAATGCACAGCCATTGAACTCAAGCCAAACCACTCTAACCATTTTGGTTTTATGCATAATACCAATTAAAAAGGTGTAAATCTTTCCGCATTTGTAGGAGGCACATTCCTAAAACAATAAGGAATAAGATGGCTATGGTTTTCTACCTACCATACTTACTTCTACCAAATAGCCAATGCGTTTGGGCCGGAACACTATAGGGGACAGAGCCATTGTTAGTTCATGAAGCAGTCACTAGGTGGTCGGGGGACAAAACCTGTGTTCTGGCTCTTTGTTCTTACCAAATTCAATTGCCTTTCAATGTTTTACCATGGCTCCTTTGACTCTCTAAACCCATCCCAGAGCAAGATGACATAATAATCAAACCCAAGACATGGTATTTCCTACATGGAACACTTTATACACCCATTTGACCAAGGCTAGAATTGTAACAATTCCCAATTATCACTCACTTCTTTTGCGCCTCCTTTACTGAAGAACACCTACTTTTTTACCTCCTTTAGTGAAGAACACCTACTCGGGGGCGTCATGGCGGCGCCCATGGATCATAGGATAAATACCGTATAGAGGCAATCTAAGGTGGCTGATGAAGGAATTCAGGGCATTGTGGGTAGCCTTGTTGACAAGTCAAATTAGAAATCTAGATGGTTTAGCTGCATATAATGATCTAGATACGGGGTGTAGAGATAGCTTATATTTCCCACTAGGTTAATTTCATCAACTGAAGCATCTGTTACTTAGAGATGCCCAAATAACTTGACACATTCTGAGGCTTTCTCAGCTCCCCAAATGATACAGGGTGGCGCCATGGTCACTGTTTTACACATGGCTGACATGGTGATTTCGTGATTGTGTCTTTTCCAAAAATAACCGAAAGTGAAAAAACAATGAAACTGTTGATTATTTGGCTGTCAAAACATTAATAAACTATCATTAAAGGTAAGGATGCATGAAAATAGACTGACATTATCAGGAATACCTATGAACATGGAAGAATTGGGGGGGGGGGGGGTTTCGTGCTTGAAAACGATACGAGTGCTCTCTGACTGAGTGCAGCGATTGATCTCGGACTAGCATTTGTGTAACAGTGGCTTATAATGATTAGGCTCGGATTAACTGGGAAATATTGATGTCCCCTTTCTGAGGAATCTATAGGCTAACACCACACATGTATACACACGATGTGTGCAGGAACGTATTTTCCCAACTGCTTAATAAGATATCAAAACACTATATAATCTATAGAGAGATTGAGATCATTCATTCCACGGCTCATGTTCGATCTACGCCAACCGCCCCGCCACACCCCCACTCCCACACTCGCACCTCTAGCCCCGAACAGCTCCACCACCCCATCCTATACACCTCCAGGAGCAACACAATATTAAGCGAGAATTCCGAAGCTAGTGGTGGTAAACAGGCATGTCTTAATGCATGTACAAAGTGAGAAACATTATTGTTCATAAAAAGCATCAACCACATAAACAGGGGCGTACCCAGGGGGGGGGCACAGGGGGCACGTGCCCCCCCCGAAATTTTTCCAAGGATGGTCTGTTCTGACTGAAAATTCTATACACACTGTTTTTTGAATTTTTGTTCTATCTATCATAGTTAAAAAGTTACAGCATTATACAAGAATGGGCTAAGATATTGAAATCTATCTAGGGGTGTGGTTGGGGGTACATTTTTTTTTTTTTTTTTCAATTTTTAATTCAATTTTTTTTGGGCCCTCCGGGTTGGGGGTACACACTTGAAAGATGCATGTTATGTAGTCCAAGGTGTGCCCCCCCCCCTACCCTCTAAAAAATCTCCCTACATGCCCTTGTTACCATATTTACTTCATTCAACAAAGCACATATGTCCCCAAAATAGAGAGAGAGCTCTTCAGGGGGCCCCTGGACTCCCAAAGAGGCACTTTAAGGGCCGTTGCAATCTTCATAAATAGCCTTAGATCAGTAACCATCCTGGTCCCTGAAACAGAATCTAAGAGGCATCTTGTATGAAATATAGAATCCTGGGGCCTGTTTTTCAGTTGAGATCATGTCCACTTGAGATCCGCTGAGATGGAAAGTGTTTTTCAGTTGAGATCATTTGAGGTGATCTCAAGTTAAGACTAAGATGAGACCGTTTGGGGTGCTTTGGGTGTTTTTCAGTTGAGATGATCTCAGGGATCTCAAGTGAAAGGATCTCAACTTCGGTTTCAACTTGAGATCAGTTGATACTTGTCTCAACTTTTTTATCCAGTGCTAAAACTTATCAAAATTAAAAGATATTTAGAGCAAAGTGTATTGATAACCTGGCAAACGTATATTCCAAATTTCATAGTTTTATTGTGGTTATTATGACCATGAGAGACAATTGATAAGCAACATAAAAACAAGGCACTGCACCACTCAGCTAGTTTGTGCTGAACCAACTGTAATGCTCAAAGTCAGTTTCAACTTGAGATCGGTCTAAACTTTGAGATCGGTCTCAACTTGAGATCAGTCTAAACTTGACATTGGTTCACAAAAGGTATCACAAGGGACTTGACATAACAGTTTAGGGCGACAATAGGCAATTTAGAGGCTCTGGTTTACTTAAACCACAGAAAGATCACTGTAGAACTTGAGATAGCTCTACACTGAGGGCTAGGGATCTCAACTTGAGATCCTTGGAGTTGAGATCCCCTAAGATCGGCTGTGTAGACTTGAGACAACGTCTGAAAAACACTTTCCGCCATTGATCTCAAAGTTGGTCTCAGGATCTTGGATTGATCTTAGCGGATCTCAAGTTGAGATCCTCTCGACTGAAAAACACCCCCCAGGTTCTTCTGCAGGCGTTGCCCCCTGGACCCCCAGATGGATTTTTCCACCAGACACCTGGCAATCTTCCCATGCAGTCAGGGTCTGTAAAACCCCTTCCCGAAAACAAAATACTAGGCACAGTAAAATGCAAGTGCTTCAAGGGGCTTCACCCCCTTGACCCTGTGGATAGGCTTTCCTTTTGGACCCCTTGTAATGTTCAGAAATAGCCTCAGTTGTGTGCCCCCCCCCCCCCCTCCCATTTGAATTAAATTCTGGATGTAGCTTGTATCATCTTTTGACATACATGTGCACCCAGGGGCTTCACCCCCTCCCCACCTGGATCCCTAAAGAAGCACTTTTGCCCCCTGACCCATTGTAATTTCTGAATTATGAAACCCAAGTGTTTCTAGGGGTTTTGACCCCAGGACCTCCCAGATGGGTTTTTGCAACTGGGCCCCTGGCAATCTTCCCATGTAGTTTCAGGTGTATAAAAACTCTTCCCCTAAATAGAGTCACTAACATGTAAATACCTCCAGGGGCTTTATAGATTAAACCTGGGATTGGCTTGATTACTCAATATATTCCCAAATAATCTCAGGTGTGTGGCCCCACTCAAGCCCCTGAACCAAAATCCTTGGAACAACTTGCATAATGTATAAAATCCAAGTGTTTCTGGGATGTGCCCCCTGGACTACCAGATGGAATTTGCACCTGACCCCTGAAATCTCCCCAGGTAGTATCAGGTGAATAAATCTTTCCAAGACATAACCCTAGGTATAGCTTTTATAAGTGTAAAATCCAAGTATAGCCAAGGGGTTTCACCCCCTTGACCCCCATGATGGACCCTTGGTAGCTGGTCTCAGGTATGTATCTCCCCCTCCCTGACACAAAAACCTGGGTACAGCCTGTGTAATCTATGAAATCCATATGTTTCAGGGGGAATTGCCTGGACCCCATTAAGGGCTTTCCTAAACCACTGGCAATATTGCCATGTGATCCTGGGGACCTTGCCCCCTGGATCACCATGTGGGGGGGGGGGGGGGGGGGTCATGATGCTAGACCTCTGACAATATTCCCAGATGGCTGAACATATGTAATCCCCTCCTTGAAACAAAATCTTGGGGAGAGCTTGTAGAATTTTTATGATGCAAGTTCTTCTATGGGATTTACCCCCTGGACTCCCGGGGATTTACTGCTAGACCCTGACAATATTCACAGATAACCTAAGATGTGTGTGCCCCTCTTCAAAGAAAATCCAGGGGTTGGCTTTTATAATCTATAGAATCCAAATGTTTCCAGGGGCTTTGGCCCCTGGACACCCAGAGGGAAGCTTGCAGCTAAGATGTGTTACCCCTGTCCCTAGAAAAAAAAACCTTGGTACAGGTTGTATAATCCATGAAATTTAAGTTCCTCTGGCAGCTTTGCCCCCTGGACCCCCAGGAGGAGCTAGATCCCTGGTCACATTCCCCCTGAAACAGAATCCGGAATACAGTTTAATCTATAAAATCTAAGTGCGTCCGCAGCTTAATTTGCCCTGGTGATCCACAGGAGGATCTTCTTAGCTGGACCCTTGTCAATCTTCAGAGGTGTGCCCCCCCCGAAACAAAATCCTGGGTACGCCCCTGCATAAATTCTGAAACATTCTAGAAGGGTCTGAGGAAAATAACAAAATAAACCACAATGGTAGTCTTTGAACCTAAACACGTCTTTGAACCTGTTACGGTGTGGCTTATGTTACGGACCTGCAGTATGTCATCCAAGTCTGTGATATATTTATACCGGTATATGCCTATAAATAACTATTATAAACCTATACATGTATTTATGTAGGCTACAGTAGGTCCTGGGCTGCATTACATAATGATAATATCATTTGATAACCTCCTGTTCAAAAGAAATGCAATGTAAAAGTTGATATTAAGTCAAGATTGTCGCCTACTGTTTGGTGCCATGGTCGTGCAGGCATCAGTGATTCTCACCTTGGTTGCCTGGGAGATAAACCTTTCATCTACTCCGACCACCTGAGAGCTGCAGCAGCTAGCGGAGTGCACGCTCAGAGCGTCGGCTCGCAGCTCCCAGCCGCCCGCTGTAACCGCCGCCCAAACACCGACCCGTGCAGCTGAACCCGAACCAAAGCGCCGTTTACATCCGTTGTCCAGCGTCACCCTTCCTTGTGTGAGTACATCCAGTGGGCAGGGTGTTATGCCCGTGTGATCCGTGTATTCCTGTTAACTGGCGTGGCGTTGGAAGGCATGTGGGACAGAGGAACAAGGAGGTGTGTTTACGCCACGCTGCGCGCCCGTGTTGTGTTGTTGTGCGGTGACAGTCTGGGGGCTTACAACGACAGCGCTGCAGACCGAAACTCGCAGCGGGTGTGTTCGCAAACGCTGTGTTTGGGAACGAAGGTTAGCCAGGGTATTCTCCAGGTAAACCTCATGGGATGGCCAAAGGTTGTACTTCTATACTCGGACACACTTGTGTGAGTATGATAAACAAAGTGAGACCTCGCTTATGGAAAATTATAAGTATGATCTAGACTTCAAGAATGTGACTTATCCTACCCCGCATATATTATCAAGAGACGTCACGAGTTTGAGTCTGAGCTTATTTATGCCACGCATTTTGTTGGCTCCATAATTTCACGAGTCGAAGACGAGTGACATAACCGAGCCAACAAAATGAGTGGCATAAATAAGCTCAAACTCAAACGAGTGGCGTCTAGATTTTATCCTACCCCGTTTCCATATTTTTTCAGTATCAGAAAGTAGTGGCATAAACAACACTTTATGTCACTACCCGTGAAATAAACAAATCCCATGTTAAGCCTATGGCGTTTTTTTTTAGGGGTAGGATAAAATTGTTTACATGCCATTCATTGTCTTCTGCTACAGATATCACTCAGTTCCACTTCGTGATATCATTTCGCAAAGTTGGGGGAGGGTGGGAGCTGGGATTAATTCGGGTGGGGTCTTGCGTTTGGTCCTAGGGGAAATGAGTCTACAATGTAGACGAAGAACTAATGCCATTTATACACTGTACATATATGATAATGGATAATAATACCAAAGAAAAGGTGCACGGTTTAAAGATTGTTCATTACAATGCATGTAGTCTGTGGTCCAAAATTGATGTTATACATTGTATACTAGATGATTCAGATATTGACATACTCTGTATTACAGAGACATGGCTCAAAAAGGATATGCCCACCTTCCTGGTAGACCTACCTGGATACACTTTTACTAGAGTTGACAGAAATTGGTGTGACCCGGGCAAGAACACGATAAAAATCGGTGGTGGAGTAGGGGTTTATGTTAAAAATAATATCAGGGTTGACAATATGAAACTATCTAACCTAAATGAAAGCAATAGTAACACAGAATCAATATGGCTGGAAGTCAACCTACCCCAGACAAGAAAAATAGTCTTAAATGTTATCTACCGGCCCCCATCTGGCAGCTACCTAGACTTCTTAGCGAATACTGAAAGTAAAATTGTAGACCTAACAAATAATCAGCAAATCGATCTGATCCTGATTGGAGACTTAAACATAGATTATTTAGATAAAAATGACGTCCAATTTAAAGAACTAAAGAAATTTGAAAGAACAAACGGCTTAACACAACTCATCACAGAACCAACTAGACATGGCGATAAGGATAGTTGTCTCGACCTCATACTTATAAACTCAGAAAATTTTACCAGTGCTGGATTAACTGGCACAAAGGTGAGCGACCATGAAGGTATATTTATTATTAGAGCCAAGCCGAAACTAAAACAAGAAAAAATTAGCTTTTATGGAAGATCAAATAGGAACTATAATAAGGACTTATATTCATCGAAATTAACAAATGAAGACTGGAACCACTTCTATAACACTGACGACCCAAATTTGTTATGGTCAATCATGAAAGAAAAAATTATGCTGCATCTTGATAAGATGTGCCCGATCCGAGAATACAGAGTGAGGTCTATCAGGGAGGTGTGGATTACAAATGAAATACTAGAGATTATCAAGGACAAGGATAGGCTGTTAAAAAGAGCCAAAAGAACGAAACTGGAAAAGGACTGGGACCTTGCCCGAAAGGCACGAAACATAGCCAATAACTTAATTAAAAAAGCAAAATGTAACTTTGTGAAACAGACCCTCGAAGACAATCAAAACAACACAAAAAAATTCTGGAAAATCTTGTCAGGCCTAGTGAAAGGAAATAAGAGTAATCAAGAAGAAATCAAACTGAAACAAGAAAACTCCACTGAATACTTACCAAGTCCTGAAGTCTCAAATTACATAAACAAATTTTTTACCGAAATAGGGCCGACCCTGGCAAGGTCCCATACTAAACCTTGGGTTTACACTGGCCGCACCAGCGCCAATACTCTACTGGAAGTTGTAACAAATGAAGACGAAGTTCTGAAAATTCTGAAGCTAATTGATACTACTAAGTCATCTGCTATCGACGGGTTATCGTCTGTGTACTTGAAAGATGCATTATTGGCACTGGTAAACCAATTTACGTTCTTAATTAATAAGTCGCTGAGTATTGGTGTTTTCCCTGAACTATGGAAGCATGCTATTGTTATACCACTAAAAAAGGAAAGAAATAGTTGTGATGTGAATAACTTAAGGCCCATCTCCCTCCTCCCGCTACCCGGTAAAATCCTGGAAAAGGTAATGCATGAACATACAATGAAATTTCTTGACGATAATAATCTACTTTCAAATAATCAAAATGGCTTTCGGAAAAATCGATCTACCATAAACACAGCTGCAGAACTGACAAATTATATTTTTAACGCTATAAACAATAATAAACTAGCTGTATGCACTTATATTGACTTTAGGAAAGCTTTTGATACTATAAATCACAAAATTCTTATAAAAAAACTAGCCAAACTTGGGATTTCCGGCAAAATTTTAAAATGGTACCAAAGCTACTTGAACAATAGGACCCAGGAAACCCTTGCAAACAATACCAAATCTACTAAAGCACTAATTACATGTGGAGTCCCGCAGGGTTCAATCCTTGGCCCTATGATGTTCATTGCTTATATAAATGATATTGAAGCATGTGTGGAGAGGAATATGGGCCACGATGACACCCAATGTCTACTGTATGCAGATGATACGGTATTGTTTGGCTCAGGAGACAGTCTAAATGCAGTCGTAGAAAACATGCAACTTGATCTTAACAATATTGCAACCTGGTGTGATTGTAATAAACTAACTATAAATACGAAAAAAACTAAATCCGTAATCTATGGAACCTCACACCGAATCTCAAGAAACAGGCGTGATGACTGTGTCCTGAGACTAAACGGAGAAATGATACAATGGGTGCCCTCATATAAGTACCTGGGTGTGACTCTCGACCAATGCCTGAACTTTAAAGCTCACCTTGGGAATTTATCTAATCAAATACTACACAAAATTTATCTGTTAAAGAAGATACGTCCATATATTACCCAAGATGCTGCAATGAAGATCTATAAAACTATGTTACTACCCATTGTTGACTATGGCGATATTCTTTATAGTAACTGTAGCCAGTATGAACGGAATAAGCTGCAAGTTCTGCAGAATGCAGCCTTGCGGACTATTCTTAGAGCACACCCACGCACTCATATAGTCACATTACACCGCTCAGCCCAACTGCCATTATTGGAAGACCGACGAAAGACTCATGTTTTAAACTACCTATTTGTTAAATCAAAGGAGAATGTCTTACTCCAAGAACAGACTAGGGTTACAAGAGCAAGTACAGCGCCACTATTTAAAATATCATTACCTCGCTCCAATACATATAAACGCTCAGTAATGTCCTATGGTGCTACATTGTGGAATCAACTCCCACCGGAAACAAGGAACATTGCAACACTGGACATTTTTAAGAAAGTGCAAAAAACTTACTTGAACTCTAAAATACCTTGAATTCTATATTTAGCCTGTTATTGATACATGGTTATGATTATTCCTAGCTTGAAGTGATAGACAATCTCAGCATCTTCACTGTGCCGCATAATCTATATTTTTTTCGAACATTACCCTGTTGGACCTATTCTAGAGCGGGACCTTAGCCCCTCTTGGCCTCAGTTAGCTCATCTCTACTCATATGCCATACTACTGTTATATAATAATATGTATTACTGTTGACTGTTATGTAATCTGTGTATATATGTTAACTTGTCCTATGCAAAACAAATCGAGATACCAATGCTGTAACCAACAAGGCTGGGCGTGCATTGAAACCAATCGTAGGATTGAGCACGACCCAGGATAAATAAATGTTTCAAAAAAAAAACAAAAAAAAAGACAACTCATGCCATATAAACAATCATATGAAATTTCGTGACGTTTCATGATAATATTCACCACTCCCGGCACTCTGGCTTGCTATGAAAATTCCAATAGTAAAGTGGTTCTAAGCGAAAAGGCCACTATTTCAAAAAGGGGACTCTTTCGGAGTATATTTTCTTAAATATAGGTCTACACCCGCAGATAAATTCAGAGTAACGCATTTTATTAGGCTACATCTCATCATGTCAAACTGTGAGTTGGTGAAAGTCAGTTGTTATTAATTAATACAGTTCTATATTATATGGAAATATAGAGAAATTATCAACATCAAGATTGAGCCAGTGCAGTCTGGGCAATATCAATGCAATGTGGACGAACTCCAATACCCTTGTCTCCTAACCTCACACCCCATGCTCTCCCACTTATAAATATGAATTGCTCGAATGTGCCCAGACTTAAGGTAGGCTCAACGTGGACGCGGGCTGCGACTGCGTAGAGCCCCCCGGACCGTGCAACTGTGTCTGGGGGAGGTGTGCAGACTGCCCATACATGTGAGGCGACAATCAAAATGTGAAAATATAGGCCTAAAGTTTGCATGATGTCACCTGCATTAGCGTATCTTAAAAGAGAAAATGTAGGGTTTGCAGGTAGTCTCCTGTATTAGCCAAATGATGAAGATATGCAGTTTGCTGTCCCCAGCCTTTGACAAGAGGAAACATGGTCTGCTTCCTGCCCCCTATACATGGTATGAAAGGTGCATCTCCTGCAGTCTGTGCATTGTGTATTTGACTGCTTTAACAACTCATTGACTGATTTTGATGAACTATAGGGAGGCGGGTGGGGGGTGAGTCACTTTGCCATCGAACTAGAAATAAGGCTCATAGTAGCAACTATAACAGAAATTTTAACAAATAGTTTTAATCTTAGATGGCACGATAAACAGCAGTATTTGACATAAGTGTCTTCTTCAGTGTAACCTAGCAAATTGTAAAGAAATCATTTACCAAATTGACATAAAAAATCAAAATATCTTTACAAGGAACAAATCCTGATTGACATGTATCCAAACCATTCCCAGATTTCCTCCTGGTGGGGTGGAGGTGGAGAGGGGAGGGGACCCCTGCAATTACTGGGGGATCCGCCATATGATATTGTCACGATTTTTTTCAACTAGATATTTAGGGTTATTACTTTCTAGGGCGAAAATACAAAACAGCAGATTCTCTCCATAGCCTGAGCACTTGGCATGCTGATTGAAACTGAGATTAAGCATACTATTATACCTGTATAAAGACTGCCTGCTCCGATACTTATATAAAACGTCCTGACCATGCTGTACAAGCTACAAAACGAGATGATGATTTACGGTTTCAACCGTACAAACCGTAACTTATTATAGAGTTGTGTGGCTTGTATACCCGAAATTAAGAAAAAATCATTAATTTCATTTGGCTTGACAACTGATATGTTAACCCTTTAGCAGCAGAAAGATGTCTCTAGGCATTTCCCAAGCTACAGCAGGAAGATGCCTCAAGGCATCTTAGAGGAATCATTGATACTCATATACAAAATTCAATAGATAAAAAGATAATTGTTTGATTTAATAGAAATTTTGACAATGTATAAGAACCATATTGACCTTTGATTTTGGTATGATAAAATATGATCAGTCACCATGGTCAATTACTTAAATCACATGACACATCACATGACATTGCTATTTCCCCAAAACGGTTCCTGCCGTAGCAGGGTCATTTGGGGAGGCAATGCCTGCCGTGTTATGCTGAGCAGGGGAATCTGAAGGTACGCCCAGTCTCATGGGTACCTATGTACCTAGAATCGCAGAGTGTGGACTGACCTTTAAGGTATACAACAAGACGAACACAGGCTGACTATAGTATCACACCCCTGGTATTTTTGTTCCATAGTAGGCTCAACATTGGTAACTCGTTCTCCATCCTCCTACGAGTATTACAGTCCGTTCTCCATGGTCTGTGATATCATAATTTATCCAGTGTGCCGTCCGTTCTTTTAGTTTGTACAGGTGTGAGATGAATACAGAAAGCGACTCATTTTGATCAAAGTCATCCCTCTCCACGAGTTTGATGTGGAGCGACATAAACAAGGCAAAGCCGAGTGAATATCGCGTATCATTCAAACGAGTTGGAGAACGACAACTCTGACCAAAACTTGTTGGTTTCTTCTTTAATACATCAGAATTACTTGATAAAATTGTTAGTAAGATTATCCCTCTGCCTTCGCTATCGGAATGATCCAATTGACAATCATACCACATATTTTTGACATACAACTACAGTCACCTCGTTTCCATTTACATGTATTACCCAGTCAGTCCCCTTGGTATATTTTCTTGGTGAAACTCCTGTGGCAACGGCCGTATTGATGTTACCTTATCATTATCAACAAGCCCCACCTCCAGCACCCTCCCCGCGCTATTCCGCTAGGAACCGGAACCGGAATAAGGCGTCGGGGAATCAGAACGTGGTGAACGTTGCGCAGAGATAATGATGCACCGGGTATTGACTGGGTCTTCTCTCCTCCGTATCCTCCCCCAACAAGGTGGTTAATATCATAATCATATTGTAGAAACCACAGCGTGTTTTTACACGCGCTTCATCTCGTGCCTGTGGGCGTCAGGGTGCAAACTGCAGAGCCATTAATTGCCTGCCATTATGACATTATCGATTGGTAGTGCTAGTTATCATCACAGTCCTTTGTCAATTGGAAACATGCTCGTCTTTTTTTCTGTTATTTGAAAATAGATGAAGAATAGAACACGCATTCTACACCCCCACCGGGTCACTCGGGACGTCAATAACTCCTGCCACCATATGAATTAAAATGAATATATTGATATACTTTGAAAATAACACAGCAAAAACAACATCTGTCCTATTGCTAATTGTCCATCATTAGCCATCACTGAATATTGATGTTAATCAGCCCAATACCAACTAGCTTTTATATTGTTTTATTTTCCGTTCTGTCTCAAACACACAAAAAAAACCTTTTTACTTCTCAGACAAGTTTTCTAATGTCTACATATTGTAATAGTATAATTGAATAGAACATACTACATACAGAGATAGAAGAGTGAATACATTTGAATTTAGCGTCCAGCGAATAATGTAAAGCATAGATGACAATTATTAAATAATGATACCATAGTGATTGCATGTTTGAGAGAATAAGCTTTCACCTCATACATTTTAACATCTAATTTCTTCCCTTATTTTTAGCATTGCTGATATAACTAACAATTTCTGTTAACACTTAGGGCCTTTATATATGGATGCCAACAGAAGATCTTGGCGTATTGTAGAATTTTGTGCAGGAGATATATCTAAAAGAAATGCCATTGAATCTTTTCACTTTTCAGGCCAATGATTTATCATCCATAGTCATGCTATGAGCTATATCATATGTGGTTGCAGAATCTCAACATGAATAGATCGGAATGTAACTATGTACATACACATGCTTTGCTCTACTACAACTACTTCTAAGCATGTAAGTTATTCTCCCTCTGATAAAGGTGATGGTATATATAGAATCGGTGATGGGTTGATGAAGGGTCGGTCACTGAGCTCTGCATATTTTTCTTGGTTATAGTATAAGTGTTAGAAATGTTTATGACTACTTCCGCGTTTCGTGCATTTTGATATACCGGGAATCTCTGTTTTTAGGCCACATTTTATCAAATCGTTTAAAGATGTATTGTCTCCTGGCTTAGTTTGTCCTTGGTGTCACGTAGAATGAACAGGTCATTAAAAATTCATCCGCTTGAAATCTCATCAATTTAGTGCATTTGTCAGTGTATGGAGACCAACAACATTATCTATAACATTAATAAAATACCTGTTAGTATAGGTGCTTTCTATAGTTTTAAGTCTGCCTTCTACTGTGCCAGGTCCTATGTATACCCGTCACCAACCATCGTTTCATCACTTTATGCAACGCGAAATGACTGATTGGACAATACTAGAATTATCATATCAGAATTAGCAATCAGTTACTACATGCACATGTACTTGATCTGATCAATCAGGGACGATACATGGAACCGCTATGCACCAAGGTAGATTTATTAATCATTGATCGCTTTATCATCTGCATTTTCAATCCATACCCCTATCAATATTGTATGTCTTTTGAAGGGGTTTGTTCTCAAGTGGATTGAATATTTATGACTAACCACAAATTCTTACTATCTGGAGCATTTCTGGATTTTCATTTGCCTAGTTTTGAAATAATTTCAACAAAAAAGTCCGAGCTTGATCAAATACATATACAGTGCCCGTGATGCCCTTGATTTACACCAGAGCTTTTAATATATGTGGATAGATAGCGATTGTTTTTTGATATAATCCAAGGAGAAATCCAAACGATGCGATCTCGTTCGGGGGTGAGAAAATCCTCGATTGACTTTGTTTAGGGCGAGTTCTCCAGTATTCGATTTGTGGTCAGTGGCATACCTTGATGACTTAGCATGGGCGGATTCCATCGTCTGACTGATGCGATCTCCATTGGTTCGGCCAGTAGGCCCTACACCAGCACATCGAACGGCTTATATATCTAGGCACCGTCTCGTGAACGATTTCAAGTGACCACAACCAGCGGAAACGCTGTCTGGCCACTTCTCCTTCACCTTGTCAGACCTCACCGAGGCTTCCGGCATGACTGTGTGACCGGAACTCCTCACTACCCTTGTACCAAGCGGTTCCAAAATCGTCATTTCAAAAACAAACAATACATCTCAGATGCAAAAGGGAGGGGGTGAGGACACCATCACCACAGCCTGGAGTTGCACCCTTTGGGCAAGATACACAACACCTTCATCATCATAGGGGTAGCGGCCTATCCCTGTGACCACACCATCACCGCTCTGGCTGATTCTGGCTCTGGCTATTCGGCACCCAAGCAGTCATCGGATCCCTCCTCAATAATATCCTCTGTCTGTTCCAGGTACAGTCCTCGGGCACCAGGCTGCGGCCCCACTCGACCTCAGTCAACAGGGAAAACCAAACCAGCCTGTACTTGACCTTCTGTGTCCAGAACAAGGTTCTGCCCCTCTTGCCCTTGCCAACCCAGGTCGCCTGGTTCTGCCAATTCCTCGCCAACTGCCTCTCAGCTCCGGCCTCCAGAAGAAACTACGCCTCTAGAGCGAGGTCCTGGGGCGATACCCCTGCCTTCGACTCCCCTCTCACCCAAGCCGTAGCAAAGGGCACCAACAAACTCGCTACATACATTCCCTCTTGTGCTCCTCCTCTCCTGCCCTTGGACATCCTGGGGATCTCGCTCTACATCAACAGAGCGAGTTCCGCCGGACTGGCCCTGAAGGCAGTCATCCTCATCGGCTACTTCACCCTCCTCAGGGCCTCCAACCTGGTGCCCGTGAAGGGCCCGGGAAGACCGGGGCACCAGGCCCTCAGGAGGGAGGACGTCCTCCCCTCCCACACAGGTTTGGTGGTCCTCCTCCATTTAACCAAGACAAGGACCTCCTCGGAACCGCCCCGTCTTCTGGTGGTCCCGGCTCTCTGGGGATCCCGGGTGTGTTCGGCCTCGGCCTGGTGGGCCTACACCCAAGCCTTCCCAGCTTCCCCTAAGGCCTTCAAGGCCAGGGGAGGACGCCCCTTCTCATCCCGGGGCCTCACCGAGCGGCCTCAGCCTCCCTTCACTCTCTCCGATGGGGAGGTGCCAAACAAGCTGCACTGTACAGAGCTCCGGACATGGCCCTCCTACACAACAGAACTTGGACCTCGGTCACCTCCCTCAGGGACTATATTACGGTCGACCCCTCCAAGGAGGTGGCCTTGGCCTTGACCTCAGCCTTTGGCATTTCTCTTCAATAATCAGACTTTCTTACAATATATATTTCAATTGACTTTCAATATATATTTATTTTATCAATAATATCAATAGTTCAATAAACCTTCATTATTTCCAAACCTCTCAGCTTTAATGATTATGTTGTAGGCTACTGACGAAATTAACCTTAAGCTCCAACATGTAATATAACTTTGGCTTACATAGACCTAAACCCTGTTTGGGACTCATGGGGCCATTTATGAATGGGAATCTAATATTAGAAATGCACATTAATTGATAATCACTTCGTGTGTTGTCCCGACGGAATGTTTTAATCTCTAATGATTATGACAATTACTCAATAATTCGTGGACTGCATGTCATCAATATTCACTGATCCACTCACACCCCTGCCGGCCTCGATTGCTGAGTCATAATCATTGAAGCGAGATAAACACAGGGTAAAAACACAGATAATGAGCATATGAATCTGATTGATCATAGACAAAAGTGCTAATGTTATGATAAAGCGTACAATGTGAATCTCGCCAATAACCATCCCTACACTGCAGTATACTATGGTGATTCTGTATATAAAAATGTCTTGGTATTTACTGGTATGCTCCGTTATATACTGGTACCTACAGCTCCATGCATAGTAATAAATAATTTTATATATGTATACGTCTATATATTGTTTTGTAATTCGTACAATTCGGAGCTAGATAAATGCATTATGCAGATTATGGAACATTCTACAATGGTATTTTATACTGCACAAATACTCTGTCCCTTTAGAAGTAATAGAAATAGTCTCTTGTTGTTATTTTTGAGGAACGTAGCCCACGACTGACTCAAAAAAGAAGACAAGGTAGTAAAACTGGTTCCCTGACTTTAATGCGTTGAGAGTTAAAGGAGTAGCGTTTGTTTTATTTCCACATTCAACTGCCTATACCCAGAACCTCAAGATTGTGTTGCAATTCTAATGGAAGAAGAAGGATTTATTTGTTTTTGATTCAGAAAGAGCATTGCAAACCCCAGACGTCTTAAATGAAAAGCACATTAATCGCTCGCAGCTGTAGATGTACAACAAGTGGGAATTTCCCTTTTGTGCTAAAAGCTATGATATACGGTACAGTCACTGTGACCCCAATGTTTGATAATCGTGATCTTTTCTTCCTAGCTAGGAATTTCCAGAAACAAGAAACTATGAAAACATAGAATCGTATTGGTTTAGAAAAAATTCTTTTGTGCAGCAATCATATGATTATAAATCTTGCTGTATAGTGAGTATTGTTGCTTTGGTGAGTATCTTTTAGAAACCAAGCTGATCAACATGCTACGCAGTAATGTATTTTATTTGCTAGTTATATACATTCTTTATATTGTTTTAATGAAAGGTTTTATAGTAGATACAACGAAAGGTTTTTATAGTGGATAAAGAATAGGCCTTTGCTGTTTCATATCTCTCCCTAAAAGTGTATAACGCCCTGAGAAAAAGGATGACATTCTACGGCAGACTTAATTGGACTCCAGTGGTTTTGATTAGTAAGGGAAATGTTCTGAAAAAAAAATGATGAAGATTTATCCTTTAACATCTGTCATGTTATTCAAATTTCATACACACTCAGAGTTATTTGAAAATTGAGTATCATTGCCAATGATGTTATCATCTACATACAACTAAAAAGGTTCAATTTGCTGTGTAATGATGGATGATTTATGAGTCTATTTCTATTTTTTTAACAGAGGCGTAACATACATGTATACCTGCCAGTGTGAGTGGAGTGGAACTATCCTTTTTTCTGTAAAACGATCATATTTATCCGTTATGATCGTTGTCGCAAAGTTATCCATATTTCATCATTTTAGTATAAAGAGGTATAATCTCACTATGTTACAATATCATGTACATGATCATCAGCATTAGTCCAAAATCCGCCTCCGAGCATTCGATATGATCCATGATCTTTCACCCTGGACCCTCTCTCTGGAGTGTTATTTATCAACGAGATAGCTAGCATTCAGGTCCATTTCCAGCAGAACTTATACTCAGGATATCATGTACATGAGAAACGTTTTATATACATGTGTACATGTATAATTATGACATACAAAATACATGTATCTGAATAAAACAAGGCCAGGTTCTTTGAAATTATATGGGGGGAGGGGGGCCAGAATAATCAATGCCATGTACGTTGTCATCTACGACTCTCAGTGGAATATTCCCCAGCGCAGACTTATGTTAGAATATATGAGATGGACCTTGTACATGTATTAGGCACATAGCCTACCCTGATTTTCATGTCGTCCACTATCAGGTTCACGGGGTGTCCCGATGTGACCAGTGAAATAGCGCCACGGGCTATTTCCGCCAGTCACAGTTCAGAGCCAACCCATCGGGGGTGCCACTTTTTCGGGGTCAGGGGTCGATGGCGGCCTCCACGATGGGATGGTTAAGTGTACCTGTTCATATACGTCGCTCACTATAGACCTACCATTCGATTACCCTCCTATATTATCAGAATGGCATTATATAACAAGGCGTTGTGTCGTTTTACAGGTTATATCCCGAGTGTGCCAGCCGTCCAACTAAGTGCAGAACCATGCTGATGGATACCCCTTATTTTTCATAATCCCTCTCTGAGTTTGCACAGGAGAGAACAACCGATCGCGATGGATGTGTATTCTAGACAAGTGAATGGTGGTTTATTTCAACGAAAAAGCTGATTGTGTGCTGAACATCTATACTTCTTTGCTTGATCACGAGTTATATCATATATGATTTGGTCAAAAACGGCTATTGTACCAAGTAATAAGAGGCTACACAAGATGCCACAATGTACTATTTATAATATTGTACACATTTACTTTTAATCATGTTCACTTAAAAATGCACATGTGATAGTTTGCCTATTCTAATACTTACTCAGTCAATATTATTATAGAAAGGTCTAAAGTAGGTCGATCTTATTCTACCATTTGTTGTACCCCAACTTCGTCCCATTGATGGTAATTTCCATGCATCTACATAGATACCTATAATGGGTAGGTAGCCTTGCTCTTGAGCGGAAGCAAGTTATACTCCCTCATAAAGAACACCTCCCTCTCCTCCTCTGTGCATATAGTCGACAGTGGCGCTGTGTCAGCCTTTTCCGGAGATGGAGATAAGGGTGACAGATGGTACAGGGGCATGGAGACTAATTGTTAGTATTTACCCTCAAACATACACCCCATCCCCCATGGGAAATCTGTAAGTGGGCGCTGTAGGTCTCATTTGCTAGCTGCAGCTTGATTATGTATCCTATACTCTCATCTCAGACGGTCTTTACTATGCTAGTATTGTTATGTTCATAGGTTAATGCCTAGGTTTTTAGATTTAATGATTTCGAAGAATGAAAATGTATACAATGTAATCCAGACATTGACTGTGATAAGGCTAATCATGCAAACTAGGGTTGTATAATAATAGGAGAATTATGATATGATTTGCTATGAGTAACATCAATTTCTCAAAGACTTTCAGTAGGCCTACATTTACAGAACTGGCAAAAATCATATAATTTCCCTGGAGAGATTCCGTCCGGAAACCACGAATAAATCAAGATCTGAAACAAGGAGTCGTTGGTTTAGCATTGAGAGCATAAAATATGCTTCCGTTACCACCAACAAAACACGACGGTTGTGAATAATAATGCTGAGATGCTGCTCAGTATTGGCATTTACTGGTAGCAAACAGTAAAAAGTCGATACTATCGAACTATTTATACCATAAACGTGGAGTAATACATGAAGAAACTCAGAATTTTGATCACACTGACCTGGATAGCCTGGTGGCTGGATTATCCCTGCTAGGACACTCCTCCCGCATTGCGCACTTCCACTCTGGACGTTTACCACCACGTGGAGAAGCTTATGACTGAACTACAGTCCTCTGAGGTGGCATTAAACGGAGGAAAATTAAATATGAAAAAAATGCCTTTAGTCCTCGAGGGTTCTACTTGGGCCTAGTTCGGTGGCGTTCGAGTGGCGTCCATTCAAACTCGTCGGCAGGTCTTTCGGGATTCATTATTAATAGTTTCCATAGTAACCAGGTGTAGTGGATGGGTGTTGTGGGAAAGTGCAGGGGGTTGAGTCGTCGGGGAAACCATCAACACATCAACACGCAAACACTACAATAGATCACGTTCGGACGCAAACCTCTCTACAGCTAATAAAACAAACTACTTGAAAAAGGACAGCAATATCAAAGATTATTGCTTTCCGTCTATTCCATTTTCCTGGGCCATCTTTTATTGAACCTGATATACCGTTAGTGTCGAGGTGGCACTTGGTATCAACACTTTTACACCAATAAGGTTTAGGCCTTACATTCATAACCCTCTCTTTTTTTTTAAAGAAGTTTATTTCTGACGAAAACAATTCACAGGACAACAACAGCGATCTTCCAGTGTTTCCGCCACATGGAGACAAACGTACATAAATCCAACAGCAAAACTGTGATGGGGGCATTATAACGATACCACTAAGGACAACGTTCCAACGTGCTCTGTTTTTCACAGAGACAGCACACATGTGACAACAATATAAGAATGAGATTTCGTATTCTAGTAAGTTTACAGTCACATTTCAACTAATCATTACACCCAGTTGTGTCTCACCCTATATACATCTTATCATGTGGGTAAGTATATCAATCTGTCTCTGATCATGATTACTAGTCAGAACGAGTACCTATGCAGTTACAGTATACAACACATAACACAACATAAACAAAAACAGGGCGGTGGATATACAGAAAAAAAATTAGAAATTCCGGGGTGAGCGAATCAGAGGGGGGCATCCCAGACACCGATTGAGTACACCACAGAGAAATGCGATATATATAACCTGAGGGTTTTGAAATGTTGAAATGCCTTTATATGATTATGCTTGGTAAATAATGGTATGTCTTATAACTGTGGACTGTTGAAGATTATATATTCGTATATCTGCACTGAGGGGTTGGGGTGGGTTAAAAATGTTCGACATTTTGAGTATGATTTGTTTTTGTTCTATTGCTTAATATGATTGAGAGGGATGGGGTTGGGGGTTCAAATTTTCAGTTATTCTGTGTACATACTTTATGGACGGACCTTTATAAATAATTCTGACTTTCACTACATTTCGAGAATAACAGTTATGTCTATGTTCTCATAATCGTATGCATAATATATAGAATTGAACATTAAATAAAGATGTATTAATGATAACAATGCACATGTACACGTATATAGTTTTTATGAATATTGAAAAAACGCATCAGATTAAAACTTGTCATGTAGATTCCGTGTATATTACAATTATTACATTGTATATTCATTTGTGTTAAAAGAACAAAGGATAGTCATAGACCTCTGGTGGCTGGACATTTACATGTTTGAGGCACAGGTGGAATTTGTACTGCTCTGTAGCTCTATCAATTGTTAACGCTGGCCAACATTAGCAGCTCAACTGGAATGATCTTTGGATGGTTTTATAAAACGTTGGCAACTACAACTATAACCTTAAACGCCACTGAAGGAAGTCTATCCCATTAGACACCCTCCGCTGCACAGTCATTAATGAAGTAGTATTACATTCATGACACTACCTTTCGTAGTGAACAAAAAAACTGTATACAGATATCGCAAACTGATGTTGATGTAAAAGGAAATATCCCGATAGCCCTCACAGGAATCATTAGATCAGAGACCACTAGAAACCAAGTATCCAATATTCATACATTTCTATCAGCGTCTATTTTATGCCCATTTTGCCTACGACTCTGAAGAAGATACCTTTATTATAGAGAAATCGATACAGGCCCCAGCGCTAACTCCAGTGTCCTGGCGGCTGCTGTTGCTATAGGTAGTGCTCAGCACCGTAGGCAGGCTACAGATGTCAGATCCGATATTGAACTATAGACATCTGACCCAGCCTCGCTATTATGGTGGGACATGAGGAAGCCCTTTGATGAATTCCCTTTGAAATTCGAGGCATATATCTCTAGCAGATGGCATTTGGGTTCTTTGTAGAGCATCCCCTCTGATAATACTGGACTATAGAGTGAACTGGAGAAAGGATCTGTGATTTCATGTTGTCTCTCTCGTCCTTACATTTAGCTACAATTGTACTTTATAATACATTTAAGTAATCCATTGTAGAATTTTGTTTGTTTGTTTGGGTAGTTTAACGTCCAATTTGTTCAATTAGACTTAAACCCATTGTAGAAACAACACATATTGACTCACTCATTTCGCGCAAGATTGATGAGCAGGAATGGTTATTCACGTTAGGTTTATATACATATATGCATATCCAGAAGTATGTTTTATCTCACCCCTGGTACAAGATTAGCCATAGAATTAACATTAGGAAAAAATACTCAATAATCACCCCTGTAAAGTGACAATACTACGCCAAGGCCGTGGCGTAATGAATGTGACATGACAGCATATGGATTTGCTAGGAATATTCAAACTATCTGAGATTCTGATACTATCTAATGTTGTAGAAAGGGGCGAGATAAATCCAGAACCGCACTCGAATCGTAGAATAGACAATATTCCACTCGTTTGGATGTGTCATAATCGTCAGTCGGCTTCACCTCGATGACGATTCAGGCACATCCAAACTCGTGGAGTATTGTCTATTTATACGATTCTCTATGCAGTTCTATATAAATCTGCAACAGGCACCGAAGTGTTATCCCTAACGTCTAGACGAAGCCTTCAAGCGTTCTACATCACCAGTTAATGGGTAGCCATAAGGTACTCAGCTCTAAAAGGGACTTCATCTTTTATTGCGGACACGCAGTCTCGGAAAGACCTAGCAAAATGAGTCATGCAGTAACTCTAGAGGCCCACACCGATGGCGTCACTGCAGATACTTATTCTTGTTACTGATACTAATTATTGATAGGACAACAAAACAAACGCTAACGTGAGAAGCCTATGACCAGGTAAACTTTCTCATAACACTTCTGCTAAATGGTTGATCTTTCAGACTTAACTGCTAGAAGTGTTGCGCGATACAGAATTCATTATCATGTAGCTTTTCTATTTCCATCCATTGGTTATCTAGAATGAATTAATAATATCGCAACTTTAGGGGCCATCCATAAAGTATGTATGTAGAGTTTCCAAAATTTTCGACCCCTCCCCCGTCCGATGCTGTACCCAATAGAACAACGAAGGAGCATACGCAAAATTTCCGAAATTTGTTAACCCCCTCCCCACCGAGTGTGTTATATATGTTATTCATTGGGAATTTTAGGGGTCCCGACCTTTAATGAATCAATTGAATTCATCGCAAAACGTATGCTTTTCGGTTCTGAGTAATCCTTTCGATCCGAAATGGGACACATATAGTTTCATAATGAAACCACCCTATACTGTTCTTGCTTAAGAAATATTACAGGACTTTCCCCCCATATATATACATATTCCTCTAATAAAAAGGCTGGACGTACGCATATATGCTATAGTATTGGAGGTGCACAATATCATACAACAGCGACTGCTGACAACACACCTCGTCTAAATTAATTAACTGCACGTAATATGACATTGCCGTCCAAAAATGCCGTTTATACGAGCAAGGTTCAGAAACTCCACAGTTAATACAAGACATAACCTGTTCGCGGATCTATATATGATTCCCAGGAGGAAATGAACAAAAAGAGGTAGGATTGTTGTCCCTCATCAGGAAGTAAAAACAACAATACAAATCTGTGACCGAGAGATGATGATTTGTCACAAGAGAACCCAGTAAAATATTTTGATTTTTCCGTTGCCAAATCAGCAATTAAAACAGCTTTGACGCCAATACCACGTAACTTCGCGCATAAAAGGAAGGTGAGTGGGTTTTAAAAAAAATCTCTTTCCACGTTTGTTCTGTTCTCTGTACACACGTCACGGCGTCTACGTCCTGCGTCCCCCGCCAACAACCCAGCCGACATTCCAACCCGTTACCGGACAGCCGTACAAGCACTGCCTCCCACTTCCATTCTAAGACCTATTTTCTGGCCGTTCCGAATGATTTGTCATCGCCTGGTCATATTCTCGTATGGAGAGTGGCGAGAACCACGTGATCATTATGCGTTACGGGGCGTGACGGCAATGCAGCAAATTCATGGCAGGCTGTGATTGGACGGCTGTAGCACCCTTCTCTAGGCCGGAGTGCTTCCGGATCCAGACGTGCAGGGAGTGATGAGGAGGACGTGGGGTACATGGGTAATCCGTGCATTTACTGAAACATCTGGTGGGTGTGGGGAGTAAAATTTAGAGGAATCAACCAGTGCAGGAAGGTCAATGATGTCCATGTATATGCGTTCACTTAATTGTTGAAAGGCACCGTAAATAACGATAGCAAACTGTGTTTGTTTGTAGTTCACACATTTGGTGGTATGTGAAAAGGTGTGGGAAAGAGGGCGGGTTAATGGGTGACCATCGGTACTCCACACATTTACTGATATTGCGGAGTGTGGTATTATTACATGAAGTTACTGATCTATGAAAGGGTGCAGAAGAAAGTAAAAGCTGTGTGGGGCGTAGTTCATCCATTTACTAATATCATATGGGATTGTAGACAGGTGGCAAAAGCAAACGGTGGACATGTAAAATTCAATAATCATCAGGGCAATACTGGTATTTAGGAAATGTAGGAACCTGAGGCCCGTTCAATAATTTAAGATCTACATAAAGACCCTTTTCTGTATGCCATAGAGGCCCGGGGACGATGTGGGTCAACTTTATTCAACACTTATAGACGACCTTATGGATGGCTGAGACTGCCTTAGCGAACAGACTTGAATATTATTAACCGATAACCCTTGTATGAGCTACAGAAAAGCGCATTCATGTATGATCCTAGACCAGGGAAATTTAACACAAAATACCTATTTCGTTCTACCAATATTAACGCAAGCATATTTCTTCCTATCAACCCTTTCAGTCCTGAGAATACCCGGAGACATTCCACAGGTAGATCCTGGAGATGCTTCCATACCATCCGATGGTGAGTGAGAACTGAAGATGCCTCCTGGCATTTTTGGGAGTTTAAAAAAAAGCTAATTTTGAGGAGAAATAATTCAAATAATTTCATGCATTGCTTTTAGGATATATAGAAAATAATATGATTATTTACCTACGGCCGAATGTCTATGAAATACAACCTGCTGCAAGGGGTGCAGTATAAATAATATATTCGGGCTCACTGTGACGTAGTGAATGCCTATGGATTGATAACTCAGTAAGTAAATAAAATGACATTTTCTATAAATGTAAGGTCGCTTGAAAAATTATGCTCGGGACTTGTGCATGACACAACTGGTAGGTTGCAGGACTGATTGAGTTAAACAACGGCTTGAGGTAATGGACTAAATATACAATCTTGTGACTAGAACTATTTCTATTCAAGGTGCAACATTTACTCTCCATTAGTTATCATTATGGTCCTCTGCATACAAACAAAAATGCTGGGTAAACGTTTCGTACGTGGTTCTCACCAACCCCCATGTCACGGTTGCCCTTCTTATCTATTGCCATTATGACGCTGGAGCAACGCAGAACGACATCGTGTGAACACCGCTAAATGTGTGATTGATATTCACAATGTATTTTGATTTACTGCCTAGCATACCATCAGCAGGAATAGTACAGTGCATGCATCTCTCATCAGCTTTAATATCTAATATAATAGACTCTACTTGGGGTATATGAACGTTTATGTATTCTGCACTAGCGACTTCGTCGAGTAGGAGTTGCTCTAGCGTGGCCCTGGCTACACTGGCCACCAGAGCAGACGTTTGCTACGCAGTCGCAGCGTAGCGCAGACAGGGGTTGGTTGCCAATCTAGGCCCTGGTGACAGCAGGACGTATTGGGGTCCTATTATTTCACGTTACACAGGATTTTTGCCAGGTACCAGCGTAGTGGTTCCATTGCTTTCTCTCGAGACTAGCAGATCAAATAAAACTACACTACTAAACTTTGATTTTGGCATGGCTCGAAATAAATCCTAAGAGAAAAGGTACTTCTGCCAATAGATCTACAAAAAAGAAGAACAGGTTCTAGTTCTTCCTTCCACGAGATTCTCACTCTCGTGGCCCCTCAGTCTCCAAGCCTAAGTTTGGTTCACTATGTCTCTATGTGCGGGAGAATCTCCAAGCGGATCTTACTGGAATCGTAGTTTTTTAGATATAGTAGGTAATAATTAGCAGCACTTTTAATATCCATGTTTAAAATAATACAGGCGTTGCCGTTCAACGCCACCTAACAGTGCGTTGGTTATTTCGGCCGTCGCTCGTACAAACATGGCCGAGTCCGGTCTCATGCATATAGAGACACACAGCAATCACACCTAAAGTGTAAACGGTAACAGGAGTGATTGCATAAGTGTTGTTTTGAAGGTCTACTGGGCTTGTAAAATTGACAATATTATGGGTTTTTAAATAAAACCGAGTCGCTGTATACTGTAATGTGGTCCTCCATTTTTCCATATGTGTTACCAAAAGGAACTTTCACAGAAATTGTTCATCTAGTTTAGTTTTCAAAGTAGGTGTGACGAGTAATTTTTTGTTATGTCCCATCATCAGTGGCATATATATGCCAACTGAGGTATTTAGAAAGAAAAAAGAAGGATTATCTAATTTAGACATATATGTAACAATTGATAAAAAAAAAATGATATAATAAATACGAGCCACTTATGGATAAGAATAGACATCATATTGTCGAAATTATTACTTATACGGTGGAAGAAGATTCAATCCATGAATGTCATGTCTTGTAAGATATATTCATAAATAGATAGTGTCCTTGCCATTCCTGATTTGAGAGAAGCACATCACCATCAGTATATTGTTCAGTTTCACTGAAAAATATCTATAATCCATATCCTAGATTCAAAGAGGACAAATAAATAGCCGAATAGATTAGGAGCCAATTCGACATTATTGCCGACTTATTTTTTTTTATATAAAATCTACTTATATCTTCTGCTAAGACCGTAAACAATACTAACATATCCAGTCGCAGTCCTCCAGAGATAAAGGAACTTGTATCAGGTCTGTGGGGAGAAGACGATACTATAATGTCACCTCGTATCCTCTGGCGCGAGATGGCCTTTCCCTACCCGCTCCATCTCCACCATCACTCAGAGCAGCCTCGCGCATGCTGTACTTGTCAACAGTTTCCGTGTCCCTGAATATGTCAAGCTATCTCCAAATGTGGAGACCGTCCATCACAAATAATTGGAATGGCGGAGTATCTGCGCATGGGTGGAGTGTTGTGAAGTAACCCGAATTAGTCTCATTCAGATAATGGAATCTGCAGTAGGAAGCCACCAAGCGTAAAGGATGGACCCTTTTTATGGATATACCTGTATAGGGTTTCTTTTAAGATCCTGTTTCCCTGCTGTTTTTCTGCGGCATATTGTTTTTTTGTAGCAAGCATTTATTATTCATAAAGCAGTCCATTTTGCGTCCTTTGCAGCCTCATTCGTGAACTTAAAGTCTATCCATACACTATGATACGTTCGCTTTACCATGGTTCTTTCAGTTGCTCCCTTTTTTGACATTTTTGGTTTATATAAAGGTTAACTAACAATTATATTCGTTTATCTATGACACCTAACTACCTATCCTACTATATTGTTGATTGCCACCCTTTGTCTTTATCCTGCATTACATCATAAATAGATTCAAACTCAGTTACATTTACATTCCCTTTTTTTAAGAAAAAAGGTTTACCTTGCTCCCTGACTCCTCATATGGTCAGGTTCTTTATCATTCTCCTGCATCTTCCCTCCCAGATTTATGTACCATCTGCCACTATAACGGCTCTTTCCTACATGGTAGGTGATGGGGGAATTAGGCCTTAATCATGGTTTCCATGAAAATGATAAGTCGGTCCCATCTTTCGCACGACCATTGACTATTTACAGCATTTATAACATCTCATCCTGCAGACTACAAAATCCTCATGTAGATCTTTCTACATCAAGAAATCAATCTTATATAACATGGATACTAAAACAGACAACTTCCACTCAGATTAAATGTGCCATTCTAGAAGAATTCTAAATACATAGCAACCTCTACATACCAAAGAAAACAAAGGAACATGGGAACATAGACAGACTTGAAACGGGACATACAATGAATTATCAAAATTGCTGAAATACATTAACAATGAAAAGCTGGACACACTTTGCTATCCCCCCCCCCTCACACTGCCCTCACATGTTCTCCTCTACTTTTTCTATGAACTTTGTTTGATTCTGATACAGACATGGATACCTTTCAACTCTAAGCCTATTCATCAGTTCTCTCAGAAATACAGTCAGGTCCAGGTGGTTCATATAGAATAGTCTTTGTCTATGAATATACATTTTTGCATATATAACCACAAAGTTCAGTAGCCTAGTTAACTGTGATCCACACTGATCATGTTTGCCAAGAATTTTTCTACCATCAACGACAAATAAGTCTCCCTCTATTATATTGTTAAACCATTTTTGTATCATTAGCCATATTATCTTAATGGGAAGTTGTGTTATTTCCGGGGAAATAAATGGGGACAATACTGGAACTAATCTGCATAATCACTAAGGTGGCACAGGGCTCGAAATGCTCGCCCCTTCTCGTTTGGGTGTTTTGTATAGATTCTCAAATGACAGATAGCATATTAATGGACCCACAGTATAGCACATGGTACAAAAAATGCTACCCACTGCTCATTCGGATTAACACCCGCCATTGGAATGAGGAGTACAGGGCTTGAGCCCGAGTGGAACAACGGCTATATCGCCAAACTCAGTGATTGTGCACACAATATTCCCGCAAACAAAAATAAACAACATTCTACTGGGATGTATTTTCTCTCATAACGGCAAACATTGACATTAGTATACTATTAGATTTTGATAGTCTCCCCTGTAAAAATGGGACTTGATTATCTCAAATTTTCGCGAGATTATATTTCCTTCGTCCTATTTTAATACCTATAAATAAATTTGGAGTTGAAATATAACATTGACCTAATTTGGTATTCAAATCCATTGCCCGATTCTTTTCTCAATGCACACATATATCAGACAGGGTACATGTATAACTTTAACTGATTTGCTTAGCAATGGGAAGCTTGCTATCGGCACGCTAAATGCTATAAATAACATCACAAGACCGACAGGATAGGCCCCTACCGCTGCCCTCATCATCCAAACCGTCTTACACAAGTTACAGACTTTGAACCTCGACCCCTCCTGCGTCATTAGCATTGACCTTTCCTGCCCACGTGCTATACTCTAGATGTTTCCGCCCTTGTGCCCCCTGGAGAGCCTCAGACTGTGGGCAGCATCCATCATAGCGGACGAGAATAGTGAGGGACTCCTACCTGCTCGGAGATGCTCCCAGCGCTAGTCGCCCTGAAACGGCGTAGACTTGCTCAAGGGGATTATGTATTTCTAACAGACAAACGGTATCGCTGTTACTGACTTTGCCAATTATAAACATGTTGTGCATGACTGCATGGCTAAACATGCAAGGAGATTTTTGGGTGTTTGAAACACATGAAAAAAATCTATTGGCCCACTTGCTATTATAGGCTGCCATAATCGCTACCGGTTGAGTTCTGCAAATGTCCTATCATCCTCGGCCATAATGCAAAACAATGATGAAAAACTTTGCTGTGCATTTTAAGGGTAGAGCGGTGTAGGTATCCGATCTGAAACGGTCCAGTGTGCCATTTTGATAAATCATGCATAGCAGGCGTGGCGATGTGGCACATGCTGATACAAATGCTGGCGACCCCGAGCAGATGGGTTGCCTATGATATCATCAACCTATCCGTTCCGGTCGGCTTCACACGGGTCAGATAAAGGGCAGCGGCACAAGGGGCAATTTGGGGTTGGAAGAGGGATGGTTATGAAGCAGCATTGAAATAGACTACAGTAGAACTGGATTTTAACTATCGGAGGCTAAATGCCATTAGAAGAGGTCAGTGAAGGTGAAATTAATTAAGAAGAGGATTGCTTTGACAAGATACAAAACTTCGATCCTTATATCTAGAAGTTGTAGAAAAATAACCCACTAAAACAGCGAGGGGAATTGCAAGACATTATCCCATCCAGTTCCCGAGTTCACCAAATTAAATGGGTCGGCAGTTCTTGTGTGTGTCTGTAATGATAGAATCCTTCTTTTTGTTATAGTCTCCTGGCCCAGCTACCATCAGGAAGCAGGTTTTCCTCGAGCAGCGCCGACTAATCGAGTTTGTCCCGTCCTCTAATCCCTCTCATCAATCATGGCGGCTCCAGGGAACGCTGCCGGAAGTGGGCCAGGAACAGGACACGGAACCTCGCGCCGGAAGTGGTGCTGGGGGCAGGAAGGAATACTTGCTAACTCTGGACTAGCTGCCCTTTCTCTAACCGCCTACGAAATAAAGCTGGTACCCTCCTTAAATGGAGGGTATCTTTTCAATATCAAGTCACGGATAGCCGTTAGTATGTTTATTATATATGAAAATAAAACCCAAAACAAACTTCATTGCTGTATAGGTGAGACAAAACAACGACCGGTACTTCCATAGTGCAGCGCTATCTGAAACACCTTTGGTCATAATCCTAAATCAGTGTAGTCATATTAAATACAATCTACAGAGAATTAATTTCTGGGGAAATATCTCACACAAATCAACGCAGTAAAAGCCAAACCTCTGAATTTGAATCGCTTCTACCAAACGGTTGCCAACACTCATTAGTTACCCGTTGATAATAATTAACCAGGTGTTACCAACCCTCTAGGAATGAATGTTCTTTATCTTATTATTGTTGGATTGTGATTTCCTTGGACGATGACTTCAATGAATCACATCAAAAGCAAAAATAACTGCCAACATTGTGAAATGGTTTAGGGCGATGGAATAGCTATATGAGAAGTATGTCAGTATAATTGCATTTGAATCTCTATATTTGATGATCTATACTCTCAAGGTCTTAAGCGAAGATAGCTTTCAGATACATATTCCATTCGGTGTCGCCAGCACCAATATCCCAATTAGCATATACTACTCTCTCCGTAAAGCCAACAGCAAATGCTTTTATCTCTGAATGAGATTTCATTTTCATATAAGGCATAGAAAGACTTTTTGAATACCGATCCCTTGCAGTTCAATTGATATTAGTATTACCCAAATATATTTATATTAGTATTACAATAGGCCTAACAATAGGAACTCACTGGGTTTTGATGCTTGGATGACATTAGAAAAATCAGATATAGTTGGTAGGATTGATGCTAGTACAGCTCGGGCATTGACTGCTTCCGGCCTTTACTTAATTCAATAGACTTGCTATGTAAGCCTCGTGAATTACATAGCAATTCAAACAAGATAGGATTGAGCTCTGACCCTAAACTTGAATAGGTTGCTGAATTCATCTCATCCCTCACATTGACTAATGGGATAAACTTTGAAACATAATCCCCGATTGAGTATTTTTTTGACTCAATCGGCGTTGGATACGAGTACCCAATGTTAAGTATATGGGGACAATACCAGCGGTGAGGAAAAGCCTGAAGCTCCCCATTGGATCGCAGGTTTGATTAAGTTTATTTGGATCACAACTGTAAAGTCAATAAAAAATATTCATAAATAAAAACTGAGAAATCTATGACTCAAACGTTGAGGACAGGAATTAACGTTTTATCCAACCCTATGTTTGTGTCTGCAATATTCAATTATTGCACCACGTGCGCGTGTACGTGATCTTCTATTCTCACATAACAATTCGAAGATAATTATGAACAGAATTTTCGAATTATCAAAGTTGGTATATCAATAGAACCAATCAAATTATATACGGTATTCTGAAGTTACTTTGATTATTACCAATTATGTACATGTTTAAAAATTTCTCTCACATCTCAATTATGTACATGTATTCATGAATTAATTTCTTAATACTCGAGGAAGATCTCATCTGAAATTAAATCTTTTCCTCGAAGATGATGGCCGCGGGGAAAAATTGAAGTTGCCAGAAACTGCTCCTCTCGCAACACCCAAACTTTCATACATTACTTGACATTGAGCAATCCATATTTTCTTAATATCAATTGTTTTGTTCATAACAGTTGCAAAAAAAACATTTTAAGAGAATGGTTTCACACATATATGGTAATTAAAACAACTCGGGATTGAAATGTTTTATGCATATCAATTTAGAAAACGCTGTCTCGAGACAATCGAAAAGTGTCGGTACTATCAAATTAGACGAGGAATGCCAATATAATTAGGTTTCCATTATGCATTGTAGGATTGATCCTTTTTCATCAAAAGGAAACTCATGAAATTAAAATAACCTGGTCCATACTCCACCGAGTTTGACTGTAGAGTAATTCATGAAGCGAAGCTGAAAGAATTTCGTAGCAGTCAAATGAAGTGGAGTTCGGACTAAGTCATTTTCATTGAGGGTTTTTTTTTTTTATCTCACAATTATATATATGAGAAGGAACATTATTGATCAATAGAATAACTCACCCAATTAGCCATTGAGTATTGGGTACACTTCATTGAAAGCCATGGAGTAAGAGTATTCAGTGAGTTCCTATTGTTAGGCCTATGGAGAAAAATACTGGGGTGAAATAAATGCCTTTATTATCCACCTAATACAAAGTGTCCATAGAAAACACATAGGGCGTTTGTATGGACATACCCGGCGCATACGGATATGTTGTATGCTCCGGGTGGCGCATACGGAAAAATAGTGCGTATGGAAAAATAGTGCATAGCTAAAACGAACTGATATTGACATGCCACTTGTCCAGAAAAGGTGGATAATAAATACAATATAGACTGGTTTCAGATACAAGCGGTTGTATGCTCCTCGGAGTTGACTCTGCGCAATATCCTCGCATACGCTCGGATATTACTACGCATCAACTCCTCGGAGCATACGGCCGCTTGTATCTGAAACCAGTCAATATTGTGTATATATTGCCTACGTCTTTCATTGTAATCTTGAGATATTTGGGTAATACTACTATGAGTCAAGAACTTAACTGTTTAATCCATCATAAAATATCCACTTAAATATACACACAGCAGGTGGCATCTGAGTTCAGGATAAGCTTGTAAATTCTGTGCTGGGATTGGCTGTGGGAGTCACAACCAATCAGAACTGAGCAGTCTCGTTCCGGTCTGTCGCACATGCCAAGGAGGGCCGCTCATGTCACTGACAGGTGTCAGTGTCAGGTCAGAGCATCCTGCCCCCATGTGGCCAGACTGGGAACTAGAGTGAGTGATAATGAGGGTAAATATGCCATTCACTACATGGCCGCCATACGGTCGACATCAAGACAGGGAGGGAGCTACTACAAGATGGCGACTGTCCTAATGCAGTCATTTTGTTACTAATAAATATGGGCAACTTAGATGACTTAATCTCGTTGCATAGAAACCAATTTAATTGGTCATCATAGGGATGTATGGCCTGGAACTTTACAAGTTGATATTTAGGATATGTATGAGGTGCAATGGTGTGCAACTCATCATACAGAAAAAAAACCAGGAGAAGGCTACATTCACCGGGTTGCAACGGGCACTGCTGTAGTTGCGACTGGACTTTGTTTGTATGTGTATGTCAGTCACAAAAATGGTCTGCAGAGAGGCCATTTTCTTTTTGATGAGGTCCACTCCAATAAAAATAAAAAAAATGTAGGTGACAATGCAAAATTATTACCCTAGCATTAATACATTGAGTAATAGGAGATTGTCGATAGTTAAGAACATGGTTTACTCCAATGGAGAACAGTTAGATGTATAGAGGCAGTTAATAATGAAAGATAGAAAATGCCATAATAATGACTAAATTGAATGTATACACAGTGAGAGACCTGAGCCTTCAATGCGTAATAAGAGATTACTATACACCTGTGGCCGAACGTCTATGATATACTAACCGCTGCTAAGGGTATCATATAAATTATGTTCGGGCCCGCCGAGTAGTAGGACGTATGGATTCCCATAAGCTTAAGCATTGCAAAACGTACGGCCCGCTGCTGGGAACACTACGTCGCACTAACATAAAATATCGCTATAGCGCGAGAGCAGTGTCCGTGTCAAAAACAAACAAAAAAATGGCGGTTCTCTCCCATTCATAACTATAGAGACATGCTAAGCCTTACCCGTATGAACTGGTAGTGTATATTGTCCAAATATCGAGGTAGTCAACGGGTGACATTCACGTAAAACCGTTTAAATAGCTGAAACATATGACATTAATCGATAACAACAAGTCCGATCGCCTCCCGTTCCGCCGCTCCGCGTTGTCGAAGTCATAATTACGTTGGTTACCAGAGTTCCAGGTCGTCCTGTGTCATACATTTCATAGTCCGCTCCACGTCGACCGTTGCCGAGTTTTTACCACTAGCGGGACGTAGTGAACGGCAGTGATATTGTTCCTAACGGGGGGTTGAATCCGGGACTAGGAAAGTTGATAAAACGGTATTTTAAACGAGTTGTAGGTGTATAGTAATAAGAAAATGTAGTGACTGAACCCGTACGGGTGCTGTACGGGCTCAGTAACCACGTTTTCTCATAAAACGTGGTTACTGAGTCGTAGGGATGGCCGTTCGAGGTCATTTGATGCCATAAATATGTCCCGACACCACAGGTGGAGGGAGGTATTTGGCTAGACCTTGACTTTCCAACACAGAAAAAGGTCAAAGTCTGACATTTTAGCGTGTAATGATGGCTAAAGACCTGACTTTTACTGCGGAAAAATGTCTAAGTCTGACCTTTTACCATGCAATGATGGCTAAGCCCTGACTTTTTGTTGTTGTTGAACAATCTTTTATTCAATCTGTCTGTTGACAGGTATTCCATGAATTAGTAGGCCTACATCAGCTTGGAAATGGCAACATTATTGGACAGTGTGATAAAGTATATGAGAATGATAGTTATGCACTGTGCTACACATTACACATTCTGTGGTATATCAGGATCATGATGTGGACAACTTGAGCAAATCATAAATGTATCTTAGTGACTTTCTAGCACTATATAGAATCAAAATAAAAACGTCACATTATGTCACATCAGGTCACATCAGAACATATTTTCAGTGAGTTCTTTTTGGATCATGCTTTTCACCTTAGAAAAATGTCAAAGTTTGACTTTTTAGCATGCAATGAACTTATGAAGGCATAGACCTGACTTTTCACCATGGAAAAATATCAAAGTCTGACTTTTTAGCATGCAATGAAAGCTAAGACCTGACTTTTCACAGACTTTTCGCAGATTTATGGTAAATCCAGTGGAACAGGCCAATGTCAAAGTCTGACTTCATACCAAGAAAAAAGTCAGCAATTTGTCAGTTCGCCTCCCCCCCCCCCCCCCCACCCCCCACTTTCAAAATGTTCTGACGACCATGCGATGCTATGTCTGACGCATAACTAGGTAGAGAGGCTACAACATGTGCGCAAATGTAATTGTAAACAAGGCTTTGGGCGTATGTTACGAATGTCAATTATAAATTACCTAGATCAGCAACCAACCTCTGTCTGCACTGAGCTGCGACGATAAGTTCCAACCAAGAACGCCAGATAGCGGCAGTGAGCTTGGTTAGTAACAACAAGCCGATATAGCTGTTATTGCATGTTCAACGCTAGAAACCAGCGAAAGCAGGTCACATGATCACTGTGGTCGTACAAACTGGAGGCGTGTCATATTTTGTGTTCGAGTGTTTAAAACCTGTGGGTCATTGATGAAAGTTGTGCCCGTGGACATATCCTACGAACCACTTCGATACCAATGTAAGAATTTAAACATATAGTCATTCCATTTATTACGGTATATATATTAAGTTCTCTATTAAACCAGGCACCTGGAATATTGTTATTCGTTGCAGTGTTGGCAGCCACGGACTCAACTCTTCTAGATCTAGTCCCTAGTCTAGCCTGTGTGCCCGCCCCTTTCACAAACACAGGGATGAAGGGTGAATACTTTACATTGTTTCACGTAAAACAGCAAAGTGAGGGTATGACACGTCTGACTAACATTACTCATTGGTTGATTTGATCTAAGTCTTACCATTGTCAACTCTATTTATTAATATTGGGTAGTGATGGGATTGCGCCGTCTCTTTCACAAAGGGGGAGGCTCTAATTTCAAAACAAACTTTCCGAGAGCCCAGTCCAAGAATGGTATGAACTTATGGAACAGGCACGTTTAAGATATCCAAGAAAGTGTTGTTGGTACCTTTAAACTGTATGTATAGAAAATGCCTCCAAGTCGGCTGGCCCGGAGACTTTCAGTCCAAAAGACCCTCCAAATTCCCCATACAACGGGTCAGTCTGCCTTCTTGCAGGTGACAACAAATCGCTGTCAGAGTGTAAAGTGGTAAATACTATACTAAATCAACTTTCTTATGTGCAATCTATACATGTAATAGATTAAATAGGCTTATTTATGTTATGCAGACATGCATTAAACTTGTCAACTCGAAGAAAACCAGTTGAGACCGTTATGGTCTCAACTATAATAGGCCACCACATGATAATTTGGTCTGAATCTGCAAAATAAGTCTGATGTTGCCAAGGGAAATTCATGAGAATTACCGTACGTCCAAGTATCATAAATGAATTAGCATTACGTAGGTGCTTTGCCATGGCGAAAGGGGGGTCGTTGTGCCACCTACTTCCAGGTCGACTGGGAGAACACTAAGAAAGAACTGTATCAAGATGATAGATCTATAGCTGCTAAAAATACGCCATGAGATTTGGTTGTAGAGTAATCTCACTAGGTAAAGCTTAGTAAAATTATGGGAATACTGGATAATGCGCTTTGAAGCTAGCCTGCTGTGGACAATAAGCTTTGTGAATTGGATGATGCGCTTTGTTTACCGGAGACTATGTTCTCACACATGTGGTGAACCGCATAATAAACAATACCAAATAATTATATGCTACCTATCGTAAATCAAAATATAAACTTACCAACAGTTTTCCGCACACCTTTAGCTATCTACTGATATTTATTTAAAGTTTCTAAACCAATTCTTGATAAAGTTCTGACACAATTTAAAAAAGAAATGTAGTATCCATCAGTCACCCGCTGAAAAACCAAAGCGTACTGGTTACAAAGCATATTGTCCAGATAACGATTATGTACCATAGAAGACAAAAATAAATGGTGTATATTCAGAAGCTACAGACTGAGTGCGGTTCAGCTTTTATCTGACCTGTATCACTGTTTAATGGGGTAAAAAATATACCAGTGGTGAGACAAATAATGGCATGATGATCTACATGGAAAATATACGGTACATTCTATATAAGACCCCAAATGAATATCAGTTCCGCAGATGACATCTGTAACTGGCTCTCTTTGTACCTAGGATATTTGAAATCTTACTTTATATGCCACACATGTGTACTTCATTTCTAATCAATTCATTGAAAACTTTGCCCATAGAGCCATATATATAACAAATCTTCCCGCAGCCCTAATATGTATCTACGCACCTGCAATTCTTTCCTTCTGTCTGATTAGCGAAACATTGGAGATTTGTGTTTCAAGTGTTCTTATTTTATTTACAGGATTCAATATATCATCACAAGCCAATGGGACGGCAGGCCTACAGGTCATGACAACATATCGTTGACTTTGAGCGCAGGGCCAGGTCACTTCAAACTGAAAGTTACCGCCCCGTTCTTCAATGACCCACCGAGCCCAGGTGGCAAAGATGGACAACCATTTCCCCAACTATGGGACTACGAAGGTTTTTTAATTTTGTCAATGATGATACAAAAATGATTCTGAGAAATAGAAAACAAGATTACAGTATGAAACATTTACATGTACTCTGCACGTGGAACAGTACAGTTCCACCAACATGGATGTTTATATTGCAGCTATATTCTGTTTCACTGATGTGTGACGTGGCATCTCAGATTATAGGTTCCGTCTGCATATTTCATAAGAGATTAACTTGTAACAAATGTTTAACCTTTTTCTCTAGATGTATTCTGTAATGAAAATGTATTTGTCAAGATCTATTTGAATTTATCTCAAAGTTAACGTGTACATAGCTGTCAAAATAGGAGACCATTTTAACACATTGATTGTATGTTCATCTTGACGTTCCTTGTAGTTGTTGAAGCATTTTTCCTCGCGAAAGATGGTAAATATCTTGAAGTAGAGCTGTGTCCGTAAGTTTGATTCTTAATGATAATATATCTGGTAAAATTATGACGACCAGTCTATTAAATATTTACTTTCATATTTTCTATAATCATTTTTGAATAATCAATATACAATTTATCACTGTATACAATTGATTAATGTTAAAATAATTGTATGTGAGTGGCATATTATCTTCAATATGTTTTTTTTAAACAATCGACTTTAAATCTTCTATGCACGTATATTGATAACCCTAGTTAATGTACAAGAAGACAACAGTAGTACGCTAGAAATATCTGCGGCTATCCGAAGACACTCCATTTTAAGTAACGTTTCGGTGATTATTGTTTACACGCAGACACGGTCAACATCTCCTCCTAATGTTAGACGGAACAAGAAATTGCATCAAGGTAAATATTCTATACCACCAATTGTGAATCGTGCTGAGGTATTCACAAGTTACTTAATTGTACCTCTAATTTAAACTCATCATAAACTTGCGTAGGGCTTTACACGGTGGGGTATTTTGTCAGACTTTATTTAGTCTAGATATATCGTAATTGCAACCAGTTAAGCATTCAGCAAGAACACTACACTGTGAGAAGCCATAATAGAAAAATGTAAAGTAAAACGTCCCATTTTCAGGACGAGCTGCCGATTGACTTCAGGGCGGAGATAAGTGGCGCCACCTGGACTGGTGAGGCGGAGATACCCGCGTCCTACTTGCCACCAGGTGTCTCTGCGTTCAACGCGTACGCCATTCACGGGTCAGGAGACCAGCGGCAGTACGAGGCCCTCTACCCCGCCGCCAGAGGCGTGCACGACCAGCCAGATTTGTAAGTATTTCACAGTTATGATAACCAAACCATTCCTTTTCGCTGGAAATCCTCCATTTGAGCAACGCAAAGCAGTGATTTGTCTATGAGTATAACAAAGCCCAATCTTGTTGATAGTCACGTGAATATTATTGCACAAGGGAATCTGAACACCATTATTTCAGTTTGAATTACTCCTCACAACTTAATATTCAAAAAGAAAACCTATTCAAAATACATCCTAAATATATTCAAATTATGATGTTTTTTTGTGTTTTTTTTAAAGAATTTTATTTATCCTGGGGGATACATAGGCATGTGAACCTTTTTGAGTGGATCTCCCAAATATATATTTTTAATAATCATAATTCTTGTTCATTCATTAGGCTGCCATTATTGTCTTAACTACGGAATAGTCTGGGCCGAAATGATTATTCACATGCGTGTTCATCTTCCTCCATATTTGGAAGCTTTTTTCAGTTGGCAAACTGGTCGAGAAGCTAGTGATAACAAAAACCAACAAATAAAGAAAAAAGACAAAAGTAAATACCCCAGGCTTAGAAAATAAAAAATGTAACTGAATGGGCCATATCATATTCTAAGTTCAGACTATCTGGTATCGCTAATGGTATCTGGGTTAAAATCTGATTCGATTTAACTTTCCCATTCTACTTTTGTTTGCAGCCATCGTCTACAATACTTCCAGCCAATTGATTTTGACAAAATCCTCCCAACCAATAAAGATGCCGAACTTTCTGAAGTCTGGCGGAATGCAGCTGCGACAAAGTAAAATCACTGCTGATACACGAACTTAACTGTGATACACTGCCTTGTGCCATCTTCAATAGACTATCTTATTGAACGACCAAACGCATGCATTTACCAGTCAGAAACTTGTAACAATCCGAAATACGAAAGACTTTGAATATACATTTTATAATTACTGATTTTATTTCAATGGTATTACAGGATATGTGATAAGAATTAAAAATACAAAAGGAGACCTAAAGTAGAAATAAAAAAGTTAATCAAGTTAAAAAAGAGTAATCGTTAAGTTCGTCTGGTTTCAACTGAATGTAATTACAAGGGTCGTAGTATCTTAATGGGGAACATGCTATGACATCTAGATATTTTTTCGTATTCATCAATAAAAAACATTGTAAAACTAAATAATAGTCTTGGTACACGCCTTGTGATTTATACATTTATAAAAAGTGGTTTCTTCTTGAAAATATTTTATTATAAATCACATCCTATTGAGAGCAGGGTATTAGAAAATGCTCTTCAATAATTATTATATAGATACACGACCAGGTTGCTATATACATGTACTGTGAATAAAACGAATTGCGCAGAACCATATAGAAGTTGCTCTTATTATTATAAAGACATTCAGATGGCAGTGACATTATTCCGCCTCATATGATGCTGGTTAGCCTATACCTGTAGTCAGGTTATGACGTTTAGATCTCCATTCATGGACAAGATTTTCAGTTGAAATATTCCTCTGTGTTAGTATCGCGATGGCGTCTTATTTGCAATATCTGTCTGCCTTCATTTTCGATCGCCTACAAAAATAAAAAGCAAATTATATTAGATACTGTTAGATAATACCCCATTTGGAGGAGTTGAGACATTGCCCACACCCACTAATGCGACATACAAAAAGTTGAGCCAGAATTTGGCAATATGTTTCTTGCCTTTACCGAATTTTCTGCACGAGATTTGTTTGTACTCTCCGTATCACTAGAGGGACCGGGCGGAGGATCAGCCCATGCCGAGCCCGGAAGAACATCTGTATGTTATTGACCCTAATAAAATGCATAAAAAAACTACTGCAGGATAGACTCAAAATTGGTTAAATGTCATTATTTTTTAATATTTGCGACAGAATATGACATTTGAGGCCTTAGTGCGTGATAAAAAAATTTAAAAATCCCAAAGTATCTAGTATTAGTTGTACTTCAAATTTCTCGGTCAGATGTATTTCTTATCACTATAACAAAATCATTATTCTAGTTCTGCTAGATGCACCCTGTAAATTCTTTCAAAATACGACGCTAAAACACTTCTGTCCACAACAGATGGTACCTTGAAAATGACATTTACTCCTCAAATCCAAACCATTGCTATGCAATCTCCAGGACAACAACAGCAAAGGACTTTATCGGGGATATGATCAAGGTGGTTAAAACCATAGGTAACATGACCTTTACAGCATTGGATCACGCCATCATTTAGTTAGGTACATTTAAAGTAAGTTATTTCGTCTGTCATTGAACTAGTTTTATGTGTCGTAATGGAAGATTCTCTTGCTAGCTGCGTGAATTGTTACTCACCTGTCTAGTAGAGTTTCGTGTAGGCTACCGTCTACTCTGGCTTTCTTTAGTTCTTTCCTGCTTTCACTGTTCACCTTGAGTTTTCTATCTTGGAAACTTTGGAACTGTTTGCTGAAAAGATACAAAACACCTGACAAATAAGATGTATGTCTAGGTCTCGCTACTAATCGCTTGACCAAATCTTACATAAATATCTATACTGGTCCACTCTTCTTTGAGAACGGTATTCTAATTTTGATTTTCGTTAAAAATGAGTCAAAACTTAAAGACCATGAAACTAAATAAGATGGTAAAATGTGTAGTATTTCCTGACATAATCCAATCGATGAAATAATCAATTCAAATGACTAATACGTACACATAATGCCGCTCGACGTCCTTCATCTTCCCCTTCTCAATGTCGTCTGTCTTCAACTTCTTAATTTTCTCAGCACACGATCTGATCTATAAAGATTGGATTGTAAAACGTTACACCTACGAATAATTCACTTAAGGTGTGATGAAGTCCTGTCTAACTCTAGAACACTGTACAATCGGATGTCCACTCCACAGTTTGACGATAAAACACTTTCTCCTACCCCTCATATAAATCTCCATAGACTTAACATGGTGTAACTGTATGCCACGGTTATGGCATAAAATATTTATATGCCACCGGTGACATATGAAGTTAAAATATGTAACAGGGTAGGATAAAATCTAAACATCACTCAATTTCTTATAGTTGTTTATATGGCATTCATTGTCTTCCGCTACAGATATCACTCAGCTCCGCTTCGTGATATCTTGCTGCGAAGACAACTCCTGCCATATAAACAATCATATGAAATTTCGTGATGTTTCATGATATTATTCCATTTCTGTCGACGTTTCGGCAGGATAAGCCTTTTTCAGGGTAGGAATGAATTAGGATTGACGAGCTGACAGAAATCCTGTCTAATTTATACCAAACATACGGTCATTTAAATATAGTGACCAGAATATAAAAACATCACAAAGTAACAAAACCTAAACTCGCTGGTCTGAATGGGATAAAAATTGAAAAAAAGGTCTTGTAACGTTTGGCGACCTCAGTAGGATAATCAGAAAATCTGGTTTGATAGATAGATCAGGCCGTGAGATTGATAACGATATATAGGATTAATTACGAATAATTTGCTTTTACGTTTTGTCGTCGACGATTGAATAAACACTTATCAACTCAGAGGAATAATTTGTAATTAGATTGAATTAGATAAAATCTCTCCTCGCCTTTTCATAAACTCTCTATACTTCATCCATCGTCGTCAATTATCAAGGTGCTTATTGTACCCATTTGAACTGGAACCATGCAAATTATCCTGGATGACAGGAACAATATGTATCGGTTGTTGATCACACAATAATTTACTCACATTAATATATTCTAGGTCGCCAGCAGTTTTGCTTGCACAAACTATTGCGTCTCCATCCGCTGACATAAAACAGTTGTTGCAGCCAAGTAAAGCTGTCTTTCCCTAAAATGAAATATGATTGATTAGTAATATATATGTCCATACATTCCCAGTGATAGCGATTGGGGTTCCAGATAACATGCACACCCAAACAAATTATTTTAAGATTTAGGTTTATGCCACAATCGTGGAACGTGATGACTCAACCATGAAATATATCCGGGTGATTTTAGGTCACTTAAATAAATAAAACATAATCTAAACGTTCGTGAAATTTTATGTTCAGCCCTTAGTTTTCATGAAACATTAGCTGGATGAGAATTTAGTTCGTACCTGTACCACAGCTGTTGTATTACATACTTTGCAAACCCAAATTATAAGAGCTTTCCTGAAACTTACATCCTGGAAGACGGGTTCAAATTGTTCCCTGCTGCCAATGGCGTCGGATCGACCAAACACTTGACCATTCGACTCGACACTTAAATATTTGTCGTAGCCCGACTTCAGCGCCACTTTAGTGTCATTTACCCGAATCGCTGTCAGGATCTCTGTAGGATCAGGACCTTCCCCTGAAAGCCATAAAAGTCCATAGTTTTGATTGGATATAAAAATTGTATCATACAAAGGAAGGCAACGTTGATTTTGTTAATGGTATTTTCTTATTGAGAAGCACAAATATGTAACATGGCTTAAGGATGATTCCGTATATCACACAGGGGCATTTTCCTATAACTTTGGCGTTCTACAGGGAACAAATTTTAGTTTTATACAATTCAGAAGAGTTTAAAATAAAGGTGTTCAATGACTAGAAACAAAGTAAGAATACCGATTGGTCGCGATGGTCCCTTCACCATTTTGCCGTTGTCCTGAGATTGTATGTAACACATCTCAGTCATTTCAACGGCCACAGGTCCAGTTATTTCTGCGAACCGGTCTGCAGCCCACCAACCACCTATAGGATATTAAAAGAAACAATACTTCAAGAATATGCGGGTTTCATCAACTTGGGCAAAATGTGCTCATCTGTGATCATATTGTTGGTCACAAAGAAACTCAGACAGTAAAAGCATTACTTTAGAAAATAATTAGTGAATGGAGATATCTCTATTTTCTAGCAAGTTTTTCCGTGCCAATAAACTCGACTTAGAAGTTGGTTAAGGGAAAATGGGAAAACTGCTACCCATTCTCTTGTTACTGACTTATTGGTCATTCTAGGTTCTAGAATATTGATTCCCAGCGCCGCAAAAATAGATCCTCACAACAAAGATGTCATAATGTCGCGACCTCATTTTGTGAATTGATTTTTGTATCACTGGCTATAAACCGATGCTTAAGTACTGCCTTCACCATGCGGATTTTCTTTATCATTGTTCATAGATGTATAATAAGAAAAGAACAACTTGCCATGTTTTGAGGTTTCCGGATCTTGATCTGCATTATCACCAGCTTCATGTTCCCGCTTCCTTTTGTGCTTCTTGTGTTTTTTGCTGGAATATCAATTGCGTTTCAATACCGCTAACATTATACATAAACATAGATCTAAATATGTTATTTACTGATAAGAAATGGCAGAGCTATGTAAGGTAACAGGGCTTCTGAATACATACCTAAAAAATAGGTGGTGAAATTTTCGATAGGATTATCTTAATGTCGGAATATCCATAAGTTCATAACGACAACAATTTATAAATTTCCGAACTCCCGCTTGAGCATCCGACTTGATTACTAACAAAATTTATGACATTGACAGTAATGTTCAACGTCGTCACGATCTGTATTGCTCTATAGCATACCGCTTGGTCTTTGGGATATGTAGTCAGATTAACCACGATCCTAATAGGCACTGATCATGGCCAGAGCAGGAGCAGGTAAATCGCATCAATTCTTAAAAATGCTCGTCTACGTTTGTGAATGTGGAATCTGGGTGAGCGATATTAGATTATTTTGCTTACCTCTTGAGTTTGTCGCCTTTTAACTTTAACTTCCCGGCTTTAACCAAAGAATACGAATCTGCCATGTTATTATATATCGTGTGTTCTGTAATATATTCCTCTTGTGACTTAATTTCCGAAAAGGTTAAGCTAAAACAATCTCAATTACGTTACGAGTCGACAGAAGAAAGGGCAAACAACATAGGATGCTGGTTCTCGGATCATCCGCTAGTAAAATCTTCAGAAGTGGGGTACCAGCCAAATATTGCCGCTCTCCAAGCAGCACCTTTGGGCTCGACATGACTATGTAGAGAGCAAGACCTCTGCATGAAGTCGAATACACCTCAGCGCTCTCTAAACAGATTCCATCAGGTGTCAAGCTTGGATTTAATGCGGCCAAACCTGTGCAACCTCTGCAGGGAGAGTTAAGGACGGAGTGCTGACAGCTGACAAGAGAGGGGCCTCTGAGATCAAAACAAACAAGATTTACTGATATGAGCATGGAAGAAGCCCATGTTGACGTGACCGATAGGAGAATCAGTGTTCTCAAGGTAGGGAGCGCATGTATTCATACTATTCGTTCATCAATCAGTACGAGACACATCTACTAAGTGGAATTTGTAAACAGATTGCAAGTGTACCCTGGATCTAGTATGAGTACGGTACTATGACTGAGGCTTGGTCCAAATCAGTACGGTAATGCCACAGTGCTCAGAAAGTCAAGTACACATTGGTTTACTGTTTGATAATGATAGACCAAGTCCTCGATTTCTAACAGAGGTTTGCTTCAGTGATAAAGCAGTCCACCTACTCATAGACATATCGGTAGGAGGCAGATCGGAAAGGAACCGGCTCATCTCGACCGCAGTCGATGTACATGTGCCAATACTGTTTGATAACCCTGGATGGCCTTACTACTCGCCGCAAATTTGTCGTGTCGCAGGCCCAAACTAGTAGCTAGGGCACGGTACTCAAAATAAAAGCGGCGATGTGGATATATTTCCCATGTAGATCTAGTCCTTGTATAATTATTTTAGGCTAATACCGGTATCTATATTTCGGATATTGCTAACTATACACAATTCAGTCTGTTCAAGTTTTAGAATAACATGCATAATACTACTTTATTATGTAGGTCTATAAATTTATAAGCAATTATAGCAAATAGAAGAAGATTAAGGAAAAGAAAAACGACCTAAAACAAATACAGTCTTTGTTTGAAAAAAATGCAATTGAGTCATTTTAAAATTGATATTCCAGGTAGGCCTTAGGGCCTACTAGATCTAGAATCTTTGTAAATTTAATCGTACATGAAAATTACCCTCTCCTTTGCTGCATTCTAACGTGATTGGTCAGAAATCGATACTATATTTCTAAAGCGGTCATTGTCATTATTGCAATACCTATTAAAGTTAGACATCTACCCAGTTAACCTGCAGATTACGCCTAGCTCCTATAAACAAGTATATATAACAGCGGTTGCAAGGTACGGTATATAAAAAGAAATGTCACATTTGTTGGTCTTATTTTTCATACCAAAAGTAAACCCAAGATATGTATTGAAGGGTCCGGGAATTCTCTTTGCTATACTTGTCCATGTCTGGATTTTAGATTTACTCATTGTCAATATGAGATTACGAGGCGCAGTACTTCTACCTGTTAGTGCTGTAAGTATAACAGCAGGACATCGTAGAAAATCTCTTTAACCACAAAACGAAATGATGATTTTAAGTAGGGGGGCCTACTCTAAATAAACAAAAGAAAAACACATATCTAACACCCGTTAGATAGACAGAATGGTTTTATGTAGCCCAATATTGAACTGTGTGGTTCTTCCAAAATTTGACGAAAACTTTTAATTTTTTTCCATCTAGATCACGATGCAAAGACATCCGTCCAGCGTTGAAGGAAAGGGATCTATTTATACTAACATCTGTTACCGGACTTATTATGGTCAAGTCTCCCAGTGGACCTGTCTCGAAAGATATATAACATTGATATTATTCAAGATATTTTGAAAGTAGGCCCTACTGACAATGTTGTGTGTCTATCATTTAAAGCTATTATATTTTTCATTTCAAGTTGCATATCGATGTCTGGTCTGGTAGTATTGCCACATGCATTGGCTTCAGGGGTGCCTCCTGATATCGACGTCAATAGCAGTTGACATAAATACACCATGGGCAAACAATTATTGTGATATACTACTATCATAAGATAAGAATGATAAACCTGACAAAAATCCACAATTATATACTACTTAAATTTAACAAAACACAAAATTCGTACAGATGAGTTGCGTGGAGTACGGTTAGTTCTGATGAAAAGAGAGGAATCCGCTCATAATCATAGAATACAATGTTTAAACTGATAAAAGTTGCCACCAAAACCCTCGCATGTGATTTGTGGGTGCCTATTGTGGTGCCGTCTGGTGTTAACGAATCTCACAACATGACATATTCATACATACCAGATCGTTTTAATGATGGTTGTATTGACCATAGAGGTGGGGAAATGATACAGAATGGAAAAACTGGCATGATCAGGGCATAATTGTAATGTACCATATATAAATATGGCGACACCTTTCTTATTTCATGGCGGATTTTGAAAAGTGATGCACTAATGCATTAGAAAAATGCTTGATAAATATCCAGACGCCTGGAACTCTCATGTTCATGGGAATAAATCAGAGAGTATACGAACCATAGTTACTACAAATTAAACTGCGTGATCAAGCCGAGCGCATGCAGTCGCTCCCGACTCTAGAGATTTTTATGAGTTGCAGAGGTGATTGTAGAATACCGCCGCAGAAGTGTAAGGCGTGCAGGTGGGAGACTCTCTGGTGCGAGAACTAGTCCCAGGCAAATCTACTGGCACTCTCCTCCCAGATCTTTCGCGGCGCTATCGCATGCTTAATCTCTGCCCCAACCCAAAGCTGGTTCCCTGGGTATCCACTAAAGACAGGGGAGACCAGCGAACATTTCAGATTCATAACAAGGCAACTGTCAAACAACTCGCATACATGAGTATAGAAATATGGGAATTGTGAAAGGAGTTTCACAGACAATCCGGCTGTTTCCTTTTCAGACTTAAACGATTTTATAATGGGAATTCACAGTTGATTAGACTGCCCCTTCAGAGGAGCACATGAACATTGTTGAAAATACAAAGCCTGCAGCACATGAGGTGCTTTCCACTGTAGAAAGTAATCCCAGAGACTGTGTCTGGTTTGAAATAAATAATAACAGAAATGAGAGTATTTTATTCACCATATAAATATCTTCTTCTCTATTTACAAGTAGAACACAAAATACCCCCAAAAGCCCTCAGAATTTAGTATACTTAAAAAAACTGGCATATGGGCCAGATTTGGGCCCAAACAGGCAGGTTGGGGCAGAGATACGAGCGACCGCAGGAAGTAGAGCGCAGGATCTCTGTTGGGAGAGTGATCTACTGGGAGTCTGGGCATCTTTGTGGGTCGCACGCTGAACCAACTACGGGCCGCTACTAAAGCACGGGTGCAACTGTTGTCCTGACTCCAGTGCTTGGCCACGAAGGATATAAATATACACATTGATCCAAGTTTAACTGGGAATGCGCCGATCGGTCGCCAACTCCTCTTTAACCTCAGCTCTGATAGTCTGCATTCTCTTAATAACAGTTGTCTTCGATGGAAACTAGTAGCGCTAGAGCACCATCTTCTTTGCCCTATATATTCTACCACTTTGAACAGCATAAAAAGCGTAGGGAAATCCCAAAGTGTTGTCGGGAAGGGGGGGGGGACTCGTGATCTGGGATGGGACTTTGTCTCCTCTCTAATATTCGTATACACTGTGTTTCTATGTTGGGGAGGGGGCGGGGGGTTGGCAGGGGGAGCGGCTGGGTTAGGAATCGGTGAGGGTAGCTGCGCGGGTGGCTGTGAGGGTGGTGGCCGCATTCACACGTGTTTAGGGGGAGGGCTTCCCACTGAGACCACCTTATACTCTACCAACAGGGAACATGGCCCGAAATTGCGAAATCGGTAATGGGAAAGATGATTTTAGGAGTCAACTATAAGTTTGAACAGGACCATTATATACTGGAGCTAGACTGACCTCACATAGAAATGGTGTTTTAGAGTAAAATCTATTAGAAAAACCGTAAAAAAAACCCAACATAATGCACGGCTTATTATGAGTAATTAGGTTTTATAAAGGTTTTATGAAATAAATTGGTAATATTAGGAAACGTCCTTACTGTGGACGAAACGGTTCCTGTTTGAGGTCAGTCATCGATTTCGTACTGCCTCGTCCACAGTCAGGACGTTTGCTTATTATCATATGCCTTAAATCGATTAAAAACGACAATTTAATGACTCTTTAAGTCACACTCACAGCGGGCACGAACAGTATTATTACTGCACCCCTAGCAGCGGGCAGTATTTCATAGACATTCGCACAGAAGTATATAACAATATAAGATTGCATTTTTCATATGATACAGACTTGCATGGATAATGGAAAATGAAATATGCTACTAGTAGTGTCTCCAAGTGACAGAGATCGGAACTATTGGATAGTGGTGTAAATACAACAGAATCAGGCGTATATATGAATCAGGCTTATATATATGAATCAGGCACCTACAGATGAGGCGTACACACATGGGGAATAGGACGACCTTGTATACGCAAAAGCATAGCTATATACGCCGGGTGCATTCATATGTAAAATGGTGGTGTTCATGCAGTGTTATATTTAAGTGATTGATGGTATACTTATCTCTTGTTTCTGGGGTTGTGGCATGTTTATATGTCTATATCCTCTAGGGTTTATGTTATGTGGTAATCAGAGTGAGACCTACGATCATCCTGTATCACACTGCAATCCTTGATGTGAGGAGAATGTATAAATCAACCAGCTTGTGTTTGCAACTGACTGTTTATATCATACAGTAAAACCCCGCTTCCGGCACACCCCGCTTAAGCGGGCACCCTGCTTAGGGGCCTATTTGCTCGGAACGGAAATTTCCCTTACATTAAGAGTTAATTTTAACCCCGCTTCAGGGACACATCGCTTAAGCCCATAAGACACCGACATTTTTTCCCGATTCATCCCGACCATCGCCTCGGCGAGAGTCGGGAATAAAATGTCGATGTCTTATACCTATAAGACACCGACACGATGACTCTTCCCGACGACACCTCCTGCCTTTATAACCTCGTAAAACAACCCCATTGAGATCAAAGAGAGCGGCCGGGTGCCGGGCCCGGCTGGGCCCCGGGCCGGGTGATAAGTATATATAGGCAATAATGAAAAGTTTAATAACTTCTGGTCTATTTAAAATATCCGAAAACGGTTTTCAGATCTATGATCGCTTGTTTCTCCCCTACACATCGATATAAGACACATCGATATAAGACACTTGTAAATCGGGTCGGTGAAGTGCGTACACCGACCCGATTGATGCAGATTGTCACAGACCCGACGGATCCGTCGGGCAAAGGTAGAATCGGGCACATCGGTCGGGTCGGTGTCTTATAGGCTTGAAGGGAGACCCTGATTAAGGGTTATATCGGTACGAAATGCTTCTTAACCCCAGTTAAGGGGGCACTCTGGTTGAGAACCTTATCATATTTGAGGGGACATTGTGGAGACAGCACTCTGGATCATCTGTGGTGTGTTTTTGGCACATGAACTGGTGTATAAACAATCAGACAAAAGACGATGGCATTCGTATGCCTCTGTTGGTGACCCGGGCAGCCGCAAACCGCCTTGCTGATGCCTTATCTTTTAAATTTTCCCAGTCCATACCTGTAATCTTCTCATTATACTGCCGAATGATGGCTGGAGAGGGGAGTAGCATGGGCTCATGTACCCTCCCTCCTTTCTTATGCCCCTGTATCTATGTACCTTAGAATTGCAGTTTGATCAATGTAGGATACATTCTCATTGAACAGTAGCGTAAAGTTAGATTTGCTAGAGAAAAGAATAAAGCAAATGATAGTCGATAGTCTCGACCATTGAAATCTGTGTTTATAAAACAAAAAAGTGAGAAATAAAAATATCAATGATACAAGAAAGGTCTGGAACAGTCCACACACGAGAGAGGTGATTCCCAACATGGTTGAAATCCCTTGTATATTGTCAGACCATCTGGAGACTGTACGGACCTGCTGTCTCATCTCCCTTCTTGTGTCCGTGTGTTATTGGCTTCATTGGTCAACTGATTATTCAGTAATGAATATGTATTGTTTTGATGTACGCAGTATATACTACCATTGTTCTCATGCCAAGCATGTCCCAGGCACTACATTTTTACGCAATTTACCGACTAGATTTTATTAGCCTTTCGGTGGCCATCGGTCATGACATACATGTAAGATATGATCGATTTTTCCTAATTTTAAGCTTGTGATGTACATTGTACGCACTTTCACCGACTGTAGCCAATCCCCAATGGGTCACTAACCAGCATAGGCGGATATCAAGGTGTCTGATATACAAGTATCATATACCCCTTTTGTGGGGGGAGAGAAAGGCGCTAATGGATTTGAGATCCGCTTCCCGGTGATTTGATTAGATCAAAAAGTTAGTAAACATAATATTTTCTATGAAGACCCGACACCTGCCCTACAGCCGGCGGCACTCTCTGATGGGTGAGATTGAATGCACACTTATTAGATGATGTCTGCCCATTCTTACCTAAGAATATCTGTCCGTTCGTACCTCAGGCTAAATAGAGATATGGCGGCTGGTCACATGATATATAACCGATGCAATCCCAACAAAAAGATGTGATAATATATGTACGGATCTCGCGATGTTTTTATAAAGGAAGGGGTGGGGCGGGATGGGGTGGAGGGGGGGGGGGGGTGTAGTGGTTATCACACCACTCCCACTTTTGGAACCGTGTGGTATTCCATTGTCTTCACACAGGTCTGAGAATACACAGGTATTCTTAGCGCGAGGGCAATAGAAACAAACAATCAAACACCACCTCGAAGGCTTCTATACGCGGGTCGATTATTCCTTCTGGACAATAACTTAAGCCATATACATATATCCAACATGTCTTACATATATATCTACGTCAGCGCTATTAATTACATGTACAAGTGTATATATAATGGAGACCAGATTAGACGGAGGAAGAGATCAATGACTATTCCACTCTCTATAATGGTGACTAGGTATGTATTATAAGTAGGCGCATTTATTGATCGTCTAAGCGTCATAATCAATACCCTCTGTCCCTTATAGCAGTCAATATGAATGAGTATTACGTTTTGTAACCATGTCCTGACCCCTCGCCTTGACCCCTGTATCTGCCCTCTCCTGTGAGGACAAATCTGACGCGGGGAGATGAGTGGGGACACAAACAGATGTGGCAGTGACGTGGTGTGACCGGGGTTAGTGCACTGTACTGTGACTGGCACCGGCGTGTGCAGAGTGGTGTGACTCTGGGGTAATCTTCACCAATTAGGCGTGACACTATTACCCCACGCCCTGCACCAATGGTTTTACTGGAGGAGACTGGACGTATATAGACACCAACAATGGAGGCTGAATGGAGGATGGGATACCAATGCCTGCTGTGGTGTTACAACCATCATGTAGTGACTATATATTGACCCTTTGCAGCTGGTGGAGATACTGCACGTATCCGATTAGGAAGGAATGCTTGGAGAGTAACGCCCACTGTACCAGTGTGTGTGAATAAGGCGTTTTACCAAAGGTCATGTGCACTCAAGTCTTGAAGGGTGCATTCTGAGACTGCCCTGGACCTTTCAGGCGTCTTCAGGCACAAAAAGAACTTACATGTCAAAAAGATCCTGTAACATAGATAACTCATCTAATTGGCACAATCACGCACAATTAAGCCGCCAATCATGTGCGGAGTACATAGGAAAGCCACCCGTGGAACACACAAATACATTCGAATATGGTTGGTTGTTATGGATATTGTCCAAACCAATTAATCATCTTAATTGTTCAGATAACTCATAGTTATCCCATCCACCAGACGTTTTAATTTACATGTTGACTATCAATTATTGGCATCACGGACCTATATATCTCAGTCTGGTATAATATGGTTCTGAAATGTGAACACCCGTTAATCAATCCAGTGTTACACCATACATGGAGGTACACAAGGTCACGCTGAGAATCTAGTCCATACAGCACAGGTCCCATACCTGCGTAAAATACAGAATTCAAACAAAGTATCCTAACCCTAACCCCACGTCCTTTGCCCCCAGCCCTCATCCCCGCGGACCCCCGGCAGCTGGGTGAGCTCCGCAGATGGCCACACTCCCTTTCACGGCCCAGGTGCCTCCTGATTGGTCGATGGGAGCCCACGTGACTTAAATTTGACAGTCTCATAATATTTACACCGCGTGGGGGCGCGCAACACAAAGAACGCGCGCCACGCGTCGTAGTCCACGCGGAGGTGGGAGTGATAACGGGGGACAGACGGAGAACCCTGATCAGACGAGGGCAGTTAGCGCGCAGACGACGCCCGCGGAGTACGTCCTCCCTCCTTCACCATGTACGAGTTGTACGTCAGGGGCCGGCAGTACGAGCACGTGTATGACGAGTTGTCTCTTAACATGGACAACGAGGTAGGTGTACTGATTCTCTACATTGTGGCAGCTGGGTGAAGTGAACCGTGCTCTACCAGAGTGTGATTGGTTTCCTAGTGACAAAAATTGTGGTCGAGTCCCCTTTGTTCATTGGTTTCTCTGACCTTTAACACTCACCTCCCCCCTCTGTCATTGACTATGGCACAACATATCGACTGGTTTCTCTTTACGTATTTTCCATGTGATGTTTTAAAATACTGTGGATATCAATGATTTTATTTGCAATTGTTGATAATATTTATGCCTGCAAAATCTAAGGTGAAGTTAGATATGGATACATTTATTATTCCAAAAACAAATGATATAATTACATTTTTTCATACTGTTATTCATGCAAATCCACCATATATAGACTTTTGAGAGGAACTTGATTACAGTAAAATATAAATATCATAGTATCACAATGATTCATTTGCATACCGTGTTTGAGGATACACCATAATTCTGTGTACAAACATCCGTATTACATCAGCATATAATTCCTAATGGTAATTGTTCATGTCCGCCACCAAGGCGGACATTACAAGCTGGTGTATATGATATGTCTATAGTGCGAAATGCTATATACATGTACTGTTTCCGATTCAGTCAAGCGTGGCAGGTTGCCATCTCTGCTGTCCACACGCAGTGTCAGACATGTATAATGGTAAGATACAGGCACAAAACACACCCTGGCCTTTTATGGATGTTTTACCAGAAACTTCACTTGTGCAGCCAACACGTTGTTGGTGTTGTCAGCCTAGCCACATGAAATACAGAAGTTGGGAAAAAATATTTTGAATTTGGATACAAACCAGCTGTGCTCAGTTGTCACTCGCACATTGGGATAAACGTTTGGCTATGTATTAGTGAGAGGAGTCATTTACCCATTTCTGGGTGCACCTGCGTGCTACATTTATCTATGACACACTGAGCAACTGGCATATAAGTTTTAAAAAAATAAGGAAAGAAAACCCCAAACCTCTGTTTTGAATCCGAAGTGCGGGTCCACATTGAAAAGCTAGATAGAAGCATGCAATCTCTCGGCCACATAAAAAGTCAACATCCATATGGCCCATTGAATATTGATACTTTCCTGTTTCTTTATCAATTTTATAAACTTCCCTCTCCGTCTGCTGCGCTCAGTACAGATGTACAATTCTACTCTATTGTGTACATATGTAAATGTATTCAGATTAAGGTATAGGGTGGGAGATGGTGGCAGGGCTGAGAGTTTCCAAAAACAGTTAGTAGTTAACCTGACACGATTATTCGCTTTGCTTTGAGCATTCATGTGTCAGCGTTGATATAGAGCGGGTTGCGTCTGCAACACGGTGCTGGAGGGGGGAGGGGGTGGGGTTAACGCCCGCGATACAGTCTGCTCACGTGAACCCGACCTAACATTACCAACGTGACGATGACTCTATAGCTTACTATTGATACAAATACCTCTTCATTCCTTGCTGCCATCGTCATGTCAATTTCATAAAGGAAGCTAATACAGAACCAAATCATTATGGGTTTATCTATTCAGTCATTTATGATGTCTATTTCTAAAGGTACGAAAAGTATCTACATCTCAAAATATATGGATGGGTGGTATTAAGTGAAAATTATTTTGAAGGTTTACTAATGTTCTAACTTATTTGGAAGCGTCTCCGTATATTGAATAAGGTATATTTACCTAGTTGATAGACGAAATAGCAAAATGGTATTGATTAAAATCGTGAAGTCACTAACATGAATCATGATCGATTTTCCTTATAGGGAAATCTAGGCATTTCAGTAGTTCTTTCCACACAATTTATGTGATTTATATGTGGCTTAGAGGTTAGGTTTTACCACTTGGAACTCTCCACAGCGGGTTGCCACTAGGCCAGCTGGCCGTTACCCTCGTTTCCGAGGAGATATCTTCACCCTAGTTACCAAGGAGACACAGACGCTATAGCTAAATACAGCGTAGTTTAAAGATTGACATATCCCAAGAGGAGAGAACCTACTTCTTAGCTGGCACTGTGCCAACGTTATCGGGACTCATTCCGGGCTGACAAAAGGTTCTGCGCAGACGCTTTATGGAGAAACTGTTCAGCTAGACCTTTCTTCCTCTTTGCTACAAATAATTCTTGGTGAATTGTGCCGTATTATTGGTTATTTGCCTTGGACGCCACGAGCTCCATCTTTGGAAGGAGAAGGGTTAAGGCGCAGTGTGTTTTCAGCGCATCATGTTGAAGTTTTGTCTCCATCAAGGTGCTGTAAGTATCTTGTTCGTATCCATATCTAGTCCGTGTAACCATGCTACGTAGATAGCTTTTACCCCTTGGACAAGTTTGGATTCGTTCTACATAGTTGTGCACCTATGTCAACCAGCTATGATTATACAATAATTTCTATAAATAATTAGCACATTTTTGTGAGGCATATCCATGCACAGCAAACGAAGCCATTATTCTATTTAGGGAACAGGGGTTATATGCACCTGGGTTGCAAATATTTGTGATCAGATAAAGGAACATTGGTTTTGAGGGACAACATCTTGAAGTAGTATGATAGAATAAGGGTAAACGAGGGTCTTTCTACCACCTATCACTCAGGACAACCGAGAGAGAAAAATACAATACCCCAAAATGCCCCAAATATTTTCAGAAACATGATTTATCAAAAATTGGGTGATGGAAAATGATTAATTTGCCTAACTATGAGTAATCATGCCAAACTTTCGAGCATAGCATGAACCTAATTTAATGCACGCCTGGTTGCTGTTGTATTTTGAATCAACCAGTACAATTTGTGGTACTGTTGTGAAGTAGGTAACATACTGCCGTGTGACTAGGTTTTGCCATCGTAGTGATTTTCTTTCTCTTAAAGGTGTATATATGCACTATTGCGCTAATGTGAGAAATATGGCCCTTTGTTCTAAAAATCATATCATCTAAAATGATATAAATTTAGTTTATACAGCAGATAACTCCAGTGCTTAGCTAATATTTACCAAATAACAAGGGTACGACAGCGTGTGTAAACTCAGCCGGGCAAGAGTGTACATTGAGCTAGGTTTAACATGAATCAAAGTATGTTTACGTTCTTTAAGTCCAAACAGGCACAGATGCGGCGACCCCCTCAGGTGAGGTCCCATCTATCATGTCTGGAGACGCATCACGTGCCCGCACGTGCAGGCCACGTGGCCTTGTCATCACGACATACGTCAGCGTCTAGATGATGTTGACTCGTACCATAGGTAGCAGCACGTGGCCTACACTGGATTCCTGCGATCTCTTCTAATGTAGTTTAAGAAGAGCGCGGAGAACCGACAAGCGGCCAGTGCGTGCTTGACGCTACTCAGAGGACTTGCTGTGTGATGTGACAGGTCAAAGATGCAACAGCTGCGTCTCTTAGCCGGCAACTTCCGGTTTCTTGTCCTGTAGAAATCTCTGAGAGCAACTCTAATCTCAAAAAACACGCTGTGTCTGCTCCAGTGACCGACTTGCAGTACATGGACGCCTCTGTCTTTGTCCGTCACTGAGAATGTGTATCAGTGTGAGGCATTGCTACTATCAGTGTTTTAGTCCACTTGACCTCCACTTGATTGACTGAGAAAACATGTATACACAGCATGAGCTTGGTAAAAACGCTTTCAAATGGTCTTCGGTAATCGGTCCCTGCGGGTGTGTGTGTTAAAAAATCAACGAAAATTGGGGGGGGGGGGGGGGGGGAAATATTGATTGTATACATTTATTACCATCATTCAAATCCCACCTGGTCATACCTTTTCAACTTAGTTGAGAAGTTATCTCAGAATCGCAAACCTAAATTCACATTTTTGTAACATGGGCTCATATGAATGTATCTGATGCATAGAATCATCTGGGAATGGAAATTATGTCTCACAATTGTCATGTTTCAGAGGTGTTAACTTAAGTATTAGTGTTGTTTAACTGATATCTCTTTATGGCAACGAACAGGTGTCATTTCTGATTTACAAAACTGGAAGAAACGATACATCAGGACGTAGAGTGATGCAAAAGACCCCTGGGTGGCCAGCAATAAGTTTTCCATGTGGTAAGAAAGAAGGTGGGAACTGAGTCCATATACCATGATCATTTAACCATGTGCTTCGCCACTACTTCCTGTTTCTATTTACTGGGCTTGGCCTGTTCCTAGAATTAATTTTGTGAACTTGTCAGTCTCAGATTAGGCTTCCCTCTTGACGGGAAATGCCTGTTTTGAGTAATCATAGGTCTTACCATATATATCTAACTCTAATGAATGGCTGTATTAGATACCATTCTAGATACACTATTTGGTAGTATAAATATGCCCTTTTGAATAGCTAAGATCATTATCTTTTTGTCGAGAAATCCCACTCCTGAGTTTTGGAACCTACCTCTGACCTTTCTAGAATACTCTCTATATAACTTTGGCAACTCGTAGCTCAAACTTAACGCATACATCGTCTCTGTGTGAAATGATCTTTGTAACTTTTGAGCTTTCCCGGATAACACACATTAACGTTATCCTTGTCACTGGCGTTATTTCAGCCATACATGAAAAAGACGGGTTTGTCGTAGGTAATGCCTATTCTTTACAAAGGGCCAGTTGGATTTGCTAATGGATGCAAACTGTCAACAATAAATCGGCGTTGTTTTGGTAGGCTGGAAACTTTGGGGTCAGTTTAGATTTTCGGATACAAACTGGTCTTTTGTTAGGCTCTCTTATGTTTACAGTTATATAGCGAACAGCCAGTTTAGACAAGGCGGAACTCTTGCTAAGAGGAACATACAGTTTATTGTGGGAGGTCTTTTACTTGTCATTTCTCACACGTTACCTATAACAACGACTGTGTGTCGGAATGGTAAAATTAACCCTTTAGTCTCTAGCTCTTTTTACAAATGATATTTTCACTGAAATACGTCATGAAATTGAATACTCTTTAATCTTAACTGTTTACTAGGTTTTCCTCCATTATCATCCAGGGGTGTTACGATGCCTGCTATGGCTACCTTCGCTGTGTCCAAAAGTTTAAAAAGTACTTCGATTTTTTTATGTGGTACTACATTTCCTTGCTAGGTTTAGAACCTGGAGTGTTCTTCCTTTGTGCAGTGCCTAGAGTTCACTGTTGCACAAGTTACGAGTTAACTTCACTACTTCTATACTCGTATTCTTAAGAATGCGTTGTCTGGTGTTGTTTTGTTTTACCCAACACCAACTTTATAAGTTGGTATAAGTTGAAAATCTCCACACACCATCAATTAAAAATATTGCACCGATGGGTACTAGGAGTGGGGAGTTAGGTCAGTGGTTAAAGCACTGGACTAGTAATCCCAAGGTTTTGGGTTCCAGTCCCACTACAGCCACTCTTCATCATTTTCAGATGTGGTAGATGTACTTCTATATCAAATCTTTCTCATATCATGTATATGTAGTGTGGGAAGTAAAAGAACTTTCACCTCAGCAAATGTATAGGGGTGAGATTTCTACCTAAATTCATCACATAGATTCTATCACCACCCTTGTGGTGGGGTGGAAAAGAACCCTGAGAAAGTCTGGTAAGAACCTGTAATGGTTGACTGGACGTTATATCAAACCAACCAACCAACCAAATATGATGGGTGCTGAGGGAAAATGCCCTCCTAAGCTAATGGCTGCTACGTCTTTCCACAATTTATATACATATTTTGCCGCCAGAATTTCTAAACTTTACTTGGAAACAGGAATCTAGGATTGATTACCGGTGCTATACACTCGCAGGCTTATATGGTAGATAATGTAGTGTGGTGACTGACTGTATTTGTAGGGAAGTAGGCCTACTAAGTCCATATTGCAAAGGTCAACTCATGAAAGATTCATATTAATGTCAGATCCGTCCTGCGTTGAAGGTGAACAATGTTTACAATATAAACCATTAATAACGTGTATAATGAGGACAAATGTGACAGATAATCCATTGACATGATACAGTAGAATTCAATGAAAATAGGACAAGGCAATTATAGCCTGTATGTATTGCAACATTCTATTAACTTAAATTGAACTGAATGAAAGACACGAACGGTCTGAATAGAGGAAGGATAAAAGGAAGAATGGACCGTGTTTGTGGATAATCTACCTCAGCATTGGGCCAACTAGTAGTCATCAAAAGGGCATGAATTTGTCTGACGATTGTACACGTGAGCCAATCTAATTATGCACCAATGGACACTGTGACATTTCCATAGGGTTATTAGCAAAATGCTTTATCCTCACGCTAAAAATTGGTACTCTCTAAATGAAATAAAGAGGACTGGCTGGTGCTGGGCATGTTGTCGGGCAGTACTTGATCCTGGCACTGACTTGAATGACCAATAAACGTAGAGACCTGGCAGGCTTAGAGTTGGAAAGATTCCATAAAAAACATTTTGACTCGTCTGCATCCCTGGTCGGTATAGTTCTCCATACCTCGTGATATCATTTGGCATAGTGCAGACATGAATATTTTACCTGCTGCTTATCCTTATCTCTTGGTGCCTGCTGCTTATCCATATCTCCTATATCTATGCTTGCAAGTGCAAACATCAAAATAAAATAGGGATCTATAATTATTACTGCAATAAATAGGATATATGGTGTAAGGCACCTGTGTATTGAATTGTATCAATGTCTGGTTGCCTATGCCGGGAATAAAAGGGTGTTTCTTTGTTGTGGCAGATTGCACTGCTAACACAATAAATGCCTCTAAATTGCAGTGACATCGATCTGTTGTGGGTGGTAGGGTGTTGTCCATTGAAAGTCATATATCAGATTTCGTAGAGTACTACACTATGTAAAGTGATGAATAGGACAACACTTCACCAGCTTATTTGTAACATATCCTATATCCAAGAGTTACGATTACTTGTTAGAATAGAACAAACCACAAAGGAAGTGTTGGCATATGTGTCATATCAGTGTCATTCTGTTTTGTTTTCAAAGTTCTATTTATCTATAATAAGGCATTCCTTTTTCTCGCCTTGTAATTATCTTCGCCCATGTCCACGAAACGGTGGCAGGTCTACATACTACCCAACACCTTACACATTCTCTCAAGTTTCACACGGCGGCCTTCCCAACATTTAAAGTTCATATAGAACCTGATTATATCCGGATCTGATTCGATGGTCACAGGACTCTCCATATGGTCTTAGAGTAGTATCCTGAAGAAAAAGAGAGAAACCATCATATAAGAGTTTAATGAACCAGTTTAATACGACAACGGCTTCCTATTCACAGCATGCTGTTTCTCGAACCTCAAAATATCAGGAAAAAGTTTCCTTTATCAATGAATATGAAATCTTCTAATGTGGGCTTTTAAAAGTCACCCAAAGTAGTGGAGAACCATCTCAGGTATTGTAGCAAGTCTGAAGAACATCACAGTGACGCTTGGGTCAATTATGCTCTATACTTCAACTCACTTCTGGTTTTGCCCCGAGTGTCTTTGTCCGTGATACATACCCCTACTGGGTTTCTTTCGCGGTCAAGTTGCACCTGCTCACCAAGTACATGTCCCTTCACAGTCAGGAGAGCTGATTTGGTAGTGAAAACACGTACAGACATGCCAAATGCTAATAGAAACCAACTGAGAGCTTATTCAATTTATATTTGAAGTTAAAAAAGTCAAAGTTGTTTTCACGCCGGTGATGGCTCAGACAGTATAGAATCTGCGCAATCGCTCAGCTGCTCCGATTTTCCGTCATTCCAATTTTCCAATGCGTTGTGATCAAACGTTTTGCTGTTATTCCCTATGTATCCATCTGTGGTGCATTCTATCATCTTTGGGTATGTAAAGCCCGGTTGGATATTGACACGTTATGAAGGTGAAATCAATAGACATATTTTCTCCCAATGATGTGCAGATTTGGGTGTCTTAGAGAATAGTCAAGACAAAGGAACACGCTCAGTAAAACAGATGTGACTGTTCTGATCTCAAAAGGAAAGCTTGACTTCCTCTTACCCTCCGGATCACCTGGCCAGGTCCTTAACCAACGGGAAGTTGACTACAGTCTGAACCCAGATACAAACCACAATATCAAGGGTCACAGCACACAAAGTGCAAACTAATGTCGCTGAACAGACACAGATTGTTCTGAGATTCGCGTACACCAGTGGTGGTGGTCAGAATATCCCTCAGACATACGTGACTCCGGTCTCTCTCAACCATTCCTTCTACTTCACGAGGAATGGCTGGTGCCTGCTAACAACCCACTCATGGTTTGTGGTCCGACGTGTTGTGAATCCTAATAAGGGTCTTTTCAAATTAAAGAGTGCAGTATGTCGTAGATTACTCTTTGTGTCTTTGCATCTGACATGCAACACGCGGTAAATAATTAGATGTTTGGAGAACTAATGGTGGGTAGGTACCGAGGATTGGAACGAGGCAGTAAATTACACCTTATCGCCAAACATCGATTAATAAAACTCCAGTAAAGTCAACATTTTCTACTTTGTTTTCGAGGACCCATGCTTAAACGCCAAAGAGTTCAATAGATGAGCTATGCATGCTTTTATCTTATGGTCGAATGTAAGTGCCAGCTTACAAGAGCGGATCTGGGAGGTATGTCCTGCATGTATTCAAGAAGTAGTGGGGGTGTGGATCTAATCCATAAGAGTAGGTGGCTTTGTTGGAAGTCCCCCTTTGTGTTTGCAGCCTGTTCCAGATCTTCACAAGCAGTTGGCTTTTGTGAATCGACGCAAACTTATTAGTGGTTCTGGCTAAATGTGTGCTCCTACAGCACTCTGACCAATGTCTGATGTTGCACGCTATTTGCTCCTGACGTGAATTTTCCTAAAGCCGATGTTCCATTGAAACAATGCAGGCGTCGAAAAGACTGCTTGCATTTACCGCCAGACGTCCTGCAGCGATATCCGAGTATCGCGAGTGTTGTTTTCATACCTAACCTAACTGCACACTCTACTGTCGTTGCTCTTTTGATCTAAATCCTTACACAGAAAATAGTCCTCATTTGTTTGTCATTTACATTAAGTTTTTCAAAGATTAAAAATGATTGCGAAAGCTAGATGAATATATACACCTAGGTTTTGTAATGCCTTACAATCAGAACAATAATGCCTACTGATAAATCAGTTTTTGTTGGATCTCCGCAAACGGCGATCTGAGAGTTCGGTTGGCACTATTTATCATAGTAAACTTTTGGCTTGCCCTATATAACCATGTATTGCACACACCCAAGATGTTAAATTTTTGTTGGGCAATGGAAGACACTCCCTTACGATGCGCGCGTTTGGAAACACTGTCGGTAACTGGGATACCTCCACGTTCGTTTTTTCTTCTTTTTTTTATTACAATTTTCGCGGAAAATCACTTTTATTTTTCCTCCTCTTAACGAGAGATATTAATTGAATCCTATTTATGTCAATAAAATAGTGGAAAGAGGCTCCTTTTTGAGGAACCTCATCACCAGACTGGCTGACACTGATGTGTTTTCCGCGTTTTTTCAGTCTCTCTAATGCAACTAATTTTACAAGAAAAATATTTCCATTTTTTTCTGATTCCAACTCTCACGCCTTACAGACTATATCATATACTTTATGAATAGGAGACCATAGATAAAACCTCTTGATTTGGCTTATCATCCATCATGTCAACCAGTCTGATATACATCAACCAAGTGTTAACACGATATTGCCGGGTGGAATTCCCAATTCAATCTTTAGCTTTCCGAACGCCCCAGCGCGTTTTAGAGTCATTCATGGAGTTGTTGAATGAGTTACTTACTTGAGTCAGAGCTGCTCTTTCTTGTGCTATCATCACTGAATGAATGTGTACAGCAATCTAAATGCGGCACTGGATGCGACTTTTGTGTGTTGGAGTAAACTGCAGGGGAACACGATAAGTTATCGAGAATCTTATAGTTAAGATGACTTGATAGAATGCAAACATTAACAACTGGTCCACCACAAACTGGTGAATGGGTGAGGTTGTTGCAATAATTCCTGTAAACGGGCCTGATGTTTGGCAAACCTTGCAGATTTTATAGTAAAGACACACATCTCCCTGACCTGCAGTTGGCAGAATGGATTTTTTATGGCCAAGTGGTTCATGTTGTTTACACTGTCAGTTACTACGCAGGCCGCCCGGTATCGAAGTGGCTTACTTCTGATCGTTAACCAGAACCTTAACGTTAGTTACAACAAGAAGAAATCCTGGGAAGGGAATAGCATGATAAGGCTAGCTGACATTATGAATAGGGGATAGTGATGCAGAGGTGCAGTGTTATTCATGCTGACTATCAATGATTAGTAATTGGATAACGCCCTGTCAAGTTGACATTGACACGACATAAGTTATTTGTGGGTGAGTAACACCTTGTCAACCCACCTGATTGTGAGGATTAGGGAATTCACTGTGCAACCCCACTGCAAAAGCAGTAGGGGGATATAATCATGATAATGGATGTTTACTATCCTAAAGAGGTCTAACAACCCCACCCCCCCCCCCCCACCCCCAGAAAAAAGAAAATAGAAAACAAAAATTGTCTCCTTATCCAAGAATACTCGACGTTTTAGTCCATGTAATAACAGTTGCAAACCCACATTGTTAGAGAGGGTTTATTATGAGGGTCGAATTCTGCACTGTATATTATGAAGTGGTTAATTATAGCTTGGATGTCTCGGATCGTATTTCCAAAGAGCCATGAATAATTATGAAGAAGAAGATCGAGGCCCTTTTACACTCTACTGCTCTTCCATTATAAATGCATCTTGAAATAAATAAAATGAAATGGTTGTGTACTAGGGTTACTTGTCCTTTTATGTTGGATGGAGAGTTTTGACTGTTGATGAGGTTAATATCCCGCGATCTGAGTCCTCTCTTACCGTAAGGTGGGCAGGTCAAGCTGCAGTCAGACTTGATCAGTATCTGATGATGTAATGAGCAATCAATAACTGCCTCAACGTTACATCTGTACATGTCGACGCCACAGAATAGTGTCTACTTCGTGAGTGTTAAAACCCTTTACAGAAAGAAGCACAAAATGCAGCTCACAGACGTTGTGGTTCTTTATTGACAGAACAAGACATTCCCCACGAAGGCTCTCCATGTTCGTTAATTTCTTTTTATTATTTAGCCAAACCATCACATTTACAATTTGCAGGGGTGTTATTAATCAATGAGAAGATGGTAATTACTTTCCCGGTAGGTTTTGGTCAATTAAACTGTGGTGAGTGGTTCGTCACTGGAAGCTGCAAGATAGAACTTTAATTGATTATCCATGGCACTTAAATAACTTAGCAGGGTCATTCTCATAGAACCAGTGCAACTCCAATTTCAGTCGTTTCCTGCATTCTAGTTTTTTCCCACTGTCTTCAATGTTTATTTTTTCTGTTTTAAATGATAGATCTCGCCGAGTGCTCGAGGGGGAGTATAGGTTTTACTGGTCAAATATCAATATTTTGGTCTCCAAGGGGTAAAAATAGGTCAAAAATCACCAAAAATAGACAAGATAATGCCCTGGGAAACCCTTTTTTGATATGTAGCTAATTTTTGACTATACTGGAGGGTTTTTATTCTATTTATCCCTAGAGTTTTACGTTGAAATATTATTATCAGCAAAAAATATTCCAAATTTTAAAAAAATTTAAAAAGTTCTATTAGGGAAAAGGTTGGTGAAACTGCCTATCTTGCAGCGTGACCGGGTGATTCAAACGTTCTTTATTAATTCTGGGTAATAAATGAACTTTAAAAAATACAACTTTTGAGTAGATAGTGGCTAGAAATACATTTTTATAAAAAAAATAAACTGTCTAACCAAAACCAAACTCTTCCATTTCAATTTATTTGTTATTTATACTTAATCCCAGTTTTTGGCTGTATTTTCATGTATTCAAGAGAAATCCAGTTATTTTGCAATAATTTTTAAAATTATACTATTTAACTAATCAAACTGTCATAGTTATTTACAACTGTGAGTACTTTTATTGGGAAACAACAATAAAAAAATCTTTGTTAAAGCAAAATATTGAATAAAAGCTGCAAACTGATAATTTTCTGAACATTGGTATCTCTTGCTATGTGACCGCCCTTATCATGCTATGTCTTACAGAGTGGTTTTTACCATTAAAATGCAACTTTTTCCTATTATTCAATTTTCAACCAGTAAAATCTTATCATGAATTGATCCTAACATGCATACGAGCAAATACTACAAAATTCAGCACTATTTTACGTATTATTAATTTTGTGTATGGTGATAATAGTATTTAGTGGCTCCAACTGATGGCTGGCTCTTACAGAGTGGTTTTTACCAATAAAATGCCATTTTACAGTTTTATTCAAGTTTTGAATGGTACAATTTTTTCTGAATTGTTTCTAACATGCCTACTAGCAAATAATACAAAATTCAGCACTATTGTTCGCAATAATAATTTTTTATATGGCGAAAATTATGGTATTTAGAGGCCCCAAATGATGGCTGCCTCTTACAGAGTGGTTTTTACCATTAAAATGCCACTTTTTCCTATTATTAAATTTTCAACCGGTACAATCTTATTATGAATTGATCCTCACATATTTGCCCTCAACCATACTGCCCCTCCACATACTGCCCCTCCACCATACTGCCCCTCCACCATACTGCCCCTTTCATATACTGTCCCTCCCCCATACTGCCCTCCACCATACTGCCCCTCCACCTACTGCCCCTCTACAATACTGCCCCTTCACCTACTGCCCCTCTACAATACTGCCCCTCTACCATACTGCCATACCACCATACAGTATGGTGTCCTTCCACCATACTGCCTATCTACTATACTGTCCCTCTACCTTACTTCCCCTCTACAATACTGTACCTCCACCATACTGCCTATCTATTATACTGTCCCTCTACCTTACTGCCCCTCTACAATATTGCCCCTCTACCATACTGTCCCTCCACCATACTGCCTATCTACTATACTGTCCCTCTACCACATTGCCCCTCTACTATACTTCCCCTCTACAATAATGAACCTCCACCATACTGCCTCTCCACAATATACTACCACTCTACAATATTGCCCCTCTACTATACTGCCCCTCCACCATACTGGCCCTCCACCATACTACCCCTCAATCATACTGCCCCTCCACCATACAGTCCCTCCACCATACTACCCCTCAATCATACTGCCCCTCCACCATACAGTCCCTCCACCATACTGTCCTTCTACAAAACTGTCCCTCCACCATACTTCCCATCTACTATACTGCCCCTCCACCATAGTACCCCTCCACCATACTGCCCCTCCACCATACTGCCCATCTACTATACCGTCCCTCCACCATACTGCCCCTCCACCATACTGCCCCTTTACCATACTGCCCCTCTTCTATACTGTCCCTCCCCTATACTGCCCCTTAACCATACTGTCCCTGGGCAATACAATGAAGGAAAGTATGGGTGAGGGGTAGTATGGTTGATTGGCAGTATGGGTGAGGAGCAGTATGCTTGAGGGGCAGAATGGTTGAGGAGCAGTATAGGTGAGGGCAGTATGCGTGAGGGGCAGGACGGATGAGGAGCAGTCATTTATGGGGAGTATGTGGAGGGGGAGTATGGTGAAGGGGTAGTATGGTTGAGGACCCGTATGGTGGAGGGGCAGTATTGTAGAGGGACAGTATGGTAAAGGGGCAGTATGGTAGAGGGGCAGTATTGTGGAGGGGCAGTATGGTGAAGGGGTAGTATGGTTGAGGACCAGTATGGTGGAGGGGCAGTATTGTAGAGGGACAGTATGGTAAAGGGGCAGTATGGTAAAGGGGCAGTATTGTGGAGGGGGAGTATGGTGAAGGGCTAGTATGGTTGAGGACCAGTATGGTGGGGGGGGGGGGCAGTATTGTAGAGGGACAGTATGGTAAAGGGGCAGTATGGTAGAGGGACAGTATTGTGGAGAGGCAGTCTTCGGGAATGGCAGTAAGGTGGAGGGGCAGTATGGTGGAGGGGCAGTATGGTGGAGGGGCAGTATGGGTGAGGGGCAGGACGGATGAGGAGCAGTCATTTATGGGGAGTATGTCGAGGGGCAGTATGGTAGAGGGGCAGTATTGTAGAGGGACAGTATGGTAAAGGGGCAGTATGGTAGAGGGGCAGTATTGTGGAGGGGGAGTATGGTGAAGGGCTAGTATGGTTGAGGACCAGTATGGTGGGGGGGGGGGGGCAGTATTGTAGAAGGACAGTATGGTAAAGGGGCAGTATGGTAGAGGGGCAGTATTGTGGAGAGGCAGTATTCGGGAATGGCAGTATGGTAGAGGGGCAGTATGGTAGAGGGGCAGTATGGTAGAGGGGCAGTATGGTGGAGGGCCAGTATGGTGGAGGGGAAGTCTGGTGGAGGGACAGTATTGTAGAGGGGCACTATGGTAGAGGGGAAGTATGGTGGAGGAGCAGTATGGTGGAGAAGCAGTATGGTGAGGGGGGAGTATAGGTTTTACTGGTCAAATGTCAATATTTTCCAGGTGGTCAAAATAGGTCAAAAATCACCAAAAATCGGCTAACCAATGCCTTCGAAAAGCCGTTTTTTTTATGTTTAACTAATTTTTGACCATACCAGAGGGTGTTTATTCTATTTTTACGTAAGAGTTGATCGTTGAAATATTATTATCAGCAAAAAATATTCCAAATTTAAAAAAAAAATTACATTAAAGTATAAAAGGGGTCTTGCAGCGTGACCGTATCTTGCAGAGTGACCGTTTTGCTATCTATTTTTTAATGAAGATTTAGAGAAATATAAAGATTTTTGGAAACTGTTTGCAATAATTCATATGAAAGTTTATCTATTAAGGTATAAGATCCTGGAGTTGATTTATCTAAATAATTTTTTTCCTTTTGTCCACAGTGATCGTTATATTAGAAATTGCTTTAAATCTTGTTTCTAAAAGTAAAAAAATTCTTATTTCGGTAGGTACGGTATGTAAAATTGAAATTTAGCCATTGAAAAACTCATAAATTCACTAATACCACTAAATTTTCATATTATAAACGATTCAAATTATATAATAATGAAAATTTATTGGTTTGCTATTAGTTACGTTAATTTCGGTTGCCCGGTCACGCTGCAAGACCACCTTTTCATATACATATGTTATAAGGTGCACCGTGGCCACATTTATAATATTTAACTAATAGTTTTTCAGGGAAAGTTGCCCCACCCAGTAGAGATTAGCACCACATAATAATTTTTAACCTCCTCCCAAATTTTTTTTTTACCCAAAAAAATCCTACTTGCATTGGTTCTATGAGAATGACCCAGCCAACACTTCATATTTTTACACAACCGCCCAGAATTGTATTGCAATATTTAATCAGGAAATTATCACTTACAATTGCGCACTTGGGAGTTGCACATGGGAGTTTAACATTTCTGCCAGTGGCCATAGACATGATGTCGCTTGTTGTTTGGTCCTGTATATCCGGGAGGGAATGACCGTCTGACCTTGGAAACAAGTTGAAGGAAATTAATTGCTATATTTGAACGTGACTATGTATTTAATCCTCTGTCGATGTATTTCACCAATATTTCATGCATAGAAGATGAGGTTAGTAATGCTCATATTTCCCGTCTTATCTAAGGAGTGTATTTCGCCATAATAGATTCTGTCTATAACCCTGTATTAGCATGAATCAAATGGCCAGCATATCAGGTGGAGGGTCTTGGGATCTGTGATCCCTTTCTGTACGAGCATCAAGAAATGAAGATAACAATTCATATAGAATTAGTAGTGTAAAAGCTATAAACACTATTTATAACACTGCTCCGTGGAGTTATCCCAAGTTGTTATCCAGGTACTCCAGATGCTGCATTGTCTGTTTTTGTGAACGCTGCATTTATATCATGCTACCCTCCAGAGGGAAGACTGATCTACTGGTGTTGTTATTGCTCAATATAGACACTAAAACCTCTGCATGGAGAGTGATTTGTTTACCCGCCAGAAGGTGGCGCATCGTACAGAGCCCAGTCAGCTCTGAGAGCAGCGTCTGACCTTCCCTTGACCTTGTTTGACCTTGGCCGTCGTCCAAAGCAGAGTCAGTGAGCAGGAATGTAGTTCCGCCACGGGATGCTGTCTTGCGTTCAGTCTGAGCCCTTGTTTGTTTATTGGAATTTGTTTTACTTAGTATCTATGTTATCTTATCAGTTAACCACAGCTTACAGGAATACTTCCATAAGCTCATGCAGTTTTCAATATCTCATTATTTTCTTAAAGGACGTTGCAAGAGTGTGGGTCTTGTCAGGTTGAAGCCTACTGGGAAACCGGCAGTTAGAAAGCTAGCTCTTTACGTCATTAATTCCCGTTGCCAAGATGTAACCTAGCGAAACACTATCAACAATTGTCGACAGGAAAAACCCACCTAGCTGTCTGCAATGTGCGCTGATAGAACAAAATGAAATAGTTATGGGCTGAATTGTAAAGGTAATTGGAAGCACCATGGGAGAATTCTATGGTACGAAACAAAAAAAACTGTACCAGCTGTTATGTCCTTGTGTGAGAATCTTCGTACACTTTACCAATATGAGTTCTTCAGTGTTCAAATTTCAATTTAAGATGCTTATCCATGATGGTTAAGAGTTATACTAGGATATAACAAGGCAACCACAGATAATCATAATGTATATAATTAAGTCAGCACCAAATATGATTGCTGGTTATTAAGTGTTGCAGGGCAAGCATGTATCCTATTGCAACAGGAATTAACCTGAACAGTCGATATTAGGAGATGGTCGTTTATATCACGGACTCCACTGAATACATGGAGGACCGTGTTTATAGAAGGGAAAACTGCGAAACTGTTAACTGTGAAATGTCTCAGTCTTGTTTCTACTTACTACTTGGGTGTGTCAAAACACCCAAACAATAAACCAGCCTCAGGGACGGGAAAAAACAAGTGGGTTAAGGGACCAGACAGTCTGTAGCGACAAGACATATGCCCTAGAGAGGAAAGTATAGGACATTATTATGGGTGTATTTATCCCTCTCTGTACGCACACTCACATATAACCCTTTCTTTAAGGCATGAATCATACTTATAACAGAACCGCACGAGAAATAGAGCTATCAATATTGAGGATCTAGCAGAGGCACTACCATATAGTCTATCTATTCGGTGATCACGTTGGAAGTAAGTACACCTGTTCTACAATTATTGTTAACCTTCAATATGTTTTATTGAATATCAAATAAAAATGGTGTCTTAGGGCACTGCCTGACCTCTTGTTACTTTGGCTTTGTGGAGGTACTTCAGTGCCTTAAGGTACCATGTCTTTCGAGCCATTAGCTGTTTGTAGACTCCTATCAGTAGTGCTTTCCAACACTATGCCACCCCCTACTGGCAGGGCACTGTCCTAGTCTCCCTGACAAAGAGTGCCTTCAGGGAAGTTTTCAACTTCCCCTAACGGCAGTATCCAGGCCCCGTGTTGCCCCCTACCTGCAGAAACTTGCGTTCACTCTCCACGCATATACCCTGCCACATACTGGAGGTATACAGTATGCTCTGGGTTGAGAAGGATGGCGCTTATAACATACTGTCATTATATGCTGCAGAGGGCGCATAAACCTCGTCCTGTAATGATCTTTGCGGGTTCTCCTAAATCTTGCGAACAATTATCATGGATGTAGTCTGTACCATTGTTCAGTAGGAGGAGAGCCTTGGCTCATGCTTGGCACCCGGCAGGTCCTGCACTAGGAAGGTTACCAGTGGGGCCCACATGAGGGACATGTGATTACCTTGTAGCATGTACAATGGCATGTCGGTTGATCACCTGTAGGCTCGTCTACATATCTGCGTGTTTGTATTTGTGTGTGTGACAGGCCACCGTCACCTTCCCCTCACCCCCGGACATACAGATAGTTCCCCAGCATGGACACAGGCAGTGTTTACATTCCACTGCCTTAGAGGGGACCCCCACCTACCACGATTCTGGTCCCGATAGGCCTTACGACTGCCTTCCCGACACCATACCGATTCTATTGTGAGGTAAGCAAAAATCGTGGTAGGTGGAACAGGTTTCTGCGATGCCGTCTGCGATACCTCACGATAGGCTGCGATAGAAAACGTCAGTCGTAGAGGTCCCGATTAAATTCAACATGTTGGAATTTTCGTAGCCTGTCGTAGTGTATTGTGTGTGATTTATCGGGAAAATATCTCTTTCGGGTGAAATACTTAACGGAAAATTATGAAATTCTGGAATTAGGTAGGGCGCATATGGATGTATAATCACTGTAAATATGATATTATTTGAGGAAGTCTAAGTGTCTGAAAATAATAGTTTCATAACAGAATCATGATTCTATCACAGTTATATTCTTCAATTTGATTGTTTTAGTGTCTGGAAAATAATATCATAATATGTTGTAAATACCTCTAAAAGAATATTCAGATTCATTAAATATTTCTAAAATTATAATGTATTTCAATATTAAAACTCTGCCTGAGATCTAAATTGGTACACCGATTGAATCGTGAGGCAATCGTGACCATGGTTTATGTTTTTGGTCCTCCAAAGGCATTTCTACCCTCTACGATTTCAAACCATGTCCACGATTTTAAACTATCGGGGACCTCCCGATAGGTCACGATTTGGCCATTTCAAATCGTAGCTATCGGGAAGTATGTCGTAGACCATCGTGGTAGGTGGGGGCCGGCTTTTAGTGTGTGTCTCACAGACTTAACGTCCACAACAAGCACGTCAGTACATTGTGTGTCTGTCAGACGATAAACGTCTCAGCTATTAAAAGATCAACATCTTACTTTTCATGTTTTTGTCACAAACCCTGGGTACCGACAATGACTGGCCTTTACCAAGAGTATTGTCTATAACTGGAGATATTCTTAGCGCTTGGCCAGATTTCCGCTAAATGTTATCCTTTGGGATGTCTTTCCATATATCACCACCGCCTCTCAAGCTCTTGATTTGAGGGTAGTATGGGGCTTTAAGAATCTTACTGTCAGGCAGGCCAGGCACCCTAAACAGGATAAAAACTTGAAAAAAAACATGTTGGGAATTGCTCTCTAACTTTCCCCATGTCACACCCTCGTTCTAACTGTTATCTTAAGTATCGTCCCTTCTCACACCATAACAGTCTCCATGGCAACGACCCCGATGGGAATCATACGTCTTGTGTGACGGGAAAATCTCCTGGCAACACTCCAGGGTCTGTCCCGTATCTGTGTGGTGTAAAGAGGGCCTAAGGAGACTATTCCGACCATGCAGCCCGCCCCCGCCCGCCCTCCACTCCTCCTCCAGTCACAGTACACAGCCGAGGCTTGTAACCACCTGGCTGTCCCGCGCGCTCATTCCGTAGTAACTCAGTCTCCACTGCTACTCGACGATGGAGTTATCGAATGATCCACCGCTGAATCTCAATTTCCATGCCGTGAGTTGCTACCTCTCTTATCTTACAATGACTCTTTACGCTTCCAATAGTGTTTAAAGTCCCCTACTCCTTTGACCTGGGTGTGGCTTGAGTAGGTATTGTATGGTAGGTTTTTAGCATTGTGCCTGTCAGAGGGTGTTGACTCAGACTATGTGTTACAGGCAGTCACTAGGGCTGGCCATGAGAGGGGAGTTAAGTGCCTCATGTACATATATATTGATGCGTGGTGACAGCTGGGATTCATTGCGGCGCCGTGTATTGTCGGTCAGAGCTAAGTGGTGAAATCCATTCTCACTATTACTCAACATTGGTTAAATGGCGTTAGACATTATGCCTGGTGTAGTTTGAATAGCCATCAATCACACATAGATCCAATCTCACCCATACATGCCGCTTACAAGACATCTATGGACAGGCCCTAAATAATATCACCATTAACCTCGTAGTTGCGCATAGATCCATGTCAATGACTTCACGCAGCAGCGGTCTTTATGATAGAGGTTTGTTTGTAAACACAGCGCCTCTTGTTGGAAACATGATTTATCAGCCAGGTCAATATCAACCCTTACAGGACCATACATTACTCAGCGTCAAGCGTTTAACCAGTGATCCTTGGGAGATATACAAGCATAGGTGTCAGAGGTGGAAGGTCAGTGTCAGCATAGATGGAGGTTTACGAATGGTTTCAAAGTTGATTTAACTCAATTGGGTGTATTCAGAAAAGTGATATGTAGCCACCCACCTGACCTGGGTCGGACACCTGTGGCTGCTGGCCCCGAGCAACATGTAACAGCGACATGTATAGGGCTGTCGGGGGTCACGTGACCTCAGTTAATATCCCCATACATCCACGCTGAAGTCTGCAGAATACGCTTCCACAAAGGCAACAACTTAAAGTTGTTTTTTGCATGCCATCTGGGGTTCTCTATTGTTTATTCAAAAATGTTTGAAAGCTATTCCAACATATAGAAAATACACCTGTCAGGAATGGTAGACTTCAGAGAATGATTGATGTCCAGGTGGCAGAAGCACGAACTAACACTGGCATTCTTTGTTCAGGAATTTCTCAAGTGGACAGAGATATATGTAGCTACTCTGTGCCTACCCAATGCTTTTCATTCTACTTCATTTCCATTCCCTCCACTTCATGGATTGCAGGCACATTTATTGCTGTCTGAATTTGTAAAACAGTAACTTGCGTACAATCGTTTTTATTAATACAGGTTTAGTTTATTCAACTTGGAGAATGGTTAGTATATTCGATTCGGAGGGAGCCCCATCTTGATTCCTAATGCAGCGCATACTTTTGATTTATTCCTGAACCAAAGAGTAAGTTTAATAGCCTTTACTTTGAGGAAACGATTAAAGGTTGTAATGCCCACTAGATAAATTCATGTGTGCTGAGCTGAATATATAACTTTGAAATTTTAATCATCTCTCTTGGAATGTTACTTATGTGGATGAATTAGAGCGGTACCCATAATTGTTAATTAATATAGGATATACATTGACCTAGGATCACCCCTTGAGGGATCCAGCAGGTGAAGGGTATCAAACCCTTCTCTTGTGCGTATACCTGGGAAGAAGTGAATGCTATATGGGATGCGTTATCTTGACACATTATAAAATTGTGCCTCATTTTTGTTTCATAAAAAACGCCTGACTTTATTCTATAAATGTACTTAAGAGTAAGATCACATATCTCATGGTGATAGACGAAGGACTTTCTCGGTATATTTCTATAAAAATACTGGATGGAATATTAACCTAAGTTAAGGCAGCCTATTTGATCGGAAATTAAATGAGGTATTTGTTCCATCTATGTTCTCTCACTGTTTGGTATTAGCACAGATATCCAACGTGAAGTGGTGTCCGTGAAGATGAATATTCGCAGTTTTTCTGTGATGAATTCAACCATCGTTTGAAAAGAGAGTACATGTATTAGTCAGAGTCAATTCACATGTGTGCGACTTCATACTCAGATAGTCTAAAAAGCGATTACAGATGGGTTCTTGGCTGTCATTTATTAATCATTTACAATTTAGGGCTTGGTGAATTTATAGAATATTCACATTTGCTTCGGTGAATTAGTTTTATCTCAATATCTTGTATCTTTTGAGAATCGAAGGAAGTAATGCGAATCGACTATTTTGTACATTGAATAATTGAATGATGAATTAATATTCTGTTTAACTGTCTTCATAATTCTTAATCGTAGGTTTCCCAGGTGTTTAGTTCGGACAATGACAGTCAGTTTGATATCAGTAATCCTTGTTTCCTCTTTGGCAGTCAAGCATTTAACAATGTAGGCATTATTTTTGCATAGTTTGAACTTTTGCTTATCAGTTTTACATGTTTCAGTTAGTACAGGACCAATATAGAAGGTTTGCACCTGGAGATGGCAAATGTCCTCTTTGACCTTTGCGTCCTTCTATATCACACTGTCTGTATAGGAAGGGGTGTCTTTGTGATTGTGGAGTGGCCGGGAGATGGGGCTACGACCTCTTTGACCCTATTGTGGACGCAGCTCCATGCACTGCTAATGCTTTGACCTGAACTCCACCTGAAAGACCAAAGTATTCCTACCTCAGGAAAAAATCCTTTATTCACAAAAAGGAATTCATCCATGAATTCAGGATAGCGACAGTAAAGCCTCATTCACTGCTGAATGCTAATGACACTGGTACAGAGAAACACTCAAATACTGAAGTACACGCCAGAAATTTATCATGAATTTGATATATGAGAAGCAATGCAAGTTATCTGAAAATTTGTATACAATCCATATTCAAATATTGTTCAATTTTGAATTTAGTAGAAATGCAAGTATCTGAGAAAAATTGCAATATTTGAAATGTTGTAAATGTGCTGCACCCATTTGACAATTCATATACTTTTACCCAAGCTATTTCAAATGCAGTTCAACATTTCGGATAAGATTCGAGATACTTCGACCAACAATTACAAGATAAAACGGTTTGTAACAGATACTATGATGTGTACCTCTTGAACTCATGCACCATATCCTTCAGTTTGACCCCTTCGTCAAAGATACATCCTCCCCCACTTCAAAGATGTCAGCTCAGTCGCACCTCCACCTCGCATGTCACATATCCTGTCGTGTCAGGCAATCCAAATACCATTCATCTCTGACATCAGCCGCCTCTTGCTTTACAAATTGAGCCTTCTCTGGATTCGTATGCCAGAGATGGCAAATTTCCACTTTTCCATGGACACCCTTCTTTTCATTTCCAGTTAATAAAACTGTCTTTTTTCTTCTTGAGTAAGACAAAGATAGTTTAAATTGAGTCTCATTTATGTCAATAAACAGTGGTTTGAACCTCGCCACACACCCTCAGCCCATTCCATGCCAAACACCAATGTGTTTTCTGTATTTTGACGGTCTCTCTGAGGTAGTTAATTCTACCTTAGAAATGTTTCCACTATTTTTTCCTTACCTCAAGTGACGTCCCTGAATTATACAAGTGTAGCCTTTCTATTTACAGTAAATTCACAGGCAGTAGGCGTCAAATCGTTTTGTTAATTTCTCAGATGCTGTTATATGATGGTGTTAAGTCAGGCAGTCTGTGCTTACTGTCGTGTCTGTGGACATTTAGTTACCGAATAGGACGGTAGAAAAAGGCGGTATAAACCATGAGTAATTCATTTTGGCCATCGCGCTTGTCCTTAAATATCCTGTTAGCACGCACTCTTTGATCGGCTCTTCTCCCATAACGTTTATGCGTGGATTTAAACGTTGGAAGATATGTTTTAACCATTTTAAGATTTTCAATATCCTGAGCCTTGGATGACTGGACAATATAGACTCTGACCGGTGAAAAAATCAATAACAATAATCATATATAACAGACCAGGGTTCGTGTCAATTCTGCATTATAACCTATAGGTTAAGATCCATTATACCTGAATGTAAAGATACAGTACAGTGCATAGGATATTATCACAACAATGTTTTGATAGATTAGTCCATGCCTCCGTGTCAGAATTGGAGGAATTTGATTATTTCAATTCAGTTAGGATATGTTTTAAATATCTAGGTTACGTAGTTGAATTACCCATCTGATGTAAAACCTCATTGGGATGTGGATCTTTTTTTTGGGGAAAAATCATCTCACATGACGCAAGCCAACATTAGTCTACTAATATTGTTTTCAGCGATACATCGGACAGTCAGCTGTTACTAACAGGACAATCAATACAGTCCCCATACAGGTGGTACCGTTTTCATCTATATAGATACATGTCTGAAACAAATCCCATTTCTATACCTTCCTTATAGAGGTGTAATTCCGGTCGTTCAGCACTATCAGACCGTTATAGCTGAGTCTAAAAAGAGACATAATGACTCGAAGATCTTAAGCAGTAATCTGTATACCTGGTTTAATATATCCTTCTATCGTTATGGCAGTATATAACACAGTATGTGCTAGGAATAGAGGTGTGGCAGTACATACATGCGCAGTTAAAAATCACCTACCACCATACAGATCAATACTTCATCAAGGACATTTAAACCTTGCACACGGCCTCCAACGTGTATGCTTGTTTTGATATGTTATGACGTTTCGGATTTTGGCACTTCTGATTTATTGTATATGAATTTTAACCGACATTCATCATGTAAATAGATCGCATTTACATTGTACGTTTCCACAATGTTTGTTTAGGTTATAAGCTATGGTCTTCATGCATTGCGACCTTGTTATTAATAATCGTTCGACAGGGATCATATCAGGGTTAACCTATGTTATTGGAATATGACTCGCATTACGAACTTAATTGCATTTTAGCTCTAACTTCATATATATATATACATACATACATACATACATACATACATACATACATATATATATATATATATATATATATATATATATATATATATATATATATATATATATATATATATATGAATCTAGCTTCATATAAGGTGGATGCATGAGGTTATGATCTATACAGCTAGAGCTCTATAACTAACCACATAGCACTGAATCTAACATCTATACCTGGGAGGGTCCCTTTATAATATGTCTCTAACTTTCTCGAGAATTTTCTGAGATATATTTGAGAGACAGGTCCCTGGTACGCATAGACACAGGTAACTGGATCGATACCAGTGCCTCCTGCCAGTCCCAGCTGCTGTCTCAGCAGAAAGGTGGCCACGAGTCGCTCACTATATGGCCCTGAGTTACTCCAGTGTCTCCTCGTCCACTCTGCCCTAGACGACTCAGGTATCGGCCACTCCAGAGGCACCATTCAGCGAGCGAGGTGTCCCTACGGCCCCATCACCTCCTTTGAGTGTAGACATGCAGCCTCAACGTATCCTACCAGCAAATGGGCAAGGTGAGGAAGCAAACAAGGGTCAGTTCCTAAAGTCAATCTTGAGAATGTGTTCCTCTCAGTAACAGACTAGGCTTTACTCCGACTGCAGAAGCCTGCAGAAGGTTGTTCACCTTCTTTCTGGTCGATGCACCTTTAGATTAAGAAATATCTGCAAACCTTTTTTCTCAACAATATTTTGAGATTGATTTTAGCTTTGTCTGTGGAACCCGCTTGGGCGCTATTCACTCCTACCGATCCCATCCCCATTGCAGTGTTTGCAATTAGGTCACCCGTCGTTAGCCCATTGGTGATTTACAGGTAACGTGGGTATCTTACGCATGTTAAACGTTGGAGGCAACCCAGGTCTCCGCTAAGACACTCTGTGATGAATGCCAGGGTATCTGGCGACATGCTGGTGATCCAAGGCATAGATCTCTAGGTGGCACGCCAACCTGTTCAGCAACACCCCACTTGTCAGACTGTACGTTATTCTATAGTCTGTGCTGGTGAGACGCTATGGGCCGGTACATACAATGTAGCTGTAATCTAGTGACCTTATCTATACCTGAATTCATGTTTCAAAAAAGAAAGAAAAAGAAATTTACCTTGAATAAATGAAAATAGATGGAATGCTTTATATACTAATCCAGATACATTGAAGAATGCAATAATATATAGTATCGTTTACATCAGAACAAGCATTGACCGTCAGCATATTGTGCACAGTCTGAGCGAGCCAAGAAACTTCTTAAGATTGATAGAAGGCAGCCCCCTATATCATAGTGTATGTGTAGGTGACCCTGCCCACTTTACGGCAGAGTACAGAAAATTACATATCTGTCCATGGAGACCCCTTCCTCTTCTGTACCTGTGCAAGCTCCGTTCAGCAATACGACATTAACATGCAGTATCAGCACGGCTATCTCACGTTAATGGGTCTTTCCCAACTGAGATTTTATTGGTGGACACTTGGGGCTGCAAATCACACAGTGAGATCAAAATGTTAAAACCAAGAAGTTCCACTATTTGTACATGTACCATACCTCTCCCCTGAGTTCTACGAGGATGAATCATCGCCTCCCCAGACGGGGCCCCCATCCATCCCCTACCCTCTGCGTACGCCCCATCCAGGTGGTAAAAACACCAGCCAAGGCAGCGGGAGCAAGCGTAAAGTCCACAGACCCTTGGTCATTACGGTGTGGCTACAGGTTGTAGTGGCAGAGGGATATCCGATATATACATACACAGTAACCATAGAACTGCAAGTATCTGGGAGGAGTCCTGTGATATACGTCGCACCACGCAGTGCTACACGACTGACTTCTATACGGGACAGCGGAACGCATACGTGGCACCAGGCTACGTCTCCTCTATTGGTGCCGTAGGACAGGGAGACGTACGGTGACGTGTGGTCGTCCTGGTGATGGTCGTTGTGTGGGTGGGAGGTGCTCGGGTCACCCCGGCCCGGCCGCCGACTGGCACCCTGACCGGTGACCGTGCACAACACCATGTGTAGCCGGGGGAAGAGGTCGAGGAGTGTGCCTGCCCCTCAGAACAGGATTCGCTGTATGGTGAGTGGCCGCCATGGACTTGTTGCTTTTCCTGGTCAAAAAGATTATAGTTATGTCATTATAGTGGTTGAATGAGGATGATGTCAGCTACCGGGTTCGCGCAGATGGTAGAGGTTATCCGAAAAACATGAGACCAATACGGTTCTATTTGTAACTAATATGTAATGGATCATGATAAAACATTCCTGTTAAAACATGTCACATTATCGACGTGTGGAAACTACAGGAAGAATATTGGAGGGGCTGATATCACTTTGTATACTTGTCTGATATAGACGACAAATTGTGTTGATGCACTTTACATGTACTAGGTAAGCCCATTGAAGACCAGGAAGAAAGTATATTTAATCTATATCTAAAGGATAGTTATATAATAAATATTAATAGATATTTCCATTTATGAAAAATTATAGATATATACATACGCGTGGTTTAGGTCATCATATAGAAATATGTATAAACACAATTAAACATGTTACACAAAAACATTTAATTTTGTTGAGGAAATATGTTGGGGAAGTGTTTTCACTAATTTTAATATTTATCAGTACACCAAAGGTGCATCATGTTAATCTGATATGACTTTCTCCTAGCTCGACATTTATGAGTCTGAAAGTATTTTCACTGGGGCGGGTTGCCTGTGATCTTAGTGAGTGTCAAGAATAGGGCCCACCCGTCTGAACCATCACGTGAACCATGGGCGTTCTTCTGGCGTGGTCGTCTGCGTGTGACATGTTTGTCAGACTGCGGCTGCTCTCCCCTCCACGCTAGTTTTCTGCATCATCTCGTGAAATAACACAGGGTTGTGCCCAACTTGGAGCTCTCTGTCCACATCCTGTGTCGTCCGGTCTCCCAGAACACCCCATCACGCACTTAACACTTACAGCTACTCTTTACAGGACGATAGTCAACATGTATAAGATACAGATATATAGAAATGATATATGATTAGTGCATATTTGATAGTTTTTAATGCAAAGATGAAATACTAATATCTTTAGATAGAAAGTTCAAGGAAAGAAAACATATCTAAATCGCGGGACACAGAAAGCTTCTGGGCTCCCCAGATTTTGATACAAACAAAAAGATAAGGGAGGCACCAAAGACACAGTTCACAATTAATTTTACAATTGAGAAGAGAGACATTGAATATAGCATTTACTAGTACAAAATGTAGGTCTATATCCATCATTTGCTATATTCAATTTCAACGATTATTCTAATTTATTTCGACATGAAAATCTAGGAATTTAACACAGCATTTAAGTGTCAAAGTTAGTAGCTAAACGTGAAACACATTATATTCTCTGTGTCTTTTACAGGTGAACAAATATAGTTGAGTATAGTTTCACCCAGAGTTTAGTCTTCTAGTTCTTGATTCGATAACTAAAAGCTTTCTTTTTACCTAGGATTATAACCGGTCCATCAATGTTTACACAACCACTTGAATTTGGAGAAATATAAAGGAGATATAACATCCTCTTCATATTTATTTAATGATCACTACTTCTAGTGCACTATGACCACCTGTTGATCAGATACTATCATACCACAGATAAAGTAAATGTCTTTTCATACACTGTTTTCAATAACGCACTGTATATGATTCATAGCCTTTTTAACTATATGAGCTCATACAACGCTCAATATCATTGGAAGAAGTGGTTCCCGTAGGTACAGCCCTTTGTTTCAGTGAACCAGTAGAAGGACTGTCCCTGTATGCTTGTTGTACTTGTTATCTACGTCATTGAGTGACGCAGGACGGTTCAGTTAACACTGTGGCAACTGGATCCAGCTGTTAGTATCATGTTCGCCTCAAAGCAGACGACAATACAACACACATACACACAGCCCAGTACTGCTGGTTTTGCCTGAGTAATTAACACAAGATGAGAGGATATCAGGGATATTTTGAGCACATGTGTATGAGCGTTAGGTGTCTGTTTACCATATTCATAGTGCTGCAGTTAATGGTCTACTAATGTTTGTAAGACAAATATGCTTTTGGATATATCTTAGGAACTCAAGTTCCCAAATTGCCCCAAGTGATAGTCTGGTATATAGTTGTCACAATTAATGCATTTACGTGTCAAAGTTGCTAATGAAGCCAATGTAGCCATAGAGTAGTTGGGAGAGCAAGCTTTAGCATCTCGTCTACCCGTAGTCCTGAACGGTCGATCGCAGTAGCACAGAATGTCTGACCCTAAGAAAATTGGGAAGAATGCAGAGAAATGGGCTACTTATATATACTGAAAGAAATTATGTCCCTGTTGACCTTGGGTTAAAACGTTAACATGTATTTACTTCAACACCTTGACACTCATGGCTATGTCGGTAGGGTAGATATTCTGTGGATTTATGGTTATAACAGTTCTCCCATTATTTTGTCAGAGTCAGTAGCTTTCTACTTTACTTTAAAAGAACTGCTCTTTGGCATATAGCATCTTTGCACTATATATTCATTAATGTTGAACAGCATAAGTTTTTATAACTTGTTTGTATGTCAGAGTAAATACCACTTTTCTATTGTCCATTTGCTCCTAAGATATCTGGATTATTGATTCAGATAAATTTGTAATCAACATAAAGACATTACATCACCCGGTAGTAGTGATTACCTCACTCTTAACGCTGGCTGTTGATCAATGATATAAAGGAGTAGACACACATATATGCCTTGCTTGCAACACTGCAACTATGAATATAACATAAGATATGAAAACACAGCCCAAGTTATTCTCTGTTTTGCATAATCTAAAAACTGACTGTAGTGTAGATAATAATTGGCTTTGTCCAAACTGCGTATTATGAATTGGACCTAGTCCTTCCGTTCTGATAAGTGTGCCAGTATACATCCTTCAAGCTCAGAGATACACCCCATGGAACTCATGTAGTCTTAATATATGTGTATCATCATGTACAGTCAATTACCACGCCCAGGCATGTGGGCGTTAGCAAATGCCAAAAAGCTCTGACGACTGAGGCTAAAAAAGACGCTCCGGTAATTTTTGACTGACACTCACCTTGTGAACACAAGCTGCACTGTCTGGGCATGCGCAGATCAGCTCTAGTTGTTGCATAGTCTGTAGCTGAATACACAGCAGTGTAAACTCGGAGAAGGAACATAACAACACTTGAAATTCATATAATTACATTTTATTTGACACTCGAATCGGGGCCTGCACTAAATGGTACACCTTCAGTCACTCCCCCTCCCCTACCACGACAGAACATTTCATGATGTTTGATATCATTCTCTGTTAAGAACTAGAATCACTTCGCATAATATTCCACATGAAAAAGACCATGAAGCTTTATAACATTACCAGAGCACGAATTTGGTTCTATCTTGCAAACTGCAAATGTACATTGTAATTAACTATATATAGGTGGAATTGAAAATGATACAGATGGTGAAATTCGAAGTGACATATATACATGGCTTATGATGTGCGTCATTTTCTTGATGTAGGCCTATTGTGTGGGGAAACTCTCTGTAAGGCGCTCTAGATGCTTATAAATTGGCACACATGTGGTCATGTGACCCCAATAATGTGGTTAATACAGATGTCATAAATGAAGGTATGTTAACCAGAAGTAACGTGAAAATCAAAATAAATGAAAAACACCCTAGGACAGACTTAAAAAGTGGCCTTTACTATGGAGTTCAACTATGTAACTGTCTTGATGATTAACTCCAGACTGCTGAAAGTTGTCTCCGTTTCAAATCCCTGGTAAAACAAGTTGAACCGAGTCATATGGGTGGGATTTTTAAAACCTGCTAAATTGCCAAAGTAAGCTTATTCAAGGTTCATGTTGTATAAACGTATCTCATGAATGTAAAAATGAAATTATTTGGTGTATCTTTCGATAATCTTTCTTTCCAACATAGGGTTTTGTAGAGCTCTGAGGAATTTTTACTTCCGAAAATCAACAAAAACTGTCATTTTCTATTGATTTTTGCTTTGTTCAAAATCTGGGAGACACAATTTCGAGCAAATTGTATTTATTAACATGTTTAAAGTATATGTCATGAGAAGTGTAGACAATATAATTTTGAAAATTGGTAAAAGATTGAAAAAATATTAAAATGGTAAAGACTATCCAGGACCTTCAAATTTTCCAACATAGAGACCCATAGAGTATGTTGTTCAAGACCCCGACTTTCAGAGGAAAATACTAATGCGATATATAGTGAGAAATTAATTTTTCTTTATTGTACAATGTTGACCAGAATCCTGACTGTGATACCTGAAAGTTTCAACACAATCGGATTATCCATCCTGATATCAGAACATTATGATCCCATGATGATATTTTTCCAAAAACATGGGTTGTTGGACAACACACCTCTAAAGGATGTGTAAAAGAAAAAATAATCATAATAGAATAACAAATGTCATTGGTTATGTTAAGTACCCCTACCACTAATGAATGCCCAGGTTGATTTTTTTCTAAATAAAAAAATATACTTTTTATTGTTCAAAAACTGAACACGTGTTGTCCGACACCCCGGGGTGTCGGACAACACGCTGTTTTACAAGTTATGATTTTGGGGTTGTTTTTTTATCAGTAATTGAGTGGTTTGCTTTGTGAAATATAGCTTATTATCATTTCATTAAAAATATAAAGTATTATAGCCTCAAATATGATTTTTCTCATTGTTCTGAGTAATTCTATTAACGTGTTGTCCGACACCCCTCGTGTTGTCCGACACCCCTGTGTTGCCCAACACCCCAAATATGGTTTAGAGCTTTTCTTTTAAATCTAATATATGAAAAAGGTATTTTGGATAAAATATAATGTGTGTCACCGTATAATATTAGTCATTCTTAAGTTATAAGCATTTATAACATTTCTTGAAATTTCAGATATTTAGGGGGTTGGACAACATGCAGTATTATACACAACTTCAAAAGGCTCTCAAATCTAAACCATTGATCTGATTTTGTTGGAATAATATTTTTCTGGAACATTCTTAGTAGGTGAGTAACATAAAATATAAAAAGAAGTATTATTCGGAATTTTTTTTTTGCGTGTTTTATCCCAGGTTCAAAGCTGAATTTAGCAGGTTTCAAAAATCCGACCCATATGTTTGGTAACTTGCTTCGGTGAATTATTGAAAAGTGGCCTAGTGATTCTGCATCGTATCAACACTACTTTTGATCCATCCAGTTGCTGTATTTAGATTACACCCTTTGGAAATTGTTTGACTTTACACCACCTTACTGTATGTCCCTGCTGAGTCCTGTGCGTCCCAGTTATTAATGTTTGTCTCCTGGGTACCTGCATCCTTTTGGACAGCTTATATTGGCTTTTGCCCTACTCTTTTGTTATAAATGTATACGTCCATTTGTATTGTTGCCTACGTGCTCCCTGACATGAATTGTTGAAAATCACGTATCACAATGTAAATCTCTTCCGTCAATAAACTTTGTTAAAACAAAAGAAATCTTTCCAAGAAGCTGTGAGGAATTACCTACACTCAGTAAGATACATATGTAGTGGCAATGGGGGTGGGGAGCTAGCTAAGTGGTTAAGGCACTGCCATTGACCCGTAATCCCAATGTTGTGGGTTCGATTGCCACTGAAGCCACCCCTCTGTTAATCACGTTCTGTGCAGCATTCACTTGCTCTGTAGAGAGTACCTCACAGCTGCTCTAACTACTCAGTCCCTTTATAAGTTGACGCATTTATGATAGTCACACTCGGATTCCCTGCCTTTGGGTGACATTTAATCATGTGTATGCTTCAGAACATCACCATTACGTACCATGGGACTTTCATACCTCGTATCATATTGCAATGGCCCTGGCAAACCTAAATTATTTCACAAGACCTTTGCATTGCATTATTTATATCCTTCCCTTCCACATTGTAGAGAACTATACGTCTAAAGCAATGGTAGACTTCTTGCTAAGTTCCATATGTTTCACAATAATTACACAAACTGTGTTGACAGTTCCTCAAGGTTCATAACCCATCTGTAGCGTAATTGTGACAACCTCCCTATCCCATCTGGGCGGATGCCAGCAGTGAATTGTACATTTAAGAGCCATCTAAAGGCACTATTCTATGTGCCGCGAGTGCGGGCGGTGATTGAACCTATTTGCTGTGATTTGATGCCTCAGTCTCAATATCACGAAGGATATTCTGATACTTCTGTCACGCGACGCCCATTTATGAAGGTCAACGCTCCCTTCAGGGAAAATAACAGATCATATCAGACCTTAAAGAACTCATATGCGGCCCATGTTTCCAAATGGGTTTTAGAAGTCACTGAGAACCGTTTATTCCCACTGGGAATAGAACCTAGGTCCTACATTTAAGTGTGAGAATATAGGAAATGTTACCAGCAAGAAGTATGAATATGAATGGATTCAAAGTGCAATATATTTATTAAAAGAATGTATCAATGCTGTCATGGTGAAATACCCCTTCGCAGTTACTTGAATATGAAAAAAGAGAAATTGAGCCCGGCTTCAGTACTAATAAAAGCATTCTAGGTAATGTCTCCCCAGGGTTGTTGTAGCCTAAAGGACAATATACAGCCCGCCGATAGTCAGTGATGAATGATAAGTGGAATGAAGGATTATTACTCCTTTACGTAGATATTCTAAACTGATTGTCCTTTATCTAGTCCAGTGGGTGTTATTTAGTTGCTTGGGTAAAGTGACTAATTTTCGGATGGTCTTTGACAGCCCACTCCCAGTCCGCAATGAGCTATCATTAAGGCTGATCTATCACCTTGTGCTTTTGAACATAATTAGGGGTATGACCTCATGAAAGGATAGATGACTTCGACCAAGAAAAAGATGCATCTTGAGATACACATTTGTTTTGTGCGCATGTAAAATTAATGTGCAATGTTTATAATTATTTCCTGTTTTTAACATGACTGATTCGATGTATACAGGTACTTACATACAAATCCTTTCACATAATTACATGCCTTTTCTACTTAACACCCTCATTTCTCTTTAGTCTAGATGATACATACGCATATGTATACGGCATATGCTTAAATCGGCACATTTGACTAAATTGACGTGTCTACGACGCATCTGCACTCAGTTAACTGATTGTATTTCCATACTCATACAAGACGATACAGAGACTGTATCTTTTTATCTAGTTCTAATTTCTTTTTACAAACGATATCGTTGGCCACGTTGGGACGGAGATAGATGTCCACACAATGTATGATGAGAGAGGTGACTATGATAAGGTCCTCTGTGAAGTGTCAGTTGCCCACTAGAACTCCCAACATACACAGAGGTGACGATCGTTGGCATGACGCGGATCTGTGACGTCACTAGCGTCACCGAGGATGTCATTAATTGTAAGCATCACACGCCGTGGGTCTGGCCTTACGCCAGGGACCATAGGATGGCAACCAGATCGCAACCCTGCCATCACCTGGATGTTTTTATCATATCGTTTTTCGTACTGCCCCCTCAACATATGATTAACGTATTCGTTGTAGTCCGGATTTGGGTGACTACATCGATTGATTTCCCGAGGTTCATTAGACATCGCATTTTCGGCTTGCCTGAGGTGATGTGGGTGTGAGATTGGCGGCAGTGAGCTGGTTTGTCAGTATAGTATGACAAAGAAGTGAGTGACTTGAGTGTCACCGACGACCAGTTTTGTGCGTTGTCGACTAGCACATAGTAAACATGAGTCATGTCACCCTGCCAGCGTATTTATAAAAGCACTACGAGATCGCGGTCCTGGTTTAGTCCGACCTCCGGCCGGGACAAGCGCGGTCATGACCAGGGGCTCCTCTACACCCACCACCGAGATGCAGGTACGTGAGCGAGGCCTCTGTACGCGCGTTATTATACCATCTACCTCACCAGGGAGCTGTTTCAAAACCATAGACTTAACCCACGTTTTGAAACAGCTCCCAGGTCCCCAGCCAGTGAAGTATTCACAAAGATGTTATATATCATAATCTACAGATGATTCTGGAGGTCGTTGTATAATTTAGGGTCTTACAATTTCTGTTCGCCAACGAGACCCATGGAAGATGTGAGTCAACTTTATTCAACACTTATGGACGTCCTTTGGTCAGGTAGAACAGTCTTGGCTGAACGAGCTTGATTATTATCAAACAATAACCCTCCTCGGAAGTCTCCTTGTACCCTGTCCTTTCATTGGCATAAGTTATTCAACGACCCCCTGTGTAGCTGGTCCGGAGACTAGACATTCATTGCGGCAGTCATTTGTTCATTTATCACAATGTGTTTAATACAGGAGACCATTACAAATTTCGATACGTGCTGGCATACTGGGAATGAGGCATTATCTCAGCCTGGTATGAATGTCCATAGGCTTAACATTTGGAACTCGTACTCAACAGATATGCGAGTACGGTAACTCGTACTCAACTGGTGATAAACAGATAGATATATCCAGGCTAAGATAATATCAGTAACATATTCGTGTTTCATCTGTATCCCCGATAGCCATCTCGCTTGAAGCATTTCAGAATATTCACTCGGCTATTGCCTCGTTCATATTCCTGAGCACTCCAAACTTGATGGCATACGGGGAAACAGACCAAACACTCATTAGTTTCTTTCATGTTTCCATGCTACTGTCTTCTCTCAGATGTATCCGTGTTTTTATGTCAAGTATGGGTTAATTCTTTGCTCATATGAATTTACAGTGAAGCATAATGTTACCTTCATTATATTTATGTCACACCTCCATGGTTAGAGTTTCTCTTCATGATTTACATACGTGCACTATATAACAGACAACCAGATGTTTTCCTTGTGATTTGGATACTAAAACTAAATGATGTACCATCAGATTACATGTCTGAGTGAAGACATGAATAGACTTTGTAATGACTGAAATCACTCATTACTATGACAGTGATCGAACGTGCTTAATTGTCAATCTAGATAAGGAAGATGTGACTGGCAAACAATATAATCATCTCTTCAAATCATTTCGTCGTATGTTATGAAAAAGTCAAACAGAGCCAATAAAGGTGGAAAATACAACCAAACTAAAACTCAAATGGCAAGTATTCGGAATGTAGGCTGCTGATGTTGATTCCTCCACACATGTACCACTGTCCAGCTGCCTCCCATTGACACTGGCAACAGTGGAGCGGGATCTCTCTGGCAGCAACCAGCATTATGTGGTATGCTGGATAAACAAAAAACACAACCTGAGAATAATAATGTGACTCAGAAGTATCTCGCTGTGAGGCTCTGGCAACATGTATATGTATGTGGGAAGTAGGTGTCGAGGCAGACCCAATAGACACAAATTCCATGCCCGGAAGGAGCAACTCCGAGCAATTCTATTGAGCATATATATAGACACACCACCCTGGGGCCTGACAGAGGACTAAGAATGATCCCTTTATAATGGACATGATTCGGGAAATTCTGGAATGCACCTCCTTGAGGCAGTGTAGGTCCAGGTCCTGTATATTTGAATGCTACATTGTGTCGTTTCTGCTGGAAAAGCCGCTCATAAGTTGACATGCCTTATGAATATACATCACCCTTGGGACACCTAAGCCAGTGGGTAATTCCTGGGACATTTCTTAAATTTCAGGTAAACAGGTTGTTAATCATCATCTGTCCGTGCTGTCAGTTGGAGACAAACTAACAGTACTATGAGTGGTGTTTTCTTACACTGAAAGTTGTATGGTAGTTTATATTGGTAGAATACTGGCTTTACCGTAATTTTTACCGTCCGAATGGAAAGAATTAGTGTGAAGAAACTACACACCAAATGGTTGACCAAAGGACTATATATCATCAACATTACAGAACTAGCCATATTCCTATAGGCATCTTCATGTACTTTGGTTGAGTAATATCTTCTATGTCTCTCTATTTCTTGCTGATTATCACCTAGAATACGAGCGAGAGGATGTCCAATCTACTATAGCAATTTAGTGGCTTTCAGTCGCAATTTTGAAGCTGATACTTTCATAATACGTTATTAATAGCCATAGAGTCGAGAACGATGATTTTATGTTGGAGTGAAAATAACAGCTGATCTTCCTATCATGTACTATTCTTTTTAACGCCAAGGTGGAAGATCGCCTGGCAAACGAGTGAACGTATTTAACATCGTTAAATATATTTGAAGAAAAAAGAGAACAAACAGACTATTCAGAACTGAAATGATTATCAAGATTTACCATCAGTCTCTGAAAATAATACCAACCGTGAGATCGTATTGGACGTTCCTGCAGTACCGTACTGGCGTGTACAACCGTGTTTGTGTGTGTCGCCCTCAGGGCATGCAGGTAGCGGACTCTAATGGTAACTAATATGACGACTCCTCGTTTATTCCGGTCGTGTTAGGAGCCTGGAACAAGGAACCAATGGTCTATCCAGGCTCAGCCGAACCATCAAGAGTAAGAATTGGGTCACCTTATTGTAGTTAATCTCCTAAATCCGGTCTATATTGGATCACCATTCATTTTCTGGTGAAATTATTCATGTGCATATATATACTCATGGACAGTGTAGAGTTTTATGTCCATGATATACTGTTTGATGCGACGTCAGAAACATAGCATTTGCTTAAACCTGTCTCTAATAGAGACGGGTTTAAGCAAATGCTATGTTTCTCTGAATGCTGCTCCGGCTATATGAAAGGTGATTCAATAAAAACAAAGAAGAGGTCCTAGAATCGATCCTTGGAGTCCACCACCTGGGGGATTATTGTACCTGTATATATCTAACATTCTATACTGCAACCGCCATGTCACAAGACGATGAGTTGGGACTCATGAGGTGATGGACAAGCTTTGCACGGCCAAGACTCGAACCCCGGACTCTGCATTCCATTATACTACCAACAAAGTTACATACCACCTTTATCAAAACCAAGAACTTGTGTCCCATTTCGTTCATATTTTTAGAGGATTTATAGCCTATGTAACGTTAAGAATTGCTCAGGGACAGATACTGAGACAGGACATTTTTTCTCCAGATGTTCTGGTGCTTGATTTAACAAGAACATGTGACATGTTTGCGTGAGTCTTTCCATCATGAGAGGAAAACTAGATATTCTCCAACCACCAAAGTCACTGCCGATTATTTCGAGGGTATTATTTCACGTTATTACCAGTCGTGTTACGTAGAGTTGATACAGTACTGGGGTGCTACATATAGTGGAAAATTACATATAAGTACTAAGCACTTATATGAGAGGTGTTGGTGTGGAACATTCAGCAATATCTCGGGAAATGGCAACATGTAACATCACATAGATTGATATGATTGCTCGGGTAGGTTAAACATATCTTGTTCATGAAAAACAATTTCAAAAATATATATGCTAGTGGAACAGTTTAAGGCGAATGTTCACTCCATACAAAGGATGATGGGCGTCGCTGTAGGTTTTTATTACATGCTTACAAATACATCTTTACGCAATAGCCTGATAGCCTCAATCAGCTCCCACTCTGTACTCTTACTTGGTCTGCTGACAACAAATATAGCTCGTATGCCACCTCGTCTGTCCCAGTGCAAACACATTTTTGATGGTGAATGGGGGAAATACGAAGGGCGCTTGGCACAAACCATTTGTGTGGAAGTCAGTAGTGGTTGAAAACACCTTTTTATCATGTGGTTCTTGGTAATAGACTTGGTGCCAGAGTAGAAAGGCTGATACGTGCATTGGTTATGTTAGGGGTGTCTTCGAGATACCATTCCACTCGAGAAATTATCAATGATATTTTTACAAATTAAATTCATATCTTATCTTGTGATTATATGCAACATTGACGAGTATTTATATGCCGTGAATTGATATTGTATCTTCGTATCAGAATCTGAATACATCATCACCGACTCTAAGGCAAGTCCGGTATCAGTACGTTTTGTTTCACAGGGCAGACATCAGATAAGACTTGCTGAAGTCTTTGATTATGGAAATTATTAATAAATACAACGACTTTGCAACATTTGAACTTCTGACAAGCCTAATGAGGGGTGGTGTGTACGGGGAGGGGTAAAGGGAGCGGTGACAGCACAGGTAGAGGCTAAGGACACAGGGACTGAGGCCAGTCTAACATCGGATATAAGTGAGGGTGACTGGTGAGACCAATGGCCTAGGAGAAAACCCTGCGAGCTGGAAGTACATGGCACCGAGCGAATTCTAGTTCCCTGGACATTCACCAAGAGAGTAAAGGAGTTAAAGTGCGACCCATGGAGATGGCGCCATTATAGTTGGGGGCGGGGAAACCTCTATTGTAATCCATTGATAAACGCACCCGTCACTTGTTGTTTTGTGTGGCTTAAGAGTACAAATGACTGCCACCATAACCGAATAGCTATGCCATATATTGTTGGTGACTGGCCTTAGTCCTTGGGTTCTTTGCCTCTCCAATCATCCACCGCACCCCTCACCGCGGAAACCTCTTGGGCGTTGGGGGAAGTTTACATAATGTAAATCAATTTGTTTTCTTAATGAATGTCCACAATCAAAGACTTGGGCAAGTCTTGTGCACGCGTGATGTCTGTGGTAAATATCCATGTGAACCAACATTGGCATGTAAAACTTGTATTTCTGGTAGTGGGTCATTTCTCATACTTTTTGTTTTACCACTCAGCGCAGCCTAGGGGTGCGCAGCTCAGTTTGGTCGTCTTTCTGTAGATTCCACCCTCTTTGGTTGAACACTGGTCAGTGTAACCTATCGCCAAAGTTGTACCATGATTTCACACTTACCGGTATAGTGTGAAGGGTGGCTGTGGGCACAAAGCTATTGTTTTCCACAAGATATAATTGCTTGGACATGGTCATGTATGTTGGGAACTAGTCTGGACTGTCTAAACTTGATAGTTTATAATTGTCTCTGTTTTTGCACAGGTAAAGATAGTTATATGATGCGCAGGCCCGTCAATATATTATCATTTGGCCGAACGCCTTGCACAACAATGTAGGCAAGGTCACTACCGTCATTCTTGCCTGTTGTTAATGAGGCATCCGTTCCGAAATTGATCGGCATCGTAAATCTGTTCTATTTATAGTTCCGTCCCATGCTTGAGAGATGTGGTGTATGAATAGTCAGAAGGGAGAGGGGGACGTGAGAGGTGCGAGTTTCCAGTGTTGTGCCGCGGCCGCTTCCAGGAATACGTCGGTCTCGTCTCTCTGCAATTCTCAAAGTCAACTAACACAAACAAATCAGGAAATTCTGACGCCTGGAAAATGTCGAACACGTTGACTTCCTTCTCTCACACCGCGTCTGATCGCCAGCCAGTGGACGGTATTGATGAAGACGTTAAAAGTATTGAGAAAGATATTGACCGAATCTTCGCTAAATTTACACGCGAGCTCTGCGAAATTTTCCGAATGGTATATATACATTTGGAAAACAAGGTAAACTTATTTTAAATGCAACAAGTTGATGCAAACCAATCAAAGCTGGAGAAGGTTGAACTGCCACAGAACGTGGACAATAATTGCCCACTCTCAGAGCACTTATTCTGAAGGGCACGGGGTACCGACGGAATACAATGTCAGTGGCGTCAGAATAAGATGGGCTTTTTTGCCAGCCCCCAAAAAAGTCAGCAGTTTCAAATTTTACTCAATCAAGTGTAAAAACTCTCTTGACTATCCATCACAGATCTTTTCGTATGTGACAATGGCTAAGCCTCAACCTTTCACCGTGGTAAAATGTCAAAGCCTGACTTTTTAGCAAGCAATGATGGCTAAGCCCTATCTTTTCACTGTGGTAAAATGTCAAAGTCTGACTTTTTAGCATGCAATGATGGCTAAGCCCTGACTTTTCACTGCGGTAAAATGCATGTCAAAGCCTGACTTTTTAGCATGCAATGATGGCTAAGCCCTGACTTTTCACCGTGGTAAAATGTCAAAGTCTGACATGTTCACTTGTAATGAAGGCTAGACCTGACTTTTCACAGACATTTTGCAGATTTACGGTAAATCCAGTGGGACAGGCCAATGTCAAAGTCTGACTTCATACCAAAAAAAAGTTGGCAATTTTTCAGTCCCCCCCCCCCCCCCCCCACACACACTTTCAAAATGTTCTGACGCCCCTGAATGTTACTGTTCATCACCACCATACACAGCTACACTTAAGTGGAATTCACACGGTGAGCTGAGCTTCTATACTCGAACATAATTTCTTGTTTAAATGATGCGGTTCCTTTCCCTGAGACATGTTTTTTCCTCTGCATTTGTTGGCGACATTTACCCATGAAAAGGAACAGAATTTCATGAGATTTTTTAACCCTGTGAGGTGCATGAATCACATCGTCTGAATTCCACCTTACATTATGCTGTTCATGCCTATGTTAGAGCCTGTGTCGATGTTTTGAAATTTACGACTACTTCAAAGAATAGAATTGCTGACGATTTGATTGTGTCGTTAATAATGATTACAGGTGAACCTAATTTGGATCGTGTGCACCGAGCAACTATACTGTTAAGGACCTAAACAAATTGATTTAAAAGCCTATTGCAGTCCCTAGACTGTATCATCATGAACACTGGAAAATTGGCACATATCCTAGATGTCGATATTAGTGATTAATCAATTACTAGTATGCATTCATATCCCCAAAAGAAATGTAACATTCCTATAAAATAAAGTTCAGCGGAAGATTACACAGAAACTTACGACAAAACTAAGTTTCAAGCTGAATCTCATCAGCAAAATTGGATTAAATTCTTTGGAATAAATTATCTGAACGCTGGCTGGTAACACATGCATGAAATATACATGTTATTTAACTAATTCTAGATAAAATATGTCTGGGGTTGCTGCTCCGTCCGGCGTCCCAGTGACACGGTCGGAACCCGGCCCTGGCGACGCAGACGACATTTGGGTACTTATTGTCGTCTGGTCGCCGCCTCCCCGGACCGCCCTCATAACGCCCCATAAATCACACCCGCCGGGATATTACGACGACCCGGCCCCGTCTGTAGACACTCTGGGTGTATCTAGAGTGGGTAATATGGGGTGCCACCTGTTTCAATAATGCAGTGCAAAGCTGGCGTTGCTTTGAGTCTGAGTGGGTAAGGTGCCGAGTTTCATTATTGATGCAGGGTGAAAAAGTCGTGGACACTCTGCTTCCTAGTTTTGGTAATAGTATGGGGTGCCATGTGCGAAACAATGTCATTAAAGTATTGAAGTTATGGACATGATACCAAAATGATTCTGATTTCATAAGGTTCATGTATATGGTCCTCGGAGAGAATAGATTTATTATAATTGATAGATGACAGTATAATTTCAATTATCTAAATGGCTCCATTTATCCCGCCTCCAAACCCTAAAGCCACTGACTTCTCTTTTCCCACCCCGGCCACTAAAACCCGTGAACTATATTGAGATCTATACATAGGTCACTTATCTGTTTTATCCTATTTCCACCTTATTTGATTTGACCAGTTCCAGAACACTTCTGACAAGAGGACAGCAAACATACATCCATAGAGTATCAATCGGGTATATATCACTGTGGCTCGCCACAAAAAGTGATGTCACTGAAGCTCTATGCTTTCATGGTGCTTGTCACGTGATAAGGGAAGCTCAAATCTCAACCAGGAAGAGCAGAGGGTCGGGTTCCAGATGGGGTCTGTCGAGTTGCTGTTGATTCGAGCAAGCGCATCATACACCCAGCGCGCTCGTATAAAACATTCTATTCCCATCTAAGATGTTACTCTAGTATTGTTATATTTTGAGATCTAATTACTGTCTCTCGTGTCATATGTACAATGTACATAAATGGTTCAAAGATAAAAAGGACGTAGCTGTCACGTCATATGGTCATATATCACGCCGTCTACCCCTACGACCTTTGGGACTGAGTCAGAGGTCAGTTAGTTAGGGTCATTCACCGCCCATAATGTGGTGGCCTTTGCCTATTATAGCCATATAATAGTTCCGCCACAGGAACGACATATCCATTTTGTGTTCCTACTCACGATATGAGGAACACAAATTCGGAAAATGTAACGCTTTCATTTTTATGACTGAGTGGGAGTCTTGACACTAACAATATCAAAAGAATGTATCAGAAATATGTATCTGTATGTCTGGGGCATTTTATAGGTGGCAGTTGAGATGACCAAGTTTCCTTTGGGATTTGATTATCGCGTGATATGATTTCAGGTCTCTACACACATGATGTAGCTGGTGGGTCCGGTATTAAGAGTCAGTGCTCCTGCATCGAGTGATTGAACTGTATGGTGTTACACCTTGTTACAAACTAAGTATTAGCAGAAAATCGTTGATCACAGTTCAGAAAATCTCCAGTTAGGAAGGCATAGGATCTAGAATCGGCTGTTTTTACGCGTTAAGCGGGTGTTCCATCGTGACGATAGAGACTTCGAAAAGACGGATTGTGTTTACCAAACGACACTGTGCGGCGAACACTCAATGTCGGCTATGAGCTGGGCATGGACACTGGTTTAATGGAGCAGCGCCTTACGTCGCGCGGCGAATTGATTCTTGCGGTAAAAATAGTCCGAGTTTGTTTCTCATATAGATGTATGATAAGTTTTTAAAAGAAAATAAGTAATTACAAAAGTTAGGTGAGTGTAACACTAGCCTTTGTAATGATTTAAAATCAAAATAATCATGCCAGTTGAATTCTAAAAAATTAAAATTTGACAAACTAGTAATTGTCGGATCTATATAAACGGCAACCACATGACGTCAGTTGACACTACGTTTTTTCTGGGAAAGCTATGCGTTCTTATCGTAACGCGAAAATGTGCGCAAATGTAACACCCGCTTTACAACATGACAGAACACTAAGCACTCATGTTTAATTCAAAAAGAAATTCATGTTTAATTCAACATGTTCGTCGTCACACCTTGTCAGGCAAATACGGTAACGTCACTCCAAAGGTAAAAAAAAAAGGTCATTCTAAGGACGAGCCTGTGTTAATGGAGACTTAAGGGCAATGCCCTATAGTGAATATATATACTATACCTCGATTCTTGTAACTGGGTTTATGTAAAAACATTTAGGTGAAAGATGATACTAGAAGCTGCTTCATGGAATGATGTTACAATTCACCCTAGTTTACCACCTCACTTTATTGATGGCCATTAGATTTTATGTACTCTGTGATATTTCACAAGCTCAAGACCCACGTTCAAGGATGTTAGTTATATAATAATCATACCAAGTTTTCGGTGTAGGTTTATCAAATGATACTTAGGATATAATTTGATTTCAGAAATCAGTGCAATGTAAAGTTGCCACTTTGTTTCGTAGTTAAAATCTCAGGAAGTTTTCATAGATAGAATGAGGAGTAGGGGTCTAGGGCCCGAGTGGAAGAACGGCTATATAGCCGAATTCGGTGATTGTGTTGTAACACAATATCCCCTTAAAAATTGCTAAAAAAAAAAAAAGAAAGAGATCCTATTTGAGATCTAACCTGTGGAACGGCATACAAGATTAAGGTAACAGATCGTAGTGCTGTATATGAAGACACACCTAGGTTGTTTAACAGTTAACTAGATACGCGGCCAGGTGTGTACATAACGGCGTCCCGGTGACGCCCCGCCCGGCCCTTACACGCCCTCACCCGGCCGTCGCCTCCTTAACCCCGGCGCCGTCTCTGCCAGCAGGTAATAACAGGTAATTGTTGGACAGGCACACCTCCAAACCTGGAGGCTACCCAAAGTGTGATCCTCAATACGCCAAGACACGGCCGTCTCCACCTCTCACCCTCTCAGCACACCCTCGGGCCTGTCCGCCGCACGGCCTGGCAGGGCGGATCCCGCGGGTCAGAGCAGGGGTCAAGGTGGGATGAGTCAGACCTGTATGATCAAGCGGCCCCAGGTATTATTGTCGAGGGGAGGGGCGAGAGGCACTGACCGGGAGGTGACCTCAGGTGGAGAGTCCACCATGGAAGGCGGCCAGGTGTCTTGATTCAATAGAGATCTGTGATGAACACTGGAGTGAGAAGAGAATGGAGTGTGTGTGTGGGAGTGGGTGGTGAGGTTCTACGTCGTAGCAATGACCATGGTCATATAATGACGACATTAAATGTGGAGAATGAGGATGGCAGGCCAGAAGTGAAACTCGGCAAGACGGTGGCCTTTTGACTGGGAACCGAGAAGTGGTCGGGAGTTGAGATGCTTTTAGTTCCTGCATTTCCATGGGTAAATGGGTACAGTAGAGAATGCGGCTTTCCACTTTTCCATAAAAATCCACTTTTTTCATTTTAAGCATTTAAAACTCTTCCCATGTGTAAAAAAGATGCTGTAAGTTGAGCCTCATTCACGCCAATGGAAGTAGTGTGAACCTCCCCATAGACCCTCAGCCCAATGCTTTAGGAGACACTGACATGTTTTCTACGTTTTTTTGTCTCTCTAAGGCAGCAAATTCCAAAAGAAAATATTTCCACTTTTCTTTATTTCCCCAACTAATATCCTCTCATAAACATGTATATGTATTACATAAACGTGTTTATGATAGCAATACCCAGGATATTGTCAGTTTTCCAACTAATGATAATTTTTTTCTCAATACAGCCATGCAAATGATTTTGGGTCGTAAGACTTTTTCAGGTATCTTACCAATCACTACGATGAGTGGAAGAACCACCTTCGCCATAATTGGTTTGGCATTGTCCAATAATTGATCAGATAATATTTAAGACGTGAATGTTAAGACATCAGACTTACACACTCTCATAACTATGTTGTTCTTTTTATTCTTTCAGCCTCCTGAGGGGGCGTTGGAGTGCCCAGAATCGCCTAACATGGACCAGGTCCTTCGTGATGAAAACAATTTCATCCAGAACGTTTCACAGTTTTTCAACCAAGAGGCGATCAGCGACGTCATCCTCAAGATCAACGACCAGAGGTACTTCGGGCACAAGTTCGTGCTCGCCAAGTCGAGTGACGTGTTTCGGACGATGCTTTATGAGCGCAACTGGGGTCATAGCAGCAAAGAGGAGGTGGAGCTGAGTGAAACCCCGGAGTGTGCCGCAGTCTTCGAACTCTTCCTCAGATATTTGTACACAGCCGAAGTGGCCATCAGCATCCCCACCGCCGTCGGCATTCTCTGCCTGGCCGACAAGTACAACGTGGATTCCCTTAAGGAACTGTGCACCTCGTATATGGTGCTAAACAGCAGGAGTCCCAAGGTACGTAATGCACTCAACTGGTACTCGTGGGCAAAGGCGCTACATTTGGAGCAGCTGATTGAGCAGTGCACCAAAACGATCGCCTGGAACTGCCAAGACATCATCACCTCTCCGGAGTGGCTCAACATGGACATAGACTTTGTCGTGGACATGTTGAGCAGCTCGGAGCTGGTCGTGCTCAATGAGTTTGTTCTGCTGGAAGCCGTCACGCGCTGGCTGCTGCATGACCCGCACCTGGCGGCTCTAGGCGAGAACACGGCCAAGCTGCTGCCGCTCATGCGCTTCCCGCTGCTGCTCGCTCACCAGCTCTACCAGGTGGAGCAGAGCGAGCTCTCCAAGCGGCCCGAGTCGTGCGAGCTGCTCCAGGGTCTGCTCAGTCAGGCGTATCGGTTCCGTGCTCTCTGCCCCTACCAGCACCAGCTGGGTGCGGCATTCAGCGACCCGTGCTACATACCGCGGGACTACCTCGACCTGGCCGTGGACACGGTCCGCATGCAGAACGCGCTGCGCTTCGGCATCCAGGTGGACGTGAAGATGTACCGCGGCGCCGTGCCCATGGAGACGCGCGACGGCGACTGGAAGATCACCTACAGGAAGCCGCAGAACGACAACTGGTCGCTGCAGTTCTACTGCCACGAGACGGCGCTGATTAACAACGAGGCGCGCTTCCAGCCCACGGTGGTGGTCAACAACGAGCAGGAGAAGGTCATCCAGGTGCAGCGCGAACCCATGGCCGTGCTCAACCGCGGCATGAACCTCACCATCACCATCGCCATAGAGGACTCGGACCAGGCACGCAATATGGTGGTGCTGCTCAAACCTGTGCCTTCCTAATCACCGGTGACTGTAGGATCGGGCGTCGTTAATCAAAGATGCGGTTTCACTCGCTGCGAACCCCTCTTCATTGCAATCCCCCTACCTGCTGCCACAGCCGACAACGAGGATTGGTATTTCATTCGAGTACGCGTATATCAGTCACTCGGTAGCGGGTGTCTATATTATGGTACTGAATAAACATCGACCACAGCCCGTACGGTGTTTAGTAACAGAAACTTGGTACTACATGATGTGGGTTTCCCCAGGTGCACGCTAATGTCTCCATAACCCCGCGATGGTTTGAGACGTAGGTGATACATGTAAGTAGGTAATAAGTATGGATCCTCTCATACATAAAGGTATACAGGTGACTGCTCGTAGAACACCTGAGAGAAGGCCTCATGAATCCTAGAAACTCGGGCTTCGATAATGCTTGAAGATGAGCTTGGTGAAAAAGGAATCAACATATCCATTATGAATCAAGTGACCCTGAGCGTGACAAGTATAAATCTACATGCCAAACGCATTGTATCGTCAATCAGTTCAACAGAGCAGCGTATGATTCACAGGGGTGCCCCCTTGTGTGGATTTATGGCGTTAGCACTATGATCCAGCGTACCCAGTAGTATGTGGAAATGGGAATTCTGAATGTTGACCAAAGAACTCTGCACTAATATTTTCTTCTCCATTTCACAGTGACAAGAGTTCATTGTGTACAACAAAATAGATCGTATCAAGTCAGGATTAGGGCAAGATATACCATTGTAGCACAATGTGTGATATAACAAAAAGAGTACATAATCAATATATCAGATGTAAGGATGTTCTGGACCTGGTGGAATGGTTCATTATGTCATGTAATCATGATAAAGGGATTCATATCCTGCCTTTGGAAAGTAATTCCCACGATCGTACATTTGAGTATGTAATTAAGTCCCTTGATGAAATATTGGCAAGGAGTTTATATTTTTAGCAAAGCTTTGACACAGAGGTATTGATAACTAAAAGTAAAGTCATTTACAAAAGAACATTTCTGAATGTAGGGTTAAGGACTAGGATGACCAATGTTGATTAAAATTACTAGATTATTGCACAACCCACCATAGTTTGAAAACGTTTATTTAGTTACAGCCGGCACTTATTATCAAGTTATTACTATCATGTTTCTTCTGTCCTAAGCTTAGCTAAGTCATATATTGCATCTATATATACAACTTTTCCTGTTATGTTCTGAATATTAAGCATTCCATGCACAGTTACACCTGCTCTATCCTCCTGACATATTTCTGGTCTTATGTAATTGCGGCCATTGTAATGGCGTTAGGTGAGATTTGGTTCTTGTTCTGATTCGCTAAAGCACAGAATGTGTGTATTTAATGCTTGGTTGGTTCAAGTTGGAATATGTGTTACTTTGTGTCCATGATCTAGCAAATACCAGTGAGTGTTCAGTACTTTCTTCTGAATCAAATGACTATTTCAGTTTTTGTTAGCATAGATACCGTTATATTCAGCAGCTTTTGAAAGGATTGCTCACATTTATATCCCACCGCAGCATATTTCTACAATGGCAGTCACCAATATAAAAACAGAAAAAATATTGTTTGTCAGAGATAGTATTAGTGAGAAATGTGTTGTAGATATGTTTCAACTTAATCAGTCAGATTGCACCGCTAAGGTTAGAGAACAACTGCATTTTACTAATAGTGATAAGTAAAACTCAAACCATATCGTGGAATGGTTAAAGATTATTTCCGAATAAGAACAGCATGACGTAAAATATGCTGCAATACTTGGTGACAATTCTACATGTTTAGGTAGGAAGTAAGGTCACTCCCATTTTACATTGAGAATGGGATTAAATTCTTTTATTCAGCAGTGGTACCAATATTATAAGAAATATGAGTTACGTAAAATGAATCATGACCACTAAATTTATAGTATTGTTAACACCCACCTCTAAGTCGAAAACGAAAGGAAAGTAGCAACGACATGATCACAATGAAATATATACTAGAATGGGATGTCACTTTAGCTCGTTGGCACTGATAAGAAATTCAGGAAATCATCTGCTCATATCCCTGTTACTGAATAAACAATAGGAAGCGGCGATCCATAAAGTACATGTACGTATGCAGTGACGGGGTGGGTGGTGGGCAGTGGGCAGGTTTTTTTCAGTTTTGCTCACGTCCCCTCTATAATGTGTACAAAATGGAAGGGGGTAAAAATAATCAGAAATTTTGCGTACGTATTTTATGGATGGCCGTGAACATTCTGTGTTAGTGCGGCTTTGCCATTACCGTCCTACATCGCTGCGCTGTTCCTATAAGGGATTATAATAGATAATCTAGTGCAATATGTGATACGTGGGTCTGCTCATCGTCTATGGAGGTGATTCAACAATAGCTTTAGTGGCAACAAGTAGGCAGTCGCAGACACGGCGACCAGTCAACAGGTCTTCAGTAGGTCTTTGTAGTGTGATGTATATATGTAGTGTGAATATCTTTATCCCGACACAGTATTTGTTTTGGGTAACTTACAGAATATTTTTCACAGATTGTAGATTTTTCTTTTATTGCACAGTGGTTATTTAAAGTAGAAACTTTAAGTTATTGCTTATTTATATTATGTACAGAATTAAGCCAGAGACGCTGTGGATTTTCTAGAGTGAAAGAAATGCAGGTGCATAACATGCATTTCATTACTAACTCATTTTGACGTCTACTTTGATGTATAGATACATGCTTTTCGATTAGATACGAATGCACTCGCTACTTTCCAAGTACATTAACCTCCAAGTACATTAAAAACACAGAATAACAAAGCACATTCCAAACGGAATAGCATCTGATTTACCTTTCGATTTCTAGATTTAAAATTTTACCTTCTGCAAGGACATTGTGTGATACAATGATACCAGGTATTCACCAGGAGGTCACTGCCCACTTGACAGTCACAAGTGCTGCTAATGCTGTGATTTAATACGGTTTGGACTTTTTCAGAGTGCTATTTATTCGCCGATTACCACAGTGAAACATACTCCTAGCTTATTATACTGCACCCTTTGTTTGCTAGACGGTGGCATCTTTTATTCATACCTAAACGCTTTGTTCCTTTTTGTGATAGTAACTTCTTATTAGGGAAAGGCGTGATTGAAAATTCTTTCTAGGGAATGGTGTGATAGAACGTGAAATAATCTTTTGTGTCACTTTTGGGTGTGTAGATGTTGTCTGTGGATGATACTTTATTGGGGACAGCTGAACCTCCAAGAAAAATCCCTTCCAGGTACCGTTCCTTGAAATTTGTTCACTCTCATTGCACAGCATGACAACGGGCTCTATCGCAGCCCAGTTATAATGGATGACTTATGCTAGTCCTCAGGAGTCTCATATCATTCTTCTTGCCACAGCAATCACTGCTGCCAAGTCGATTTCTCATGTTTCAAATAGGAACTCTAAGGTCGAAACCCCAACAGGTATAATATTAAATAGCCAGGGAATCTGGTAGTTAGTCAACTTTTTTCCCTTCTAAATGTACCGAGGAAGAACTACCACAAGTAGAATATAGGAGTATTGTTTAAAATTTGTATTTGTCCAGACAAATGTCGATGCACACAATTGAGCATATTGTCAATACCAACATATCTTTTTTATAAGGAAATATTTATTGAAGATGACTATAGAGAAAAAATAAAAGTAATTAAAGATTTTACCCAATATTACTATATTCATATAAAAAGGCTTATCTGTCAACATTTTTACCTTATCAGGGATCCAAATTTCCGTGTTGGGCTCCTCCAACTAGCTGGAATAATTCCTGCAGGATACTTGAAGGGACTGTCTGAGAATTGAATGATTCATTGACTGCATTATCAAATGTAAAGCTGCAGGATTCGTAAAGGTTCAGGACATTTATGTAATGAAATGCATCCTTTTGTGATTTTCGTTCTCCAAAGTTGATGGGTGACATGAAATATGCTATTGTCTTAAGCACCACAAAAACTGTCTGAATGTTGTATGCGGCTTCCGTTAGGTTAGCCAGGGATGATGTCTAATCTAGTGTTAAATAGTGACTGATATTTATCTGCAAATATACATTTGTTTGCTCATATGCAACGGCATAGTGATATTCCTTGGATGTGTAGAAATGTTTTCGAATAAAGCAATGAAACACTAACATTAGTTTTCTCGTCATTTACCCGATTAATAGGCCAACCCCACCACAGTTACGCTGATGAATGATATTTGTAGCTGAATTGCCAGGTTAAATATAGCCATAAGTGACTCACAATCGTGTGTGTATAAATATAAAGCTGGAAGGAACCAGTTTTGTTTTTGAAACAAAAACATTTTGTGTGTCTTTGTTCGTGACGTCATTGAATCAGAAATAGCACAGCGTTTCCATTATTGCAATTTTGTGTACCATCCGAAAATAAAGTTGGGAAATTCCCTGGGTGAGAGGTTACTCTGCACACGTCAGATGGCGCCACCATCAGCTGGAGGAGAAGGATAGAGCCATGGCAGACGCGCGCCCGTCTATCTGATCTTAGCCAGATTGAGTAATTCTATCGTCATCTTCCTACCATCAGACATCCAGGTTAGTAAATCAACACGTAGTTATACTTGCAGTCTTTAGCAAAAATAGCCTGAAGGAGTGTGTCAGTCCGTCTCGTACCTCTGCGGATAACGAGTACTGCACACCCTGTGGATGCGAGTGAACTTTGGACCGTGCAAGTCCATAGCGAGACTTCAGTGATCGAGCCGTACGAGGTTAGCATAGAGTAGCTCTGACGTTGGGCTATGAAAAGATATAATTTGCTAAACATAGAACAATTAGGATTTTTTTTATCCATGAAACAATTTTAACGACATAAATATTCTTCTGTTTTGATGTCACATGTATAGGACATCTACAGGACATTTAGGCTAGGCTACATATATAACTCAACATAACACATGCATTCTTAAATATCACATGTTTCATATGCAAGATTACAATATCTTAATCAAGTATTAGTGATATATTAACTTCATTGGTTTTATATATTTTCATAATCCGAAAAAAATCATCTCCTGGTCTCTGCTCTTTATGAGCTATTAAGGTATATGGATAGATCTCATAATCTATTACCTTTTATTTTCTTAATCTTCATTATAGTCCAATCGTCGATGTAAACTTCTTTAACTTAAAAAGCAATTCCCCTCTCATCAGGCACTGTACTTCGATGGGTAACCTATCCCACATCATGTTCCCTCTATATATTTAAATGGTGATAGAACAGGTAATGTCACAAGTTTAACTATCTTTAAACTGGTTTCTATGTTCAGCATATATATCTATGTTTTTATGTGGGTTTTTTTTCAACTTGGGTAATATAGCATGTTCTGGACTTGGGAGTAGAAACCACATTTTAGAACAGATTATGTGATGACCAACGTGTAATAACCAGATCCATGTAGAAATCTATAAAAGTTAGCTTGAGTTCGTGTATCTATATGTTTCTTCTATTGGAGATCCTACTCGAAAGAATTCAGAAGTACAAAATGTAGTGAGGAAGAGCACATGGGTAACTCAGATACCGAAGGCTGATTCATAATCGGCTAAACGGACCAGTCTAATCTACTGGAACAAGATGTTCTTCGATGTGGGTCATCCTTTTTTTACCCGGTCGTGATTGCTCACGCCCTCTCCTGTTGACAAAGAGGCAACAATCCCTAAGTGTGGGTGCCTGGAAGTGGAAGCTGAATTGGCCATTAATTCTCACGGCTGGACCCCTATATGAGAAGTACTCGAGATGCACATTTGTATCCAAGTGTATACAAGTCATTGAGTGAAAATTGCAGTTGTCTTGGACTAAGGAGAGTTTACAAAGACTACACAGATATCGCTTAACCTGTCAACTTTTAGATACAATTCAGAAGTTTTTATTTGTTATTCTGACACAGCAGGTTTTCTATTTAAGAGTTGAGAAAAAGTAATGGAATAGGGAAAAATAAGCTTAAGCAGCCTGTATATTATATATCTGGAAAAAAGACCCACACCATTCAGCCATTAGGAAATTATCATCCATGTTGTACTGTTCACTATATTATATACCTTAATTGGAACTATTATACACATCAAATGTGCATTGGCATACCGTTACATACATATACATGCCTTGTACATAGGTTAATTCTAGCTGACATAGGCTACTAGCGTGTCGGTAACACAAGTTTATATATTCTAGTATGTTTCTCATCGGTCTTTCCCATATTCAAATGCTGGAAACGTGTTCTCACCTTAGGTGGGCAGATGCCGTCAATTGGGTCGCGACGGTGGCCGTTTACGGCTTATTGGACAACGCGGGCCCTCTTCCTTATCCTGTTAACCGGCGCCGGCGCCGTCTTCGGGGGCGTGCTTCTCATTTGTAAACCTGACGAGTAGGTACTAATCAACATTATGTAGGCAGCGGGGTTCCCTAAGTAAATTTTGATAAACGCGACATAATAATGTCTGCAGAAGTAGTATGCTACTAAAAAAAAAAGGTAATCCTAACTAAAGGACTTAGATTGTTCCAAACTGAACCACCATGATATTTCACTGAGCGCATATAAGCAGTGCAGTTTCGCCCACTAGTATAGATTACATGGGCATCATATTTCTCGATTGCTTCATCATGTGGCAATTCTAATTGTACGATATGTCACCCATAATCCAAGGGTGACCTGTTAGATACACATATCTCCTTATGCAATTCAGTTTTCCCTGATGAGATTTCGCAGACATTTGTCACCAAATAAATTGATATATCAAATAAACATGAATAATATGAAATTTCCGTTGCAATTATTTCTTGCGCTGCTTTGTTTAAAAAATGTTCCTTTTAACATTACAGTTTTCATAGAATGGAGGAAAATGGCATCACCTCAACAGTATTTGGTTCTGGCCTCATTCTGTTCAGTTCATTTGCCCTTTACAGAACCTATAAGAAATATAAGGTGGGTTAAGATGAGGCTAAATGTGCTTAGTACGGTACTTATTTGTAACAAGATATCAGGTAAAGGCAATAACAACTTGTTTCCATACTAAAGACACCTGTTGTATCCTGCATTTTTCTAGATCCGTAGATTTGTATGAGAAGTGGAAAAGATAATATTTGATGATAAAAAGAACAATTTATTTTGATATCTTTAATCATAACTTTAAATACAATCGTATATAAATAACGAACTTCAATTTTTTCAGATTAGCAACAACAGCTAAGTTACACAAAACCTGCTGTGTAGATTTTGGCTTTGGAATAGATCACTGCGTAATGTTCTTATTGTTTTAATATATTCAAAGATTGATGAAGACAGGCCTAGTATTAATGAGGGTCCTAGAGCAGAGATTCGTCAGATGGAAACATTCGCGACAGGCCAGCACCAGACCTTTCAGCACTATCATTTACCTGGGCATCAGGCCGACACCAGCAATACACCTCCTGTTCATGAACATATTCCCCATACTGTGAATTCAAATAGAGAGTAAGTCCTTTTTGTGCAAGTGATGTACGAGTGATATCGGCCGACAGCCCTGAGTATGTCTCTTAAAACCGAATCCAGCTACGCATTACGACAGTTTGAGCCAACCTCATCCTGTTTTATAATCCAAGTCATCCTATCCACATCCGTATTTCTTTGGGCAAGAACATTCACAAAGTGACTTAAAATTTACACTATCATCTAATTATTTTTTCAAGAATTAGTGGCAAAAATAAACAGGGGTTCTTCAGTCATTTACCCCCCCCTCCTTCTCGCATGTGACCTGAAGGCCATCTTGGATGTCTTAAACAAAGTAGCAGTCATTTATCTTTGGCAAATTGTCACCTCTACTTTTTACATTTAAATCAGAGGCCAATATTAAGAAATATCTGGCATTCTTTCTGATAATTTCCTGTAAGCTACTATCTTCAGAAAAGCATTGTCACATCTTGGGACTGACTTTTTACACACAGGATAGATTCTAACAAGTGACTTTAATATGTCCTGTATAGGCCAATATATCTGGCAAAACAACAATACACAGCTTTTTCATTCAAACAGCAATGGGTTCAGCATAGGCCAATATATCTGGCAAAGCACTTACACACAGCAATTTTAACTATTTTAAACTGTTTTAACTACAATTTGTTCAACATAGGCCAATATATCTATATATGGCACAACACCTACACACAGGTATATCTCCTGAATATATATTATGTATCTGTGGAGGGATGTTTTGTGTGATGGCTGGACCCCCACCATTCTTATATCTAAAAACTGGCCAATCTACTTCAATATCTGGCATTTCTTAGCGCAATACTGTGAGCCATCATTTTGATATCTGGCATATACTGGTGCAATATTGTGAGCTGGCCAATATTTTAATTTCTGGCACATCTTGATGCAATATTGTATGCATGCTTTATACAATAGGTTGATTCAGTTTGCCTGACATACCGGAACAAGGGACATTTTAGGAAAGCATGATATCTGGTATATCCTAAATGAAATAGCATCTAACTTACCTGCATGCACATACTGCAATAACATCACATCCTTGAAACATTATCCAAAAAGGTTAGTAAAGAGAGGATATTACAGATAACATAGAATTAAACAGTGATTATGTAGTCCTGCTTATTGCATTCACACATATCACCTGGCCCTTGTTACCTAACATGCATGAATACATGGATGAATCTAAATAAGGGCCTTGCACGTTTTCTGAATTTTACAACTACTAAAAGTAGTTGGAAACATAGAAATTGCATTTCACAAGTTCTATATTGGACACCATCCTGGGCATTGCCCAATATTTTTCCTCTTTTTTAAAGAAAAAACACAAAATGTAGCCTACAGGTTTTGGATTTTATGGAGCGGGAGTGGATGCAAAGTAAATATAGCTAGAAGCTAAACAAATTATCACATTCCGTCTTTTAGCAACCTCATTATCTTAGAAATATTTTTTCTTAGTTTTAAGTGCGAAAGTTTAGTAGTAGTTAGGCGTGCTCTTCTAGAGTACCTGGTTACACGAATATGGTATTTTGTTTATCTTTATTATATGTGTGGGTAAATAATATGAAATCAACATAGATCTATCTAATCTGAACTCTTATTTTCCAGCATTTCCAGCTACTCATTCCTTCCTTCATACGAGGATGCTGTCAGATATTACCAAGAAATCAACGGACATTTATACACGTAGATCAATATGAAAATAGGATAGTTCACAGTTAAACTGATTCTTTTCAACAGATCTGGCAGCATTAATATTAGCTATCGTTGATCTTCAAACATGTCTTAACCGGAGTCTAACGATTCAAAGCGTGTGTGGCTTTGTCTGGACATTTTTGAAACGTTTCATTTTTGAAATGATTCATTTTATATTGATCACTGTCAAGGTTGATATAGGTGGGACATTTATCACTGTAAATGTGGATATAGGTTAGGGAGGTATGGTATATTCTAACATGTGTTTTGAAGTATGTGGAATCTCATCAGACATTAAAAAAAAACTTGTATTCATACTGGAAAGCGTACTCAGTCAGGTGACGGGTTTCAATGTACGACATAAAGCACAAGAGTGGTATAATATGTCATTTTCAAGAACAACGAAAACAGGGCAAAATAACGAAATAATGTGCAAATTCTGTCAACAGTATTACTTTCCGTTGTACGCATGGTAATCTACCTTTGACATAATACTGCTTTTGTTGGTGATACTTCGAGGTGCTCACAGTCTTTTCTGCTGATTATTAAAATGGTATAGGATGTCTGGGTCAGGAAAATATAGTTAGTAAAAATAGTGCAGACTGAATTTTGCAGAATGGGATGAGAACGCTTTGTTTACTACAGTTATTGTAGCCAACGCATTTTCAAATTAAACAAAATGTAAAAAATATTTTCTATTCTGCCTTTCTTTATTGTTCAGCCGCTACCCCTCTCCAATGTCAAGTGGAGTTCAAATATATGGTGGTTTAGAATCAAGGTATTGTCACAATACTGATGTAAAACCTCATTCATTTCATTTTTGTTTAAATTTGAATTAGGAAATTACACTGAATCTGTCTCAATGCAATCAATGACCTCCTTTCTGGTCATTATTTAGACTACTCCGATGGTTACTGCCAATAAGCAAACTCTGTCATGTATCAATAAAAAAGTACTCAAGTTGTTAATTTCTCAGCGTTTGGAGCTAGATATGGTGATGAGTTGTATCATTGGTGACGCTTCCTTATAGAGGAAACCCATGAAAGTTTAAGGTAAGAGCTTGTATCCGATCGAGTTTGAATCGCGTAGTAATTCACAAGGCGAAGCTGCGTGAATTATGTAGCGATTCAAACGAGATGGGATTGAGCTCTGCCCCTAAACTTGAATGGGTTTCTGAATTTATCTCACCCTTTACATTGACTAATGGGCTAACATTTGTGACATAATCCCCCATTGGATATTTTTCCTAAATATCTCATGGGCATTAGATACGAGTTCCCAATGTTAAGTCTATGGAGAAAAAATATCTGGGGTGAGATAATAGTTGCTATTGAACAAAGAGACTTAGGCCTAAACTGCTACTACGTAGAGCGTTAAGCCGTTCAGCCACAGGAATGAAATAGGCCTACTGAACTGCTCTTCTCATAGAATTGCTTTGTTCAAGTAACTACCACTTAGAGGTATTTGGTAAATCCACGTTGAATGTTGAATACAAATTAATTTGCGTATGAGATCGACAAGTGAATTGTATAATTGTTGGTTATGGACTTATGTCCGAGCAATTCTACTATACTGCAGTCAATCCGCCCACCCCCGAGACCTGTCGCACTTGACTCTCAGAAAGATGAGAATTTAGCAAGGGCGTATAGAGTATTCCAACAGTCTGGGGGCACGAACCACACCTTTTAATATATTTTTTTGATTACGTGGGCATGGGGACACCCCTCCCCCCAAACCCCTGAAATTTTGCCAAGCATGCTCTGTTAGTCCGAGGAACTCTTTCCCTGCCTTACAATACATGCACCAATCAGTCAGTCTCTCGGACTAGGTCTGTTTTTGCCTAGAAATTCTGTATAGGTGTTTTTCATTTTTCCATCCTTTATAGTGCATTAGAATGCATTAACGATATACAGTAACATGTAATTTTTCGAAAGACTTCAAAACCTATTTGGCCCAATTAGGGGACAAAATGTGCTAGCCTGCATGCAGTTCCAGGTGCGCCTCCGATAAAAATTCTGTAGGCTAATCTAGCTCAATCAAATGCCCACACTTCTGTGTGCACACACACGAACGCATTTTACTTACGCCCACGTTACGGGATGCATGGCAATGAAACATACCCCATTTCGCTGCAGGTCTCTAGTGACTAGAATACATCTAATATTTGGCATGGTCCAGCCGTCTTCCAATTTACAAACGACTGTCGTCGTCAGCAGACACACCTGAGTTTCCACTGGAACGGAACATGTCGGGTACCAGTCCAGCCATTCACCAGCGTCACATTATATGACGTCATATTGTAGAGTCAACACTACAGGTCATAGTTCTTTAATGTTGGTCACATTGTCAGACTAATCGAGTGGATTTGAGTCAAGAATACAGTCGGAACATTTCCATAATGCGAGCTTTTCATTAGCAGTAGGGGAATACAGAAAGCTTGTGTCTCCTATGTTATTCATTTATAGGATCCTGTTGAAAATAGAATGTGGTGTTTGACGGGTGTCAAATCCCAGCGTTGTGATTGGACGAGAGGGCAAAGGGGAAGCTTGGCATCGGGACATTTCCGTGAGCTCCTCGTTCACAGTCAACTATTTACGCCAATGTCGTCGCTGCGCTTGCCCCCGAAAGGACGCTATACCAGAAAAGAGCGCGAAATATGTCTCCGATTCGATCGTCCTGGCAGATGAGACAACGATGATGGATTCTAAGTCTTCGTTCGGCGGCGTAGTGTCTTCAACCACGTCTTCTGACATCATGACGGAGGGCCAGGCCAAACCCGCCACCCAGCCGTTGTCTCTCAACAGTGCACAGACAGGAAACGCAAAATGTAACTCCCAGTCTATCATCCTTTCCATCCTTACCGGAAAGACTGCTGAGACAAATCTCGCATCATCAAATTCAATCTCCGGTGAAGTGTCTTCATCAACTAATCTTTCCGACAGGCTCAAAGAGAGTGTCGCCACAAACACCTTCGTGTTATTGAAGCCGACGGCAATGTCCGTGTCCCTCAGAGGTGAGTAACATTTCTCAGTTAACTTGAGATTTTTTTACTTGTAGTGGGGCAGATATAACATAAGATTATTCATTTCATGAAAGAAGCATGAGTCTTGGTACTATCGTAAAACTGGATGAGTTTTCAATATCTTGGCCACCGTATGCCACGAGTTTGGCATAGTGACTTCATGAGGCGAAGCCGAGTGAACTCCGGACCCAAAACTCCAGGATTCAAGTTTTGATTTTATCTTACCCCGTCTCCTCGATTTTGGAATATCACGCGATAATACTTCTGTATGCCACTAGTGGCATATAAAACGTTGTATGCCAGTCAGCGTGGCATACCGAAACTCCATGTTAAGCCTATGGGATTTTATATTAGGGGTATGATAAATGTTATGAACATCAACAACTAGGGCAAAGTAGTACCTTTCCGACGATGGCGAACGAGGACACGGACAAAACACTCTTATTTCTTTCTTATTGGGAGATCCTAGCAGGCTCATTCTTAATAACTGGCCTGATAGGCCAGAAGCCAGATGGAACCTAATTAGTTCAAGTGGAACTGGTAGGCGAAGGAGGTGTACCAGTTACCAACCTTCCTAGATGGTGGAACAGATAACCAGGAAATCATGCAAATTGTGATAAAAACCCAAAACATTTGTGGTGATTCCCTTCGGTATACTTATAAAAGCTCTCTGAAGAGCCACTTGAGAAATTAGGGTGGTAGCCATTTTTCAAGATGGCTGTCGTAGTGACCTGCAGAGATGGAAGATCCTCACAGAAATGTAATCATCTGCTTTGATTTGAGTGATATTGGAGTCAATTTATATGTTTTCAGAGATACTGGATTCATTATTTCCAGTTACAAGTGCCTACAACTAATACTAATCAATGTGTAGTCATTTATCTAAAATGTTTCCTGAGGGCCTCCCCTAACTGTGTGCCAAAACTCATGCTTCTTTTACTAAATGCACATGTCTGCTAATAATTCGGCTATTTAATTGTCCCACTATTGGAAGACTGGTAAACATTACAATAGTCTTATCAGACAATGGTAACACAAATAAAAACTAGGTCATCTAAGTCCGTAGTAAAAAAAATGATGCAGGACGCAAATATACTCAGGACTGCCAAGTTTTGTCTGAACTTGAGTCAGATTTTTCCAGCCAGGGAGGAGCCTGATGGAGTACATAGGCAACGCCTCTTTTGGGAGCCCAGGTGGAGAATCCCGAGAAGTTCTCGGATTTTGAGCTTCTTAGTGGGGTGCATGGTGGTCTATTACTGATCGATATATCTTATATCACTAGAAATGATGAGGCAAATTGATTCAAAAAGTGTCTGATCCTCCATTCCGCAAGAAGTCACAAGAAAACAGTCAGATAATGAGAAATGGCGAAATTAAACCCGTGAGACTTGACAGCCGTGTATACATGCTTGTTTTCCTGCATATTCGGGTCATATAAACACCTCTGCATTTCCTAGTAAGGGCAAATATTAATGCTGCCATATCGTTCCGAAGCTTGGCTGTTGCCACTTATCAAAAATAGATCACTATGATTTCATAAGATGTAGTGGAGCGAGCAGTATTTATGTAGAACTGGATCGAGTATCATACAAATAAATAATACTTCACGAGTTTGGATGTGCAGTGATCGTCATCGATGCGAAGCCAAGTGACAATTATAGCACATCCTAACAAGTGGAGTATTGTTTAATCCAAATTGCTTAAGCAAGTCCAGTTAGAAACGGATAAATCTCCATGTTGATGTCTTGCCTGTCTTTTCAAATCCTGGCAGCTAGTTGGCCAGTTCCTTATGACGTAATCTCACATCACTCCGCAACAACCATGGCGTAGTATTATTAGGAAACGTCCTTACTGTGGACGAAACGGTTCCTGTTCGAGGTCAGTCGTCGATTTCATACTGCTTGACGCCATAGGCGGAAGGCAGTATGAAAACGAAGACTGACCGAGAACGAGAACCATTTTGTCTACAGTGAGGACGTTTGCTTATTATTATATACCTTTAATTGGTGAAAAAAACGCCATTTTAATGACATTCAAAGTCGCAGTCACAGCGGGCACGAAAATTATTATTACTGCACCCCTAGCAGCGGGCAGTATTTAATAGACATTCGGACATAGGTATATAATAATAGCACTTTACACAGGTGATCATTGCGTATGACCTTTTGCTGTTATTTCTAAGGCTGAACTTGTACCAGGGGTGAGATAAAACAGGGGTGCCAGTTTTTAATGTTTCCATTGAAATTCATGTTTTCATTTTCAGAATAAAAGAATAATTCCTGTGTAATATTGATTTACCAACTGCTAAAGTACTCAATTCAATTCAACCACAGCCCATGATCTCCCACTGAACCTCCCCACTGACCCATGTAAAAACCTTAGCTTTCCCTTAATTTGCCACTGTAATATGTTTGTAATGCGTAGACCCTGTATTGCAATGGAAAAAATTTCAATGTTTTTCTCTAACCCCAACTGGCAACCCTGATTAAAAGGCTATCCACATTTTTAATGTGATTGGATTACAGAGGACTTCGTCACTCCCAGCACACAGAAAAAGGCAGATACTATCGGCTCATCTGTTCTCGCGAAGATAAAGGACATAGCAGCTAGCGTGATGCCACTCCCAGTCCAGATAAAAGGAAACAACCCCTTAACCTATCAGCAGGAGGGAGAGCTTTGGAGTGCCTTCCGTGAAAACATGTACCTAGGCAAGAAGCGCCATCATGAACTGGCTACAAAAATGGGAGTACATTCCTCTGTCATCCATGTAAGTATCATTCACGTAATAATCAGGGGGATGTTTTTCAGATAGCGACGTCTTTATTAGTTGGGATCGAATAGAGTGACTGTTTGGGCGACCAAAATAGCGATCATGACGGCAAAGTGTTCCACATACCCGTACCCGGTTTTTTTTAGGGACTAGCGACTTCGTCGAGTCATATTTGATAGGATGAGGGCTTAGTGGCGCCCTCTACTATTACTACCTGGAACTATCAATTAGTTTTCAACAATCATTTCATGTGATACAGGTTTTACCGTAGATTGGCCACCACCTCTGTTTACGTAGTGTAGCTCGGGTGGCCAGTGTAGTTTTACCGACTCTCAAGGAAATGAGATCGGAAAACTACAGTTCTAAATTGTGTTTTCAATACAGCTAGTAACCAATCCTGAGACTAGAAGAACATCTGTGTAGAGAAACACAAAAAAGAGTAGCAGAATTCGGTTAAAGACAAATGCTGGTAGTTGGGTGATTTCTAAATTCTATTGAGTTTTGCAAATAACTCAGGATAATATAAGTTCTATATATCAGCAAATAGAAAATGCAAAAAAATTGGCATGTCACCATGCTAACCTCTATGGGAAGGCCAACTGAAAATGTAAGTGCTTAACTATTGTTGTCTATGGGAAACTGCAATATTTTGACTTCGTGGCTAGATGACACTGATGTTCTATTGCTATATTTAAATAATTCTGGCTTCTGATAGTTGGGAACATATACATAGGAGAAATGCTAAAAAGAAATACCATGTCACCATGCTAACTTCTATGGTAAGGCCATCTGAAAAGATAAGTGCTTAACTATTGGTGTCTATGGGAAACTGTTACATTTCCATGATGCCAAATGGCAGCACCAGTGTAAACTGAGTAGCAACAGGTGGAGCAGCGATACCTACCCGCATTTGTCTTTAAGTACTGCACGAGAATCTCACTCTCGTGGCTCCTCAGTCTGGTTCACTTTGTCACTTGTGGGGAAGAATCTCCAAGCGGATTCTTCCAAAATTTACACGTTTTATATGTGGTTGGTAATAATTGTAATAGCGATTATTAAAAATTTGAGACATTTTCAAGGTAACTACAATGACCATTGGCCCCACTGGTTTAATAATCATCGCCAAATGTATGGGAATTACAAAACGGTCCCTATTAACGATTTTTCCGTCTAAAAATCCAATCCTCGCTCACTATTCGGCTGTTGTGATAACTGTTGCTCCAAGAACCCTTAAAAAAGAAAAACGTCTCACATGTGTATTGCCCAACAGAAAATTATAAAATTTGGGAATTAGATAAAATGGACATGGATGATTTATCGCTGTAAATATTATTTCATTTGATACAATGGAAGTGTATAGAAATGAATATTCCAATCAGAAGAATGAGGCTAGCACACCAACTTAAGGTTGAGTACTGCAGTATGTTGTAAACAAGGCAGTCAAGTAGAGCAGTGTCAGCAGTTGTCACTGGCGTTGGTGAAACAATTCTAATGAATGAAATAATTATTGCAAAATTATGTAATTTGGGATAAGGTATGACATTGTAAGAACCATTATTCTACTCAAACCAAGGAGGGCAGGCACTGCCCCACTCCGCTCTTTCTCACCCGGAACCTACTGCAATGCTCGATAATAGGCTATCACTTCAAATTGTAACAAATGAGAGCTAGTGTTAGGCACCCTAACTCAGTCATAAATGCCCGTAGAGACTTCAAATAAAAACTGAAATGTGTGAAAAAGGACGGAGAAAAATTAGAATTATCAAATTATTCATTAGATATTGATTTCTTAAATATTCTGTTTACTGTGCTGGCATAGCGAACAGCAGGGGTACCTCGACAGCAATGCCATTTATGAAACGAGACTTTATATTCTCCGCTGTAAGTGCCGTTGATTGCGCTTGCTGTTGTGGTTGCCATTCCCGTTTATTCCCCATACTAGTGAAACGGGTCCCTGGTCTCTTTGGAATGCATCAAAGAATATCTTATGTTATGGAAAAAGTGTGCGCTTCCACAGGGAGCTATGCTTATATGATTTATCTCGATTTTTCCCAATTTTCATTTCGGCAAGTTTTGGTTATTTGATAGAATCAGCACCTAGAGTATGTATGCAAAATTTCCAAAATTATTGACCGCAACACCCACCCCCTTAGTTTGTAGGTACTTCATGGATGGCCCCGATGTAGCCCTCTGAGGGCATGTTTTTCCCTACATTTTTCACTCACTTTGTCTATCAGACTCTTGGTTCTGGATAGAAGCCTTGGTTCTAAGATTGAGTAAAACTCTATTATTCCTTCTTCTTACTTGGTACTGCCATAAGCAGTTTGTTAGATAGCCCTGGTAATGACGGCCTTTGATTGATAGATTCATTGACAGTTTGCAATAGGTTAAGCTGCCATTAAACCCATCCTTGTGTTGTAAGCTGGGGGGTGTTTTTCAGTCGAGAGGATCTCAACTTGAGATCCGCTAAGATCAATCCAAGATCCTGAGACCAACTTTGAGATCAATGGCGGAAAGTGTTTTTCAGACGTTGTCTCAAGTCTACACAGCCGATCTTAGGGGATCTCAACTCCAAGGATCTCAAGTTGAGATCCCTAGCCCTCAGTGTAGAGCTATCTCAAGTTCTATAGTGATCTTCCTGTGGTTTAAGCAAACCAGAGCCTCTAAATTGCCTATTGTCGCCCCAAGGTGTTATGTCAAGTCCTTTGCGATACCTTTTGTGAACCAATGTCAAGTTGAGACCGATCTCAAGTTGAGACCGATCTCAAGTTGAGACCGATCTCAAGTTGAAACTGACTTTGAGCATTACAGTAGGTTCAGCACAAACTAGCTGAGTGCTGCAGTGCCTTGTTTTTATGTTGCTTATCAATTGTCTCTCATGGTCATAATAACCACAATAAAACTATGGAATTTGGAATATACATTTGACAGGTTATCAATACACTTTGCTCTAAATATCTTTTAATTTTGATAAGTTTTAGCACTGGATAAAAAAGTTGAGACAAGTATCAACTGATCTCAAGTTGAGACCGAAGTTGAGATCCTTTCACTTGAGATCCCTGAGATCATCTCAACTGAAAAACACCCAAAGCACCCCAAACAGTCTTATCTTAGTCTAAACTTGAGATCACCTCAAATTATCTCAACTGAAAAACACTTTCGATCTCAGCGGATCTCAAGTGGACATGATCTCAACTGAAAAACAGGCCCCTGGTGTTTGGGTTAAACTTTGCCATGGTTTTTCACCATGAATATAACCCTGGCTGTTAATACGGCATTAAATCATCAACATTCGTTTACTTAGTGAACTTTGCCATCACAGTAGCTGAACACAACAGCTAATTATCAAAACATACTGTATCAAAAGTCCCATATAAGTATAAGGGAGGTTGGAGGCCATTCAGTTCTGTACTAGTCCATGCAATGTAGATAAGTTACAGGATGATACAAGAAGAGTCTCAAAAAGCCAACAAAAACATGAGGGAAAAAAATGTATCCACTCAGAATGCCATGGGACATGATTTTGAAACCACAAAATACCAAGTCAAATTGACAAGATGTTTGGAAAATGGTGACAGGGAAATTCGTGCATGGACTGGGAATTTCGAAATGAAATCTGCGTGGGCACCCTGTACTGTGGCCAGCGTCCACCAGCCAGTTCCACAGTTCGCTCACCGCTCCAGCATCTGGCATGCGCCGGCTCTTGGTGTCGGCTGGCTGGAATGAGGTGGGTCGGTGGAAGAGCAGGGTAAATATTGGCTCTTATCTGCCACCTAGACACCTGGGGGTTGTCTCACTAGGAGGGTAAGCTGTCATAGTGAGACCACAGTGATAGTTTGCGTTTTATGAGAAGGTGCAGTCAAGCATGAACGTGAGTCAGGTATGGAGTGAGACCAACAGTGAGAGAGTACGTTTCACTAGAAATTAGGTCTCACTGTACATATCACTGTTGAGGCACTATTAGTGACAGGGTAAACCATGTTACTGTTGGGTTTAGAGCTTTGTTTATGTCAGAGTAGGGCATACTTTCACCCACTTCCCGTAAGAGTTAGGCAATGAAATTTCTACACGAGTAAGGTAAACATATGACCTATAATCGTACCAAATATGGAGAAAGTCCGCCGCACCGTTCTGAAGATATCGGCGTTTGAATTTTGTCATAGCAAATACTGCTCTGGTGGCCAGTGTCCCGCCGGCCTCCGGAGGGAGACAAAAAGAACAGCCGAAACCCCGCCGCACTACGGAGGGAGTGAAAAAGAACAGCGACCAACAGAGCAGACATTTGCAATGACGAAATTCAAACGCCGATTTCGGCAGATTGCTTCATCCGATCTTCTTCATATTTGGTACAATTATAGATTATATGTATACCTAACTCGTGTAAAAATTTCATTGCTTAATTCCTATGGGAAGGGGTGAAATTCTACATTATCCCGGCCCATCGACGAATAAATTTGAATGTCAAATGCGTGTGCATAGCGAGACCTGTGAGAACAGTGAGAGTTGGTCTCACCTCAACAGTGAGACCACTGATGAAACGCGAATTTGGGCTTGACACTGTTGGTATCACTGTTGGTGTCACTGTTGCAGTCCTACCTCTCGCGTTGACCCCCCTACTAGTGAAACGGCCCCCAGGAGCTCGTCTGAGAGGCCGGCCTAGCGTCAAAAGAAAACCTAGTTGATGGAACACAAACTTTAGAATGATAAGTCTGGGAGTTAATGAGGTTGAAGAATGACTTAAATATCAACCTACGGAAATAAAGTTTAGGTGTGGGTTGTGGGGCTTTTGATACCACAAGTAGTGTCCAGCAGGCTTGGAAGTCCCAGATGTAGTAGGTTCTTGTTGGTTCTGGTTGGTGGCGTCTCCCACACGTTCTGGTGAAGTTACCGGCAATTTAACAATTCAATAAGTCTGGGAGTCTAATAGAACATATTGGACATTAAACTACTCAAACAAAATGAAGAATGTCTTAAGTATAGCCAAGACTACCGAAGCAGCTGGGGTAGGGACGACGTCCTTCCCAGGTGGTCTAGGTAGAAGATACTTTTGAGAGTTAGTTGAAGTAAAAGTGAAGTAGTGTTGGAATAGGAAGTAGGGTACCACTGCCTGAGATGCGCGGGCAGGCGAAGCAATAACCCTTTCCCTGCAGTACTCATTTCCCTGAACACAGCAGCCGGAGGCATCGCCTGTAGTAACACTCCTCCTACCGCAGTCACATTAAAGCAAACAGTAAACAGTAATGTCAATTGAAAGTTTTTTACCATGGTAACTAATGGTATTTTATTAACCTAAATCATAGACTCATATGCCCCTTTACTTTGTCAAAGTTCCATAGAATTCAGACAATTATTATTTTGATCACATTTCGTATACAATTTTCATTGATGCCTAGAGGCATCATGCTGAGGTCGCCAAAGGTTTGTGGATAAGACATTAGTCCACTATCTGTGTTCCAACTCGATCCACATCCGTGTTCTCTTTCTAGGTTACAAACTTTTTTCTAAAAGCTGGAAGTTTTATCTTTTGAATGTTTTCACCAAAAGAGTTTGATGTTGCTTTCTAGCGTACTTGACTCTTGTTTTGCCCACCAATCATCATTCATTAATTATATATGTTAAAGTGTGTTCCTCCTTACTACATGTTGGTATGGGGATATTTGGTTTTGCGTGGCAGCCACAACCTTATGCTGCTTTCGAGTTTGGATTAGGAATTTCAGTATCACATGAATACACCACATTAGATACAACGAGTCTTAACATCTCTGCCAGGGTATAGGGTAACACAGATTAGGGTAGCACCAACGGCACTAGCATGAAAAGATTCAGCTGGTATAAACTAGATAAACAAGTAGAAGACTAACATCCCAAAATATACCCAACAGAAATGAATATTCGTTTTTCTATCAAATCATAAAAGCACCTTTAGTCATAACAAAATGTATTGTAGATGCATTGATATGATGAAATGTATTCATGAATTTTCTTTTCATTTTAGGGCTTCTTTCGTCAGAATCGGTTAGCCCTCTTTAAGAGGCTCCGTCGGGGACGTAAAGGCGAGGTTGTAAAACAGATTAAGCAAGCTCAGGAAGACCTCATCAAAAAATTGCAAAGGTCTTCAACGGTTGTCAAATCCGTGTGCCTTACAAACAAGAAGACAAAGAAAGGCAATGAACAGCCCCAAAAAGATAGAAAACTAGAAGGTAAGAAAGAACAAAGAAAACGGGTTCAGGTAGTGAAATCGGATAAGTCTTCGGAGACCGTCACATCTTTGTGCCTCAAGAATAAGAAGACACTAAAACAAAAACAGCAACCCAAAACTGATGCCCAACCAAAGGGCAAAACACAAAGAAAAATGTCGTCTTCAGGGAGACAGCCATCGAAAAAGTCCTCGAACGTGGCCAAATCCTTGCTAATCGTACATAAGAAGACAGAGGCCCAAAAGCAGCAGCCTGGCAAAAGTACCCCAACAAAGAGAAAGAAACAACAAGGAAAGGATGTGTCTTCAGGGGGGAAGCTAATGAAACCAAGAAGGTCGTCAAGGGTGGCCGAATCTTTGGCACTAGCATATAAGAAGGCACAAGAGCAAAAGCAGCAGCCCCACAAAAATACCGCACCAAAGAGAAAGAAACAACAAAGAAAGTTGTCATCAAGAGGACAGCTTATAAAACCAAAAAAGTCCCCTAGGGTCACAAAATCATCGCAAACAGTGCGTAAGAAGACACAGAACCAAAGACAACATCCCAACAATGAAATCCCATCAGAGATTGATGACCAACTGTTGTCTGCAGGGGTACAGCCTGAAGTGATACAGCCAACAGTTCAGGACCAACCATGCCTTCAGATGGGAGAAACACAAATCGCCCAGTTTCCATACTCCTCCTTTGACAATTACTCAGCATATCATATTCTACGTGGGCTTACTACTTGGTCTCCAGCTGCTGACTACCAGGACATGGATCAAATTTCATACCCAACCGTCTCTACAGTTCTCCCCACCCATGACCAGGTGTTCCCCGGGTCTAGTGGCCCACCTGGGCAGGGAGAAGGGGATTTCTCAGAGGAAGGAACTATGATGCCTATATATGCACCTTTAGTGGAGGCCTCACCTATGACCTGCTCAACATGGTTTCCTCCAACCTCTACACCACCCTCACGGGAGTTCTCGGATCTGCTGAGCCCTACATGGGTCACAGAACCTCCTGTCTTGGCTCCAAACATGGAATACTATGACTATGGAGCTTGTGAAGCTGAAGAACACCCTCTCCCACGTCAGAAGAAAAAGAAGCCAGCGAACAAAAAAACTCCCCCGAAGAACAAGGCACAGCAAGCAGCATCGTTGCCCCCAGGGGTACAACTTAAAAGTTCTAAAAAATCCTCAAGGGTGGTTAAATCTCAACCCACATGTAAAAAAGCACAGAAGCAAAAGCGACAACCAAACAGAAAGACCGAATCAAAGAGCAAGGCAGCATTGTCGTCTACAGATGTACAAGTTAAAAAATCAAAAATGTCCTCGGGGGTGGTCAGATCCTCATGCCCAAGACCTAAGAAAAAAACACAGAAGCAAAGGCAAGACCCCAAGAAAAGAAACGCATCCGAGAGTAAGGTACAAAAAGGGGTAGAACCAGCAGTTCTCTACCAGCCACCAGAGGCAGCAAATTTCCAGATTGGAGAAACACAAAGTGCTCAGTTTCCCTACGGCTCTTTTGACAATTACTCAGAATATGAGTACCCACCTGGTCTCACACCTTGGTCCCCTGGTTATCAGGTCAAAGAGCAAACCTCACACTTGTCCCAGTGCACAGAACTTCCCATCCATGACCAGGTGTTCCCTATGTCAAGTGGCCTACTTGGAATGGGAGTAGGGAATTTCTCAGGGCCAGAAACAATGAAGCCTGTTCATGCACCTCTGACCTGTTCATCATGGCTTCCTCCGACCCCTACACCAACCTCACATGGGTTCCTTGATCTGTTGCTGAACCCTTCCCTCAACACAGTACCTGCTGTGCCTCCTGTCTTGCCTCCAATCTGGGAAGATTATGGACGTTATGATTAAGCTGCAGGACAGCTATTTTTATATGGGTATGACCAGCTGACAACCTACTTCTTGGGGCTGGCAGGTCTCATCTCCATCTCCATACCCCAGACTGCTCAGTTCTCCCTCCAAGAACACTCCCAAGATCCTCGCTGGAACAGATGAGATGGGAATGGCGATAGTCGGAATCTAGATTATGGAGCACTAAAGGATCACCACAACTACTCCATCCAGGTCCACTTATCTAGGAAGCAGCGAATTCCCCAGGGTCAGGGCAATGAATCCAGTACATTAACCTTCATGCCCAGGACACTAAGTTTGCTCATAACAGATGGTATGCAATGGTTCATCACGGTTTGGGAACGGGAAACTTCCTGCTCGGCTTCAAGAATCGTATGTACTGCACTTGAAATAGAAACATAGAATGAACGGACTTGCTGCAGGGTTTAAACACAGAATATATAGCCCATATAGAACGGGTACTAAAAATATGATTTAGTGCTTACTTACAAAACTAGTATATTTTCTTCATTCATGTGTCTCGTAAAAGACATTAAAAAATGTAGCAAGTTGCTGATTCTTTAATTTTGCCATTTGCTGTAACAGGTCAAACTTCTATATCTATGGTTGTTGTTGCTCCTGAGATTTCGTTTCCTTAAATCTCAAACTAGAGGAGGCGATTAGTCCTCAGTATTCAGAGATGTCAGTTTTCCATTTTTCCGTGGAAATCCACTTTTTCATATTCAAAATATATAATTCATTTTCCTTGTGTCAAGCAAAGATCATATTGATTTAGCCTCATTTACTTCAATAAAACAGTGGTTTGACCCTCTCCACATACCCTCAGCCCCATGCTATGGCCGACAAGGACATGCCATCCAAGTTTTTCCGATCTCCTTAAGGCAGAAAAATCCACTCGAAAACATTTCCTCTTTTGTCCTTGGCCCTAACTGACATCCCTGAGTATTTAAAGGCATTTACAAGTGATCATCGAGGTTAGAACATGTTTTGTATTTCCTTTGTCAGGCAGACGAGAGGTGTTTAAGTACTCCTTAAAGTCATGTTAAGACTGACCTAATTATTGTTCAGTGAGGAAACTGTGATGTATCATGGCATTGGTGAGTTTTAATCTAAACTTCAGTAAGAAGTGCTTAGTGAAAATAATAGTATTCCAGATAGGATGACTTACTATCTTTCATCGTTTGATATCGTAACGTTCGGTTTCTCTTTTTCAGTTCATTTACCTGTATACCGATGCAATAGAATGATTTAAAACTACCTTTGAGGTTTTCTACATTAACATCTTCAGAATTCTTACTGCTGGCTTAACGGTTGAAAACAAAACAGAAAAAATGGTTGAAATATGTATGGCAACAAAGCTATTGAGGTTAATATGATTTCCTCAAAACCAAATACTGTTGTTTGTTATATTTTTAGTCGTCATTTCCGAAACCTCTAAATAATTTTCCAATTTAGGAAACATAGTGTATTCAACATTATATACCTGTGTCCGAATGTCTATCAAAAACTGCCCGCTGCTGGGGGTGAAGTAATAGTAGTGTTCGTGTCTATGTGGTGTAGATAGTTAAAAAAACTATCACCTCGGTAAATGTACAGTGGCGAGATTTCTATCTAAATTCATTACATAGAGTCAGTCACCAACATTGTGGTGTAAAAGAACCTTCAGAAAGTCTGGTAAGAACCTGTAATGGTTAGCTGGACGTTAAATCAAACCACCCAACCAACCCACTGTGACTGTGACTTTGGAAGTCAGTAAAATGGCATTTTGAAAAAAGAAGTTAAGGTACCGGTATATAATAATAATAAGCAAACGTCCTGACTTGACAAAACGTTTCTTGTTCAAGATCAGTTGTCTATTTCATATGGCCTAATGCTGTAGGCGGAAGGCCATATGAAATCAATGACTGACATCGAACGAGAAACATCGCCAACAGTTTCCTCATATTGTGTAAAAAGACAATGTATGCCTAGTTCATCTAAAGGCGTGCTCTACAGTTAATCTGGACCTTATCTGCTATCCCATTCCAGATTTACTCCAAACCCCCTTCAAGCATGATTTAAGACCACTAGGACTAAATACTGATGTCTACATAAGATTTCCACTGCCATGGCTACTGACTTGCTCCAGGGCCCTGTTTTTCAGTCACAAGAAACGTAGTAACTATACTCTAGGATTGCCCAGTGAATGTATGACGGTTTTGAAGACAAAAGATGGCCAGGGGCCCGTTTAACAATCTAGGCTTGTACATGTAGACCCTTTTCTGTATGTCATAGAGACCTAGGGACGATGTGGGTCAACTTTATTCAACACTTTTAGACGACCTTCTGGATGGCTTATACTGTCTTAGCGAACAGACTTAAATATTATAAAACTATAACCCTTGTACGAGGTACAGAAAAGGGTCTTCATACACTATCTTAGATTATTAAACAGCCACTGGCAGTGTCCTATAGACAGTGTCGTAATACGGCACGGGCAATAACCACGGAAAGTGTCACCCGATACAAGTATGGAGTCGTCATGGATCCACGGATTGCAGCTTACAAGCTTCAACATTGACAGTATAAATTTTCACATAATATTGCTCGAGCACGATATAAGACCATGCTAATCATATTTGCAAAGACGTGTACATAACACATGTAAAGATTTGAGCTGGGTTTAACCATACCAACCCTCAAGTAGAAGCTCAGTGGAGACAGGGTATGTGGCCAATCTAGGTTCAACCCTGCATGGTTGTGTCCACGAATTCTCGCTCTCAGACCAACTTTTTTAATACTGGTTTCTGAGAGTAGAAATACAAAATTGATAATGGATTCCACCTTTATGGTTATTCCATTCAAAATATACATAAGAGGAAATATAAATATGTAAAAATGGCCTAAAGAGTGAAAAATATCTCACTCTCCAAGCATAGGTCCAGGTCACAGGAAAGATCTGGGAGCTGTTTCAAAACGTGGGTCAAGTCTATGGTTTTGAAACAGCTCCCAGCTGCATTGAGAGTATTTGACACTAACAGCTAGAGTGGATTAATGTGACCGTGATTTAACCCAACCACAGCTAATGTAGTGTAGATCTGGGAGCTGTTTCAAAAGTCGAGTGAGGTCTCGCCAGCAGCACGTCACATTTTGTAAGCGAGAGGCCGGCAACAGCAAGCGGCACCTCAAATCAAAGCGGCAGCAAAACTACTACCAATATACCATAGAGAGCGGCACCTCCACCTCGATAGCGACGCCTCAAGTTCCATTGTTAGCCTCTCGCATTGGCGATGAGTACTCTCGTTTAGCACCCTCCCGACTTTTAAAACAGCTCCCTGGTTTAATACCTCCTCTTGTTGGCCCGGGATGTGTAGCCCCTAAGTGTGTATCTTCACTGGTCTAATGCTGTCATCTACAGGGTATTGGGAGGTTACCCCCTGTCTGGTCATCAAAAAGCCAATTTACATTGGCCGATTATTGTGCACTGATATGCAGTCGCAAGATCGGTGAATGGAAACAGCGCGCCATTTGAAATGGTGACCGACTAATTTGACGAAAATTACACAAAGTATTTCCACCAGTATGCACATGTCAAACGCATTGGAGACACAGTATCCACTGCACCCTTATGGATCATGTGTCACTGGTGTAGAGTCCGTGAGCACCACCGGCAGACTTTTAGGATATCCCAAAAAATTGGTGCCATTTTGGTCAGCCAATGGAAAAGGTGTAAACATGTGATATATAAAGTCATTTTCCATTGGTTGACAATTTGTAACCAATCTTCAGTCGGGAACCACCAACACCAGATCGGCGAATGGAGACAGGCATGCAGAGACATGTTCACCAGTTAATTGTGCATATATTATGCAAGTAGGCCACCGCTGAACAACTTCTGTCGATCAAACCTGTCAAATGCAGTAGAAACAAGGCACACATTGCACCCTCACCGAATCTTAGACACCAACATGCGGTCCTTAGCTTCCACCGACCAACTAAAAGAACTCAATAAATCGGTGCCCTTTTCGTCGGCCAGTGGAAATAAGCTTTTAGACTGACTGGTGGGCGTGTCCTTTGTAAAGAATAACCCATATCATTTTCTCCAGTCTCTCACAGAAGTTTAGTTAATATACAGTACTATACATTTATGCTCTAAAAACAGATCACCGTTCTTGTTTATGAGAGATTTGAGTGAAACCATATTTTCAATATATTTCCTCTAAAAACCTGTTAATTGTAAATTGACTTCAATAACCTTTTGGGTTAAGTCAAACTCGATGATATATTATCCTTCTCTTTTTTAGCATTAAAATCAGTTAAAGGAACCAGTTTCAGTTCATATTTATCACTATTTGAAAATCACCAGATGGCGCCACTCTCTATTGTTAGATATGGTCCAGCATTTCGTCAGATGTACGTATGTTCTTTTTGATTTTGGTGTCCAACAAAAGAACAAATATGATATTTTCTTGTATGCTATATTTTGAATTTTTTTAAAATTTTGAAATGGTAACAGTTTATCTTTTGCCATTCATTTTAACCAATGTGAACAGGTTATTTGCTGGATCTCATGAAGGAGAAAGGCTAGCTTTGCAAAGTTCAAGGTCATTTAGCAGAAGACACTGCCAGGCCTAACATTCAATTGAACAGGTTTCTAGTTTAGAACAGATCTATCAAACTGGCATGGGGACAGCGTGAAAACCAGTGATCTACATATGGATACGAGAGGCGGCGGGTGTGGGTGTGTGGCACAGATGGGTGGTGAGAAATTGAAGGGTTGGGGGGGGGGGGGGGGGGAGAAACAGGGTGGTGGGGGCAGAGCTGTCGCAATTCTTTTTTTTCTTTTCTTTTTATCAGTATACATATACACAAAAACTTATATAACATGTATACGACTAGCGTATATATAAATCGCGCACAAGATCATTCTTCTCATATACGGTACCGTATGCTTTGCGGTAAATGCAGCCATTACGCTTCTGTATACATGGATAAACAGTATTGTATACGCCACATACGCAAGCGTGCAATATGAATGTATACATGTAAAAACAAGTACATATATATTGGATACATGCATTTACGCGGTGGCATATATAAACGAAATAAATAGGGGTTTTCGTACAGTGGGGATAATGTCTTGTTATTTCATCCTTTTTGTTCTGCCATATATTAAATTCTGATATCTAAACCTCACACGAACAAATGAACACCTACAAAAATTCATATCTATGAACATGTGCAGGTTATTTTCACACATCATACAGATATTATGTACATTGGGTCATAATGGACACTGCCACATTTATATAATATGCAGTATGTTTGAGTGTGGACTAGACTCCAAAGGTTTGGCCCGGTGCCATGGTCATTCTCTCAACGATTGATTTCTCTAGTGATCCCATTTATTGGCATTTTAGGTCTTTCCTGTATTTTTTCGCCCCCTCCCCATTCCTTCATCTCGGTCAGTGAAAGGGGCGTTGATACTTTGTCAGTATTACTCGGACTGCTGCTCGCGAATAGACCACCACGGCACATGACAACATGATACGAACACTTGTCCTCTATGGATCCTTCCTTTTCTGTTTGATCGTCAGTTCTGCAGGTATGTATGCTGGGTAATAGTGTTTAAATCAAGTGATGATGTCATCCTGACCTAGCACAGTGATATTCTCAATTGGCTAGTGCATGAGGATTACTGTAATTGTCTTATCAGTACTACCTAAGATTGAATTGATTGTCATAGGTTTGAAATAATTGTCTGATAGGCAAACAATATCAAATTTGTCTTTATTTCACGGGTGTTTGCAGGATCTGACAATAGGTTACTCAGAGCTTTATATGCCATTGGAAGTTCGGGTAGACATCAAACTGAACGGTGAGTTACACCTTAAAACTTGAGCATACTCATTTCCTCAATATTAACATAATTTCACATGTTCAAATAACCTATAAGTTAGTAACTGCAGTCTTGGCAGATACATAGTGGTGACTAAGATGTCATTAGTCAAAGCCGAAAGTGTTATATATATGTAATCTCATTTTTTTCCTGCCTTAGGTTGAAATTATTTTTACAGTGATCAACATAAAACTTTACAATATCATGTCTTGATAATAAGGCCATTGGATTATTCACAATGGCACATCATTACCGAACTACCCCTAGTGTTATATCAGCTCAATACAAACTATCGCGATACCTACCCAATACATAGATCCACAGCTACCCACAGACCTCCGCTACAACAATCGTCTTCATCGTACACCATCCCAACCCTACACAAACTTTCTATCATATTTTCCCACCCATCCACTCCCAAATTTTATCACAATTCGTCCTACATTGACCCTAATCAGTTTGATATATATTTTCTTTCGTATTAACAATTTTAATTTCATTAAATACAAAAGCATCATCTTAACAATCAAATTTGTCAACTATCCATGAATATATTTCATTTACCCAAACATATATTGACTCCTTCGTTTCACTTATTATTTCCCAGTAGGCAAGCGTATTTAGTAATGTTGTGCATATTTGAATAGGTTTGTTGATAGGGCCTCTAGTAACAAGTTCAAGACCTGTGAGGCAAATGGACAAACTTGTGGAATGACCAAGCGCTGCTGTGGAGACCTGAAATGTTATCGTAAAGATGGACTGAATCACCATTTAAAGGTAACGGTCTATTCTATGTTTTGAGAAAAAATATGTTTGCTTGTTTGGGTGGTTTAACGTCCAATGTATTAAATTAGAATTACTCTTGAAGACAATGAATTGAAAGCAATAAACCGTAATTCAGAGGTTAAATATAAGTGTTTGAATTTCCCTCAAGTCTTTAGATTACTAATACATTGCTGAGCTCTGCTCAAGACAGATTTCGTTGAATGTATTAAACTAACCACTACTCACTACTGAATAGAAATCTATAATAATATTTCATGGAGGCATTTGCAAGTGTTGTTCTTTGAGATTATATTCTCATAAAATCAATTAGATCCGAGTAAAAAAAAATTTTGTGATAAATAACACTTATTTTGTAGAGGAAGGGGTATGCTTAGTGTCAGTACCTTTTAATGAAAATCACATTTATGACACATGTTTTTCATATATTACAATCTGCAGAGAGGTGAATGTGTAGGGTGCATTCAGGCCAAACAGGTATGTCAGTTCGAATCTCAGTGCTGTGGTGACCTCTACTGTGACAAGATGGGGTGGAAAGACTTTAATGGAATCTGCAATCCCCGAAGGAGAAATGGCACTTGCTGGGAGGATGAGCAGTGTTTCACATTCTGTAAACGACGCGGCGCATCTGCTATCTATGGACGTTGTTATTGACATCAACCAGGATACCGTTTCATTGCTAAAGGAAAGAAAGAATCTACTAACAGCATTTGTGATGACTTTAACTAAGGTTTCCTCTACCATTACAGGATATAAATATTCCATGACAAATTTCCATTGTCAGAGGACTTAAACAGAAATCACATTTCAATATAGGTGTCAAGAATGGAACCTATAATAAAAACTATATAAAATATGTAGCAAAGAGTAATTCAGTGTGTAACCCATGAATCATGAGTGCTGTGTAGTACCTACTCCTCCCCGCATTCACATTCTGACCCACATATTCATCCATTAAAGTATGTAAAGTCAAATATAAAACATATTAGTATATTACTGTTTTGTTTAGATTTGATACTTAGTAAGAACCGGATATGGTTTCACAGCCAAGGCTATAGCTAGAGCAAATCTGCAAGTAATCGCTTGCCTAAATAAGATGGAACCCCTACCGGTTCTTATGATATAGGGTCCAACGAAGTGTAACTAGAATAACTTCTTAAGGCCATGATCTTGTATAAAGTCCACTAGGCAGTCAACACAGGGATGGTGGATCCAATATCAAACCATATCTTGATTGCAAGTTGATAAAGTTACACTAGAAATTCATGAACAAGAAATTAATTAAAGTCCAAATTGATATTCCAAATGTCCTTCAGAAGGCCTTCATGAATTCATTAAGAACTAAATAAAGTCCGAGGTATGTGAAGAAGTAATGTCCAATCATGAAGATATTCTTCTTTATTGAATCGTCAGGTACAAAGAAAATCCAATCGAAGTGAATTTCTCCAGCCGTGAGGCAGAGCATCTGCAACCGTATCACTAGAAAAGGAAAATGAACTCTAAAGCTGTCTCAAGCTATTACCATCGTTTTAATGGTATATACCAAACCTAGACCTGCGCTTCGACTGCCTGGAAGGCGGCCAATTATATAATAGGGCATTGACATCATCAAACATTAACATGACTTTCACTTCTCATAGCTTTGAGATTCTACCAAGCAAAACCTATTGTCACAACCGGATCAGTATTCCATCTAAACTCAAATTAATAACAGATAAACCTGATAAAATAATAACCCTTATTGTTACTCACCGTTTTGGAAATCATACTACTACAATCACAAAGTGACTCTACTTTCTTCCTCAATTGGAATATGCTAGAAACAAATATTATCCTACCCCTAATAAAAACCGCCATAGACTTAACATAGGGAAAATTTATGTGGCAGGCCGTGACATAAAGTGTTTTTTATGCCACTAGAGTAATAACAATATTGACCAATCAGAGAGCAGGATGTCAGCTACTATGAAAAAAAGTTCTGTTGGTCATTGACTCAATATTTATCTTTTAGTAATACAAAAGCATAGACGAGGTAGGATAAATACGAAACCGAACTCGAGTTCGGTTTCTACTAAGTACGTTCATCATTAATGAATGAGAATTGTAAACAAATTTATATAAGTAAAGGTTATCAGTTTTATCCAGTCAGTGGGTCATTTACTGAAATCCATTTAGCAACCAGCCAACTAACTCTTTCTGCAACTGTCGGTTTAGTCTCCCAAGCACCAGTGGGTCAATAAGGTATTTCGGTCTGCATTTCGTCTCAGTCAGCTAGGGACTCCTAAAATACTGGGCCTCTGCACCTTACTCATTTCACAGAGTTTGCATGCAGATGGTTAAGGGAAAGTGTCTGCAGCAGGTCTGTGGTCTGTGAATAGCTCTTATCCATGATGCACCAGAAAAATGGTGGGCGTTACCTGGTCTAATATGTGAGTGGACACATAGACCAGGCTATCTCATTTACCTTGAGGCCTGGCCTACATATCTATCTGCCATTTCTACGCTGGTTCACCCACTAAATCTGTTATTTTTTATCAAGAAACATTCTATTGAATTATCTTTTATCTTTTGAATGGTTGCTATTACTTTATTTTGCGTCATTGTATATTATAAACAAGTACTAGTAAGTTATATGGTCATGAGGGAGAGTGGTTGTGCTGGCTCTCCTTGCCACTGCAAATCAGGGGGGAACTAGCAAAAGCTCAAAGTCGCTCACTGGCACGTCTAGCTGCTCTTACCTGTCCCATGGTGCACTGGGGCAGGGAACCAGTCTAACCATCCCATAATCTCGAAGCCACTTTTCAATGCTCTTAGTTCCTTTGCTTTTGTAAAGTCCAGTCATGGAGATATGAACCGTTGGGTGCAAAGAGGCTTAAGGCAGAGGCCGCCGTCTCGACTGAGGAACACACTCTCCATGACCAACGATGAGAAGGGTATATGACAAAAACAGGAGATCGCAGGGCCAGTCAGAAATGGTCCAAAATACAGACGTCATTTATGTACCGCCCCTGTCTGTTGACTGTTGACCTGTTCTGTCGTGACCGTTCTCATCACGGCATATCGAGTCTGTCGTGGAAACTGCCCTAAAATCACAACGTGGTTGTTATCCCCATGAGATGGGCTAATATTAGGTGCCCTACTAACCCATATCCGGAATATCCAATGTCCCTATAACGTTTTGGATCAGGCGGACAAAATCAAATCATATATTTTGTCTGTAAAATGCTGGAAAAACGGTATTATAATTTATTGTTTGAACTAGTGTGATGACTTGCTTATATATATCAAGCATAATATTTTTACTGCTAGGTGTGTAAAGTATGGTATAGCAAATGCTCCTGTATGTGATGAAGTGCTATGATCGAAACATATTTGGTAGAATAGGCACACACCAATTTCTGTGGATATTATAGGTTTGGCTCTTTGCCAAAGTCATAAGTTCTACAATTGATTTCGCCAGTGTTACATCGGTATTCATTGGTGTTTTAGGTTCACTCCCAACCCCTTTTTGTGCCCTACTCCGGCATAACAGCAATATTGCTCAGTTGATCCAACGGTAGTAGTCCAAGAGGGTGTCGGTTATCATGACTGGGACACTTTTGTTATTCGGATGTTTCATACTGGTGTTCAACAGAGTAGGTATGTGTGTCTGGTGATTGGAATCTTATACTTGCTCTGTGATCTATCCTAGCTATAGATGAGGAACGTATCCTCGTAATACATTTTTCAAATCGAGTAGTAGTTTATTCGAACGTGTTTAGTATCTGTAATAGACCAAGGATAACTTACAAAAGTCAGGAAATTTGTTGATGTATTCTTCCAAACAACTATCATCATTGATTCAGACCTTTGTGGAATGGTAGTCAATGAACACACGAATAATATATTCTAGCATCGAGGTAAATTCTTAATTCAAGTTGTTCTGACGAATGTTTTATTCTCTATATGATGCAACCCACCACTAGCCTCTCAAAATGCAAAACACCGAACTCTGCAAGCCATTGAGGAGTCGCCTAATAGATATGAAAGTATGAGGTGAGGTAATCCTTTACGATCATTCATTATTTGAAAGGTAAGCTTTACATATCAAATACATTTTTCATGGTTATTTCTCGCGAGGACAGATTAAAAACTTATTCACATAAGATCATAGACAAATGCAATCATCCGTTTATCAGTTGCTGAGAATGACGAGTGTACATTTGTTTTGGTGGTCCCTCACATACGCCACGTTGAACTGGAAGAATTTATCGTAATGATCCGATCAGGTAAGGCTTGATCCATCTAGCTACATTGGTGTCAGTAACTAAAGTCTGCCATGTGAAACGATTGCATGCTGTGATGTCCATTGGTTCCTTAAACCATGTTGCAATACATCCTTAATTGCTGGTCATATTTTGCAAGATTTGCAGTGAGATCCTCTCGTCATAAGTTCAAAATCTGCGGACGTAATGGAGGCAATTGTGGGATAGTCAGAAGATGCTGTCGAAACCTGCATTGTTATCGTAAGGGCGGTTGGGATCGCCGAATGAAGGTGATGATAGCTTGTTACTTCTGGTGAAAAATGGGAATAACAATTTATTGGTTCATTCGGTTTTTAAATATTGAAATACTTTGAAGATGATGCACCGATATAGGAAACGCTATTAGAAACGCTTCCGTGCGTCACTTCAGAGCCCCTTAGATGATGTTTCCTATTGATATTCTCTTATGACTTGAAAACTAAACAACATTTTGTCAGGCCCTATTGAGATCTGAAGTATTAGCAATAAATGAAGATTCACGCTGGTATCTACGATGATACCCTCGATAAAGAAATTCCTAATTATGGATGGACCACCCTTTGATTATAAACAGTATTTTATCTCACTAGTCATATCCGGAATGTAATCCTCATGCGCATTTGAATACTATGCAGGATAATCGAAAGAATAGTAATTTTAGTCAGCAAAGCTTATGTGATACAAATCTAAAGAGTTGTTACCAAATTTTGGTTTGTCATGCATACCATAATACAGACTGGAGTCTGTGTGGAATGCATCCAAGCCAACCAGGTGTGTCAGTGGGAGACTCAGTGCTGCGGTGACCTCATATGTGATCATACGGAGTGGAAAGACATTAATGGAATCTGCGGTCCCCGAAGGAGAAATGGCACTTGCTGGGAGGATGAGCAGTGCTACACATTTTGTAAACGACGCGGCGCATCTGCTATCTATGGCCGTTGCTATTGATAACTAAAGTATCTCCTACAGTGGAAATGGTAAGAACTCTAATCTATTTATGTAGAAAAAACGAGAGTAATGTTACAGAAGTGCTGAATATATGACTGTTTAGAACTGTCTAGAAATCTTCTACAGCCATTAACAAACGCCAATTAGGATATTACTTACATGGCAAGAAACGTATCAGCCCACCTATCTATCACACCACCAAAGGTGTCAAGACAATCTGGATAGTTTGCCGATACTTTGCGGTTCGAGCTGTTTCTCACCAGACATGTTTCGAGGATGAGGCATGTTAAATTCTCCTGGTTTTAAAACTTCGTGATGAGCTCTGTTGCTACAGGTTACATTATATTTTCCTGATGAAATGCTGGCATCGTTTCTCGGGCATTCTGACGTCAGAGAGTGTGACTTATCCGTTAATACAGCTCAGCCGTCGTATAGTCCCTAATGCCAGCCTATAGTAATTCACCCTACATAGAATATGTAGAAATTCTAAAACGTTGTTTTCCACAAACCCATCATTTCCTTCAAGCTTTCACATAATATAGTAAATGCATAATACTATTTATTACCCATCTGATACGAAGTCTCTATACTAAGCCTATGGAGATTACAGATCGCTACTGAGGAGGATATGGAGCTCCGAACCCTCCTAGGAGGATACAGATTTTTGAGATGAAAGTAGTTCCAAACATAACTTCTTAATTACGTTGAAAAGTTTTCTAACGATCATATTTAATGCCTAAATCTAAAAATAAGTGAGTAATAAATACAACATTACCATAATTTCGATCTGTGTGGCCGTATTCTCCTTGTAGTTGACGCTACGTAATACTCCTCGCTATCGTTCGGAGTATTACTACGCGTCAACTACGCAGAGAATATGGCCACTCAGATCGAAATCATGGTAATATTGTGTATATATTCAAGTTTTTATGTAAATTAGCCTGATTTACCTATTAGGTTAGGTCAGACTAGGTGATATGGTATACTCTACTCCTTTGGTATTAGAATATGTCAAAAGAACCAGTTTGAATTGATAATTGTCTCTATTTGGAAAAAACCTAATGGCACTATTGTGTGTTGTAGGATATGCCTTTAACGGAACCTGATGTTGAGAAGTTCACCAAGGCTTCCAAGCGTCAGGTAGCAGTTACATGCACAGCTGGTCTCCTCACGTAGGCGCTAGATGCTGTTGTGCATCACCAGCTATAGACGGACACCATCGCAGCGACCGCTAAACAGCTACCAATACAAATCATCTTTTCAGCAAGTGTTAATATGTGCTGCCACCACAGTTATTAATGCACTGTCAAGCAATATTAATCATTTACATAAACTGCAAACTAAACCCAGACTTCGCAAATGTATTATTTCTCTACCGCTTGAACGATATGGTGCAAAAAGAAATATGAAGAACCAATTTTGAAGAAGAAGCTAATTTTATACACCTTTTATTTGGTACACCGTGTAGCAATAAAAAGACCCTTAAAACAGTGCTCGTTACTATGGTTTGTGTGAATAACAAGATAAAGGAGGAATAGATGTGAGGAATCTAATATAATTGTTACATAATGTCTTCCGAAAGAATCCTAAATGTTACAACATTAGTAATAGATTACTAATGCCTTGCCCCACCAACGCCGATGGTCTACGTAAAAAGCTCCTGATATGCTAAGATTGGAAATAGCAAAACAAGCCTATTGTAATTATTTTTTGTAGTGACACCTTACGCATGGCTACTTTCAGTTTGCGCAGTCAATAAAACCAAGTTACAGTTTATCAAGATGAAATGTCTTCATCTGCAAGTATATCACATGGTGTTCAGAAATGTCAAGCTCTTTAAGTAAGCTCTGTAGAAGCTTTGAAAGAAGCGACATGCTGTAGAAAGAAGGTGAAGTAACTTTATTTTGGTGATAAAGTGAGAAGAGCAACAGCAAGTGTCAGTCACATGGTCATCTGCCAGTGTCACTCATTGAGACATCACCTGTACTGTGTATCTAGCAAGTCATTCAGCCAAGTAGTGTCAATTCAGCATTTGAGAACAGTTTCCGAGTGTGTTTATATGTAAACTGGAGCAACATATAGTGTTTGTAGACTGCAACTACAAGTATGGGAGATAAATACAGTAACAATCCCAAGTTTAACTGGCAAGCACCTGACCTATATCAAGAATTCTCAGGTTCAGGTCCCATTGTGATTATCATTTTGAAGGGCCGCTAAATGAAAAAACTGACAAGGGATAAGATTGCATATCTCAAGGGCTATGTGGGGGACCAGGGTTGTCAGGTACATTCTAAGTTCCAATTTGATGATCCCACTAGCAAGGGTGCTAGTTCTGGCTGAGGTTTTACAAACTGTCTGACAGAAGTTCGAAGCATACTTCAAATCCAAGAAAAATGAGATCTGTGCAACTGTCAAGTTTAGCAGGCATCAACAAGGTGAAAACGAAAGCTTTGATAGTTTTGTAACTGACTAATAGATCCTAGCTTGTGATCCATCGGTCAAAGCTGTGAGGTGACAAAGGGTTTGATGCAAGTCGTCAATGAAGGTAAGGACAGTAAAATACATGGTATCTCGAGAAAGTTTCACTAGAACCCTCAGCAGAGCAGCACTGGTAAGCCTAAAGCAGCGTCAAGTCAGTATAAGCCGAAAACATACAGTAGCATGTGTCATCGCTGCAGCAGCAGTAGATGAATCATACATTGAGTCAACAGGGGGCTATGAAACTGACTCCTCCGATGGTTATAAACCAGCACACATTGTGCACACAGTCAGAGAGAGCGAGGACCGGTGGGCAACCGTCAACATTGAGGGTAAGGCAACCAATCTCTAGATTGACACGGGTGCTGCTCAGTCAATGATCCCGTATGATGAGTTCTTGAAGCTCACATCGCAACCCAACCCAACATGAAACAGAAAGCGTTGCTCTCAGGCAATGCCAGTCCGGAACTCGGGCTGATAGAGCAAATACATGCCATCAAGCCTCTCCTACATGAGTTCCCAGACATACACGAAACCACTGGCACTCCACCAGTAACAGACATCTTGAAGGTCATTCCAACTGTTACACCAGTCATTCATGGGCTGAGACAGCAGCCCCAAGCGCTAATATCCAAGATCAAAAGCAGCTGGATGAGATGGAAGCCGAGGGACACATATGTAAAGTGACAAAGCCAACAGACTGGGTCAGTTCGATGGTTGTGGTGATCAAGGGAGACAAGATTCAAATTTGGATTGCTCCTAAAGATCTTAACAAGGCAATAGAATGAGAACACTACCCCATACCCATGGTCAAAGACGTTTTAGCAGACATGCCAGGCGCTAAATTATTCTCAGTGATTGATGCTAAGTCGGGATTCTTACAGCTATGTCAAGACTATGAGTCTAGCCTTCTGACCACATTTAACACGCCAAACCAATATTACAGGTTTAAATGCCTACTTTTTGGCATCAACTCAGCCTCAGAGATCTATCAGTGGGCCATGAACAACATGCTCCAGTCACAGGTGCCAAGGCAATCATGAATAACATCTTGGTAGCTGGCAGAACCCTCGAGGAACATGTCATACTCAGGAGGGTCATCAATGTAACATAGACATCAACAAATGCCAAATTTGCCAGACCACAGTCAAGTATGTCGGTCACCTAGTGACAGACAAAGGACTGATCCTGCCAAAGTCAGGGCAGTACGAGAGATGCCTGTGCCAAAGTCAAAGGAGGAAGTCCAGAGATTTTTAGGATCATCAAATATCTGGCGAAGTTCTTCCCAAATCTAAGTGAGACAATGAGCCTCTCTGCAATGTCAACAAGAAGGATGTGGAGTTCTATTGGGATAAGCCTCAAGTGGACAGTTTCCAGAAACTTGTGACAATGATCACAGAGGTTCCTATTCTTGGATACTATGATCCAAAGAAGAGGCTCATTATACAGTGTGATACCAGCCAGTACGCTCTTGGAGCAGTGCTGCTGCAAGACGGGCAACCATTAGCATATGGGTCGAGGGCTCTCAGACCCACACAGACAAGGTCTGCGCAAATCGAAAAAGACCACAAACCGCTGTAGGCAATCTACAAGAAGCCGCTTCTCACTGCTACAATGAGACTGCAGGGTATACTGCTCCGGCTTCTCAAACTAGGCTACAAGCCTGGAAAAAACACTCTAGTTGGAGATGCCCTCAGCAGAGCGAAACTACCAGAGTGTGAAAAGATTATCAAGACTCTCAGTGTCAACATGATTGAGCACCTTCCTGTTTCGTCAGTGCGCTACGAGCAGTTCCACCGCGCAACCGCCACTGAGCTGAACGAGCTGAACGAGCTGAATGAGCTACACTCAGTCGCTGCTGATCTGTTCCAGTTTGAACACACACACTACATCTGTGTAGTTGACTAATTCTCAAAGTATATTGAGTGTGCTAAGCTACAGGACAAGTCCAGGGCCACTACTATCAAGTCGATGAAGGTGATATTTGCTTGACACAGCATAGCTAAGCATGTCAGGACTGACAATGGAGGTTTGCAAATTCCTGCAGTTTCCAACATGTGAGATCATCACCATAATATCCCCAGTCCAACAGTGCAGCTAAGAGAGCAGTACAGACCAGCAAAAGCCTCTGGGAAAAGACTGATGAGCACAAACTAGCTCTACTGGACTACAACACCACACCACTAGAGAGCTACAAACTGTCACCTCCCCAACTTCTCATGTCTCGCAGGCCCAGAAACAAGTTGCCTGCCATCTTCTGTCTCCTTTTGCCATGCTCGTGCAGCCTAGACATTGTCAGTCGCCAGCTTTCGGAGGAAAAAGAGAAGCAACACTACTACCATAATAACACAGCATCTAAGAACAAGTTTGTGCTAAAATCAGGGGACAGGGTTTGTATGACACCACTCCCAGGCTTTAAACAGTGGCAACCTGTGACCGTAGTGTCACATCACAACACACAGTGCTCCTATATAGTATAGTGCAACCTTCGTAAATACCAGCGTAACCGCAAACATCTGAAGCTCAAGACTGCACCTACCAACAACCAGCAGTACATACCAGCAACAAGCAGACCACCACACCAGCCAATCATCGTTGCACAGCCGCATCTGCAAGGACCGCCAGCCACACAGCAGGTGACACCCGATCAAAGCGTGCCACCATCTGCGTGCACAGAGACTGTACCGACACCCAGGAGACCAACTCCATGAAAGTCAGCTGCAAGGCAGACACCAGAGAGTGTCCCACATTCTAGTCCTAAACCGTCCACACCAGCCAGGAAACTGCCACCCCTAAAATGGCCAGCATCCTGAAGGAAACTAGGAGTGGTGGGTACCAAGGGAAACCAAGAGGTCCATAAGACTAGAGCTAAACCGAATATAACCAAGGAAGAGAAGGTAGCCCTGAAAAGTCTTGCAAAAGAGAAGAAAATAGTGATCCAACCTGCCGACATAGGGGGTGCCACAGAAGTAATTGTTACTACTGATTATAAAGCAGAGGCCAATAGGCCTTTAGCAAACAAATCGACCAGATAATCGATGTGATGATAAAGTATGGTGACATAGACAAGATAGGACAAATAAGAGAATTACAGGGTCATCAAATAGCAGGCACTCTGGATTTAGGAGCGCTTTACACCAACATCCCCAACAAAGGGGGAGTCGAAGCGATAAAAAAAACGTTGGAAAAATCGAGAAATGGGAAAAAGGTCAACCCTGGGTGTAGGGTTTACATTGATTGTGATGTTGTGTGATTACAATATTGGGGCCCGATGATGCTTTGGAAATTATTTCCAGTAAGCTCTGTCATGTTGGATTAATGCATTTAGGAGACACTGCCACAGGTGAATTCAACAAACCTGAACTATTCTGTAGTTCACATTGATTGTGATGTTGTGTGATTGCAATATTGGCCCGATGATGCTTTGGAAATTATTTCCAGTAATATCCTAATTTCAGAATCAGAAGATTACAGGCCTCCCTAATCTCCTATTTGCAAATTACTCATACCTATTGCTCTTTCTATGGAGACTCCGTATTCGGTGGTTAATAGACAGGTATGAACTATACATACTAGCAACAAAACCCACCGGTAATCAGCAATATGGACGCCATGGCCCGGGGATGCCAGCGGCGACACACCATGTAGTAGGTGGCCAGGAGTAATTTGAGAGTTGTATTGGGCAGTGTGAGAAATGGCCAACTGTAAGATAACCAGATGATGACTCCAGGCAAAATACACCTCCCATATAAAATGGCTTCTTACGTTCTATGATTTGCAATGCCCTGCCTATGCTTAGATATACATTACTTCTATATTCCAATTAGGAGAGTTATTTCATACACAGTGCCTGGCTGTTGTTGAAATGGATGAATACAGTTTTCCATTCTAAATATAAGAACCGACAAGAAAATGTGAAATACGTCCAGATTGGAGTTGAAAATAGCCCAAATATGAAAGCCGCTGTTGCTGATATCCCTCTATGTGCTGTGGCTTTAGAATTCTTTTTATTTCACCTCGTCTCCATTTAGAAAATTCGAGACATGTTTCCAGTATGTCCAGTGGAATAATATCATAGGTCTATGTGTTTCTTGAATTATGCGTCTATTACTACTGGTAGAGATTCATTGACAAACACGAATCAGAAGAACAACATTTAAGCTTCAATACAATCACTGTCTTCCGAGATGACTTCGGGAAGTAATTGTAATAAACAGTCCTATTTATTAAAGGCGTGGAGTTGTGTCTTGTGTGACTAGATTAGTTCATACTTTCCGAAAACCAAACTGACCTACGTAAAAGCGCACAGGGTGGGACATTGCTGGGAACTAGTGTTCCGGAGATAGATCTTCCGACCGCTAGCTAGGCAGTGACCACCACACTTCCACAAGTACAGTACCCTAGGATGGGGTGCCAGGTAACGCTGGAGAGGCTTATCTAAAAGACTCGCCTAACCACCAGGAAGGTTACGAGAACCCACCTGCAAAGTGAGGGTGCAAGGGTCTGCTCTTGTGGAGAGACGTGCGAGGACAGCCTGTCGACCTACTTTTTTTTAAAAGGCATTTTGAAGCCCCTCCTTGGTAAGGAGGGACAGTACTATATCGCTGTGAGAAGCTAGTGGGAAATAAAATAAAGGGGGGGGGGAATAAAAAATGGTAAGAAAAAAAAGGGGGCCAGTCTGTCAGTCTTCAGTGCCTGCCGAAGTGGAAAAGGGAGGACAATGGGGGGGGGGGGGGAGGGGGGAGAATAGGGATATTGTATATTGCGTAATTAGGGAATGTACCAGGGTTACCGGGGTGTTAAACCATCCAAGGATGGTTTATCCTGCAGGAAGATCCCAACCCAGGGGGAGGGATAATGGTAGGGTGTACGATGAACTGATACAGGACGTTACAGGACGGACAATAGAGAACATAAATACAGGACGGACAATAGTGAACATAAACATCCCAAGAGCTGGGGGTGAAGCCCTAGGGCTTGGGGAAGGTATCCCAAGGGGACAGATGAAAGTGTTAATAATGAAATGTGGGGGGAGTGGAGAACTTCTAGCTAGAGGAGATCACCAAGGGAGATCTTTGTTGTCCTTGCAAAAGAGGGCGAGAGGTTTATAGTCCTCCTCAGCTGCTCTTCTTATCACTTCGACTGCTCTGAGTCTGTCAGTCAGATATGGGTGAGTGATTATAGGGTCAAGTCTTGCTATCGAATTTTTGTCTGCCAAGGTACACGTTGTTAAAATGTGTACTACTGAGAAGTCCTGTGCGTTGCAGGCACATAAGTTTCTGGTGACAGTCGCAAGATCTGCCCATCTCCTGAAATCGATTCTGAATCTAGATGCTGCTGATTGACAAGTCTTGGGAATCCTAAGTGGGACAGCAGGGAGTACCATCCTAATTAGTTGATTCCATTCCCTTGAGTGAGAAATGGGGTTAACAAGATAGTCAGCCTCAAATACAGCTTCAGACCTAGACTCTTTTTCTTGGAGCATTGTATGTTTGAGTTGTGCTCTGACTTGTTTCCTAGAGGGAGGTCTTGATTTTACCACAGGTTCATCTGACAGAGCTGCCTTCTTTGCGAGGGCATCTACTCTGTCATTGTGTTTAAGTCCTACATGGGAGGGGATCCAATGTAATATTGTCAGTAAGCCTCTATCTTGCCTATTGGAAAATTCACGCTGAATTGTTCTTACTAGAGCCGCATGTTCATGTGGGTTAGCCAGCGCTTGTAGGGAGCTAAGTGAGTCCGAGCTTGGATGGCAAATAATTCCGTAGTCATTGAGGAGGCATTGTCTGAGACTCTGAAGGTAGTTTCTATTGGGGGTTGGGAGTAAGGGTGATAAACCGCTGCCCCAGCCCTACCGCTATCAAGAACACTACCATCAGTAAAAACCTGAACTGCAAGAGGGAATTCAAGAGAGAGGTCAGAGATTTGTTCCTCCGCCATGACTCTGAGGGTGATTTCTGGAGTTTCAGATTTTTTTAAGTTATGATGGATTCTGGTTATTACCGGATTGGACTCTAGGGGGTTGTGCGGCTCCTTTACAGGGAATTCGTGCAAGGAACCCCCCTCTCTGTGAGAATGTCTAACCAAAATCTTGTACTTTGTGGACAGAGGTTGTAAAGATACATGTCCATGATGTGTAAAAGAAAGAAAATGATCTTTCAGTGCTAGGCCTAAGTTTGAGGCAATGTTTGCACGGTATCGAGCTTGTTGAGTAGGGTGTTGCAGTTACCTTTTTCTTTCTTGGAGGATAGAGTGTGGGGGGTCAGTGTAAAGAGAGCAGGGGCTGCATAGTCCACCAGGGCCAGAATGGCCTGGTTGTAAAACAACCTAAGGTTGGCTCTATTCGCACCCCAGGTAACCTGAGAGATTGATCGGACTTGTTTGAACGTCAGATGGGTATCAAAAAGGATACCTAGATATTTGTATTCTCGACTCAGTCCAGTTTCACCCCATCCACCAGCAAGGCCTCTTTAGGTGAAGGTCTAAAGTAATGGATGGCTGCAGTTTTGGTAGGGGAGATCTTGAGGCCAAGTGTCTTACAGGCCTTGCTCACTGAGTCTAGGGATGTTTGGGCTTTTTGTTGGCAGTCTGTTTTGTGCCTGACAACAATAGTCAAGTCATTCGCAAATGACAGGATGTCAGCACAGTCCAGGTCCAGTAAATGAATTCCATTCATGATCATATTAAAAATGGTAGGGGAAAGGACTGCACCCTGGGGTACCCCTCCGTCTAGTGGGTAGTAGTCGGAGTTGCACCCCTAGAATGAGACCCTGGCCCATCGTTCACTCAGGTATTCCCTAATGTAGCCGAGTAGTTTGCCACAGATACCCCTCTTGACCAGGCAGGCTAAGAGAACAACATGGTTGACTAGCTCAAACACCTTTTCCACGTCCAGGTAGATTACAATGCACTCCTGCCCAGCCTCTCTAGCAGAGTAGATGCTATTCAGTTTAGAGGAGTAACACTGTTGAGCAGACCTAAAACTCCTGAAGCCAAATTGTTCAGAGTGAAGGGGACCGTTGTTGTCCACTTCTGTTGATTCAGAGGCAAAAAGCACTCTCTCTCTGATAATTTTCTCCATGAGTTTAGAGGAGGTTTGTAACAGGGTAATAGGTCTTTTCGCATCGTTCTGGCCTGGTTTGGGGATGGGTATTATCTGCCCCATTTTCCAGTCAAGTGGGATATCTGAGGATTGATAGATGTTGTTGAATACGGTAGTGAGGATCGACCTATTTTGTTGGTTCATTTTTTGGAACACTAAAACAGGGATCTTGTCACTACCTTGGTTTTTTTAGTGGGGGTCTTAATGATACTTTGGTTCAGTTCAGTGAGGGTGATGTCCCCATCTAAATTGGCCTGGCTGGGTGTGTCCAGTGCTCTTTGGATGTTATTGAGCTGTTCCACCTCTTCCTCTTCCATAGCTGTCCTATGTTGGGGAGGAAAATTAGCATAGGAGGTCCTAGAGGTGAAGTTGAGGGCTAACTTATTAGCTTCCTCTAGGGGATTAGGGACTAGTTTGGAACCTTCAGGTAAGCCTCGTAGCATCCTGGGTTTTTTTCAAAGGGCCGCATTAGTGGTGGAGAGATTTATTTGCTCCACCCACTCTTTCCAGACCCTGTCCCTTTCCATAGCGTAGACTCTCCTAGCAATCTTCTGGGTCAGACGTTGGTTTTCGTTGTTCACCTCACATTTAACCCTATTTAAACGTTTCTGGGCTGAATTAACCCTTTTTGCCGCTGCCTTGCAAACTCTAGTATCAAACCACCACCTCTTAGACAGGATGTTGTTCTTTAATTTGGGCGTGGCTTTTTCGAGGGCTTTAACTACTGTGAATGCTGAGTATATATACCCAGCGTTACGTAATCCCGGCCCCAGCCGCGCCACTCTCGTGTGAGGCGTTGCCCGGAATCACTACACAGTAAGGATTGACCAAAACCTTAAATTAAGTGGTCGGTGGTACTAAATATAATTGGTGGCATATATTAACAGGTGAAAAACAGGTACTTATGGCAGTTGAGCCCTGATTTATATGATGTAACGCTCGAATACATTCTGAGGTTGACTTTTGCGGTAGACATTGCCACCACTTGAAGACTACTGGCTTGCCGATCTACAGTCCTCACGTATCTAGTTGTCTAATGTAAACGCCAGGTATGCTGTGAATCATATATAAACCATTAAAGACGACTATGAATTGGAAATATGGTGTAGCCTTCTTATAGTCACTGCTAGAAACAAGAGAGAACAACCCCAAGACATGTATGATATGTGACAACTAAAGGCGAGACAGCACAGCCTGTGCGATCTTGATTTAAAAGAAGTTGGAAATCCTTAGCACAATTCAGGAAAGATGAAGACAGAATTTTGATCCAGATTCTGAGCCGATTCTGCCGACACAGAATACAGACCTATAGAATTATAGATTCGCATCTAATAACCCCACCTGGACTTAATGACATTTCATAATGGCACAATACACTATAGATATTATGCAACATTTTATTTCTGATTCTCATTGTTTAATTCATGGAGGGTCGGATAAAACATTGTTCTGTTTCTGACATGGTACAATGACAATGATTACAGAAAGTGACATTTATGTACTTGATAAGTTGGTCCTTTAATGACAATCTCCTCAACACATGGTATTGTTAACTGTTTACAGATATCGGTGAGATTAAGGCCCGGCGTCCACCTACTACGATAGAAATTTAGACCTACCGATATGGCACCGATACAAAAAGCGAATATCGGAGAGATATCGGGAAGGTGCAAAATCGTAGACACATGTCTACACATGCCAATCCACCACGCATTGTATGGGGTTTCTATCGGTGTCTAATCGCAGAAATGTGGTCAACTGCCCCGAAATTAGGTGACCTTCCGACGCGATTTTGATTTTGCATCGGAAGGTGCATCGTAGGGCATATCGGTGCCATATCGTAGTAGGTGGACGCCGGGCCTTACTATGAATACACGTGTATACTACATATAACATCAAAGGATACTTTTGAAGGAGATGTGGGTCATTGTTACAAAGTCAATCTTAATCCACATTGTACACCCATGCACCAACCAGGCCAAGCAATACAAGGCCCAGGTTTGTGATATCTTCTTCCACTTTCCATGAAAATCCACTTTTTTATTTGCAGTATTTATCATTATTTTTTCCTTCTGTAAAACAAAGATAATAGTGTCCCTGTTACCACAGCATGATACCTACAGGCATTCCCAGGCCAACCGCATCATGATGCCTGGATCGTATACAAAATTCGAGAAGAGAAATCATTAAATATTTGGCAAATTACGAGGGGAATATGGTCTTTGATTTAGATTAAAATACCATCAGATCCCATGGTAAAGTACTGATATCCCGTGGCGTTGCTGTTTCTGAATACTAGCGGTAGGAACTGTACCACTGCAGGCACTGCCTGTAGAATGATGCTGTGTCACAGAATTGGCTGTTGCAGGGAAAGGGTTAAATGAGTCTAATGCAGACCAATAAAACAGTGGTTGTATTTTTCACGAATCCCCAATCCCTCATAAAGAATGTTACCTCCTTTTACCGAACCTCACTTTACATCCTTGAAATTCATCCGATAGACAGGGACACTTCACTATAGGTCTGAGACGCAAACAGAAGGTAAAACGTTGGTCCTAACGGAAAAAATGATTTGTGTACTTCCGCCGTGGAATATTTCTACTTCTTCTACGTCTCTATAGCCCCCCCCCCCTAAAAAAAGCAAACAACATAAAAGTGTTCCTGATATGCCAACAGCATTTTGTTCCCTAAGTGATATCTCTAAGATCTAGTGGAGGATCATCTTTGTTTACTTCATTTTATTTAGACAAAGGGCAGCATCCACATTTAAAGGCACGTGCGAGCTGGATGCCTATAGATATAACTTAGGCTACTGATTCGTTCCCACGTTGTGAACTTTATGAACATGTAGAATTAATAATGAATATGAAGGCTTAAATTCACAATGAACCAGGAGCTACAATACACGATATAAACACAACTCCGATAACAATTGCAAGTTTCAATAATGTAACAGCAATAGTAGACCTTTTTCGGCTTCATTTACAGTCACCTTGTGCAGATACCCTCTGGAATGAGTTAAGGCTGATGTAATTCTGTGTGTGTTATTATCAACGAAAGGATTACTGCACGTTCTTAAAGTGAGCTGCTCTTAATTATACACAGGCAGAACATCGAATTGAGCGAGCAGAGCAGCGACCGGAGCGGCGCAGGTTGTGTTGGCACACTTAGCACCAATACAGTTGATACATATTCAAAAATAGTCCAGCCTACCCGCTCTTTACCAATAAGGCATGAAGATTCCTTTAACAGATATGGGGAGTGTGCTTGAGGACAGCCTTAATATAAGATACTCCTGAGCAGTTGGGATTCTCCATTGCCTACTGCTATGGGCGTGTGCGGCTGATCATTTACGTATACTGAGCTGTGACTGGGGACATAGCCACCGAATCCAGTCCCTCGATGGTCTTTTTACCTCTGATGAGGGCGCAGAGAGCCAGTCGTATACGTCTGTTAGTGATGGCGTATATGAACGGGTTGAAGAAGGCCGACGTCTTGGCGAATAACGCCGGGGTGACGCTTAACTTGGGCGGAATGTTGGACGGGTCGGTGAAAATCGCCCACAGGCAGATAACGGCGTATGGCGACCAGACGAGGATGAAGGCAATGACACACGCTACACTCATCTGTAAAAGAAAACGGCTAATTATGACCAGAGAGGTATGGTATTGTCATATTGAATCTTTTGGATAAAGAATTGGTAAATTATTCCATAATCCAAAGTGCATACAACAGGTTTTATTAAATTGGTTAACAAGGGTTCTTTGAAATAAACATTTGTATGCTTTCTTGACATGTTAATTCAGAGCATTCCTAATGAAGGCAATTAAAAAGCCAGGCACTATCCTACACAGGAAATAAATCAATGACAGTAATTGACTCGCCACAACGATGGTCAAAAGGTTACTCTCCTTCCTCCCCCTTGACATGAGTATCTCGTTATAGTAATTAGAGCCAATTAATGGCTAGTTGCCCCGTAATAAACTCCTATGAGCCAACACGCTATTAATCACGCTACATACTGTCTTTCATATTTCACTTTTTTATTTTATTCATATTTCATACCTTCAGCCGCCGTTGCACGTATTGCCAATTAGCATCAGACAACATCGTATATACATCAGAATTGATATAGATATCTTCACTTCCTTCATATGAATTTTATTTCTGTCCTCTACGACACTAGATACATGTCTGTTCGGTCCTATATCAATATGTGCTGGCTAATATACATTACAAATCATCTGTGCTGGTCTGCGCAAACGGGCGAATGTAAGCTACACTTGTAAACAGTATCAAGGTATTCGTAAATATGCAGGTTCAAACGATCCCAATCACTCGCAAGGGGAAACCCTTTTTTGGAATAGTTCCTCATAAAGTTTCGAAAATTGAAAATGTCATAGTAGCGTTTATTGTGTAAATGATTCAGGATGACTTGTAAACAAACAGCGAAATCCGAGCTCTGAGAGATTTTTTTTTTAATTCATGAAACATACATGCCGACAAACAATTCGCCTATACACAGCGGTCATCCATTATTAGCCATACGACAACGATAGGACATACATAGCTGACAGAACAAAAACAAATAGAATTTAATACAGAAAGAACTTTGATTACAGTATTGTTTATTCTCGATTTCCTCCATCATTAGAGATGTTTGATGTGTGAAAGCCACAAGGAAAGCTATAGTTAGATTCCGTTACAACCACAGGGAAATCAATATGAGACCGATGCATGTATTTATCCTTTACTGGCGCATAGTTGTAATTCTAATTCCTTTATCATATGTCCACACTCACCTTGACAATCTCTTTTTCATTTGTCCATTCAAGATTCTCTTGCCTGCCGCCATCACCAACCAGCCTGACGAAGCTGATGACACGGACGTAACAATACGCCATGATTCCTATTGGAAACAGGAAGTTCACGAGGAACACGGCGATGACGTAGCTGACGTAGGAGACGTCATTGTTCCACCATGCTATCGTGCAGGCGGCACCACTCGGCTCCAGGTCGTATCTGGGGGAGGCAACAAATTCACCTTTAATCAGTCAAAGTGAAAAGAATCTGACGACTGTATACATCACTTAATGTGCCACCGGCATAATGACAAGCACTCAGGTCTTCTGCTGTAAATACCACTGCACGTACGGTGGTAACTGGAAATATTGGACACTATTAGGAGATGAATCAACTGTCAGCTATAGCCTGGCAGACAAAGGCCAAATTTAGGCCTGTACTAGACAACGCTGAGATAATTTCTTACCTCTACTGGTTTTCCATCTTTGTGGTGTATAAAATGAGATCTAAAATAAATACTCATGATAGCGGCCAAGTTCTGGTCTGTATCAAAGGGCCTCAGAAATCGCCATTAAGTTTATGTATTTGCAAATGATTTCAGCACATATATATGAAAAAGCTTAGATGCAGTGATCTCAGTGGTTCACAGTATAGAAGTAAATATTTCTGAATAGTGATGGTCAACATTTTGATATAAACAATGGAGCTTGGATAAGTAGTATTCCTAAATAGAGTAATCGATAACATGCACAATAGAGGAATGGTTGGGTAAGTATTTGAGATCAAAACGTCATTTCACACACAAATTACTTGGGGGACGTTTTGACCGACTGTTTATTCATAGAACAGGAAAATATAGATAAAAAAATGTTGCTTTCTCTAGAGACATCATAATTGTCACGAAGAAACATGAATGTGGCAGCATTCTCCTTTGGTTTACTTAACTATTGTGGTTTTTATAGAAATGTAAATAAACAAGCCGAAAAATTAAAAGAGGTGATACAGTGCATACTGCTCTGCTAAAAGGATTACTTTCAATTAAGAATGAAAAACTTCATATCTTGAATTGATTTAGCGAAGCCTACCTTCCCCATCCAACTATTGGCGCCAAAGCCCAGATGATGGCGTTCACCCAGACGCACGTAATTAATACAGTGTTAAACCTGTAAAGCTCGCCCGGATCTGAAAATAAATAAATCAATAACGTTATCACTGTCAATCCATGGGTCTTTTAGTTACAATTTCTTTATTGCATTACCTAATACAGATGTTCATTGATATTGATACAATCCAGTCAAATCGTAATACACATAACCCTCTAAAGGGGGAAAAACCTCAATTGTCTTGTAATTGGTTTTCTTGGCTCTGCCTTCTGTTATATAACCCAAATTATAAATATGTCTGCTACCAGTAATAGCGATGGCAACAAACGTGCCTATGGCGATATAATAAAGTTCTCATGTGTGCATCAAAATTAAAAATTGTATAAAACTTTTCCTTTTATCTAGTATCGTGGTTGTAGTGGCAGAGTAACCGTTACCTCTCAATCATTACTATATGTCATAATGATGATTATTCTACAGCAAAAGCAAAAGAACCATTTTTCTTCTATTGAGTGATTTAAATTCTTTGTAGGTTTCAATATTTCTGATATTTGTTGTTTAATAATTCCATATTGAAGATTAATAATAATGTAAAAATCTCAGAGTTTGGCATCAGAGTTTGGCTATAAAGACAATGCGGATAGGTATCGCAATATCCTCAATATCTATACTTGGAAATAAATTTAAAAATGAAAATATTGCAGTTTCCCATAGACACCAATACTTAAGCACTTAGCTTCTTCAGATGACCTTCCCATATAAGTTAGCATGGTAACATAGTATTTTTTTTAGCATTTCTCATTTGTATATGTTCCCAACTATCAGAATCCAGAATCATTTGGAGACAGCATTAGAACATTAGTGTCATCTAGCCACTAAGTCAAAATATTGCAGTTTCGCATAGACACCAATAGTTAGGCACTTATCCTTTCAGATGGCCTTCCCATAGAAGTTAGCATGGTGACGTGCCTTTTTTATTGCATTATCTATTTGCTGATATATGAAAATTATATTATCCAGAGTAATTTGCAAATATCAATAGAATTTAGAAATCACCCAAGTACCAGCATTTGCCTTTAAAGTCAGGAAAACAGGAGCATTATACAATCGACTCTTTAAAATAGTTTCTACAAGAAAATCTTCCTTCTTACTTCTTTTATACATGTAATTTAAGGTATGAGCTTATCTACTCTTCCTTTCTCAACTGCGTTACATTTGCTATTCTATGTAAATGTATTATGGGAGTAAAAAAGGGTGCATTTAGACAAATATGTAAGGCACGATTTTGTATCTACAATTATTTTTATTGTCGCTGAAAATGGTCCAGGCAAGTGTACACTGTAGAAGAATGTAGTATTGAAATGATATTGCATCCGGAGGTTAACTTGGATCGTAACAGTTGAACACTTGTACATTTCTACGATGCACCTTGTAACCAAGCCACTTTCTCGTCCACTAAAGTCACTTAAAGGACAATTTGGCTTGAAAAACAAAACCCATGTCAATTTCCTGAAAATTTTATGTGATAATCTCCAAGTGTTGTGGAACACATATCTAACTTAAAAATCCGGGGTCACCGTGTTAGTTTTTGATTTATAGATCAAAATGATGATAATATTATATAAGAATATATAGAAGTTCTAAAAAGTATTTTTTCACATAGTAAAACCCATGTCATTTTCCTCAAATCTTCACAGTATATAGTACATATATAATACTACTTATTCATGTTTTAAAAAGGTCACCGTGCTTGTTTTTGAAATAATTGAAGAAAACCATATTTTTCAGTAGATTTCCTATGTAAAGCAAACAAATGCAAATTGGCCTATTTTACCTATTGAGATTGGATAAACCGGTCAGTATGTTAAATTTACGCATGTAGAATTAAAATGAATCCCATGAAACCAGTTTTTACTAATAATTGACATTATTTAAAATTCACCAGGTGGCGCCACTGTGAATTGTAGGATATGCCTTTAATATCACTACACAGACATACTTCAGTCCAGTTCGGGACACTACACTACATCGCCAGTACGGTACGCTTCTCACGGGGTAATCGGTGGACGCTACATTACGTTCTGTTATCCTTCTTTTTGTAGGATGAAAGTAACTGTAAATACAAAATTAAATAATGCCAACTCTCCAGGTCCATTAGAGATCCATTTACAAAGTATTTCCCCAAGTGTTCTGTTAGAAAAACTATAGCACTTTGTCCGAGCGTGTTACCGGGAGATCACAGGGAACAATAGCGTACTTCCCAATTTTCGTGGCGTAGGAGCCGTAGCATGGCAGCTATATAGCGTATCGTCTTGTATTCTTACCAGAATATTTCGATTCAAACGCGATATTGTCTACTCCGCAAACTCCATAACATCATATTTCTGTTTATGTTTATTTCATAAATTTGTGTCCCTTGTTAATCAAACACACACAGGACACTCATATCTAGATTGGTGTAACAGGTAATAGCCTACAAAGACCCGCACCTTCATAAAAGACGGAAAATTGTTGCTCTACTTTGGTTTTCCTCATTCAGGCATGCCCCAGAATGGCTCCAAGAAAAACGGTCACCTCTAGGAAATCGAAGGCAGCTCCGAAATCCCCCGCCACTCCATCAATGGAGAAGAGAGTGGAGAAGAAACTTGGCGAGTTCAAAAAAATCAAAATGGCGTTCGCCGCATTCGTACAGGCCGCACAGCACACAGAACCTCAGAAGGATGATCCAAAAACCTGTGCCTCGGTGTAAACTTCAAAGAGGAAACTCGTTACAGAGATCGAAGATGCAGGGAACGAAAGTTTAAACTCGTCCTTGGGGGGGGGGGGGGGGGGGGGGCAATGAAGGCGCCATACAGCACTTGTGCACTGCTATGAGTCGCGTGGAGGCCTTTAGACTCCCCACCCCCTGCCACAGGAGCGATCATCAAAAGAAGTGGCAGAACAAGAAGCGCTCTGCATCAATGCAATTCACACCGTGTTCGAGGTACAGCAGAGCATCAGGCTGCCCCCCCTCCCCCCCAAAAAAAAACATCTTCTAGGTGGAGGAACAGTACTCTATACCTGCGCTTACTGCTACAATGTATTAGGCCTCATCCACCCTCACCCAGATGGGGATTGCAGGAGCAGGGCTCACCATGAGGCTGCAGCTACCCAGCCTATTCAGGCCAGACCAGGCAGTGGTCAGGCCCCGGGTCAGGCATACAGGGAGCACCACAGGCCGGACCAGCCCTTTAGATAGTAGGTGAGATGGTGACCCCACGTTAGCGAATTTGTACGGGGCCGTTATTGCCTACTGGAGGCCCAATTATTTAGGGGCATGCCTCCCAGTGGAATCTGGTCCAAGAATAACAAACTGGAGGCATTTATTGGAGGGGTACCGCGATGTTTTATTATGTGACTTACTAGAGTTTGGGTGGCCCATTGGATTCACTGCCGTCACCCCTCCCCCCACTCCAGTATCTGACAATCATCATACTACTAAAATGGCCTCCACTAAGATTAGCGAATTCACACAGAGGGAAGTGGCTTTAGCAGCCCTCACCGGGCCTCTTTCGGATGTTCCATTTGTAGAGTGGTGCCAGACCTCCCCCCTCCTGACACACCCGAAAGGAAGCGAGGGGGCAGTTCGTTTCATTCTCAACCTCTCATTTCCCACCCAGGGAATCTGTTAACAATGGAATACCGGAAGATAAATACCTTGGAAAGGGTAGTTCATACAGCCTCCCCTCCATTAACGACTTTCTCGTTCACATAAAGCTCGCAGTGAAGCGCACTTTTCTATGGAAGGCGTACCTTAGCCGCGCATACCGCCAGCTGCGGATAGATCCCCCTGACATGCCTTTCCTATGCTTCAGGACTAAGGAGGGGATTGTCGTGGAAAGGTCCCCCTCCTTCGGGTGTTACACATCATCTGTCGTGTATCATAGAGCGACGGCTGCGGTAGTGTATTTCCTTCAGCAACGGGGACACGTCACATTAGCGTATCTGGACGATTTCGCCAGAGTGGTGAATTCAGAGGCCACAGCATACGCCGCCTTCTATGAGTTACTTTGCCTAGGAGACGAGCTCAACCTTAGATTTGCCAAGAAAAGTCTGCCCACCCTCCCACATAATGGAATAGCTGGGATTCAGACTTGACAAAGAAAAGATGCTCGTTAGCATCCCAAAGGAAAAATTAGATGATACAATCGCCGAGGCGGACGAGTGGATACGCAAAAAGTAAAAACACTCAGGTCCAGTCTCTTGTGGGGAAGCTGATACACATTTGACATTGCGTCAAACACGCGAGGGAATTCACCGTACATGCATACTGGCAGCTCTGCGGGCCACTGTTAAGACTTGCGTTATCAGGGTCGGCTCATGACTCCTTACTGACGTCGCATGGTTCCGTGAGTATGCGACCAACGCAAATGGAGTACACTTCTTCAATGACCACACAATGACAGAGATTATCACCTGCAGGACCGACTTAATGAGTTTTGCAGCTGTCTCCCTCTGCAAAGCTTACACGATGATGGCGTTGTTAAACCTTCCAGAGAAAAAACTCCAACATGAGGCTCTCAACTTCGCGTTAGCGGCGACTCTTCTGCTCAACGATGCATATCGCCATCTAGCCGTTACCGTGCTCCTACCCAACCAGAGGGCAGCAGAGTAAATAACCTCAGGCAAGACCCGTGATGACTGGGTTGCTCTTACGACTTAGGCGCACTTGATTGGCGACAGCTGTCCAGCCTGGGACCTGTTTTAGTTGTTTCGTGACATGTCTAGATGGCGTCTGTATACGGACAGATCACAAGATTGCAGTCGATGACACACGTAGTTTCACTCACTTATCGTAGGAATTAAGCAATGACACTTTAAAATGAGTAGGGGATACATCTAATCTATAATCGTTCCAAATATGAAGAAGATTAGCCACTTCGATCTTCAGATATTTGCTAGTCTTTTTCCGCTGTTGCTTGCACTGTTGGTGCCACTGCTGATGTCTGTCTAGGCGTAATGTAAAAAGACTACTGAAACAGGTCCCAGGCTGGACTGTGAGCTCACCATAACACATGACGTCGACGATGATCTTCTCTGGAGGGTGTCGCGGAAGCGGGAGCCGCTGTCAGCGTCGCGCTTGCCGGATCCCTTCCCAAGGGCCGGGAATCTAGACAGCTGCACTGTTATTAACAATTGTCGCACCCTCCTATCCTTCAGGACAACCAACGCCTCGCCACGCAAGGTTGATTCGCTCATTCGTCACGGCGGCAGCCCCAGAGACAACGTGCAACAGAGGGCGATAAGCGGCAAAGTACATGCAGTTCTGCCACAAACAAGGTTTTAACCCTCTCTGCAACTCTCCGCTGCAAGCCTGCCTCTATGGTCAGGCCCTGGCTGAGACACTGTCCCGGATGCTGACACTTTCACCATGCACTCCTTCTGTTGCGGCGCCGCCCACACTGCGGTGCATCTCGGAGTCCCCTTAGACCAGATCTGTGCACACAGCACCTGGGCCCTGTTTTTTAGTCAAGACAGTCTTGTGCTGAGATCTGCGAAGATATCCTAGAGAATCTAAGACCTTTTTTCAAGACAAAAGATGGCCGCTGTCCTATAGACAAGGTCTTGGTGCGCCACGGTAGATCTTGAGACAATATAGATCTATCTCAGGTTCTATAATTCTACTCCTGCCGGATACCAGCTCCAGCACTGGTGCAGCCATATCAAAATTTAATGGGGTTTCAGGAGTGTATTGCATCACCCATCTCTGTGGAGACATAGGTAAGGCATCCACAATCGTGTTGGAGGTAGGGTGTTCAAACCCCGGGCTGGCACATCATTTTTACCCAGAAATGGTGATAAAATTTATTATGGTGTGGTTGTGGTTGTGGTTGTGGCTGTGGTTTTGGCTGTAGATGTGGTTGTGGGTGTGGGTGTGGGCGTGGTTGTGGGTGTGGTTGTGGCTGTGGTTTTGGCTGTAGATGTGGTTGTGGTTGTGGGTGTGGGTGTAGATGTGGTTGTGGTTGTGGCTGTGGTTTTGGCTGTAGATGTGGTTGTGGTTGTGGCTGTAATTTTGGTTGTGGTTGTAGTTGTGGGTGTAGCTGTGGTTGTGGCTATGGTTGTGGGTGTGGTTGTAGGTGTGGTTGTGGCTGTGGTTGTGGCTGTAGATGTGGTTGTGGTTGTGGTTGTGGCTGTAGTTGTGGGTGTGGGTGTGGTTGTGGCTGTAGTTGTGGGTGTGGTTGTGGCTGTGGCTGTGTTTGTGGTTGTGGGTGTGGCTGTGTTCGTGGTTGTGGTTGTGGGTGTGGTTGTGGCTGTGACTGTGGCTGTGGTTGTAGGTATGGATGTGGTTGTGGGTGTAGGTGTGGGTGTGAGTGTGGGTGTGGTTGTGGTTGTGGGTGTGGGTGTGGGGATGGGTGTGGGGATGGGTGTTGGGGTTGGTGCAGGGGTGGGTGTGGTTGTGGATGTGGGTGTGGGTGTGGGCGTGGTTGTGGGTGTGGTGTGGGTGTGGTGCGGGTGTGGAGTGTTGAGTGCGGACTGTTGAGTGCGGACTGTTGAGTGTGGACTGGTGAGTGCGGACTAGTGACAGAGGACTGTTGAGTAACAGGAGTATCTTGTTTTCTTGTTCTCATGTGGCCACATGGCCATAAGATACCTCTAAGACACCTCTAGGACACCTCCAACCTTGTCTTGGGGTGAGACCGTTTTGGAGCCAATTTGAGCTAAGATATCTCAAGATAATCTTGACTAAAAGACAGCTATGACGCCCCTAAGTCGTCTCAGCCCAAGATATATCAAAGATCCTCTAAGATATCTTGTCTATAGCACACCGTATCTACCATCTCCTTCCTCCTACAAAGTTCCGGACGCTTTGGGTTCTGTGTTTGGTGGTTTCTGAAACATCATACCATGTATAACTCTGTTACACCCTTACACCAGTTACACAAGGTGAAACTTTTGATGAATTTGTTTAAACTGCCGCTGGGCCTCTCGTCTTATCTATGGCGAGTATACGAAGATAAATCAGCAATTCACAGCGCGTAAATTCCAGCTCTCAGCGGTGGCGCCCTCTCCTGGCAGCGCAAGAAACTGATTTCTGAGTCACGTGACTCACATGTCACACTCTCAAGCATGCTGCACTTTCAAAAAAGACGTTTGACCCGACCACCCACACCTTTATTTCTTGTCTTGTTCGAGTTACACTCTTCACCCTAGGGTGGTTTCTGAAATTTCATAACATGTATAAAACCCTGTAACACCCTTATACCAGTTACACAAGGTGAAACTTTTAATAAATTTGTTTAAACTGCCGCTGCGCCTCTCGTCTTATTTATACACAAATAAAATTTAGATAGAATTTTGTTATCTTTCTAAAGTAGAATTGAAAATAACATACACATCTCTCTAGTTGAGGTTAAAACTTATTTAAGCAAAAAATAACTTGGAACCAGAGCGATGTTGAAAAATAGCATTTGTCTGTGAGAGTCAAACTGCCCTAGGATACATTGGTTTTGGTTCTATTTATTTTCAATTATGAGGTTTTCACCGTCTGCTTTTGATACAGATTTCCTATATGTTCAAGTAGGTTGAGATAGTATTTGTATCTTTAACAAACCGTATCCTACAACACATCATTATAAATAGAAATCCCCATGAGTTATACAAGTATTGTCACACATAATTCATTCAGATTTTGTACTTCGCACGCTGACAATGGTTGAACAGATATCACCTGCTTCCATAGACCAGTTCTTGAAATAGGACCTTGTCCTCGGTCTTAGGAAATATTCATTAGATCGCCTACTTGGCCTACATAAAAACATACCACTACCCGTAGGAAACTTTCCTTCAAGCCCACAGAAAAAAATCATTCTCATTCACTACGCGGTTTGCCAATGTTGAGTACCAGGGATACCTGTACGAATGTGGGTCAAAGTGTGACGTTCCGCACCTGTGCCTCTGGATAAAATATCTGTACGCATAAAGCGAGTGTTCCACCAGATAGGCGTTGAAACAGGCATTCAGCAGACTTTTCAGCTGACCCCTGGCCCGGCGTGAAAGAGTACATATAGAGAGAGCTGTTCCACCAAGCCACATTATTCTAACACACGGGGTCCGTGCGAGCATCTAGCACCCACTTCCACTGAGCTGGGCAGGCGACCAGTGATATAATAGTTCCCTTCCCCAATATGGGACAGATAATGAACAGCAAGAGCAACGTGTGATCGATCTTGACCTTTCCCTGGTTCTCTACTGATTTGCAGTGGTAATGCGAAGCAGTACAACCTCTCTCCCTCACAAGATTCTCCAAATACCTCATTTCTACTTGTTTACGATAAAGGATAATAACAAATAAAGTAATGGCAACCTTACAAAAAATAAAAACAATTCATTAGAATGTTTCTCTTAAAATTGACAGATTCCGCTGATGCCCCTACCGAATGACCGGGGAACCAGCATTGTACCAGCTGAATGCTCTTACCCATGATGTCCCAGAAAAATGTTGGACGTTTCCTGGCCTAGTATGTGAGTGACCAAAGAGGCCAGGCTTACAGGCATGACCGGCGATGGTTTTTCCACGTCACCTAGTGGAAGTTGGTCGCATTATCGTGTTACGCTTATTCCCTGTTCATGTGATAAAGCCCGTTTCCATTGGCCGACGAAAACTCCGAAGATTTTTTTAGTTACCCAGAAAATCTGTCAGTAGTGCCACCAACTGTACGTCGGAATCGAAACATTTTTGAGGATAGTAGATTCTACTCAGTGATAAAACTTCAACTCAGTGGTGGGTGGTGCCACATTGCATAATCTAAGCAGAAATAGTCCTGAGTCATTTCACGAGCTGGGTCATTTCCATTGACCGATTTTGGTTCAGCAGTGCCAGAAGTCCATTGGTGGTTCCTGACTGTAGATCAGTGACGAGAAATCGGCTAATAGAAATGGGCCTATAGGGGGGTTCGTTGGCCACGCTACATCGCTCGTGTTTGACAAGCTCTAAAACGGAATCGAGTGGGAAATTCAAATCAATGTGACCCTGGAAAATGTACAAGAAACAATGCATATGCTGTATCATCACCGATTAGTTGAGCTACCGACGTGGCCACCACCTACATACTTTTAGGGGAATTCAAATAATCTAGGCCGTTTACTTGGTTAACGGGAAAAAGCCTTAAAACCTTGTTTCCATTGGCCGACGAAAATTGTGGAGATCTTTTTTTTCATTTACCCTAAAGGTCTGTCAGCTATGACACTGATATTGGTGAGGGTGTAGTGTACGCACTGTTTCTACTGCATTTTCCAGGTTCAGACAGGTTATCGGTATGAAAATCTGTCGCTGGTGGCCTTTTTACATAATCTATACCAAATCAATCGTCGAACATGCAGGTCCTCTATCCATTCACTGATCTGGACTCAGTGTACCCAAAACATCTATCGGTGGTTCACGACTGCAAATCGGTGCAGAAAATCGACCAATTGAAACGGCTTTTTAGGGGAGCGCAAATTGGTGCCATATCCGTCGGCCGATGGAAAATGGCCTTTTAGAAAAATTTAATACTGTAGCTCCTGGAATAACCAGTAGATGGTGTTGGGGTCACGTGCAGGTATGTGTGTGTGGTGTGGGTCTGATCCAGGAAGGGGCAAAATACTTTTTCATCTTTGATACAAATTTTATGAAAAATCAAAATCAAAAGTATCCTCCATGATCCATAAGACAAAGATTAGACCATAACAAAATGCAACGGAGATGAGATGGTTTTTCGTGGCCGCTTTTTGTACAGATTTCGGTAACTGATAAAGAGGGATAAGAAAATTTTTACAATTAAACATGTAGGTGTCAGTCGATAAAAACCTGTTCAGAGAGTCCATTTATCTTACTCCATTTCAACTAATGGACTTCGACTCCCCCATCCCTTTAATCTGCATACGTTTTACGTAACCTGGGAAGTGTGGTTACCATCCACTGATAAGCTTGAAGGAATCTGGTGGCATCTGCCCGTAATAGTTCCATAACCATTCTTATACAGTCAGAATCGAGTTTCGCACGGACAACTTTAAAACGTAGACTAGAATTTAATATTCATGACATAATTCTCTTCCTTATTAATTGGTGAAAAAAGAGATAAAGAACATAGTTTTTGTACCAAGTGTTTCTATTAGATAGAAGAACTCAACAAGAGATTTTGGAATGAAATTATGGGTTTGAGATTCATATCATTATTCGTTCAAAGGTCTGACCTCCTTGAGAAAAGATATCACTTAATTCGTTTAGTATAAATCACTTTGTTATTCCCGAGTTTTGATCAGAATAATTTGTTATGGTCGTGCTTGTATGCTGAAAAGATTAATCAAATAAAGAGAACAGGTCAGATGACTTCGTCGTAAGGTTCCGATTGTCTGCTATAATCATAAGGTCCAGCGTCCACCTACTACGATATGGCTCCGATATGGCCTACGATGGACCTCCCGATACAAAATCAAAATCTCGTCGGAAGGTCACCTAATATCGGGGCAGTTGACCACGACTCTACTGATACAAAATAGGGGTCTATGATTTCGTTCCAATGCAAAATCCGAATCGCAAGGTGTCTACAACATTTGAAAATGTTTAAATTGCGGTGCATATAATCGGGAGTATCGCAGAGTATTAGATAAACGATACATATGCCCATATGCCCTGAACAGTTGGAGATTTTCAAATAGGTTTAATTATCTCAAATCAATACATTCTTATTTTTACTTGGAACAGAGCTTTTAGCCCCAGAACAAAATACATTGTTGTTCTATGTGTAATGGTAAACATTATCAATGCGATATTTCATGAATTATAGTGTATTATATATTCAAAAAGTGAAAATAACACTTGAAGATATATACTTGTGCCCTGGTTGTATTGTGGGGCATATCGGAACCGTGGTCACCTTTTTTTTTTACAGTAGAACCCATTGGTGAATTGGCTTGTCTAGACAAATGTCTACGATTTTGCACCCTCCTGACTTGTCTCCGATATTTGCATTTTGTATCGGTGCCATATCGGTGGGTCTAACTCTCTATCGTAGTCGGTGGACACCGGCCCTAACCGAGTATGTGATAACGAAGTGTTACAGCATTCGTTGTGGAGGGAATCCTTCCTGACTAATCGGCTGTAGTATTTTCGTGGATGGAATACACGACATAAAGGTAATATATTTAAAGACCTATCATTGATTTGTGTTGTGAGATGCTCCTCCGTGTCATTTTCTCTTGTACTTTCTGGGGCTTTGCATACGAATTTAGGTGATCGCATCATATACTCAATGCCTTCACATTCCACGTTATCTACTTTTTTTGTTGATAATTTCTGTAAATCTGTGGAGTCTACCCGGTTTAAAGATACCGATCAAATATATCAACAGCACCGTTGTGCATATTGGAAATGTATGAGTAATGGTGTTTTTGTTAGGTGCTCTAGGACTGGGGTAACGTAATGCCATTACAAATCTACTGCAAAAGGCAACCTCCCTCTCCTACCTACAAATTGGATCACCATAGGGAAGGGTGGGTAGGGACTGGTGTGGACAACAATTACTGGTGTTCTAATGGGTATTGTTAAATAAGCGGACTCCCTTGGACTGACAAGAAAGAGAAAGCTACAGTTTCTGAAGGCAGCTGAATATTTAACAGGTTTCTCACAAAAATACTCCTTTATTCGCACTGAAGATCTGGCCCCCTGCTGCAACTCATTGAAATTTAATCGTCCCGAGGGAATATAATTCAAATATGGGTTTAAAAAACAGGATGACGAGCTAGGGTTGCAACTGTGTGAGAAACAGCATTATGGAGGGCCCTTAACACTTCGTATCACCGCAGAGGCTTTGTGCACTTCGTGGTACATCACAGATGATAGTCATTACTAACATGAACATTATAATGCTATCCTCGTGTAGATACGGGTTTCATTGGTGATTTCCTTGTCATTTTCTTCTTAACACATTAGACAACAATAGACACCTGACGCAGATATAGAATGTGTAATAGCTATTTCTCATATCAACATGGATTTAATTCTAATTCTATATATATCATACTTATCAACGACTTCAATAATTATATAGAGCTACCTGACTCTGCTGTACAAGCTACAAAACAAGATGATAATTTACAGTTCGACCGTACGATCGTAAATTATTATCGAGTTTTGTAGCTTGTACAAGCATGATAATTGGTTTTATATTTATTATTTACCTGAAATTAATAAAATATGATTAACTTAATTTGGCCTAACAACTGATATTTTAGTCAACATGTACGGAACAGTGTTCCGTATTTTGCCATAAGGTACAGTATTCCGTACAGTATTTTAACATTATATGGCGAAATGGAGCGTATTTAAAGTAGATACGTCATGGGTATACATATGTAGTAATGCGCTGTACGTGTGCTTCGAGTGTCTCTTTCACGACCACTAAAGGCCTTTTCCATTGGCCGACAAACACGGTGTAGATTTTCTGTGTTCTTCTAATTCCAATTAGTGTCAGCAGTGCTAAGGTCTGTCGGTGGTTCCTGACTGTATATCCGTGATGGCCAATGGACATAGGCTATTAGGAGAACACAAAAATCTACACTGTGTTTGTCGGCCAATGGAAACGGGCCTTATGCCTGGCAATCTGAAACATGTACCATGCCATTTGATGAAGGTTGGCTGAAGTACATGACAACTGAAGTACAGAAGCTGGTCTCAAGGTAAGGAGATCAGAAGACTACAGTACTTAATTCTGTTTTCAGCATGGCCAGAAGTAAATCATAAGAGAAAAATTATAGTTGAATTTAGACATAGAAAAAGAATAAACGGAAACATCGTTATGGTGTCTGAAATTAATCAGCCCCGTGCTATTTTATGACTGGAACTCCGGACAGATTTTATTCAGCCATCCCCACTATGTCCTCTTATATCTCAGTCGCGCCATTCTCTTTCGTTCCAGGTCTCGTGGGATGGAGGATAGTAACACATTTATAATTCGTCACTCAGTGACAAACGGAATCGGTACATCCGACCAGTAAGCGTTGAGTTTTTCTCTACACGAGAATCTCTTACGGTATTTCACCATTTTTATATGCTTGTAATGACTTACGCGCCACTATTAAAGTGGTTCTATGGAATATATGTGACAATCTCTCGGAGGCACTGAGGAAGATGCTGATATAAAACACATCCTATACAGTAGAAGGGTATCCTCTGATATACCTGCCAGGTTTCGGCAAAGACAGAAGCGCCAGATGCATTAAAACGTAATTATGACTGCTTCTGTATGCCAATATGTTCTGGAACACTGCCTGTGTCATGTTAGTGGCACGTGCAGAGACGTATGCAGGCTGAGACAAGGTGATGTGATGGCGTAACAGCCAGAATATTAAATTACTAAATTCATCTTAGTTTAACCCTTTCAGTCCGACCCCAAGCGGGAGGCTACCCAGCTAACAAAATAACGTTTTAAAAACGTTTTAGAAAGGTTCTTCAAAGACCAAAAAACGTTTTCAAAAAACGTTTTTAAAACGTGTTTGCGTGGACGCCTTTTAACGTCTTTAAAACGTTTTTCAAAACGTTTTCTAAAAACGTATTTAAAACGTTTTTTAAACGTTGTATTTTGGTTAAAGGTTTGTAAGTTACCTTTTTTTTACCGTTTAAATACCTTTCCTTTAAAAGGTTTTTCAAAAACGTTTTAAATACTTTATTTATACTTTATAAAAACGTTTTTAAGACGTTTATTTTCCATCATTGTCTCAAAACGTTTAAAAAACGTTTAAAAACGTTTTATAGCACCATAATATACTCTTAATCTGAAATATAAAAACACTCAAGGCAGGTTTATGTTTAACAGCAATGTTTTTATTTTACCTTATAAATATTTGAAAATATTGAAATACATTTAGTCTCACTTAAATCATGTAAATTAATGTGTACAATTTTTGTTAACAAGATTACACAATACATTCTTATATATAGATGATATATATTTCAATACTGTAGAGTATGTGATAATCATAGATATCAGGAATAGTGCAGTTAATTAGTAGGTAGAAAAGCCTCGAATTAATATTCAGATATATTCATGTTACAGATGCATAGATATGAATGTTTTACCTGTTACCTAAAAACAACAAATAGATATTTAGCGATCTAAAGAAAGCATGAATCAACAGAGATTGACATCAAGGAAAATGTCTGCATCGTTGAATGACATCATTTATGCTATATGTTTTTCACACAAGTCCACTTTAGATATAACTTATTGTACATCATTATGTCAAGCTACATAATTATAACAGGGATGCTAGTGAGCTTTAAGAAAAAATGGAAATAAATAGTTCTATAGAATTATCAACAACATAGTTCTATAATATTATCAACAATACGTGTATTTAGTATTATACAGAAACTGGCTTACTCTCTTTAAAAATTTGAAAATACATGCTGAAATTTATTGATCAGATGTATCATTATGCTGTTGAAAGAAGGCCATTATTATATACCTAAAAATGACGAAATTTTACTTTATCAGGTGATAACATACCTAGTATGTTACCAGAGTAGAATATACACAATAAAGACTGGTTTTATATCTGAGTAGTTGATGTGTGGTAATATCCTGGCTGTTGCCTGGATATCACTACAGGTCAACTATGAGTAGATTACAGGCCATTCACACACAAGCCATTTGTTATTGTATTAATTGTTTAATATGTGAGAGAATGTCTTAACTTTCACTGACTGGTAGTACAGATCATATTTTCACTGATCAACACAATGTTTAATCATATGTAGGTCTGTACCATGTGATTGTCATTTACAGAGTGAAAATAAGATTCTTTTCCAAACCACAGAGTTTTGGATAAACCTCAATGGAACGAAAAAACACAATCACTATGTCACCTTAGTTTTGTATACCTGCAAATGAATAAAAAGGCCATTTACAGGGATGCCAGTTGGGGTCAGGAAAAATTCCTACATGGGGACTGAGGCCAGTCTATGTATCATCTAAAACGTACATGATGTATGGGGAATTCCTATCACTCTCCTAGCAGATCCTTGGGCATGGACTGGCAATATGGGATATTCACAATATTACCATGATTTCGATCTGAGTGGCCGTATTCTCTGCGTAGTTTACGCGTAGTATTGCGTAGCGTCAACTACAAGGAGAATACGGCCACAGAGATCGAAATCATGGTAATGTTGTATTTATTACTCACTTATTTTTAGATTTAAGCAATAAATATGATCGTTTGAAAACTTTTCAACATAGTTAAGAAGTTATGTTTGGGACTATTTTCATCTCAATGGGACTACTTTCATCTCAAAAATCCGTATCCTCCTAGGAGGGTACGCAGGTCCGTATCCTACTCAGTAGCGATCTGTAATCTCCCTAGGCTTAGTATGGAGACTCTGTATCAGGTGGGTAATAAATCTAGATATCTGCTATGAGCGCTATGAGAGTGGGTATATGAGTAGTTCTGCAGTAAACAGGATACTACTCAAAGAAAATCATTTAAGAAAGATTACCACACACTAGCAGTTCTATATTCTACAAAATATCTTTACATGTTCATTAGGCATTCCTTTGATATTTTCTTTTAGACTTGGTAATGCTTTAATAACTCCCTTCTCACATGACATATTTTAAGCCAATCAGATGTCAGTATTTTAGTTTGCCGTTATCTGTAGGATCATTTCCTACAGGAATCCTACCATCCTACAGCTGTAGGTTGAAGCAATGTGATCGATAGGCCCTCTAACTGAGTGTGCTGGGGTAGGTGGATTGAGAATTTTGAAAGATTACAGAACAAGTTAATCTAAGATTTAGATTTTAGGGTACCAGGGCCCTGTTTTTTAGTCACGACATCGCAAGTCTACGATCCCCTCAGATCGGATCAAGATTCTATGACATTGTCTACGACACAAGATGGCGGGTGTGCTATAGACAATGTCGCAGGTTGAATCAAACGATCTTGGCGAAATGTGTCGGAAGTTAAGACAAGTATAGAACTGTCTTAAGTTCTATAAAATCTCACTGTCGATTTCCTGTGCTTTTCATACGAATTAAGCGGTGAAATTTTAACACGAGTAAGGGGTATATGTAACCTATAACCACACCAAATATGAAGAAGATCGGCCTTTTCGTTATGAAGTTATCTGCGTTTGAATTTCGTCATAGCAATGTCTGCTCTGGTGGCCAGTCACCCTCCCACCTCCCAATAGGCAGTCAATGTCTAGGTCGCTGCATAAATTAGCGGAGGTGTCGGAAAAAATACACTGGCCTCCAGAGCAGACGATTGCTATTATGAAATTCAAACGCCGATAACTTCGTAACGGTACGGTCGTTTTTCATATTTGGTACGATAATAGGTTATATGTATACCTTACTCATGTTAAAATTTCATCGCTTAATTCCCACGGGAAGTGAAGTTGCGCATTCGCTACGACATGTCCAGAGTGGTCTTCAGTCCATTGGCCAGCGACTATCATGACTATAGCACACCTTTTAGCTCCCTAAGTGTCGTATCTACAGATATGGCTGCACAGGGAAAATTTGAAGAGGCCATAAATACTGAGATTTGTGGTGTTTTATAGACATTGACATCTTTATAAGTGATCATGGAAAAAGAGTGACTGGGAAACCGTTTTGGTGATCATCAATGCAATGCGTTCCATAGACCAGGGACCCATTTTTTTGACGCAATAATTGTTTATAGCAATTAGTTAAGATTCAATACGTTTTTCAAGATTTTGTTTTGTTTGTTTCGGTGGTTTAACGTCCAATTTGTTCAATTAGACTTATTTCCTCTATCATCTCTAAGTCATTGTAATAGGTGATAAAAACTAATCTGTGCTCTTTGGCTTGGCCCCCTTTAATCTTGCCATCACTGCAAGTTTAACCATCCTCTGGTCTGTCTGAGGGTGTCTCTTCAAATATGCACGGATGATTGCACGCACTACATTTTCCAGGGAGTTTAACGGTTTCTTCCCCTTCTGACCTTTGAAGCTGTACAGGCTCCAAAGTGCATGTGTGCCCATCTTTTGCAGAATCAGACTTACTGCCTGCCTGACATTCACACCTCCCAGAGAGGCCAGCAAACGGATTACATTCCGCTGAAACAGCTTAGAGCCAAGTGAAGAATTGAATTCTTCTAAGCTTTCCGAGCTTTCTATTTGGGAAGTTAGTACCTCAGATATCAAGTCATCAGGCCTGTTGGGGTGTTTGGCCTTGCAAGATAAGCTTCTGATTTGTCAGGATCTTCTCCTGATTTTTCAAAAGTCTCTCAAGCATTAGCCTATAGTTTTCAGCATCTGTTTTTTTCTGTTGTTGTGTTTATGTGAGGTACATCCATTTGCGTTGTTGCTGAATTTGGTGCTTCAGGTAACCTGAAGGCTTTCTTTTTCTTTACTGTTGCATCATTGTTTTCCAAAATGTCCTCGTCCATGTATCTTGGATTAAGGTTTTCAAGATAAATACATTGACCATTGGCCCCAAGGCTTCAATAATTATCACCAAATGTATGATAATTAGACTAGGGTCTCAAAAAGGTCACTATCAACAATTGTCTAAAAAACCCAGAACCCATTTTTTAGATGTGATAATCGTTGATCTGCATAGTCCAGCATGTCATTGGATTCATAAGCACTAATGAGGATGGGCACAGCAACACTCAAGGCCGGGAAATGGCTGTATTGTTCACTTGGCAATATGTTCTTCAAGGCAATTTTACCTGTTTAAAGAAGAAATCGTCTGTAGCTCCAAGCTACAGGGACAAGCTCCAAGGCTTCAGGGCAAAACATTTCAATGATATCAACCTCACTTATCATTAGAGTCTGTACAGCAGATATTTGTCCTTTTTTGGCCCACATAGCCAGAGAAGCATGCCTAAACATACTTGATGCATGTAGTCTATAGGAAACTGCTTGATCTTGTCAATTGTTAGCTTTCAGATTGGTGTATCATTTGTGTGATGGATTGGGTCTTCCTTTTTGCCTAAATCCATCATCAGTTCAATACCCGCCTAATACAGAGTCTCCATACTAATCCTATGGAACCTACAGATCACTAGTAAGTAGATGCCAGAAAGCTGGAATCTACACAGTAGAATATGGCTTTTGCTGCCCCCTCACAGGTACTTGCGGAACTATTTTATATAAACAATGCATGATACTTACATCTAATTTCTAATTATTTCAAGATTTAAAAAAAAAAATTAGTTGAAATCTGACTGATAAATACAATATTATCATGATTTTGAACTGAGTGGCGATATTCTCTTTGTAGTTGACACGATTTAATACTCCTCACAATTTCTCGGAATTTTACTATATGTCAACTATGTGGAGAATATGGCCATGCAGATCAATATCATGGTAATATTGTGTATGTCACAGCCATGGTATCCTGCATATAACTTGACCACTTTTACAAATGATTTGGCTGGTGCATCACAAACAGTGCACCTTAAAGTGACCTGAAGACTTTTGTTTCCAATGCCCTGAAATACATTCACCATGAGGTCTGGCAGATCTTCAATGGTGCCACTTAGGAACTCAATATTACAAGGTTTTGAAGATCCTAATGACGGTACCACAGGGAATACTGTGATTGGTTTCAGATTAACAATTGCATACAGAATAGGCCAAAGTACTTGCTTAGAACTTTTGAATAATGGCAGACCATTAAAATTCAATGAAAATTCTAGTCCTGGGCCCTGTTTTTTAGTCACGACCATTGTGAGGCCAGGAAGGCCCAAAACCAACCAGCAATTTCACAACAGTTTTGACAACAAAAGATGGCCGGTGTGCTATAGACGGTGTTGTAGTGCGCCACGGCAGATCGCCGCTAAAAGTGTAATACTTAGACAGTAAGAGTCTAAGTCACTGTGCGTATATAGAGGATTTTTCCACTTCCCGTTGGAACTAAGCAATGAAATTTTAACGCGAGTAAGGTATACATACAACCTATAATCCTCCCAAATATGAAGACGATCGGCTACATAGTTCTGAAGATATCAGCGTTTGAATTTCGTCATAGCAAACGTCTGCTCTGGCCATTGCACCCTCCCACCTCCAGTGAATGTCGAGGTCATTGCATAAATTAGAGTCACGTGAGCATAGGGCTACACTGGCCACCAGAGCAGAGATTGCTATGACGAAATTCAAACGCCCATATCTTCGGAACGGTGCAGCCGATTTTCTTCATATTTGGATACAAAGTGGGGTTGCCAATATTTAAACAGATATACTTTCAAAGTTTGTTTACGCTCCCTTTTCAAGTGCCAAACCACTTTGCATATGACCATATATGGCACACTCTGTTTCGGTTTATTTAGGACGATTATAGGTTATATGTATATGTTACTTGTGTTCAAATTTCATCGCTTAATTCCTACAGGAAGTGAAGTTGTGCATTCGGTACGACATGTCCAGAGTGGTCTTAGACCTACGACAGTTAGGGCCACACTTTCTGTCCAGTGGCCACCGAGTGTTGTGACTATAGCACACCTTTTACCTCCCTTAGTCTCGTATTCCCACTACGTGTCACAGCCCCCCTAAGATCGTAGCTCTCTAGCACACTGACGGCAAATACATGTCACAAGTTACGAATGTTGTGACTAAAAAACAGGGCCCCGACCCCCTAAACTATCACGACTATAGTACACTGACAGCAAAAACATGTCGTCCATAACGATGGTCGTCACTAAAAAACAGGGCCCTGATACTTCTTGTGTTGATCTAGGAAACTATTGTACAGTATTGAGTAGTGATCTTTCAACCCCACAAAGATATACTGCATTCCTAAAATATTTTTGGAAATTTCTTCTTTGGACATCCTGGAAGTGTCCTGGAAGTTACAGGTACTTCTGAATGTCCTATTGATTGCCAGGGGCCTGTTTTTTAGTCGTGACCATTTCCTATAGTGACCAGTTAGTGACTGTTTGGAGACCTTTGGGTTCCAGAGATAAGTCGTCATAACATGTGCGACCATTTACAGGGGTAAACTGTCATGGTCACTGTTTGGGTTCCAGAGTTGTGACCATTTAGCCCAAATGGTGGCATACTACATTTTAAACACTTCCACTGTATCAAATGAATCAATATTTACTGCGATGAATTATCTATATCTGTTTTATCTAATTCCCAAATTTCACAATTTTCTGTTGAGTAATATACATGTGAGACATGCTTTTGTTTTTGAATGGGCCTTGGACCAACAGTGATCATAACAGCTGAATAGTGACCGGGGCCCTGTTTTTTAGTCACGACATCGCAAGTCTATGATCGCCTGAGATCGGATCAAGATTTTACGCGTTTTTTCAAGACACAAGATGGCGGGTGTGCTATAGACACGGTCGTAAGTCGAATCAAGGGATCTTGGGGAAATTCGTCTGAAGTTACGACAAGTATAGAACTGTCTTATGTTCTATAATAAGTCACTGTGGATTTCCTGTGCTTCCCATGCGAATACATATGCGGATACATATATCCTATAATCGTACCAAATATAAAGAAAAAAGGACCCACCGTTCCGAAGATATCGGTGTTTCAATTTCAAACATCGGCTATCAATCGGATATCGTACATGCACTCTCCTCGCAGATCTTTAGCGGTATAGCGCGCGGAATCTCTGCTGGGAGAGTGAAGTAAACGCAGTCGTGGGGAAAGTACACTGGCCTCCAGAGCAGACGATTGCTATGACGAAATTAAAACGCCGATGTCTTCATAACGGTGTGGCCGATTCTCTTCATATTTGGTACGATTATAGGTGATATGTATACCTTACTCGTGTTAAAATTTCATTGCTTAATTCCTACGGGAAGTGAGGTTCCGCGTTTGGTACGACATGTCCAGAGTGGTCTTAGATATCCGACACGTATGTCAACTTTTTCCGGTCCATTGGCCACCGACTATCGTGACTATAGCACACCTTTTAGCTCCCTAAGTGTTGTATCTTCACTAAGTGTCGTAACCACTCTATGAGCGTATCTCTCTAGCACACTGACGGCAGATACGTGTCGTAAGTTACGAATGTCGTGACTAAAAAACAGGGCCCGGGTCTGAGGAACACTTTTTGGTCATGATCACTGGTTTGGTCGCCCAACTGGTCACTCTTTTGTGATCACTATAAATAAAGACGTCACTGTCTGAAAAACAGGCCCCAGATCTTCAGCATCATCTACAGCATTATGCTTGACATTGTATTTGGTTACGCATTCTTGCAAGAGCTCTGGTAAACAAAGTTGTTCTTGGTGGACTTCTTCAGTTTCAGAATCAGAAGATAAGATGACATGGCTATCAATATTGCACCATATAGATTCAATGTTTTCTGTTGTGTCTAATTTGTTTGTCTCTGAATCGTTCTGGAAGAGATAAGTCTTGTTGTTTCTAACAGTGGCACCACAGCAGCAGTGTGCGTTTCATTAGTAGGTGCACTCTAGCGTCAACAGTCCTTGGAACACGAGCGGCACCAACAGTGGCAGAACCTGTATCATCAGTAAAGTGGCTCTCACTGTTAGTGCCACTGTGGAGCCTATGTAAGCGAGAGGGTCTACCCTCTCGTATTTATCAAAACAACCATTTCAAAACATACCATATCTTATTTAATTATAGTAAATAATGCTCCGAGCAATTCCATATGTATCTCGATTTTCATAATTCTATAGTGGTAAAATTCTTTGTTAAAACTATAATACTATTTGAACCAAGAGCTATGGTCACTGCACTACTCGGTCGGTATGCCACTGTGCTGCTCGACCTTAGGCTATAACTTATGTGTTGGCACCACCATAAGCCCCTCATCTAATTGAATTGATTAGGAACTGCTATATTTATGAAATCTAAAGGCCCGGCCCCACTGGTGCGATGCGATTGTCGCACACGTTTTATGGCCCCATAAACGCCCCCTCGGCGGGGTTTATGACTTCTATTGCGATGGAATCATCGCCCTAAATCGCAGGGAAAATTCAGAGCATGCCCCACTGATGCGATGGATTCATCGCATCGCTTCTCGTACCACCTATGTAGAGGCCTATATATACAGGTTCATTATAATATTCAGTAGATTTATTTATGTTACTTTTCATCCCTGACGCTTTACAAATTATCAGTATTACACCTAGGCTAAAGCCACAGCCTGGCATTTTCACAGCTTTCACACCTCCTGAGACCTGGGGGGTGTTTTTCAGTCGAGAGGATCTCAACTTGAGACCACTTGAGAGGCAAAGTGTTTTTCAGTTGAGACGATCTTAAGGGATCTCAAGTTGAGACTGAGATGAGACCGTTTGGGGTGCTTTGGGTGTTTTTCAGTTGAGAGGATCTCAAGGGATCTTAGGGGATCTCAAGTCAAACAATCTCAACGTCGGTCTCAAATTGAGACCAGTTGATACTTGTCTCAACTTTTTTATTCGGTGCTTAAACTTAGTCTAATTAGAAGATATTTAAATTAAAGCGAACTAATAACCTGGCAAAGCTATATACCGAATTTCAAAATATTCTTTTGCTTATTATGACCATAAGAAACCTTTGAAAAGAGAGTGAAAAAGTGCAGTCACTGCACCACTCAGGCCGTATGTGAAATTCCTACTGGTATGCTCGAAAACGGTCTCAACTTGAGATCGGTCTCAACTTGAGATCGATCTCAACTTGAGATCAGTTCACAAAAGGTATCATGAGGGACAAAAATAATAGGTGATTTAGAGGTAATTTTTAGACCTGAGCTGGTTCCCCGCAGGAAGATCACTATAGAACTTGAGATCGCTCTACACAGAGGGCTAGGGATCACAACTTGAGATCCTTGGAGTTGAGATTCCCTAAGATCGGCTGTGTAGACTTGAGACAACGTCTGAAAAACACTTTCCGCCATTGATCTCAAAGTCGGTCTCAGGATCTCGGATCGATCTTAGCGGATCTCTCGACTGAGAAACAACCCCCTGGCACACAGGTGGATGCTCTCAGGTGTGGCAGTTGTCAACTGTAGTGGGTCCAAGGTGGCCAAGGTCAGGGTATCCTGTGTAACCAAATGGAATCAATAAAGTGTGGTACAGTTTCTATGCAAATATGATAGGAAGAACCTATGCGACGAATCCATCGCACATCATGAACATTTCATGATGTGCGATGCGACGGATCCGTCGCATCGCACACAATCGCAAGCCTGGCCCCACAGGAGCGATTGTGTGCAATGCGACGGGCGGCGCCGTTTTTATGACCCTCGCCGGCCGTTTATGACTTTTTATGGACTTGCGACAATTGCATCGCACCAGTCGGGCCGGGCCTTAAGTGTTATGTACCAATCAACCCATCTAGAAACAAACCCAGTGGACTGGATTGTTGTAAGACAGGCCACAGAGCCTAGATATTTCCCAGTAAAATAAACAAAGAAATAAATCCATAGCCACTGAAAATACCCAATTTGTTTTGGTTTGCTACTTAATCCTACTCGGTTTTGCTTCTTAAGATTACTACATAACAAATACCCATAGGATATTTTCAGTATCTATGATTCTCTATGCAGTTCCTTCTAAAGCGCCGATTCCACCGAGCACCCGAAACTTGCCGAAATGAAAATCGGGAAATTTCGTATAAGCATAGGTGGCAGTGGAAGCGCACATTTTTTTCTGGTAATTTCGGGCGCTAATATGATTTATCGTGCAAGAAGATTCACCATAAAAGATATTCTTTGATACATTCCAAGGACTTCAGAAACTTTCCGATAAAGTTTCAAGTCTGATTTCTAGTCTAGTCTCCCAATTGGTATCAAAATTTTGTCGATCATTGACTTTGTTGGTCGGTGATGGCCTCAGTGCATAATTTTTGCCTACTTAAATAGTGGCCTCTTTAAATACAATGATATGCTGTTTCCATTCACTGGTCTTGTACACAAAACATCTGTTGATGGTTCCTGACTGCAGATCAGTGGCGAATAACCCTTATATAAATTTTCCACTGGCTAACTATAATTTATAATCCTTATATTAAGCCAGTTTCCACTGGCCGACTATTCACCACCGATCTGTAGTCAGGAAGCACCTATGCCAGATCGGGGAATGGAAACAGACATGCATAGAATTGTTCACAAAGTAATTGTGCATAGATTCTGCATTAAGGCCACCACCAACTGACTTGGTCAATAACTGACCGCATCAAAGGGAGTTGAAATGGTCATGGATTGAAATGGTCATTGTGTTTGGAGGACATTTCTGTTGGTATGGACCTGTTCAGTGTGGCAGAAACAAGGCATTCAATTACCCTCACTGGTTTGGCAGTTGTTGGTCACCACTGACCGACTTTTAGAAGAACTTACTTAATCACTGCAGTTTTCATCACCCAATGTGAATTTATGTCTTTATGAGAGAGTCCAGTCGATCAGCAGGGTGAGTACCCAGCAAAGCCTGCTAATGTATGTCTGTGGATGTCACTGAGTGGTGATGTATGGATTTCCTGAGTGGCAAGTTGCAGTGCCACGTCATCCTGCTCGAGCCCAGCCTACTGGATCAGCTTAGTCCTGTAGTGTAGCCCACAGTGCTCTCGTTATCTAGATACCACTTGAGGCTGGATGCCCGGTCCTCTATGCTGGGCACTGGTACAAGCCGGTAGCTGGTGTCTGGTGCCCAAGGCCGGGTCCCTGCGTGTCTGGTCTCACCAACAAGCCAGGCAAGGCTGTATGTAAGGACAAAAGAAAGCAGAAGAATTCCAGTTAGAAAAGGGCCATCTGAGATATTTAGTTAGATAATTATATATGATGAAAATAGTTACCAAAAATATTACTATAGTTGGTAGTTGTAACTCTTTTTTTCAGATGCTAAAATTTATTGAAATTAGCAAAAAAAATTCGGACAATTTTGCTATATATTTGGTGTACCTATTCTTGAAATTTCATAATTATTCTTTTGGTATTTCGATCATGAGAAATATTTTTCTAAACCACCATGTTTTAGTTGACAACTGCGGGCAACTGCCATCACTGCATTACAATAAAAACTGAAATGTGAGGAAAAACACGAAGAAAAATTTGAAATTATTTAATTATTCATTAGATATTGATTCATTCTGTCTGAGAAATATATAGGTAAGCATACCATGGTTTATCCTCATGGCCTGTTCCCCTCAACATGGCTTCATTTTGCAAGTGCTGTTGAGAAAGGTGCATAAAATTATCAGTATTTGTACAATGAGTTATTGTACAATTTGGTCTAATGGCTGGTTTTAACTTAATTTCTTCAGATGCTAAAACTTATTTATATTCAAAAATATTTTGAGCAAAGGGTTCTAATAATATGGCATACCTAGATATCCCATATTTCATAATTTTCTTACGATTATTATGACCATGAAAAACATGTCTGAAAATCTGAAAAATGTAAGCACTGCACCACTCAGCCAGCATGTGCATAGCCACCTGTAATGCCCGATTTTATTTGAGCAAGGTAGGGCCAAGGTCACTTGATATTTATAACTAACAACATACCCATTCAAAAAGTACAACATGTCTCACTTATGGAATACTCAACAGAAAATTATGAAATTTTGGGATTGGACATGGACAATTCTTCGCTGTAAATATGATTTAATTCAGGTGCACATATTGAATGAGACAGGGCAAGATTCATTAATTCTTTAATTAAATACAGATGGCATCACAGTTGAAACGGCTCTGACACTGGTGGTGTGGATCACTATTTCCTAAAGGTAGAAGAACAAGGGGTGGGGGGTGGTAGTGCCACCATTCATTGTTGAAAATATCAGATAAGACCGTTCATAACCTACAGCGATACGATCCACCATGGTATGTCGGTCCGTGTAAAAGTGTTACTAAAAGCCATATTTTACACAGCAATGCAGCTATACAATTCCAACAAGATCCGCTAATTTTCTGGATCAATGTTTAGGCCCTCGGGTCGCTATTCTGCGTCACGCAAAGCCATCGTTAATGTGGATTAATGGAATGCAATTCACACACCATTGCCATACAAAACCACTGCCATTGGCAGATCCTCTAAGATCTCACATCTATAGGACACTAAAGCCTCAAAGATGTCATTCATAACGCTTGTCGTGACTGAAAAACAGGGCCCTGTATCATAACATGAGTCTGGTGGCGGATCTATTGGGGAAACGGGGTCTTTGGCTGGTTTGAATAATTTAGCAGTTATCATTTTCATTTCACACACAAAAAAAGAACTTCATATAAAAAATGAAGACACAGATTTCCTTGGAAACAAGGAAAACTGACATCCCTGATTTTCCATACACAGTACCTCAGCACTGGAGTACCGAGTAAAGCCAGGTGTATGAGTCCACAAGCCAAAGCAAGTTCCCTCACTCAGCCACTGAAAGGCTTTGGAGAAACCATACCAATTGTGAGGCTCCAAGTAGTACGCTCAATGCGGGGGAATACAAAGAGTAACCTGTTGACCTGCTGCGGACTCGGCCTTATATACAGACCAAGTTACATAATCCAGGCAAACCTGGAGCACTCTCATGCACGGGCCCACTGGAATCACCACACAACAGGGGTTGGCACCCATGTCCTCTAGCGTAAACCGAATACACCACTGCTCGACTGACCTGACCCCTACTCTTAGTTAACAACTGGTTAACAGTTAGGAAAGCTTAATATTTTATTTTATTTTATGCCCTTCTCCATTTGCATGCATAGCCCAGGTAGGCAAATTACTTCTCAAAAATAAAATCATTAGAGATGGAAAGGCCTAAACCTACCAAACCTATATAGAAAGTCTTAAACTTATCTAGGCTGCTGCAATGTTCATATGATTATGAACAACTTCAACAGAAAGAACAAAAAATTTGATAACAAGACAAATGTACATACTGTGTGTTGTCTTCATGGCCTCTGACCCGAACCCTTAAAGTTGGCTCACTCTGCAAGATCTGTTGAGAAATTGAAAAATGGTTAGTACGAGTATAATTCAAATAGATAATTCAAGTAGAGCCGGCAGTTGTAAACAGTGGCGGTGTTGGGTGGCACTGGCGACTTGTGTGTGTGTGGGGTGTGGGGGGGGGGGGGGGGGGGGGGGGGGGGGGGGGGGGGGGGGGGGGGGGGGGGGGGGGGGGGGGGGATTCCACACTTATCTGCTCAATACTTCTGGGAGGGAGTGTCAATTACAGCATTCATTGCACCCCACTTCTTTACCTCTCTGATCAGTGCCCAATTTGTGATGTGAATAATGATATCAATACTTTTGGGTACAAAATGGTTAGAAGCCCTGAGACAATTTCATTACATATACAGAATGTACAATGGGAGATACTGAATCTCATTTCTTGTACAGAATGGAAATGATGATATGGTGAAAAACAATCAAGGACCAATACAAAGTCTATTTCATACATTTCATATATCATCTACTTTTAAAGGGGTTATGACGGTTTATCCTAGTGTCTGTGTCTTTTTGTATTTGTAGATTTTTTCTTTTCTGTATCCTAGAGGTTGGGATTTGCTTTTCTTTAATAATTTTAGGGTCCTCCTCCTCACTAAATTTCTTGTTAGACAGCACAAAGTCCATCCACCTGTTTATGCAATATTAGCGGGGTGTATGGAGTTCTATAGTATTCTCTGATATCATATTTCACCCGGCCACTACTACTACTACTACTACTACTACTTTGGCGGCCGATATTACCTTGGGCCGTGAGTACCATTGATTTGTTATCTGACGGTTGGCTGTTTGGCAGTAACTGACGGGGTAGTGGCGACAACAGGGTGGCAGGAGGCAGCGAGTGTAGGGTGGTGGGGGCTCATGTTGTGGTGGGGTGCGACGGGATGGCGGGGTGCAGTGGGAGGTGGTGGCATGCGACAGGGTGGGAGCAGTAATAGGGTTGCGGCAGGTAACAGGGTGGTGGTGGCGGCACTGGGATGTGGGGACCAACATTAGCAGTACGGGTGGTGGTTGGCAGCAGCAGTTGATGGTAGTGGGTGGCAGCATTTGGCAGCAGTGGGTGGGGTATTCTCCTTGTAGTTGACACACCGCAATGCTCCTCGCTGTCGCTCGGGGTATTTATAATTAATATGTGTCAACTATGCAGAGAATACGGCCACTCAGATTGAAATGATGGTAATTTTGTGTATGTACTTACCTGGCATTGTCTCCATGGCCTCTGGCCTGGACCCTCAAAGTTGGTAGCTGGATCCCAGTAAGCATGCTGCCTAGACCTGGTTTTAGGTTGTGGGTCGCCTGCATAGTTGATGGCAGCGTGAAATATAATTATGATATTTGGAAGATACATATGCTATACACACATCTACAGCTATAAATATATGGGGTATTTCAGGTAGAGATTTTTTATTCTGTATTTCTGTAGGAGGCCAACAATTTCCGTGTCTTTTGCCGATTTGTGATGTAAATAGCGATTTTAATTCTTTTGTGTACAGAATAGTTAGAAACCCTGAGACAATTTCATTTCATACACAGAATGGACATTGGGAGATACTGAATCTCACAGAATGGAAATGATGATATGGTGAAGAAAGATTTTGTATATAGATTACAATGAAGGACCAATACAAAGTCTATCTCAAATACATGTATAGAATGGAATATTTCACAGAATTAAAAACCATCTCGTAGACAAAATCAAGGAAATCGGCATAAATGCCTCGTTCCGTACAAACAGTAGATTGCCATCTCGTTCTGTGACTTGTACAGTATGGTCAGGACGTTCTATATAAGCACTTACCTCATGTTGTCTTCATGGCCTATGGCCTGAACCCACAAAGTTGCCTCACTCTGCAAGTGCTGTTGAGAACAATCACATCTGAAATAACACTTGCAGCCATTAATCTCCCAAACAGTCCAAGGATCGCTCATAGATCTCAGCTAGTGATCATCACAACTGAAATACACCCCCCTGGTGTAAATGAAATGCCTATCATTTTGTACTAGTGGTATTTATAAGCTCGATTAAGTATATTAATTCATAAAGTATACTACAATACTTCTTATTAATAGTAGAGGTGGGTAATGAATTAATAGTAACGTAGGGTAGCATAGAGTAGCCTGGAATAGGTTACAAAAGATTAAAAATAAACAGGGTACAATAGTCTCATGTCTGAAGTAAAAAAGCTCCCCAGTAAGAAGTCCATCATAAACTACATCTGAAAACAACCGAGAATCTAATCTAGTCAGAATTTCTATATTATCATGAAACATCACAAAATTTCATATGATTGTTTATAGGGTATGAGTTGTCTTCGGGGAATGATATCACGAAGCGGAGCTGAGTGATATCTGTAGCAGAAGACAGAAATAGCATTTAAACAATTATATGAAATCGAGTGATGTTTAGATTTCATCCTACCCTGTAATATGCTTTTAACTTCATATGTCACCAGTGGCATATAAATATTTTATGGCATAAGCGTGGCATACAGGCCCACCATGTTAAGTCTATGGAGATTTATATGCGGGGTAGGATAAAACATTGTATGCTATATCAAAACAAACATAAAAAGGTCATAAAAAGTCCAAGGCTGGGTAAGGTTTGAGCTGCCGTGGCTGCCAGGGTGATGGTGTAAAGGTAGCATTAAACTTATCTGGGTTGCTGCAATGGTTATATGATAACAACAAATCCTCCCTCCGACCCATAGTCCCTCCGACTGAACAAACCATCAACCCATCAATTGATTTACTGGTCGTCCGACTGACTAATCGTCCCTCCGACCTATCAGCCCTCCGACCGATAGTCCTTCCCACCGATAGTCCCTCCCACCCATCGCCCCTCCCACCCATCGTCCCTCCCACCCATCGTCCCTCCCACCCATCGTCCCTCCCACCCATCGTCCCTCCCACCCATCGTCCCTCCCACCCATCGTCCCTCCCACCCATCGTCCCTCCCACCCATCGTCCCTCCCACCCATCGTCCCTCCCACCCATCGTACTTCCGACCCAATGTCCCTCCCACCCAATGTCCCTCCCACCCATCGTCCTTCCGACCCAATGTCCCTCCCACCCATCGTCCCTCCCACCCATCGTCCCTCAGACCTATCATCCCTCGGACTGATCATCCCTCAGACTGATTGTCCCTAAGACCGAACGAACCATCAACCAATTTACTGATCATCCGACTGACCGACCGATCGTCCTTCAGACCGATCGTCCCTCAGACCAATTGTCCCTCAGACCAATTGTCCCTTAAACCGATCGTCCCTCCGACCGTTCGTCCTTCAGACCGATCATCCCTCAGACCGATCATCCCTCAGACCGATCGTCCCTAAGACCGAACCCTAAGACCAAACAAACCATCAACCGATTTACTGATCATTCGACTGACCGATCGTCACTCTGACCGACTGACCACTATATTGTACCTCTACCATACTGCCCCTCCGACTGACCGATTTATTTACTGATCGTCCCTCGGACCGATCGTCCCTCAGACCGATCGTCCCTCAGACCGATCGTCCCTCAGACCGATCGTCCCTAAGACCGATCGTCCCTAAGACCGATCGTCCCTAAGACCGATCGTCCCTAAGACCGATCGTCCCAAAGACCGATCGTCCCAAAGACCGATCGTCCCAAAGACCGATCGTCCCAAGACCGATCGTCCGTCCCTAAGACCGAACGAACCATCAACCGATTTACTGATTGTCCGACTAGCTGATCAACCACTATATTGTACCTCTGACCAACCACTGTAACTGCCCCCTTAAGTGGGGTGCCCTCTTGTGCGGGGTGATCCCTTAAGCGGGGTGCCCCCTTCAGCGGGGTGACTCCTTCACCAATGGGAATACTGAAAGAAAGTTGGCCCCCTATGGAAATACAAAAGATTTGCCCCTCTTGGGAAAAAAAAAAGAAAAAAAAGAAGACCCCTCCACCCCCCAACCCAACCCAACAATAAACAGAATACTGAAAAATATTATTGCCCTCCCCACCCCACATCAGATTGTTATTTTAAATGTGTAAACCTCTTTTCTGATACACTGCACTTGATAATGGTAGTCTTGACCCAATTTCTTTACTTTGTAAAATGACATGGCCTGTGAAATATCACCATTCATTAGATAATTTCGTCTAGATTTTGAAAGTGACTGCCACCAAAACAAATTCCTAGGATTAAGGAAGTTATAGCTGATTTACCTTGGATTAATGCATAGCAACAGCTACAAAAACGTCACAGAACGTCATGCCCATAGACTCAGCACTGAAACGTGATGTAGCAATATGCACCAAAATAATGCAACCTTTCCACCTTCAAACAAAATCTCAACAAACTAATATTTGTGACATATTTACAAACCAGGTATCAAATGAAAGAGAAACACTTGCAGATTCTAAATCTGGGTGCCACCAGAATGAATTACACAGGTTCCATATATCTAAAACCAAGTGCATGTTAGGCTCTTGGTTAAAAACGTTCTACTTGTGGTAGATACTTGGTTGAAGCTATAAATAGAAGACAAGGTGAATGCGATTTGGTCTAAGTAGGTCAGACGTCAATCATACCCGTTTTTGATGAAGTCAGAACCGTGTGAAAGTACGTCGTTTTCCGTTATTGTGTTTGCCATTTTCTGGTCACGTGACAAGTTGCATTTATCAGTAAGCCACTCTGTACATCTCAGGTCATTACTCTGTGAATATTTGGCGTATTAACACCAGGTAAAGACTGATAGATGGCTAATTACATACGGAAAACGATCGGTAAGTTTATATTTTGATTCCCAAAAGGGAACTTGTGTTAATTTGCCGTTTTCCGATACGGAGTTTGCCGCCAGCGCGACATCGCGTCATGTCACGCTCGCGGGTCACCCGAGGTAAACACGCTACTCCTAGCACACAATTCGGCAGACAAAAATAAAAGCAATTGCCGGTTTCGTACTACGCAGAGTGTTGCCTCCATAATGATGTAAGTTTGATCAAGATCGGTTAATTATTGACAAAGTTATGGTGATTTTTATACAGCATTACACTGGTGCTTGTAAATCTGAATGTCGAACACTATTACAGACGCTGTTATTACAAGCAAGACAACATAACATTTCATACCAATTATTTCTTTCATAATGACATAGTATTGAACATCTTGTACAACAGAAGTAATTATTAAGTAAGATAAACTAATACATATCATCATTTGGATTGTTAGGAATAGTTGTTATGATCTACACCATGATTTAATGCAAGAAATAAAAAGCGGCGTCTTACCTTCTTCTTCCTGTCTGTGCTTCTGCTGGTTCAAACTTGGTAGGAATGATTCTACTGAGGGCAGCCGAGTACAAGCGAAAGGTGTTGGGAGACGTGTGACGTCATAAAATCGCCGCGTAATGTTTGTGAGTAAAACGCAAGGTGGCGCCATGATAGCACAAATATAGGTACACACAAAGAAATTTGAATATCTCGGCTATAATTTGGAGTAGAATCATGATTTAAAAAGCGCCATACTAAGGCACTTTCCATCTTTAATCTACACTTCACAAACATTTGGAATTGTGATCTGAAATGCCCAGTATAATTGAGTATATTAAGAAGGTGTTTGAGATACATTTTAAAAACGTTTTTAAAACGTTTTACAAAGGCATTATAAAAGTCATGCCAAAACGTCTTTAAAACGTTATATAAACGAAGAAAAAAAACGTTTTATAATTACCTTTTAAAAACGTTTTAAAACGTAGAAAAAACGTTTTGTGTTAGCTGGGTACATATCAAGTCCTACAGATATTTTGCAATATACCCCAAGGGGACGATGGCAATAGTACCAGAATGTATTTGTTAAGTGAATTTGATATGCATTGTCTTAGTTACATATAGACCACTCATACTGAATAATGATGCCTACATATTTCTTTCAATAATTTTGAAAAAATTGAAAAAGTCTATGAATTTCGTCACATAGAATATCGTTTTTAGTAATTAACCCAAAAATGCCTGGAGCCATTCCTCGTCCCCTGCTTGGGAGTGCTTCAAGGCATTGTTCGGACTGATAGGGTTAAGGGGCTCTGGAATAACCCTAATGCTATCATCCAACGGCTAAAAACTAGTCCCGATCCTTCTTAATTATAGAATCCAACTGCTTTGAAAGGGATATAGTTTACCACTTAAATTTGCGTTCATTGTATCGTCTTTGTATGATTGTCTAGCTCTAGGTCTCACTCATCATATTTCGTTTCTTATGCATGGTGATGAAAATGAGTAAGATTGTGTTGTATATAAGATGTATTATTAGGAATTTTCCAAATGAGGGCACTTATACATATATAGGATATATTGGATAGACGGATGACACAAGTCGTAGATGGGATTTCGGAGGTGATAAAAGGACACCCCATTTATTAATACAATATATATATATTTATATATATATATATATATACATATATAAAATTAGAAGAAAAAGAAAAAGGAAAATATTCCGCCGCAGTTTGAGGTGTATACTGAAAAATGGCGTTGGCGGGAATGAAGGCCGAGAAGGCGGAAGTAGCTGAGAAGGCCAAACAGGTGCGCCCTCTGGTGTAATACCTATGTACAGATATACAACTGTAGCCCTATCGGGATACAGTTCCCAGAAAACACTATACGCTATACTGCCATTACGCTACGGACATTACGCTAAGGCCCGGCGTCCACCTACTACGATAGAAATTCATACCCTCTGATATGAAAAGCAAGTATCGGAGACATATCGGGAAAGTGCAAAATCGTATACATATGTCTAGACATACCAATTCATCATGCATCGTCAGGGGTAGACCACCATTTTTCATCGGTGCCTAATCGCAGAGACATGATCATCTGCCCCGATATTAGGTGAGCTTCCGACGCGATTTTGATTTTGTATCGAGAGATATATCGGAGACCATATCGGAGCCATATCGTAGTAGGTGGACGCCGGGCTTAAGGAAAGGCGCCAGGTTTTTTGTGATCTTAGAGTTACAACTATAGAACACATTGCTATGGAATTTCGGGGTGGCAAGTAAGTTAAAAAGATATCTCTGATATATCCAGAAGGTGGGCATGAGATTATTTCATATTCCAATCACTTTAAACCCATGAAAGGAAGACAATAGGGGTTTAATGCAACATACCTGGGTCTGACCTTTTCTCCGGGAAAAATTTAGCGTGCTGGTAATGTAGTAGAGTGTTCAGATACATGTACAGATATGTACGTTATATCAGAGGACAGATGCAAGCTATGTTTTCCTCATTTCCTTTCATAATGGTACTTGTTACTTTACTGGTGCACTCCAAATGATGCACTCCTCCGCCAAAATTGTCAAAAATTCGATCCCGATTCAATCCGATTTGACCCGTCCAGGCAACTAAGTGTGGCGCCCTCTATAATTGATAATAATAACTAGATTTGAATCGGCAATTTGCACTTATTTTCGCTCATATGAGCTAGATCTCATTTCGCGCTTTATAAGTAAGAAGATAATGACGGGATAAAAAGAAGAATGTCTTACCTTTGTCTCTTCGTACTAAGCAGATGTATCTATCAATGCTAACGACTGTTAGCATCCCAATGCTGCCGTAACCAAACAACATTCCATTGAAGCCGTACCATTGACAGCCCAGGTATCCAAACAACCACCTGCAATTTCATAAACAATATTGATGGACATTTGTTTATCATGCCGTAATAGAATACTGAGACTTTCTTCAATACCAACTATACCACAGCGCCAATTAGATAAATTGAAGATCATAGTAAATAGGGGTTTAAGAGTATAAGGCCTAGCGTCCACCTACTACGATAGAAATTTAGACCTACCGATATGGCACCGATACAAAAAGCAAATATCGGAGACATATCGGGAAGGTGCAAAATCATAGACATTAGCTAGACATGCCCATCCACCACGCATTATATAGGGTGTCTAGTTGCAGAAACGTGGTCAACTACCTTAATATTAGGGGACCTTCCGACGCGATTTAGATTTTTTATCGGGAGGTGCATCGTAGACCATATCGGAGCCATATAGTAGTAAGTGGACGCCGGGCCTAAAGAAACATACATCCCTCGAAATGTGTTGTACCACAGATGTCAAGTCAGACCTTTAGTATTTCTTTATATCGAAGGGACGTATGTGATTGACCAGAAACTTAGCTCTGCCATCGTTTCAATAATGGTCCATTTTTGAATAATTAAGGAACAGTTGATGACGAAAACGTAAGCCAATAGCAATCTAATAAGTGAATAGTCATTGAAAAAATGCATCAAATTTCCAGATTAAACTATAGCTGTGACACAATATTATCAAGAGACGTCACGAGTTTGAGTCTGAGTTTATTTATGTCACGCATTTTGTTGGCTCTGTAATGTCACTCGTCTTCGACTCGTGAAATTATGGAGCCAACAAAATGCGTGGCATAAATAAGCTCAAACTCAAACGAGTGGCGTCTAGATTTTATCCTACCCCGTTTCCACATTTTTTCAGTATCAGAAAGTAGTGGCATAAACAAAACTTTATGTCACACCCGTGATATAAACAAATCCCATGTTAAGCCTATGGCGTTTTTTATTAGGGGTAGGATTAACACGTATATTGCCTACAGCTTTGAAATGCTAGATAAATAAGGAAAGGTATCTGCACATAACATTAAATAATGCGTAATATCCTAAATTGGATATCGATATCGTTCTTGTAAATATTATGCTTACAAAACTGTTTAGCGATAGATATTGATCTAATAAACACATATTTGAGAACGTACTCACATCTGTCTGGACATGTTCATTCAAGGTAATCTTACCGGGTTTGGAAAAAGAAATGTAGAACTGATATCTTACCGATTTGCGAAATTCGATGATGCGGCGAATGGGAATCCCAGTATGGCCATGCCAAGGTCGACGAATGCTAGGCTGGCCAAAACAAGGCTATTTGGGGTGCGCAACGGCGGGAAGCGAAACATCAGAATCAGGAGCATGGCATTACCTACCACGGACAGGATTCCTGGAAGATAATTACGTGCAATCATTAGACGAGAGGAGTTGCGAGATTCAATTTACAACGTTTCAGCTGGGCAAATTCAATTTAATCTAAAAGATCACAGATTAACTCACTGAGGTAAATATCAATTACAGTGAAATAATTGCATCCCTTTTGGGGGAAGGTGTAAGTAGTACGTAGAAATGGGAGATAGTGGATGGGTTAAACCTTGAACCCACCTCGCAAGAAACGCCAAGGACGCTCTGTGACAGATGCACAATAGAGAATTGAAGAAGAATGCAGGGGAGGTAAACTCACAAAAAGACAGACACAGTAAATTCTTTTTGAAACACCTCATTATTAGCCAAGATGACAATTGGTGTACATGGTGGTATCAACATAGTGATAACGTTTCATACATGTTAAATGTACTTCTTCAGGTAATGATGACTTAAAGAAGAAACAAACAGGTCTTGGACAAAGTCGCCATTCTCAAGAAGTTTGATGCTGAGTGACATCACGAGGTGACAGCTGAGTGAATTTCAAGTAACATTCAAGCGAGTTGTAGAACAACGACTTTGACCAAAATGAATTGCTTTCTGTATTTATCTATACCCTATACACACTAAAAGAATGATATATTTGCACAGGATATAGACCATTAAGAATGGCCATGCAATACTCTTGGCGCCAATGAGAACGAGTAGACAAAGTAGACATTGCATGTTTGTGTCGCCATCGTGTCGCAGTCTCTTGCGTCTGTCCAAAAAGCACGACATAGAATAGGATATTACCATGCACTTAGGAGACTGGGAATAGCTTTTCATGGATTTGATTCTGTAGGGCGTATTTCCTGCGAAAGCACCGAGGGAACTAAGGAAGCCGGGTATGGTACCTGTGGTGAAATGGTGCAGTCACACCGGCGTAAAATTCTGACGTTTCTTCTACGTGCATTGCGTAAAAACGACATGAATTAAACATCTATACCTTTGTACTTTTCCAGTCACACTAGCGTTAGAATGTTCCTACATATTTGGAAACGGCCGGAACCACATAAATCTGCTAATTGTCAACATTTCAATATACTTACATCTGCTAACTTTCTTTTCGTATTTTCACTTATTGCCGCATTCCTGTATATTCGGAGCAAACGTAGAAATAAGAAACATTTTTAGAACTAATTCTGACTCAAGCACCACATTTTGCCACATTTTGCCACATGTTTCGATTGACTTAAGCTTTACAAAATTGTATTTCTCTAGCATACATATTGAGTGAGCGTCACTGATGTTATGATAAGCATAGCATGTTCCTCCTGAGGGCAGACCTCTGCTATTTAGTGCTGAGAACAGATCACAGACATCTAAGGCCTACACAGTGACGCTCCACTGCTGATAGGTAAAATCCATGATGGGTGGCACACAGGTGGCGAAGTTTGATGTTGCGCACGGATGCTCTTGGCTTTTTCATGGAGGAACCAGTTTGTTTTATCCTTCCCGGAATAAAAACTAACAACTACCCGAAAGGATTTATGTGTGGGAACGGCTCTGTTTCTAACCATAAAACTTCAACTGCTAACCCTGCTTCAGATGTAGGGCATTACATTTCTGGCCGACAGCTCTCACAACGCAAACTATTCCACTAGCTTTCGTGAGAAAACACTAAGCATAGGTTATTGTAGGGTTATGGCTCATTGGGCGGATACATCAACCAATTATTTTTATTGGAACGAAGCTTTTAGTGACCTTTTAGTGACCTTTGAAAGAGTGCTGTTTTAAAATTAAGATGCAGTCGCGAGAATGTCCTGACACGAGAGGCAGTAAGACTGAACCAGACTGGTTTGGTGAATGAGCGGAAGGTATGGGTCAGGCTCCGTAAATAGCACGCCGGGCTAATGGCGACCAGTGGCCGCCAGGAGCGCCCACCTTCACGGAGGCCATCACCTCAAACAGGCGTCCACGCCGCTATAAGCCATTTTCCATTGGCCGACGAGGGAGCAGTGTATGCCTTGGGTTTCCTCCATTTTACGAGTCCATACCGATTATATTGTCTGGCTAAAGCCTTGGGGATCATGGACGAAATCAAGGCATTTTGATTCTGTTGGCCATTTACTATGTCAATGGGTGGTGGCCTTATTGCATAATCCTCACCAAATAAATCGGTGAGCATTCAAATACCAGGCTGCTTCCATTCACTGATCTGATGTAGGTATTTACACAAAAATTTACTGGTGCCATATTATCGGCCGATGGAAAATGGCTCTATAGGCCCGTTTCCATTGGCCGATCTCCCGTCGCAGATCTACAGTAAGGCCCCGCGTCCACCTACTACGATATGATTCCGATATGGTCTACGATGCACCTCCCGATACAAAATCAAAATCGCGTCAGAAGGTCCCATAATATCGGGGGAGTTGACCACGTTTCTGCGATTAGACACCGATAAAAATCCCCATACAATGCATGGTGGATGGGCATGACTAGACATATGTCTACGATTTTGCCCCTTCCCGATATGTCTCCGATATTTGCTTTTTGTATCGGTGCCATATCGGTAGGTCTAAATTTCTATCGTAGTAGGTGGACGCCAGGCCTTAGGAACCACCGACGGACTTTTGGCACTGCTGACACAAAATCGTTCAATGGAAAAAAACCCAGCATATGAACTAACCCACGACTTTTTCTGCTTGGATTATACAATGTGGCACCACTCACCACTGAGTGGAAGGTTGGTCGCTGAGTGAAAGCTACCCTTCTATAAAGACGCACATTAAGTGGCACCACCGACAGACTTTCTTGGTAACTCAAAAAATCTACACCCTTTTCGTCGGCCAATGGAAACAGGCCTTATACCATACTGGCGCCGGACCAGCTGACCACCCACCTACGATCATAGGCCAAGGACACCGGGGATCTGTTATGAGAAGGGCCGGGGAGCAGAGGTTTGAGGGAGGGTGTGCACAGTCTCAGCACATAGGGAAAAGGTGATAGCTTTATGAGCAAGTCACCTTGATATATAATTCATATCAGTCTTACTACGTGAGTGCCTTTCATCCCATACTAAATCAGGGCCATGCCTCGATGTCACTTGCATCGAGTCATTATATCTAACCGTTTCGCAAGCCACTTTATGATCAGCTGTATTGTAACCTGTTGTCAAGTTCTGGTTTATATATCGATTTCGTTGTCTGTGTGGTATTGGTTTCTATGCGAAGGGATAAATCATCAAAACCGTCCAAATACATCACTAACAAAATGATTGAGTGTGAATAGTCACCATCTTGGACTCTAATCCCTGATGTTTACACATCCCTATAGACTTTTTTCCACAGGCTGGTGTCGCACCTTATCTACTTGGTTATGCAATGCCTGCAGCCAAACAACCCCATGGCAACGTATTCATTAGCATAGCATCACTGAGTGTATGAGCGTAATACGTCTATAATACCTATGTAAATTATTTCCATAGAAATAACAGCAATTGCATTGTATTCTATGTCATGCATAACACCCCAATTGATGATATTTTAAATATAGTTTAGATAACACAGGAACACCCAAAGTGGATACACAATAATACATTGGCAGGCCTAGCTATCGTATGCTTACCTTTTCCCAAGGTAAAACCTAGACAATTATCGACTATGAAGTTTAGCCTGTCCAGACCCGTTAATACAAAGCCCTGGATTGTTCCAGCAGTATAATCTAATAAAAAAACTACTCCTACAATTCAATCACAACCTCTGTCCACACCTTAGGTGTGATTGCTGTATTCTCTATAGGCATGCGGCCGGAATCGTCCGTGTTTGTCCGAGCAAACAACTAAGCGTGGCGTTGAACGGAAACACCTGTATTGGTTGAGGCACTATTGGCAAACCAGAGCCTAGGTCGCGAAAGTCAAACCTGCAGTGACTGCAACCTCCATGCAAATAACCAACCTCTGTGTCAATAAATCCGTCTTCTCTGGATCTTGGTCAGTACCCTGTACTCCTGTGTCTATGTATAGGCCTTACTCTACTTGGCCAGTCGGGGTCCTTTGACTTGACACTGAAACGCACTCCGACAAGCCGCTGTACCGTGACAAATCTTAAATCGGCCCAATGTTGTCGGAAATCCTCACCCCGACACGATCACAATGCCGTGCTTGTATCATAAAAAGACGTTGTAAACTTGACAAGGAGGTGAATCATGACAAACAAGGGGTTGCTAACCACCGCGCAATTTTTAGAAGGACTGTCGTGCAATCGTTATCAATATCCTTGTGGGTGGTTCGGCCTCTTAAAGGCTTCCGTGCATGTTAAAGAAGGAGTGCATGTCGGTCATCATTATTGCACGTGCTTCTTGGGTATGCGTGATAAATGAAGCCTGCAAATTAACGGCGGAGGCTTGGGTGCAGATCCATCATACCCAGGCGCCACGCCAACTACCACCTACGTAGTCATGTGGCGTATAACCATGCTTGAAGAGTGATGGCGGCTTTGTGATTGTTTGACGGCTCTCACCCTACTTCGATGACTTCACTGACGCTACTTCGGCTACTAAAGCCTACAATTGTCAGGTTAATAGTTAGCCACACCCAGAACTTTAGGAACATTCCGAATACGTAACTGTATCATTAAATTTAATTGCAATATCGGTAGGTTACCTGACCCGTTTTCGGATCAGTAAAACCAAAACAGATGAAATAGCGCCTATGTGTCAGACATGCAAAACTCCCCTGAGTGTAAAACATCTCATGCTACAATGTCAGGCCACAAAGAAGAGCAGGGAGAAATTCCTGAAGAATATAACAGCAATATACAGTATTTCTCATAGCATTGGGAAAAGATAACTTTTAGACTGCCTAAGGGAGGGTAAGATACCCTGTTAGCCAAACAGGATAAACATGTTAGTAAAAGTACACCCAAGTAAGTCAAATTGAACAATTGGATGTTAAACTAAATATAAAAACAAATGATATTACGTGGTGACTGGAGGTACATTACTTTGCTTTGTCACTTCCAAATTAGTCTCTGGAACGTATTCAGCAATGGAGAGAGACCCCAACGATGATTCATCTTTCATCTCTCTTCATGTATAAGAAAATATGATAATATCATCGTATAATTATACGTATGTATATGTATAAGAAAATATGATAATATCATCATCTACACTTTAAGCTGCCATTTGGAACCGAGAATAGCCGAATTTCTGTATTTCTCGTAACTAAAGTACTGCTACGATACCCCTTGGGGTTGTCTTCCAATATACCGATATTGGAGATAGGACAGGCCTATGGACGATGTTGATTACAATTAAGATATTTTAGAACATAAAAAAATAAAGATATTTTCCTGATCTTTTTGTAAGACCGTCTTTAGGTAGCGAGAATGCTACAAAGACCACGATAAGATCGATTACTTTATATTTCTTTCTTTTGAAAACACCTCCCTGGTCGCTTGCTGCTTTGACCCGCAGGTGGTGTTCTACTCACCGGACAGCATGCAGTGGTAACCCTGACCCGTGACCCCCGTGAGCAGCTGCACTGCCTTCTCAATGCGAGTAAAGCACGCAACCACATCTCCCGTGATGTTAGTTACTTTTCTTTTCTTTCTCATGTACTTCAGAGTAATTATACCCATTGCTTTACCTTTATATCCTCACTATGTGTTAAATGCCCTTTCAGTGTCATCTACTTATTTTGCTGTCATAACTGGTCTGTACCATATCATTTACCTGATATCTAATGTACACCTTGTCTTCATAATGTTCTTGTTATATTCTCCTATATCTCTTATTTTAAAACCTTCTTATTCTATTCAAGAGATTGTTTGTAATTAAGTCGTCATTGAACCTTACTCCGTTCACCCAATGTCTCCTAAGGTTTTACAAAAGCAAAAGCAGCGCCTATTATGTCATGTACTCTTCCCTAATTTTCTACAATGTCCACAACGGATATCTTCATGTAAATTGACAGTGCAATTTTACTTATGATCATTCTGTAATCAAAATGAGAAATAAGAGCTGCTTTTATCTAATAAAGAAGAAAAACAAACAAGAAACAGCTGTGGATGTAAGTCGTAATAAACTTGGATTCGTTGATAAGTACAAGGACTCTGAATTAAGATTGAAATCTCTATCGACGAAAGTGATACAAGATGTAAGACAAAAGGTTTTTAAACTAGGAAAATGCAGATACTTTTTTTATCATTAGATACGAATTCGAATTGCATTTGGCTTTTAACCATGGCCATATATTCTTTCAGTGTATTCTGCGTACAATATCATCACAAAATCGCCATGTGCAATATACAAAATAGGGTAATGTAGTGGTCCCCGGTTGGTTGTTCACCTAACCTCGAATGATCGTGTGGTGATCCGGCGATTTGTAATGCTACCCTTCAGGAAAGTTACATCCGTAGGTCAATTCATTTTCAGAGTAAGCCAGTTGACCCAGTAACTCTCATTGACAGAAAACCAGACATGGACAATTTGATAAAACAAGGTTCTATCAAAGGATATCTAAAACAGGGAAGAGCCATGACTCTCTCCCAAAATAAACAACACAAAGTCGAGCACCAGGTACTAGGTAGCAACAAGAGGGATGCTGTCAACCGAAGTTGATGATCCAAGGTCAACCATCGAGAGATTATGTAACACCACAAGACTGTGAGGCCCGATGGGTTCCCTCTTCACAGACAGAATACAGGGAGTGACCTGTCAACCTGCTGCAGACCCGGCTTTTTATAAGCCAAGTTATGTAATAAGAGAGAACCTGTGGCATTACGTGCATGGGCTCACCTAAATCACCATACAGAAGGGACTGGTAATCCGGGTCCCCTAGTGTAGAGGGAACACACCACGACTTGACTACCCCAACCCCTGCGGTAGCAATAATGAAAAATTAGTAATAGTGGTGATATTGATAATGTAAACAATATGATGAGGATGAGGAGGTATAATTATGGTAAAAGAAATGGTGGGACAGTTATATGGTGCCTGGATAACAAGGTGCATCATCTTTGGTTTACAATCAGTCACATACTTTAGTGTAGAAGATACTGTCCGAAGCAGGTTAAAACGTTTTACTTGTACCATTTACCTACAAATATAGCTAATTACCTAGTTATTTATCAAACTTGAAGACATGAACTTCTCTTCAAAGTGTGCTGGGAAAACGTAATTCGGTGCTATGTTCACAGCAACCTCATTTTCGTAAAACAAAATTAAAACCCTATTAAAATTAATTTCTTTCTGATATTTATAATCATGATATCATTTCGATTTTTTTTAATGAATTTTAATATGTATGTTATTTCTTTCTTTTTTATTTATGTATTCCCATGTTCAATGCAATCAATCGTATTCAAGGCATGGTGGTAAGTCGCCATACTGGCACAGTATGGTAGCACGTGTCAGCTACCACTGCTTTAGCAGAGGTTGTTATATAGTACTTTCTTGCATAGGTATATAATACAGAGGCGTCCCTGCCTAATATTGCCACTTATTAACATCTTCTTCGGAGGCTTTCTTAATGGTTTTCTTTGGCTGTCTTTGGTAGTAGACTTCGAATGATTGCTTGCCAATCATGTTGGCCACAACACTTAACCTGTAATTAGGCCACGAGTTCCAATTGTTGCAGGGTGTCCGGCAATTAACATGTGTCAAATAGTATATCTGTGGCCTGCATAGATATTTGTTTTAATCATAGGGAAATCAGTAGATCTATTAAACATCATTACTGTTATGATATAAATGAAAACCGAAGAGGACCTGTCACAAGGACAGAATTCACACCGAATAAGAAATGGTTGCCTCAGCAATAGAACGAAAATAAATTCTCCCCAAATATGTAGTGCCTTCTGTATTCTTAAAGACACTGCAGGCTAGAGAGGTACTAGTGGAGGTAATAAAACCAGTCAATCTACAACGTTGACACACGCTGCAACCTCCTAAGGGTACAACAAAAACCAGTAATGAATCTCCCTCTGTGGGAGGAGATGGACAAGAGGCCTTTCAACCGATAATGAGGCCAGGCTGGTAAGACTAATTGCTGCATTGTCTGATTAGGCACGAAGTTGCTTCCTGTATATGTGGTTGCTGCTTCTGACCTGTTTCACCTGTCAGAAACCACAGGCCTGTTGAATAATTTAGTCTCGTACATGAAGACCCTTTTCTGGACGCTCACGAGACCCAGGAATAATGTCGATCAACTATATTTAAGACTTATGGATGACCTTTGTTCAGGAAGGACAGTCTTAGTGAAGGAGCTTGAATATCATTAAATCAGGAACCTGTTTCACCAGTTTCGTGACATGTCTAGATGGCGTCTGTGACACCATACAGACATATTGGAGTTGACTAGCTTTGTGACAACACAAGTAGCGCTGTCACAAATGGTGCTGTCGTGTCACTGTTTGCAACACCGACATTGTGACACAACATGCGACAATACATGTATGTGACATGCGTTATGAACTGGACTTTGTTTTGTTCATTCTTGCTTGTACTGTTGGTGCCGCTTTTCATGTCTGTCTAACACTTTGTCACAAAACTAGTGAAACTGGGACCTGTTTCAGTAGGCTCGTGACATTAGGCCTATACATACATCAAATGCGGCACCAACAGTGCAAGCAACAGCGGAAAAAGACTAGCAAATATCAGAAAATCAGAGTGCCCAATCTTCTCCATATTTGGAAAGATTATAGGTTATTTGTATCCCCATCTCATGTTAAAGTGTCATTGCTTAATTCCTACGAGAAGCGAGTGAAACTCCGTGTGTCATTGATTGCAATCTTGGAATCTGTCCATATGGTGTCACAGACGCCATTTAGACATGTCACGAAACTACTGAAACAGGTCCCTGGCAGGTCCCAGGGACGATTTTCCAATAGGCTACACCATAAGTTCTTTAGAAAACAGTCCTGCTCGTTATTCAGAAACGCGCATTTCCTCTTTCGGCAATGAACGGGCAATGATGTGATTCAATCACATTTACATCTATTAGGAACAATTAATAGTCTACTATTGATATAGTTTGTAGAACAATGGAACAGAGCTAAACGCTTGCGATAGAGGACGGGGCTACCAAGGCCACAACCGTTTGATAAAGAAAAAAACATCCGTGCATACTATTTAGTAACTTTACACTGATGGCCGGACATCAACCGAACCAAACTCTGAGAGGAAAGTTCAGTGAGACTGAGTTGAGGTGATTCTCAAACATATCATAAACAGGAAATAATACGTCTGATATTATGTAGGTTCAATTAATCGTTCGCCTTAATAAGTCTAATATACATTTATATATTTACCAAGAGAAGCCCAGGCGATAAAGTTGATGGGTGATAGGATATAACAGAAAGAATTATTCAAGTATCGCATCATTAGATATCATCCCTGAAGACCTAAATAACCCATCATGAACAAAATTATGATTATGGTGTTTAGCTAAACATATCATGAGTGGCAGTGGTATAGATCAATAGGTGTATCCGACTACCAAAGGGTGGTAGTTAGCTGGCTAGTTAGGGTGTTTGGATCTCAGGAATCAGATCACATTTAGCCTACGTCCTCTTGACCTTCAGAGTGTCGTGGCCAATTCTCATACTATTGCTTTGCGCCTGAGTAATCTGATCCTGCCCGACCAAAAGCATCCTCGTCCCTCTCTACTTCGCAAGAACATGCTTCTGTCATGTGACGAGGTACCTTGTCATCCTTCGTCTTATAAATGATACTAAGACTGTATGCAATTAAAAGTAATATATCAATATTTCAATATCTGTAGCGGTCCGCTGGTTCTAAGACTTAGCTCGAGACTTCCCAAGAACTAGATCTGTCTGTTCGGGTGGAGTGAAACAAGTGTTACCCTATGGGTCTACCACATATGTTGGTTCGGTATGTGTTTGGTTTGTAACAAGCATACTGACACAAAATCAGACTCCAAGCTCTTCAGGTATATGCTGTCTTTATTATACCTTTATTACTACTCGTTACAGTAGCTTAGCATGGAATGTGCTAGGTAGCGTCAGATGAGTGGATCTGTTCACTCAACCGCTGAAAGGACCGTAGAAAACTTAGCAGTGTGTGAGACTCCAAAGTGTTCGCTCACCGCAGAGGAATGCACAAGTTACCTTTCGATCTGCTGCCGACTCAGATTATATATAAAAACTGAGTTACGTAATCTGGGTGACCCTGTAGTATTGGCATCCACGGGTCCGCCCGGTTAACCGCACAGTAGGGATCGGGACTCCCGACCCCTAGCATAAAGCAAACCAACCACTGCTTGACTAACCCGACCCCTACATATCCATACTTTCTGAAAATCAGCCCTTCATCTGTTATCCTAGACCAGGAAAAATGATGTCTTCATCATTGATGAATGAGCGTGGAATTATCATACTGATAATTACTGTAACCCACTTGGCAATCGACAATTTCTACAACTGCCTTTGGCGGGTGCAATTGTGCAGTGGCGTCAGAATAGGGGGCAGGGGGGGGGGGGGGGACTGCCCCCCACCTTTTTGCCAGCACAAATAAGTCAGCAGCTTCTAAATTTACTCAATCAAGCGTAAAAACTGTCTGGACTTGTCAGCATAAAAAAATGTCTAAGTCTAACTTTTTAACATGCAACAATGGCTAAGCCTTAGCTGTTCTCTCTGGGAAAATGACAAAGTCTGACTTTTTAGCATGTAACAATGGGTAGGCCTTGACTTTCCGTCACAGAAAAATATCAAAATCTGACCTTTTAGCATATGACAATGGTTAAGTCAGAATCTGACTTTTTAGCATGTAATGATGGCTAAGCCCTGACTTTTCGCTGTGGAAAATGTCAAAATCTGACATTTTAGCATGTAATGATGGCTAAGAAATATGTCAAAGTCTGATATTTTAGTGTGCAATGATGGCTAAGCCCTGACTTTTCACCATGGAAAAATGTCAAAGTCTTTTTTTTTAGCATGTGGTTTTGCCGGTGCAGACTGCCCTGGCTAAGACCTGACTTTTCACAGACTTCTCGCAGGTTCACGGTAAATCCAGCAGAAGAGGCAAGTGTCAAAGTCTGATTTCATACCTAAAAAAAGTCAGCAATTTTTCAGTCCCCCCGCCCCCCCCCCCCCCCACTTTCAAAATGTTCTAACGTCCCTGATTGTGTCAAGCACCAATGGTTCAATGAGATGACTCGCATCATAGTAAGTTGGTCATTCTTCTGAGACGCTAAGACACTGGTCCTCTGCACGCTAACACTGCCTCAAAGTTGATAAGCGGATAGCTTTTGCAGCACGCTGAGAATCTATAACCTCTCCGTAACCTAGGCTGCGTATCTGAGTGTGGTTCCCACACTCAATAATACCTTGGACGAGTAAACGTTGTTGCGATTTTCTATGCATTGCCAATATAAAGGCATTGCCATTCATATTCACCTGTTACTCGATACATAGGTATCATCAGTTTGACCTGGCGCTGTACGGAAATTCTAACCGATTACGACGTGACTTTCTATTTGGACAATTGAACCAATATCAAATTATAATACCAAATTTGGCAATAGCCTCGCCCTGGCCTTGCCTTCTCTTGTTATGTTCCGGAACACTAATTAGTGCGAGGTATCACATGTCGTTGTTCAGATTTTAGTCAGTGGACCAAAAGGAAAGTGGTGTAAAAATGATCAAATGACAAGAAAAATGATATCCCTGGGACTGCGCAACCTTTCTGATGGTTGGGGGTTGTCTATAATAACCTGTGGTAAACAATGATCTTGAACCATTGAATGCCATGTAATTATATGTATTACAGTTATGGTGAGGAAATCAAAATGTTGTAGCCATATTCTGATACACACAATAGAGAACGGCATACACGATTCAATTAGTGAAATGGCTAACAAGCCAATCCACACAACCGGGCTGGGAATATTGTAAAAGTGAAAGTCTCAGTTGGAGATCAAATTATGTACGCCAATTATAAATTTATCCTAATGACGTGTTTCAATATGGTAAACGTCGACACCTGCCTAGATGCTTCCTCGGAGGATTAAATCACAACAGATGATTTTAAAGTAGAAATCTAAACCTTAATGTGTTATTTCCTCCAACGGAAGTAAGATCTACTTTCAACTTCTAGTTTTTTCTTATTAGTGAAGTGGCAGAACGAAGGTTTTTTTTAGATAGGCATCATTGGTACATAACATAACTACATGATAAAAGTTAACAATATACGCTACTCATAAAGGGAATAGACTTTGCGGATAAGTTCAAATAGATCAACGGTCGGGGCAATTCGATAATATGTGGGACCACACAATATGGATCGCCTTTAGAGCCCACCTCAGCGCTATAAATATGCCGTTCCTTGTTTGTGGGAGAGAAAAAGCGCGACCCTTTTCACGTCAACAGCAGCACTTCCTGTTGCCACCCAATCTCCCGGCAGAGGTTTGGTCTTCCGTTTCTGTAAACGTACTGAAACACAGGGTCTGCGAAGGAGAGTGGTTACACCTGCCACTTCAGTGTCGATCACAGAGGATCGCCCTAGAGCGCCCTGCTCAGTGTTGGACAGCACGCCATCCCACGTTTTATACAGATAACTGTGCTCCAGTAGGCCAACACTACAAGTTTTCCTACTCATATGTGATCAAATGCTCTAATACTGTGCATGGATTGACAAGTAATCGCAGCTATTTAAACGCAATCAATTGTTTCTTTAAAGTGGGATTCACACGATGGGATTTATGTAACTCACAGGGTGATTTTCTGGGACAAATCCTGCTGAGATTCTGTACTGAAACATAATCTTTTTGTCTAAATTGTATGGTTCCATTTCCCTAAGACATGTTTTTACCCTGTAATTATTGGCGACATTTACCCCCCAAAGAGAACAGAATCTCATGAGATTTTGAACCCTTTGAGGTACATGAATCCCACCTTGTGAATTCCACTTAAGAAACAAATGATAAAATCATCTTTGGCATGTCTACATTTCTCCTGCCTGAACCTCCGGCTGACGTTCGGACCTGCAGAGGAGACACGTGTTTCCCCCCAGCCTCATATATCTGTCGGCCTTGACATGATGATGTTAGTAAAGGAGAATATATAAGGACTCAAGTATGTGCGTTCGACAATATCATCATATATCCCTGTCACGATAAGATTCATAACAAAAAGGCCATATCGTTCACCTGCCCGGTGTGAGTGTAGGTATGTAGGAATTCGGGCTCGGGGAGGTCTAGTGCTGATAATTAAAGGAGAGCTGCACGCCAGGGGAGGCTGCTGCATGCATTTGCACAGCCTTCTAACTGGACTGTTATCGGCACTCCCGTGTTTTGGGGTTGTCTGAAAAGTGATCATATACTTGTGGCCGGACATCCATCAAATCTATCACACCTGGCCCTGGAGCCTACCGAAAACAGGATTGCTACACAAATCCTAGTAGATTACTCGAGTATAAATAAAAATTTTAAAAAACCCCCAAAAAAACACCATCTATGTTCTAGGCTCACTGTGCCTATAGTGTACTTTCTGGGTATATACAATGGTGTTTTTTTTATGATAATTAGGTACATGTATATGATGATAAGAAAACGTACTGACTGAGTCGTAGGGATGCCATTCTCAGCCTTTTGCCCCATGAAATACGTCCCTCCACCTCCGGTATGGGGACATATTTTATGCAACAAAAGACCTCAGTGGACGACGAGCCTAATTATAATTGATTCGAACGTGTGAGCTATAATGGATATGAGGGAGCTGTCTTAACAAGTTCTGCATCGATCGCTACGCAACCTTTTAATGAGTGGAACAAATCTGTTCCCTCCTCGTGGCGCTTTCCGATCACGTGACCAGTCGTTCACGTGGATTCAGATTTTTCGCAAGATCTTTTAACCTCGCTCCCTACAGAAAAAGAGAGATTGTAAATTGAAAATGACTTTTAATGAACTTTCCACACTGTTATACACTTTATCTACTCTAAACAGTGAATATATTTATATTTTCCTCCATAGTTCAGCCTCAGGTGAAATTCAAGATAAGATAAGATATTGCCTCTTTATTATAAAAACTATATACTGATAAAGATGGACATTACTGGGAGATAATCCTCTGTAATTGTGTGGCCACATTTTGTCTGTTCGGGCACCAATAGACATATATTCTGTTGGGACGATGCACGGAGGAATACTACTGAGGGACGGATGTTTTTGGAATTTAAAAAATGTCTCTGGAATTTAAAAAAGAAACCAACCTTTTCTTTTATTTATCTCATTTAGGTCTAAATGGGAAAATCACTTTAGTCACACTATTACATTTAATAGGGCTCTGCTCTCTAAGCTTTATTCGCAATGTGATTAATTATGTCCAATCAGTCGCCATTCTTTTTTTATTTAGGTAGTTAAGCATCTCTCAATTTCTTGAGTTTTTTCAGATACGTTCGTGTTTGTAGCCATAAACATAAAGGTTGAACAGTTACATCAGATTCAAATTTTAAGTTAAAAGCTTGATATGCATAAGATGATGAGATGATGGAGATGAGTAAAGAGTTCGGAGTAGTAAAGGTCACAAACACGCAATCTACAGAAATTGTTAAACCAGCTTCTTGAATTCAGGAAGGTGATTCTTGAATATGAGTTTGACTTCTAGGCATGTTTGATTGAAGCCATGTTTCATAAACATATTTTCAGTTCATGACTATTGGGAAACCTCTGACATATCTACATTGCATTTGGCTTTGTGTGCTATGTCACACTTATGCAATAAAAAAATTGGCAATTCTTGCACTGTAGTACATTGTCTTTATCTTCCTGATGATTGTACCAACACTGACATTATGGTGATACAATTGCGACCCTAATAATATGGCGGCCCTTTCGACACATAAAGAATTTCCACCTACGTTCCGCAAACCGATAATTTGGGCTCAACAGGTAGCACTAACAATATCCAGATCACTCGAAATCATGTTACAATATATGTGATAATTTCTTTATGCCGCGAATTCTTGGTTTGGATATGAATTTTGTATCTTTTTGTCCAATAAAAATACATGTACTTGGTGGAAAGACTTTGTGTTATTAGATCATGTGACAATCATGTGCAATCTAATCATCCTAGGTGCAAATAGCATCATCGCTTATTGCTCTTTAATTCAGATTGGTAAAAAGCAAAATTGTCCTATTTGGAATGGCGCCAGAACAGATAAGACTGTGGCTTGTCAACCACTTCTTCTTTCTTTGAGTTTAATTACACGCCTACGTTTGGCTAATGACGAGATGCTAATTGTCGAGGACAAGAAGGCTCTTTAAAAGCAGCAGTAACCTACAGGAATTAGGGTTGGAGCAGACCCAAGGTCCCAGGAGAGCATTTCAATTTGACCTTGCATTGGTCTTTGAAGCGTTACACTGAAGCTCGTGACATGAAAACCGATAACCAGTGCGTTAACCACCCAACGCTAGAAGGAAAGAAGTACATTGGTATCTATAATACACTTACATTGTCAACATTTTCTAGAATGATATTATTAAGAGAGTAAGTGGTAAACCTTTTTTATTTGGTAAAGTAAACTCAACAGATCAAACGTAGTATTAGACTGTATCAGTACACAATTGTATTTGTCTTGTTACAATTGTATTAAGCATACCTTTATTCATCGGTCGATCATGCATCTTGCTTATCATCTATGTTGGGCATAGGACATCGCTTCTATTGAATCATTAAGGGCTTTACTTTTCCTCAAGGTAGAGCCCAGAATATTAGTTGCCTGATAATTGAGGCTATTTCCCCTCTTGCGGATCCGTTGTAAAAATAAAATTGCGATCCGATTATAGCCAGCGATACCACAAAAAGTGAAGAAAGGGGACCCAGTAGAGTTCAATCACAATCTATGTGTCAGAGTCATGTTTTCCATCATGTAATCCTTCCTCTATTCATATTCTCGAGTAGGCTGGGCTAGTATCTGAAACCAATTAGAGTGGTTCTGGTTGACTAATGTGCCATTTGATTGATCACTATATAATTGCCTCGTGGAATTACTATGCTATCAAACGCATAGTATATCAGTGGACGCTAATTGCCCCCATAGGTTTCTCCCTCATTATCTGTTTAGGGCTGGGTGGGTACAAATTTGCAGTCAGCGTTGTAACGTCAAGAACGTTGACAGATGCATACCGATAATGAAAACAAATCACTCTTCTTACAGATAGTGTACATAATGGAGTGCGATATATCAAACCTCATAGCATCATTCTGAAAATAACACAGTGACAACAAGCTAAAAAATAGCAACCCATTATAAGTTATACAAACACTCAGAATAGCTTTCGAAAGGTTTCAGAATCAGAAAAAAGATAGGAGTACATAGCAAAAGTAATTACACATCGAAGCAAGTTTAAAAAGCGTCTTTCTTGCACTGGGAAATTACGCGGAATAACAGTTTAGCAGAGAACGTTACGTCATGCGTTATGACAGAGTGATGGTAGTTGAGCAAGAAACCAGGTTACGTGACGTGGTCATAACAAAGGAGACTGCTGTGAACTAGCGCAGTAGACATGCTACCAGCCTCAATATATATTTACATATATATATAGTCATATATAGCTGATGGTGAAGCATGTCTGGTGGGAGTCTTGCTTATGTGGTCGCGGTTTGGACGGTTTCCCAGGGGGGATCGACATCTAAGGGAATCAATAGCCTATCAACCCGGACCACTGACCATGGGCGAAACCAAGGTCCATCTCTCTGTTCACAGGAGAGTTGCCAGCTTCCCCTGCCCTACCCCCAGGAACCAGCCTGTTAGCACCGCGCCACCCCAGAGGGAAAACCTAACACACTGGGTCAATGGTTTCAGGTCACAGGGATTGCCCACGCATCCCTCACTATAGTGACTATAAGCACGCCGAAGAAATCCCAAGGGAATTTGAGTATGAATAAGGTTCTCCAACGTATTCTAATATGCGTTTCCCCTAGCACCTAATAGCAGGGAATACGAGCAGTCACACCGTTGGGAAGTAGCGGATTATGTGCTACCGTGGTTCCTATTGATCTTGGCTCACATTTCCTATTACCGTTAATGGCATCATTTGTGAGGGGTCATAGCATTAGGGTGTCACAGATAAGGAGGAAGGGTAATTGATGTAGCAATAAAGACTATACAGAGTTGGTCATCAACAAGAAAAAAGATATGTAGCCCTTTTGTTTTTCATTGGACCAAATGAAGAAACCCTCCGAAAATGATCCTAATTTCATGCAAATAATATTCTAACTACAATATGTTTCTGGAATGAATATTCGCCTTTTATTTCGGCAATTGCCGTCGATTTGAAATGTATGTCGGATGTCAATTAATCCTTTGAAAACTAAGGTTATTTTTCTGAACTTTTGATGGAACATGACCAATTCCGTTTCAACTAGATGCAAAGAATACAATGCAAGATAGCAGGTGGTCAGAGTCTCAACGGTCTATCAAAATCATGAATATTTGCGTATGAATTAAAAGATGAACATCCCTGTCGGTGAATTGAGGATAATTGGAAATTATCTATAATTGAACTTGGACAAATTTTACGCCCCCTGCCAGGTAGTATCAGGGGGTAGTAAAATTTGTACCCACCCAACCCTCACCGACTAACAATTTTTCCTACTCTGTAGGCCTTTCCAGTTATGCCCTCGGCATTTTCCATATCTCTTTGTGAATTGTGTGTCTGTGCGAAAATTAGTAATAAACAAATGTGTCTCCAATTTGTCCTCTAAGTTGTTGATTGAAGGCAAAAAATAAGCCGACTATTATTTCAGTTTTATTTTAATCACCCTTGTGTTAATCCACCAAGTATTTCAGCCATGTGTATTCGTTATTTCAATACCATCCTATGACGTCAAGGGGAGGTCATGTTCTTAAAATAACAGTACTCTATCATATCCATTGCAACAGTGTTAAGAAAGACTTGCAGTTGGTACGTATTGCTATCAATTGTAAATTACTGTTGGCACAAGGCGGTTGGAAAAGGTTAGCTACAGGTGTAAGAAAGAGAAACTAATAAATGGGATTCATCTATCGAGTTTTGGCCAAAGTCATCCTCAGTGTTTCCGAATCCGATGGCAAACAAGGAGTACAGCAAAATGGACGATTAGTTTTACCGTGTCTGTAAACGACTCACTTTCCTTTATATAATTCAACGTTACCAGATATTTATGTTTTATCCGAATTATCTGTTTTCATGGGTTTAAGATTTTGTGAGAGTTCCAATAGCCTTGGATTTTTCGTTGTTAAAAACATTAGGAGATGTTAGCGAAATACGATACTTTGCCTCCCGAGGTAAGCTTCGCTGATGCCATTATCAAAATTGTAATGCCAATCTCTCATCAGCTGTATCATATTTCACTTCCTGTCAATTAATCTCCGGGATTGTTTATTCTGAGTTTTCAAAATCGCTCAGTAAAGTAAATCACCTACGATTGTCTATGGATATGCCATTTTCCACTGTCTTTCGGTGAGAAAATCCGTAGGTGAGGGCACTCTATATGCCTTGTTTCTGCCGCATTTGAAGGTCCATACCGACGTCACAAGTGGACTGTATATCATATGCGCTCCACGGTATTACATGTGATTATATGTTGTTGGATTACTATAAGCCCGTTTACATTGGCCATCTATTCGCCACGGATCTGCAATGGGGAACCACCGACACAAGATCAACCGACGCCGATGCAGAACAGTGCTCACCGAATAACTGTGCATAAATTATACAGTGAGGCCACCAATGACCAATTATTGGGGGAATTTAATAAATCGGTGCCGTTTTCGTCGGCCAATGGAAACAGGCTTTATATAATTGTGCACTTTGTTAATTAGAATATGTATGATATTAGTACATATATTTACATGTGTCTTCTTTAATTAGAATAGAAGATATTCCAATAGGCCTTTTTCCACAAGCTGATGTTGCACGTTATCTGCGTTGTTACGCCACGGCTGAAGCCAAACATTCACCTAGCAACGCATACTTTAGCATTGGATTACTGAATGTGTGAAAGTAATACATTTATAATACCCATGTACATTGTGTACATCATTCCCATAGAGATAAAAGTGATTGCACTGTATTCTATGGTATTCCAGCTCCGATTTGATGTGTCATTCATGCATTTCAACTCAATAATACTTTAGATATAGCTTAGATAACACAGATACACCCAAATTGTATACACAATAATACATTGACAGGCCTAGCTATAAAATGCTTATCTTTCTCCAAGTTAAAACCAAAACAATTATCAACTATAAAGTTTTGATAGTCCAGACTCGTTGATACAATACCTTTAATTGTTCTAGCAGTCCAATCTGTCCAAAACAAACACCACTGCAATCACACCCTCCGTTCACACTCTAGCTGTGATCGCTGTATATCTCTATATGAATACCGCCAGACTCGCGGTGTTTGTCCGAGCGGCCTCGTATCTAGACAGTGGGCCGTTAGGCGGCGCTGAACGGCAACACCTGTATTACCTCGTCTATATGGTAAGGCCTTAGTTACTGTATGCGACAAAGGTAAGATCCCCCATTGCCGGCACGGTTAACCATCTTATTATTTCATGAGTGTATCTAAAGGATTACCCGGGCTTGGGATATAATCAAGTGGGCTCCTTTGACCTTTCGGCCACATGAGGCAAGAAACATTCTGACACAAGGGTGCTTCCTTCGAGCGGCCTCCAAGTTGGAATTAACCCTTTTGCGCAAAATCATAGCCTATCGGGAGATCCCCGATAATTCAAATCGTAGACATGGTTGGAAATCGTAGACCGTATAAACGCCTTTGGAGGACCAAAAACATAAACCATGGTCACGATTGTCTCACGATTCAATCGGTGATTCAAAGTAGATTTCAGGTATGATTTTCGTATAGAAATATATTATAATTTTGGAAATATTGAATGAATATGAATAATTTTCTACAAGTATTTACAATATTGTAGTACACAACAAGGACATCTGCATAACTGAGAATCATTATTGACCACAACTCCAGCTATAATAATTAAATACATCATGTACTCGGGCGACCACTCCGAGGTATCGGAGGGCCTCTGGGAGGCAGGTTGAGTGTAGGAGCCTTTTCTGGAGGTGGTCCAAGCCCAGTATGGAGACGGACTGATTTCCGGAGGATGTCCGGAGGTTTATATAGGAAACTTCCAGGGACCCTTTGACGTCATTTCCAGGACAGGACGCCACCTCGTGGACTCGTGGGGCATCACAGAGGAAACCCTGCGGGTGGCTCCGGGGTACCCCCAGTTACCTCCGGATACTCCGGGCCCCCCGAACTTGTCCGGAGGTATCCTACGGGAACTTCCGGTAACCATCCGGTAGTATTTACTACAATATATTATGATATTATTTTCAAACACTAAAACAATCAAATTCAAAATTTTTACTGTGGTAAAATGATAATTCCGATATCAAACATTTATTTTCAGACACTATGTCTTCATCAAATAATATCACATTTACAGCGATTATACATCTATATGCGCCCTACCTGATTCTAGAATTCCATAATTGTCTGCCAATTATTTCCCCCGCAAAAGATATTTTCCCTTTAAATCACCTCCAATAGGCTACGACAGGCTACGAAAAATCCAACATGTTGGATTTTATCGGGAGCTCTACGATTCACATTTGCCATCGGTATGCAATCGTGAGGTGTCGTAGACTCAATCTCCGAATCATGATTTTCTCTGACCTTACGATAAAATCGGTATGGTGTCGGGAAGTCAATCGTAAGGCCTCTCGCGACCAGAATCGGCGTTGTTAGGGGGCACGGTTTTAGAGGGTGCGTCCACCAACCACGACAAGGCTACGACAAGAGCAGACAAGAAAGTTCCAATCGGTGCCTTGTCACAACATTTTCGTGAGGAGGGGAGTTGTCGTGAGCCCTTGTCGCAGCCTGTCGGGAAGTGCACGCTCCACCTAAATATTCTATCGACAACCTCCCGACACGCCACGATACGGCTCCAAAATCGAACATGTTCGATTTTGTCGTAACCTTGTCGGAAGGCCCCCGACAAGCTTCATGTCGCAGCCTCTCGTGGCCTTGTCGTAGCCTCTTGTCGGGAACTGTGGTCCACCAACCACGACAAGGCTACGACAAGGCTTCCAATCGTAGAGCTGTCGTGGACCTTGTCGGAAAGCCATTGTCGTAGCCTTGTCGTGGTTGGTGGACGCCCCCTCTAAGGCTGGGAAAAAGTGTCACCCCATACCGCCAGTGACTGGGTGTTATAGGCTGATTATTATAGTTTTGAGATCAAAAAGGTTTTGCGTCTGTTGGGTCGTCTCCGCTTTCCCGGTGGAGTGTGGGGGACAGATGCTTGGGGCGCAAATATTTTTTTACCAGCAGTCGCTCTTCGATCGCACGTCTATACAAATGATTATTTTAGTTTTATTGATTCATCAGGTAATATGACACACGATACTTCAGTTGATTATTTTTATTCTGCCGAAAGTCATAAAATGATACCATATCAACGTAGAAACTCATATTCATTAATAAAAGGAAAGCCACTATGAAGCGGAAACGTTGTATATATTGTTCAAATAAAACCTACATCAAACCAAATTGGGCTGCAGTCGAGTTGTACTTCTTCTCTCCATCAGTCTATTCATTAAACAATTATTTCCGATTTCATTTAGAAAACATTAATGTCGGGAAATGTTGCCATGCATCACCCGGCCATCACAGAGCATTACCCCGTGCGAATGGGTCAAGAGGTCAGTAGCTTACCTAGCTTCAAACGCTGTGTAAAGGTCTATGTAACCAGCTACCCATGGAACCAAACCCAATCAGGCAGTCAGTAATGTGGAAAATTACCTAGGTTTATGATAGGTTATTAGATAAATACACCTTAGACATCAAGTTCACTAAACCTCAAACGTGAGATACAGTTTATGACTTGGTCGTACTGAAATCCTATTTGGTTATTTTATCTACCTGCTATGTCGGTAGGAGGAGGAGGCCTGCGAGAAATGATGCCAGAATAGGTTAAACTATGAGTGAAAACGTTAAATGTCAGTCGGATAAAATTCCCCGCTCTCCTGTTCTACCTGTGGAATCAATTAAGTCCCCATGTTCAAGTCTGACACCTAAAGTTACGTCAAGCGGAAATCTGATATCCTACCTGTAGGCCTGAAATTTGATTATTCACGGGCATCTTCCATCCCTTTATTTCAATTTTTCAGGCATAATTAAACGTGTATCTCTTTAGGCTGCATTCCTGGATTCAATTCCATTACCAGAAAGATGTAGGCCCAGTCCCACTGGTACAACGCGATTGTTGCACACTTTCTTATAGGGTCATAAATGCCAATTTTATCACCCCAACTACAACGGATTCGTTGCAACCACTCGAAGGGAAAAGTACGAGGTATGCCCCACTGTAGACTTGCTCAAGTCTTTGATTGTGAACATTCATTAAATTATTAGACACAATTAGAATAAAATCCATTATAGTATGTATCCTTCTCTGACTGACCCATGAATCAAAGACTTGTCCACTATGAACAGAATCTCCTGTTTATGGCCCCAAGCTGTTCCCTGTAACCCCATATACCTCCTGCTACACCTACCCCTCCCCTCCTCCAATTCCCTGGCCACCTGTGTTGTCATAGCAATTGATTTCGCCTGCTTTTGACTGTGACCCAATTGAGATCAAAGTGAGAGGGTATCAATATCCCAGCATATATCCTGACCAGTAGCCAGTAAATCTGGATTCACCTCTTGCACATAAGCGTGGCGCGGCGATCGCCGTGAAAACGGGTTTCACTGGTTCTATGCAAACGAACGAATGCTGTTAAAGTGAAGCCAACACTGCAGCAAGTGCATACTACCACTACTAACACAGGTATATGATGTATATCCCAACAGATAGGCCTAAGTCCCAGCTTTCTAACAATGTATTGTTTATCAAAATCGGCCGATTATTTATGACCTGAGAGCGATTTCCATCTTTCAAGTTAGAAACACAATAGCTTTTATCATTACCCAGGACTGAGTGGAGAGTGCTCGTCTCGTTTTCGATTGACCTACTTAGGCGGCCATTACAAGATGGCGCTAGTGTGCAAGTCCTGAATGTTGGAAATACTGTGGCAAAGCATCACCAGAAATCAGACACCATTACCGATTGTACCAGTCCCTGTATCCCAAGGTAGCCATAGGAATAACAGTGGAAAATTATATGCAACGATCACCCACGTAAAGTGCCAATGTTATGCCATGGTCTTGGTGGAGTGGTGTGAGATGACGTCATACTCGACTGACCAATCAGTGGCTGGGATTTCAGAGATCAGGCAAGGGGATTTCAATGTTCTTAACTCGATTTGCAAAGTAATTTGAATTATTCTGATATTGGGATGGTTTTCCAATGGATGTGAAAGGGGTGAGACAATTCCAGAACCATACTCGAATCGTAAAATAAATAATTCTCGACCTTTAATCAAATATAGTACAGTATATGGACTATTCAGGAACAAGGTTACCAAAATAAGTGCAGTATGTTACACACATGGTATGCAATGCATGAAATTTGTATATGTTAACGTACAAACAGGATAGGATTGTTGGTACATAGATAACTCTCAGATACATAGGAAGTACACCATGCCTATGCGACGAATCCATCGCACACTGGACGTTTAAAGATGTGCGATGCGACGGATCTGGCACACTGCACACACGTTCAATCCAAGCCCCACTGTAGTGAATGTGTGTGATGCGACGGGCGGCGCCGCTTTTATGATCCTCGCCGGCCGTTTACGACTTTTTATCGACGACTTTTTATGTATTCAATCTCTATGAAGTCTGTGAATTGTGACGGTATCGGTGTTACTCAGTGTGCTTCGTAGGGTGCAGCGTAGAAACTTAAACTTATATTGCCACGATCTAAGCTATGATTCTGCTGCGATATTGATTTTGCATCGGGAGGTCAATATTGGTGTGCATCGGAAGCCGCTGGACATTGTGTTGGACCGTTATGTAGTTCCAGTAGGCGAACTGGCATAATAACTGGAATAACTTAATAAGACACATCATGCGGTAGCTGCGGTAAATGCCTTTAGCCTAACTTATTCATCTGTAGTACCGAAAACTCAATTGTGCAGATTTATAATTACATATACACTTCCAAGTGTATACACTTACATGTTTACCAGCCGACGGCTAAAGAGTATCTGCAGGAAAGTTGGAATGGCGACATCTATCAACCAACATTTTAGACAAAGAAATCGGAACAGATGAAACTGACCTGTCTGCAGACTGGTCATACCAGTTTAACGCATGTCACCTCTTGAGAGATTCATTAGCACCTGTGTGCCAAACATGCAACATGCAACATGCATTAAGTGTGACACATCATCTGCTACAGGTAACAAAGAATGCCGAGGCCCGACATTGTATGTACTCCTATTGGTACAATAAAAAAGAAAAGAAATGCAGGAACAATTCCTGAAAAATGGAACATCAGACTCTGGCAACAGAGTAATTCTTGGATTTCTTAAGGAGTCTTAGATCTTTGAGGAGATTATAGCACAAGTGCATTGCCCGGTCCTCCTAGGCAAGGTCCCTACAATGTAGGTAGGATCTACTTAAAAAAGTGACACTAACAACGGCAGTCTGCTAACAGCTAATTACAACTATTAGACCTTAAACCAACCAAACCAAACTAGATACATTTATATGTAAGCTCGTTATTAGGTTCCATGTATTACTTGCAGATTCTACTCACCAACAACGATCAGGTAGCAGCCGAGGATGAGGTGATCTTGCGGAGTGAACACTGTGTTGTTCACAGTCAATGTGAAGTTCTCCATGCCATTGGCAGATGAGGCTTTGGATACCAAGTGCGAATAGGACAGGGAAAACATTTTGGAATTTAGAATAAAGGAGAGCTTATAACTCGAACTGTGCGTCAAATTGCAATCGTCCTGGTCTTCTTGAATATCACATAGGTAGAGACACCACAAACAGAAGGCGATTTGTTGACGTGCAACGTTTCCAGTGTAAGTGTGGTGAAGGAATTAAGTAAAAAAAAAAGACAGCCACAGAGACCGGGGATTCATTCAAATTCATCACCATCCATCACAACCTCTCCACATGTGGAGATTTAAAGGGGAGAAATAATCGGCTTATTTACCCGCAGCTTCATACCTGAGGGCTATATATCAATCCCCTCGACGGTAATTGTATGCCTTTAACGGGTTCTGTGATTGAATAAGACTGAGGTCGGGGGCCGTTATACCTATATGGGTTTCATCACCTTTAGATCATACAATTAACTCTGAATCCGGTGTGTTGTAAGGTATTCCGCCAATGGTAATTGCCATTTATATGAATGTATTCCACTACCTTTCCTATCGCACTGTCCCGAAATTCATCGCATTTCATGAGTCAACTGTGTGTGCATTTAAGGGTTTGCCTTCAATCCTGTGATAGAGGGCTAGATGGCAGAGCGATATCTTGTCCTGACGAATCTCTCCCAACAAAATCATAAAAAAGATTGAACAATCATGTATGTCTCTAGTTTTAGGTTAGGATAATCACAGCATCATATGACAGTCCTCACAACACTGCTTGTAATGCTCCTTAGTGCTCACTAATCAGCCTTCTATTTGAATCACTGCAGCGCTTGTCCGTGTCCAGTCTGTGCGGCCACTAGCGTACCATCAAACCTACTTTGTATCCCAACTTGTATACATGCATTATCAGTGAAAGTCTTGCATCAACGGGCTGATTGTGTGAACACCAGGAAAGTCCAATGCATCTACCAGAAACCAAGAGGTATGTCGGAGCTTGTGCATGAATGCCGCCAGGCTGCCTTACACCCATGTGCCCCTTTAAGCATATAGATCCTCTCCGTTAGCACCGCCAGATGCTGTATATGACGATAGAGATGTAGTAAAGCAATACTCAGGCTTGCATATCAGTAGATACCACTCGTTAGTAGTCCAATGTGCAGCAACACCAGCAGGTTAAAGAGTCGAGGTCCAACGTATGCACAGAGGAGCCAGTCATCAGCTGGTGGTGTAGAGGAGCAGCTCACGGGGGTGTGAGCAGGCCGTGTGCAGTGAGTGGATAGCGGGAGGCGGTCCGGAGCAGCTCCGAGCAGCAGTGGCTCGCCGCTCATTGAGGCAGCGTCTGTCTAGCCGGGGCTACCACGTGCACGCCAGCGCCACCTGCAAGGCATTACATGGGTCTTTCGTGGCTACATCGATGGCATGACAACGATAGTACTCTTAGGGCCTAATTAGACTGACAGTACTATAGCCTCATTTTCAAATTCCTGTTAGGGCCGGCGTCCACTGAGCCTACGTCTACGATAGGCTATACGATCCACCTCCCGATAAAAAAAGATCAAAATCGCGTTGGTGGAAGGTAGGCTCTAATCGGGGCAGTTTTTCACCTGACCCTACGATATAAACTGCCTGTCTACAATTTGTTCCTGTTAAAAAGCCAGTATAGTCGGGTGTCTACGACGTTTAATCATGTTCTAAAGCCCAATTCCCATCTACCGATTTCGTAACATTTATGTACCTTTGTTGGCGACAAACGGGAAGTAATTTGTCTTAGCCAAGGCATCCACCTAAAATAGGTGGGGAAAAAATTATCAACATGTTGATAAATCTAGTCGCCGACAACGGAACGTTGGTAGATGGGGCCTGGTTGGGTTACGCGATTTGCCTACGACAAGTTCACCGACTCCTATATGATTTGCGAACTAATCGTTCAACCCCTAATCGGTTGATGGGCATCGGGCTTAAGTGGCGCTCCCATTATCACGATTTGCGCCTCCTACACACTACGATACCTTATGACAAGCGTTCTGATAAAAAAAAAAAAGGTTTTGTATAGGAAGGAATGGCTCTATTGTAGAAGTAGGACTTCCAATCGGCGCTTGTCGCAGCCTTGTCGTAAGAAGGGGGGCTTTACGTAAGCGTTGTCGGGGCATGTCGAGAAGTGCACACTCCACCAAAATTTCCTATAATAGACCTCTGTGACACACTCCTGACACGCCATGACATCCAGGACAAGGGTCCAGTCATGGAAAAAATCGAACATGTTCAATATTGGCATAGCCTTGCCGGAAAGCTCCTGACAAGCTTCCAATCGTGGCCTTGTTGTAGACTCTTGTCGGGAACTAGGGTCCATCAACCACGCCAAGGCTATGACAATAGGTTCCTGCCAAGGTGCACGATTGGCCTACGATTGGAGGCCTTGTCTTGGCTGGTGGACCCCAGTTCCTGGCAAGAATCTACAACAAGGCCATAACAAGGCCATGATTCGAAGCTTGTCGGGAGCCTTCCGACAAGGCTACGACAACATCGAGCATGTTCGATTTTTCCCTTGTCAGAAAGCCATTGTCGTAGGCTTGTCGTGGTTGGTGTACGCCCCCAACCACGACAAGGCTACAACAAGAGCAAACAAGAAAGTTCCAATCGGTGCCTTGTCGCAGCATTGTCGTGAGGAGGGGAGCTGTCGTGAGCCCTTGTCACAGCCTGTCGGGAAGTGCACGCTCCACCTAAATATTCTATTGTAGACCTCTGCGACAACCGCCCGACATGCCACGACACGCCATGACACGGCTCCAAAATCGAACATGTTCGATTTTGTCGTAACCTTGTCGGAAGGCCCCCGACAGGCCCCCGACAAGCTTCATGTCGCAGCCTGTCGTGGCCTTGTTGTAGCCTCTTGTCGGGAACTGTGGTCCACCAAACACGACAAGGCTACGACAAGGCTTCCAATCGTAGAGCTGTCATGGACCTTGTCGGAAAGCCATTGTCGTAGCCTTGTCGTGGTTGGTGGACGCCCCCCCTTAAGCTTTGCACCCACCAATCCCGATTCTGGTCCCGATAGGCCTTACGATTGACTTTCAGACTGGAATACAATATCAGGTCAGACAAAATCGTGGAAGTGGACCAGGTTTCTATGATTGCCCCTATGATAGCCCACGGCTGGATACCGATAGACTACTAATAAACGTAGAGCTCCCAATAAGATCCAACTATATCTACTATCTAATTCCAAAAATTCTTAATTTTCTGATGAGTATCGCACCCGTGAGAGTGATTTTTCCAGCAGAATTTTCATCCGGACTAAATCATAGACGGCCATTTTGCTTAGGTGTCTAATCGCATAATGGTGATCAACAGCCTCGGTTATAGCTGACCTTCTGACGCAATTTTGATTTTTTTTATCGGGAGGTGCATCAAAGGGCATATAGGAGCACACAGTTTACGCCGGGCCTTATGGTACAATTAAGGACGTATGGACCACTGGGCAATATGTCTGCATTCCCAGTACACCCCCCCCCCCTAATGGAGTCTTCTCCACCTCGCTTTCCTATGTTGGTGATATAACCCTCTAGTATCTGATGCTACAATTGTAATCCTACGGAAATCCTTTAATGAATCGGTTATATAGGCTGAGAGTAGAGGGGATTTTGTAAATGAGGATTATCCCACGTATATTGGGTCTGCTCCGTGTGAAAATTGCATAACACCAGCCTGGGAGCTGTTTCAAAACCATAGACTTAACCCACGTTTTGAAACAGCTCCCTGGTGAGATCTTCAAAATTAAAAGGACCAGTGATGACTGACTGACATGATATTCCCGTGAATAACTCTATTTACTAAGGGGCCATTTCATAATCATTTCGGTTTTACCAATTTCTGAGAATTGTTTCTAAGAAACTTTCTTTCTGTTATTTTATTCTATCTGGGTCCCACCTCGGGGAAATGCGACGTTTTTGGTGTCCGTTTTGTAGGGTTCTACTGCATGAGCGGATACCTCGGACGGACAGCCGATCAAGTATGGCCTATTGTTGTGGTGATAACACTCATGATTATCGAAATCAATCTGATTTTGGTGTCCGTATGTTTCGGCGTGTTTGTTGACAATGACCCGCCCTGTATCTACCACAGAGTAGCCTGTTCATACAGTGATAATATATCTACACAGGTGAGATATTAGGAGTGTGTAGACTTAGTCTAGCGGGCCTGGGCGGGCATTGTGAGTGGAGGGGGCAGTCCACAGCAGACAGGAGCGGGTAGGTGTTGAATCTGTCGCGGTTCACACAAGGTTTCTTGTACGGAAATATACAAATATTTCTTAACTTATGAATTTAATTCATTTCTTTTGCCGTGGCCTTCTTGTAGTGACCCTCGGTGTAACTGTTTGTTATTCATAAATACACATATATTTGATAAGATTCCATATAGTAATCATCATTTCTGTATATTTATACTATAGGAATAGGAATAAGAGACAAAGAAAAGAATTCAGATTTTCTATGTATTGATGATAATCAAATTTCACGCTGGTAGATAGATTTCCAAACAGACACGGTGTCCGACGGGTATCTGTGTTTGGCAGGGAAATGGCAGGAATCTGTTCGCCACCCTCAACGTGTAGAGACATTCATGATGTAACAGGACGTCAGTGACAAAAATCCCGACTGCATAGACACTATCCCAGCCCTGTACAGAGCCGAGTCTTATCAGAGCTTACCAGACATAGAAAGCAGAGTGAACGATGTCTGCCGCCATCACCGGCCCCACCGCCCGTCCTTCGCGTTCTTGGGCATTGCAGGCAGATTACCATAGCAATACGCGTGGAATTGCCCCGTGCTAGTACAGCCGATCACATCTTGTAAAGAGAAGTTTTTATTAGTATTCTGGCTTTGGATTATTTACATTTTATCGGTTTGATTTTGATCTTAACTGAAATTAACATCCTGGACAAAATCAAGGGCAAAATCTCAATAACATTTTCTCCATGGTATTAGCAGTCATGGAGAATTCATAATTGAGCATGATAAAATAAACATGAAATAATGGCAACATTAGGTGTTTCCAGATTTGTCATCATAGTCAATGAGCAGGATATGTTAAACAATAGGTATATTTTACATAGTCTAAGCATACAAACTATTATTATATATACCTATGTGTGAAATTAGTACTGCCCGTCGCTACGGGTATAATGTGAATAAGGTTCTCACCTGCTAACGGCAACGTTTGGCTCACAAACGAAATTTAACGTGACATCCGCGAGAGCAGTGTCAGTGTCAGAAAAAGAAAACGATGGCTATCCTCGACTCACCGTTGCAATACGTTCGTTACTGATGAACCCCCAGGGCAAGTCAGTATGGTGAGTGGCTTCATGCATAGGTGCATAATACACTTATAACAATTCTGTGTTTCTCCGCATAACTATGTCATCAGCAAGGACAATACCTTTTCAATTCCGATTGGCACCTCCAATACTTTTGGGGACGGGTTGGTAATATTCTGTGAGATATTGCATTCTTCAACAGGCGGGTATGCGATGGAGGCGATGGTGACGTATTATTACCCACCCATTACGGAGTCTCCATAGGAACTGTATAGGGCACCTGGAAACAGATATCCGGAGATTCTGGCATGTCAGAATCTCCTGCGGGAGATTCCGGAAAAAAAGTCCCTGCCAAAATGAGGTCAATTCATAATGTACTTCAAAATAAGTTTATTCAATGTTGATTCAATATCAATTAGTTATAATTAGTCACAATAATCTCATTTACCATCAGAAATCACTGCCATAAAAAGTTTTGCACATAAAAACACCGATAAATAGTGAACTATATAACAGGCGTAAGTATACACCGAATTACCACCATGCTTGACAGTGCTGTGGTGCTATGGTGTAATCTGGAACTATATGTACTTTTTAGGCAATAGACATGTTATTAATCTTGTAGGTGGGTAATGATATAAAGAGAAGTCACGTTTGAGTCTGAGTTTATTTATGCCACGCACATTGTTGGCTCCATAATTTTACGAGTCGAAGACGAGTGACATTATGGAGCCAACAAAATGAGTGACATAAGTAAACTCAAACTCAAACGAGTGGCGTCTAGATTTTATCCTACCCCGTTTCTACATTATTTTAGTATTAGAAAGTAGTGGCATAAACAACACTTTATGTCACACCCAGTGACATAAACAAATCCCATGTTAAGCCTATGGCGTTTTTTATTAGGGGTAGGATAAATACAATAACGACTGGTTTTGTGTACGAGTATCCGCAATGTCCTCGTAGTTGACGATGTAATATCCTCGCTAATCGCTCGGATATTACTACGCGTCAACTACTCGAAGATTACGGCCACTCGTACACAAAACCAGTCATTATTGTGTATTTATTCCTGACAAGATGATTGGCATTGCTGACCTCGAATCGTAACCCTGATATTTGTCCGCATTTAATATTGATTCCTTATTTAGTATTGTATTCACAGAAATCTGGCCACTTGAACATTTCTCAATAGTTTAGGTGAACATCTTGGCAACGTATTATTTATGTATGCCCGTTTAGATTATCTGAAGAGGGAATACCGCGTACATTGACGACAAGGCTACGACAATGGCTTCCGGACAGGGTCCACGACTGCCCTACAACTGGAGGCCTTGTCGTGGTTGGTGGACCCCAGTTCCCGACAAGAGTCTACAACAAGGCCACAACAAGGCCACGATTGGAAGCGTGTCGGGAGCATTCCGACAAGGCTACGACAATATCGAACATGTTTGATTTTTCCCACGACTGGACCCTTGTCATGGAGTGTCATGGCGTATCGGGAGCGTGTCGCAGAGGTCTACGATAGGAACTTTTGGTGGAGCGTGCACTTCCCAACACACCCCAATAACGCTGTCGTAAAGTCCCTTTTCTTATGACAAGGCTGCGACAAGCGCTGATTGGAACTTTCTTGTCAGCGCTTCTCGTAGCCTTGTCGTTTTTGGTGGACGCCCCCCTATACACATTGATCAGTATATACCTATCTTTGTCTATGTTAAACCCAGACAATTATTACAACATTTTGGTTTGTCCAAGGAGTCAGATCTTGCGAACACAAAAACAGCCTCGCGATCCCATACCATTTGTTCCAAGTTTATTCTAACCAGTTCATCCAAGCAGTAAGTAGTATATGAAAAGTTACTGTATGGACTGGCTCACGACACCACTCAAAATATAGGGGCTGTCTCGTCAAAAATACATTATCATGATTGCAGTGGCCTTGATGCTCTGCTCGGCCCCAAAATATCCCGGCGACTTGAGGCACACCACAGTAAGTTAAGGTCACCATAGGTGGCCGTGATTCTGCAATACGACACAGGCCCAACGACATAATTTGTTGAGAGTACGGCAGACTACGGAACGTTTCCCGTTGACTTAAGGTGAATTGCGGTGAACTGCGGCAGTCACGGTAGGCTGCTGGTTTCGCAAGGCCAACTACCGCTTTTTCGCCAGTGCGGTCCCGGTGTGGTCCTGGGACCTGTTTCAGTAGGCTCGTGACATTAGGCCTAGACAGACATCAATAGCGGCACCAACAGTGCAAGCAACAGCGGAAAAAGACTAGCAAATATCAGAAAATCGGAGCGCCCAATCTTCTCCATATTTGGAACGATTATAGGTTATATGTATCTCCTACTCATGTTAAACTGTCATTGCTTAATTCCTACGGGAAAAGAGTGAAACTACTGAAACAGGTCCCTGATGCAGTCCTTGTGTGCCTATATGTACATATATATGATATGGAATTTACTTGTACACCTTCCCACAAATCACTGTAAAATAGAAGTGAATAGGGTTAATAAAAAAAAAAAAAACATTCATCAAACTTGCATGTTCCCAATCGCGTATAGTTGTTCACCTTCACCAGTGGTTTGCGTTCATCTTATTTAAAGTATTCTCTCACTGCGACTGTTGGAAATTAAATGCAACTCCTGGTGAACTACGGCCCCGGCAGCTCCTCGTCAGCCATGTGGACTTACGATTCGAAATCCCGGTGGCTTATGGCGTCCTGGGATAGATTGGCCGCCACCTCTGTTTACACGACGTTCCAACTAAGAGGTTGGTAACGTTAAACCATGGACATGTCCACGGATTCTCACTCTCGGACCAAAAAATTTTGTTCTTCAAGGATTCTAATATCCCAAATACTTGCAAAGAAATATTCATATGTTAATACTTGGATAAAGTATGTTATCTCTGTGGCCATTTTATCATAATTACACTTAAAAGAAGATGAGAACATGGAAAAGTGACTTCCAGGGTAAGAACAGAGGTCGTGGCAGGGTCAGGGGGCGTGGCCTAGGGCATCACTCTCCCAACAGAGATCTTGCACTTCCTGTGGCCGCTTATAAATAGTGCCGCGAAAGATCTGGGGGGGAGAGTGGCGTGCCCGTGAAAGAGAACCACTGCAATGGCATGAGATACCCACTACCACGCCAGGTCAAGGCACCTGTCAATTCAACGTGACCAGAGCTAACGTAGTGTTGCTCGGGTGGCCAGTGTAGTCCTGGGACAGACCCAGCGGAGAACGATCACGTGTTAAATTCACTGCTGGGACCTCTGATCAAATCTAAGGTGTATACAATTGAACCTAAGCACATACAGATATATATGTGTGTATATGTTTGATATTCTTTTTCAAGCTAAGTGCCTATTTGAAGTTAAAAAGTTATACACAAATGCAGAGTTCTGTAAAAATTTAACAATGGCTCACTACAATAATTCTGAACAGACATTAGTGGTGTGGATGATAAACATATAGTGGTGCATAAGTGTGGCCTATTCATATATCATCCCGACTTTATACATCTACTCAGATATCTAGTTACAGTATGCGTTAAGTGGGTAAGTGAGTCGTCTATATATAATTTGCTATATACCCATGCCGTATATACTGTAAATACGCACCGTTTCGGCATATGACGTAAAAATACTGTACGGACCAGTGGTCCGTACACCAAAATACGGACTACCTTCCCACACGCGTTTATTAAAATTTTGGTTGTTAAGCAAATTGATTTTTTTTTTTTTATTTCGGGTATATAGTAAATATATAACGTCCAACCATGCTTGTACAAGCTACAAAACTCGATGATAATTTACAATTTGTACGGAACTCGGATTAAATGCCTCGTTCACTACGAACCGTAAATTAGCATCTCGTTTTGTAGCTTGTACAGCATGGTCAGCACGTTCTATGTAAGTATATTCATACAAACTAGATAATGATTATTCATCATACTCCATATGTTCAACATCACATGTATAGCATTTCAGAAAGACTGGATGCCTCATGCCACAGAACACTATACGAGTATATAATGCTGGAATAATACTCGAAATCATAATATGCTTCTCACTTGCAGCATGGATTCAATGATCTAGACGCTAAATGGAAATAAACGATTAGATAATTAATCCTACCTTGGCCCACCAGCTGTCTCTACAGTGGGTAGTACTACGGGCCGCTGGCAGTACGCGCTTCAGATAATGGACTTTGGAAAGCTAACCACTGGCCTCTTGTCACTGACCGGACAATGAGGGCTGGGCCTGGTCAGTAGTCCTGTCACCGTCCACTATCTACTGAACAACAAAACAATCCCAGTAAAAGGATTCACGTATTCAATGTCACTGGTCCTATCATGAGGTCTAATTTACAGAGCGAAAAAGTGGCTCTATCAGACATGCTAGGCAATATATTCGAATCGCCTCATTTTACAGAACTGCTCATACAGCTCAAAGGAGAATTTTATCCTCATAATGAATCCGTCCTCAGAAGTCATTCGTGTCACCAAAATGATATCCTGATTTGTTGAACCGCCACAGGATGATATTCGGTTCTATTTGGAGCAATCAGAATTGCATTTGGACATATCCTTTCTTAATCCAATTTTAGGTATTGTGATTCTGGTGATTAAATGATATGGACATGCGTTTTCCTCTTGCCTATTTCAGGCATAGATCTTTTTTTTTCTATTACCTATCGGAGGTAATTCCATTTTCATATTAGTCGGGTTAGACGATTATGGTGTATGCTTTTATTAAATAACACTCTTTTAAATCTTTTTTATTTAGACTGGAGGGTCTACTAGGGTAGCACCCTGTTTTCAGTAGGCTCCAGTGGCCAATGATAAATTTAACATAATTCATAATATAGTAGGATATACCTAACAAACTCTTTTGGGTAACATGCTATGGCATTTAGTCAATACGTCACCATATATGACGTCACTCATCACCTACCCTGATATCGTATGATCCTATGTCATGTTCACATCCTTCACTTTTGTATACACCAAATCCGAAAACCTCTTTGGCACTTCTAAACTGCTGCTTGATCTCTCGCCTTGATTATGATGTGACATGACATCCAAATTTGGTGATCAATAGATGTTGTAATAGGATAATTCCAAAGCATGCAACAAAGTATCAATATTCCTTTCTGATCAATATATTTGTATATTGATTGGCCGGATGTTCACCAAAGGCTACCTTTGCGAGACAAGACATTACCCATTACGGTGGTTTAGTGGACAGAGTAAACCTTGGCTAGTGGTCCAATAGAATATTGATGGTTTTTAAATGGTGTCAAACATTAGTCAAGGATATCATACTTGAGCAATATGTTAAATACGTTGTTCCTATTCCAGATATTAACCATAGCAAATGGCTTTTTATACTCATATTATTCTCCCATCTCTGTCAGTCCTAAAGCAAGACAAGGGATGCATATATATCATATGGAACATACCCGATTGAGTAGAGTAATCAACCTAAAATGCTATTACTTTCTCCTCGATGAGCTGCTAATAATTTTTTTAAATGGGGTCGCGAGGCAAGATGGCCTCAGTAGCACAATAACTATGTACCCTATAGATCAGGGGTCAACGTTAACAGAACAGGTCATTTCCGCCTATTCTGACCTTAAGAATCTTGAACAACACTGTTTACATGCAACTACAGATAACCATCGCACCCACCAATAAATTGTTGTACACGTACAAGCGGAAACGCGCGAAGATCACCTACCTGACCAATGTTGCAGTCGACTAGGCACTCGAAACAAGCCAAGTCCTCGATCACATTTACCTGGGTTTAACATTAAGGAGGAGACAGGAAGTTAAAGGCCATTGATAAAATAGCACATAAGTAATGTCACATAGAATACACCCACTAGAATGTACATCAAAGTAGCTATTGCTCTCTCACTTATAAATCCACCATCCTGCCTCACTATGATTATGCTGATTTTATCTGTGACTAGAATAAGAAAACGGAATCTATGGATCACTCCTGTCATTCGGGGACAAAATCTTGCATATGGAGTCAGGTCAGGGCCAGTCTCCAGGCTGATAGTAGATAAAATGCATACTCCGTTGGTATCTGCTGACTAATGGAATATTAATCCCATTACTTATCTGCTTGGGCAGATTAGGCTGGGAGACAGTTGTGGTCTGACTTTGAAAACCCCCCAGCCTATTCAGGATAAAGATACAGCTGACGGATTACAGAATTCCAATATTAAACAAGATGATTGAATTTTATCCACCTCCACTCTGGCCAATACAAATTCTCCAGACTAGTGGAACAGGAAACATGCATACCTACACGCGCAGTACATACGCATGATCGTCCAGCATTTTAGTATCATCATCCTATATTCGAAAGATCTCACAGGCTTGATAAAAAAGAACTCATGAGATACCCTTTATAAATTATATACCATAATCAACAATCTTAATTCATTCATGGCATTTATCAACATTGGACTTAACTCAATGGAAACTGAACTATGTTAAAGCAAAGCAAAGTCACATTGGCGTAAAAAAACGGTATTTCTTCTACGAGTTGCGCGTATTTGCTACACAAATCCAACGCATTTCTATTTTACTACGCATTTCTATTTTACTACGCAATCCATTTTACTGGCGTAAAGATTCTGACTTTTTACTATGTATTTGAGGTGGTAGGGACCACGTATCGGCTATGGATTGGGAACGTATCTGTTTGATTTGCTTTAACGTTATAGTACGTTTTTCAACGTTCACCAACGCTTATCTACGCTTATGTACGTATTGTGGCGTTTTACCGCGTTTATTTACGCATTACAAATGCGTAGAGAAAAGTTTAAAATTTCTAAAACGGATTCTGACACTACATATTTTCCGCATTCCGACTTACGTCTACGTAACTCCACGTTTTCCCGCGCACCGCCGCGCATTTGTATATTTCAAAATGTGTAGAAAAACATAGACGTGCATGTATACACGGGAAACCACCGTTTCTTTAGGCCATAGTGACCGGGGCATACGGGGTGTTGTCCTGATGAAGCTGAAACAAAAACGGGGTTTTCCGGAGGACTTCAATGCGAAATTTTCTCGAATAGTAGTTGCATTGGAAGGGAGGCATAATTTTCGGTCGTAGTCAATCTGAACAGTTTTGCCGTCATTAAAAAGGCGACCATAGTACGAATGCGGGAAGCTGGCATCGGCTGTGCGTCGGTTGTAGTGGGTGCCGGACCTTGTCTGTTGTCCTTATTCAAATCCGACGGTAACCGCCTTGCCATCTTATATAATATCTAATCCACCCATCCTAGTTAGCCACCCTAGTTTGACTGTAGAAATATAGTTGTTATACACCGTTATTATTGGGTGCCAGTTACCAAGCCATTCATTCCTCATGGAACCAAATTTGCCCTAGAAGCCCATGTCCGACCTCTACCAAATTTGTCTTCATTTCAGAATATCCCATTTCTACCTCATATCGCTAGTATGTATGGCGTGCGTCGGTGCACCACAATTACTAGTATAGAACTTCCTGTCAAGAGATTGCTCAACTGAGGGCTGATCCATGTGACTAATTATGGGCAAAGCCTTCTCCAACATTGCATCTCAATGCTTCGACATTGTACCGCTACGTCATGTACGCGACCGTTCGTCTGGATAGTCACCATAAAGGACTACTAGTGTAAAAAACCCATAACATCACCGTTAACAGCAGGAGAAGTTTCCAGCATTAGAAGAACTGTGAACGTAGGCTAGGATGAAGACGTATATATTTGACTTATCCCTTTGCATTATCCTCAAACCATTCTGACCATTCTATACCCTTGTGAATATGATTACCTCTTTAGCTTGTTGATGTACACCATGGTTTTCATATGTTTGGAGAACGTATTTTTTCATTTCATCAATGAATATGGAGTATTCTAACCTTGCATCATACCCAAAGTCCTCAAGGCGACTAATGTATGAATTTTGAAGCAATTGTAGATATCTGGAGGAATGTTTCTTCGCATACATGAATCCTCATACATATATTGGTTAGAATAGAGAACAACAGATCTGGGCCCCGTTGAATAAAAAAAATGAACGATAAAAAAAGTATCTTACAAGTCTCGTCGGTGGCAAACTGTAGTATTAAAAAGTATCGTGGAGGTGAACGAGCATTGGACGAGAGGATAAAATGAACGATGGTGAGTGGGGTTGAATAAGAAATCGTCCATTTGTAAATTCTCGTTTATCTATCGTTCAAGTCTCCTTGCGGACGACCACGTTTTCGGCGTCGTAGCCGATGTCAAACTCGTTTTTCATGCACTAAATCCATTCCAAATTAAAAGATATTTTCAACAGAGATTACTATTCATATTTGATACATGTATACCAAATTTCAACATTTATTAACGATTGAATCATTTTTTTGTGAAATGTTTGAAAATTACTGGGGGAAAAAGCTTGCCTTGGATGGGGTTAGAACTCGCAACCTTCAGGTTGAGAGACCAATGCCTAACCTCTTTGCCCACAGAATTATACATGTTTAGTGGTCCCCGTGGATATAGGTCAATTATACGATCATTCTACGATAATTGAACGATATTATCACGGACATCAGTGCGCACATGGATAACCAGTTTTATGCTACACTGAAAATAAATTATCGTTTATTTCTCGTCCATCCTTCACTATGTCTAATCGTCCAGCCTCACAGACGATACTTTTTTATTCAACGGGGCCCTGAAACGTCCGTTCTAATACACAATCCAGCAGGCCTTCTGGTTATTACTACCCATCCCAACTGTGACTTTGAGAAAATTGATATTTTATACAGACATTTGTCGTATGGTGTAAACACGTGAACTACTTGTAGCTACTACTGTGAGTTCCTTGTAACTGTGGCATTTAGCTGTTGGAAGCATTATCTAAACCTATTTCAGTCTTGAATTATGCTTTGATATCCGTGTGGTATAATGATCGAAGTTAAACAATACTTTCTATTCATACTGTCATCTGCAAGTGTATAAAAGCTGTGGAATAGCCTATGACGGGAATTTCAAAATTGTGTATGCAATTATATATCTAACTTTTAGATTGTCTGTATAATGTGATGTGTATGAATGAGTGTATTGTGGCCGTTATGTTATGTGTATATATTTCCGACTACTGCTGTAAGGAAGAACGCCTATAGATCTATTATGGCGATTATTGTCTGTCGTAAAATTCACCAAATAAAATCTAAAAAATTCTTAAGATCGAGTATGAATGAATTCTTTTCTGAATCTGAGTCGTCTGGAACCCTAACCTATTACCAAAGGAAAGACATTTGACTGCCTTTAGGAATTGAAAATCGCTAATGGTATTAACCACTCTATATACATGTAGGAAAGGAGTTCACGTGTAATTGAAGACCGATGGTGCTACGACTGAATCCAAAAGAGTAGGGCGGTGTATAAACATTTTTATATATATACATATATATATATATATATATATATATATATATATATATATATATATATATATATATATATTTATTATAACATACCTATGTTGGTGAGTTATGGTTAATAAGAAATTAATACGAAAAACATATGATTAATGGAAAATGAGCAATGACTGATACCTTAAACAATGATTAGACCTGATATATACATTGACAAACAATCATGCATGCATGAGGACACTTCGGATACCGGTTTAATGTCATTATATTTTAAGGTTTTTAATATAATCGTAAAACATGTTTACATTGTATGGGCGCCCTTACGTTTCAGGTTTCTTTCAATAGAAATATTCAATGAGTTTGTAGAGCGAGTTCACGAATTTTTATTAAGACAATAAATGTGCAATTGATGGAGGATGAGTTTTTGGAACGAGTTCTAACCCCAAAGTTTCTCAAAATTGCTTTTTGAATCATACGAAGACCTCTATTTTGCAGTTTCTGCAGTTTGTTAATTTCATCTAAGTTCGCCCCATCAATAAGAAATGATGCATATTCCACCATTAGTTTCTTAGTCGAAATAAAGATTAATCTGACCGCATCCATAGATAATTTAATTGCGACATTTGGATGATTTCAATAAATAAATCCCTTGATCAACCAAGTATTTATAGCTTTTACAGTGAGGAAGTGTGGTATGATTTCAAACTTACTTCAATTCTTCTAGTTTCTTTAAGCATGGCTTAGTTCCATGCCATACAGTCATCGTTCTCTTAGAGTTCATATGTTGAGGCCATTGCTATTACGCCATTGGGTCACTTGCATTAGAGCATGCTGTAGCTTTGTGACAGCAATGTGTCCATTGATATCTGATAAAGTTAAGACCGGATCATCTCCATATTGTATGCTATCACGCTAATGTACGCCTGAACACGTCATTTACATAAACTATGGACAGGGACGGATCTAGCATCGACCCCTGAAGGACTCACTAAGCCAACAGGTATAGTTTCTGGTTGGCAGCCATTGATCATAGTTACTTGGTATCCAGTAAATTCGGAAAACATGTCTTAATTTGATGAGTAGAAGTTAATGCAGGACACGGTTAAAGGCATACGTCAGGTCTAGCCTTTTGTTCAATACTAAGGCCTGACGTTTGAATTTTGAGACAAGTAGATTAGCTGTACTCATGCTTTCTCGTATGCAGTTGTACATGAATAACACATGATTCTGAAGGAAATCAGTACAAATTAAAGAGCATAGACAGGACATTACAGACAGATACTAAGTTCTGACATAGTATCTCACAGATTACATTTTTGCATTCGGATTCAATTTGTAGTAGGTTGCACCCATAGCACTCAATTCATTAGACCTTCATTTTGAACACACCAATGTATCAGCTGCAAATAACATCTGCAAACGACATCACCAAGACTGATACCCAGAAATCTAATCATGCGCAAATATGTTCTTGCCTCATAACGCCATGTGTCCCGTTTCTATATCTGTACATTGCCTTATTATATACCTATGCACTAAGTCACACATCATACTGACTGGTGCTTGGGGGTGCATTAGTATGGCACGTATTGCGCGATAAGCCGTGTAGCAGTGTACCTACAGACATATTCTGTGCTTTGAAACATACTACGGCATGCTTTGAGCATACTACGGCATGCTTTGAGCATACTATGGCATGCTTTGAACATACTACGGCGTGTTTTGAGCGAATAACGCATTCTGATTGGACGAGAGGCCAGAAGTACCCGTCTGGGCTTAGAATTCAAAAATGCGGATCCCTTCACTTCGTGCGTTTTGAGGCGTCAAACAGAAACCACGGAACAAGTTATCGTATAAATCAACCAAATATTGAGGCAATTAATGTGTAGCTTTAATCTGATACCGTTTAAATTGCTTAAAAATGCGAGATCGATCGATATGAACGCAGACCATCGCAACTAACTCACAGATGTCAACAAGAAAGATCGTGTTAGTATGATGTCATCAGCGGGGTTTCCCTACATTCTGGGAAATCCCGATAATGATGTCATCGGCGGTCCCCTGTCAAGTCGGCAAAACTTTGCGACGAGTGTTGTTATCATTCGATGTCGCATATTTCAGCTATCAAACCGGTATCAGGTGAATCGCACACGTTAGTTGCCTCGATATTTGGTCAATACAGACGATAACTCGTTCCGTTGCGCGTGTCAGATGCATCGTTTTTTTAATAGTATGGACTGATGAAGTATGGAGGATCCTAATACTGCCTGAATTGCTACGACCATGAGATTCAAGATATAGCTCATAAAAGTTTTCCTGAGCGAAATAATTGTTGTATTAAAATACCAGCTGCTAATATATTATATATGGTACGAAATGAGAACATTTACACAATCATATAGTCGTTGAGTCACTCTACCTTTAAAGTCTTAGGTTAGCTTGGGGTTATGTGAGAACTACTATTCCTGTGTCCTGAGCAGCGATGTCAGAGTGGTTTACAATGTCCAAGGCTCTGCTCTAGATCCATGACACTCTGTTGAGCATCTCCGGCCTCCTACGTACCTTTGCTATAAAGATTTATGAAAAGCGCTGCAAATTATGATATCTATGAATTTATTACCTTCGCTTGCTGTCTGAGAGACCATTATCATCCTACCCCTAATTAATAAACACCATAGGCTTAACATGGGATTTATTTATGTCAGGGTGTGTTATAAAGTGTTGTTTATGTCACCACTTTCTAATACTGAAAAAAATGTGGAAACAGGATAGGATAAAATCTAGACTCCACAACATTTTGTTGTCTCCGTAATGTCACTCGTCTTTGAATCGTGACTTGACTCAAATTTGTGACGTCTCTTGATATTATATGACCGAACATACCTGAGTTACATACCGCTGCAAAGTATGTGATGTGTATATCTTTGATTTTAAGGTTGGTTATTTCTTTATCAAGGTTTTTTTTATTTTATCATTAAGAGTGATTGGATTGAGAATATGCCACATAATCAAAGACACAAATGTGTAGTAATAAAAATTGATTATAATTTAGAGGCCGTGCTGCGTCTTATGGTGTATAATCGAACATTGACTCAGTCACCTAGTCAAACACTTATGTTAATAGGTTAATTGATTTATTCATCACATGACTGCTTTTAAACCTCATTCTGTTTTAAGCACTCACTGCTGGTGCAGGGATTTTGTTACCCAACCCACACCTTTCAGGGGCGGCAGAACATTTTAAAAGTGGGGCGGCGAACTGAAATATTGCTGACTTTTTTCTTGGTATGAAGTCAGACTTTGACATTGGCCTGTTCTACTGGATTTACGTGAATCTGCGAAAAGTCTGTGAAAAGTCAGGTCTTAGCTTTCATTGCAGGCTTCAATATTTTTACATGGTGAAAAGTCAGGGCTTAGCCATCATTGCACGCTAAAAAGTCAGACATTTACAATTTTCCACGGTGAAAAGTCAGGGCTTAGCCATCATTGCACGCTAAAAAGTCAGACATTTACATTTTCCCATTGTGAAAAGTCAGGTCTTAGCTATTGTTGCATGCTATAAAGTTGGACTTAAAATTTTTCTATGCTGAAAAGTTTTTACACTTGGTTGAGTAAAATTTGAAGCTGCTGACTATTTTGGTCTGGCAAAAAAGTGGGGGGGGGGGGCAGTCGCCCCCCCCCCCTGCCCCCCCTATTCTGACGCCACTGCCTTTATCTTATTTTTCTAAACTTACTATCATACCTTCTGCATAGGGCTTATAACTCGGAATTTTATATTACTCATGCATTCTATTATAAAATGTATTTATTCATGTATTCTATAACATCTAAAACTGTTTCTAATAAATTCATTTTATGGGCAGCACGGCTTTCAGTAAGACCTAGCCCGGAAAACACATCGTGCTGGTGGAATACTGGCTTAAATTACAGTGGCAAAAACAATTAGAGGACATGCCTGCACCCCTAAGTAGTAGAATGTGACTCACGTAGGTTGTTTGTCACTAATTGTGACCATTGCTTTATGAACGGCGAAATGGGACATAGATCGTGCCTGTGATACATACCAGTCATGTTTATCAGTATCTTAGAGTTCCATTCCTAATGACCGAATCACGGGTTTGCCAATTAATCAAATAGTACAACGTATAGCAATACCCCCACACACTGATGATGGGCGATGTGGTATGTGAGTGGCAGTGACATCCTCACCCAGAGTGAATGCAGCTTTGTTTCTTTCAAAATGCTCATTAAATGTGATTATCTGCCTTCGTCTATTTGTCAAAGCCAGGCAAAGCAAAGAAGGCACTAAAAGCATCAAATACGCTTTAGTTATCGTCCTTGTCAGAGCAGGACACCTAAAGTACGACACAAAAATGTAAACGAGTTCGTTCATTCAAATGTTTTATACTTAGCATCCATATTTCGCACAGGTTACTCCCAATGAATGGTGCTATTGAATCATGGTCAGGGTAGTAGGTCACACCTTTATGTCATATTTATTACTATTTCGGAATCATAAAGCCGGGATCGAGTCGCTGCATGGTGGATCAGGATTACCCGTGGCTCAACGAGCAGCTCGCCGAAGCTAATCCCAGCTCGGATTATTGTCATGATCGATGCCGCATCTCTCAATCATTGCTCAGCCTTGATCAGTTGAGACCACCATCTCACCTTCACAATAGGGAGGCCTGACACAAAGCACAAATTCCCCACCATCCCGCAACGACACTGGCATACCTCTCGATCACCACAGGAGAGGGTGAATAACATCGAAGCAAATCGATAACAAGGGGTTTAGATTGATAGATCTTCAGATGTACTAGAGTGGTTTCACGAGATACTGATTGCGTTCCCATTCCATCTTCATTCTATCATGAATTCCATGAATAGTCTGCCTTATCTAGTTCACTCCCTAGGTCCCCTGACCATCTATGGTTTGGTAGATGAGGTCAATCTAGAAATCGAATCTTTCGTTCCAAAGGATATTATGCTTGAACACTACTTTGCAGTTGGGAAATATCTCTTTATTGTTGCAATACAAAGAGAGAGAAATTTAGCTACAGAAAGCTGCTCTGCAAATTGTCATTCAAAATATGTCTCGTTGATTCCTTTTTTTTCTTACTATTATATAAATTGCTCTGTTAATCAATATATTTGCATAGAATTGTAGCAAATGAATCTTTCTTTAGTTATGTTTTGCATTACATGGAGCTCATCCTCTACACAGCCAGGCCTCTTCGAATAAAATAACTCAGCTGCTGTGCTGTCCCACACAAAATGTTTAGACCTACTGGCATTAGAGTAATGCATGACACATCCAGTAGTGTCCTCATATGTCAAACCTTGTAGGCCTACTCGATCTTTTGCAGTTAGTGGGAGTTTAGATGAAAGCTGGCCAGGGGCTGGGGATCTTGGTTCATGAGTTATACCCCATGAATATCCCATGATAGTAATTTCTTGGCCCAGTTGGTTCACTTATTATGATTATTCGCAGCTTATGTTCATGAATCAAACAGGGATACAGGTTTACTGCCAATTGATGGATGCCTTTCGACACTTTGTTCAAAATAGCCTAAGACTCTATCAGACGACGGTCAACTGACAACCGTGTGAAGCCTTCTCTATGAGAGGCACGCAGTGTTTCACTTTCTATTGTTGTTAAAACAGAATCCATAGAAATTGATGTGGATGAAGTGGGGCCAGTGTTATATCTAAAACCACTGACACTAAAAATATTGAGAATGTTTCAATCAACATTTAAATACTAGAACAGAAGGTGTAATCAAGAAAGATATTACACGTATACATAAATTCATAACCAAACTAATGTTAGAAATGCTTCTCTCTTAAGAAGTGTCAAAGTTACGACAAAGTCCTCACTTTCATCCATGATCAGTGCTCAGAGAAAGTTCTCGGCAGTGCACATACAGGTCTAGTCCTTAGTAGTTCTCTACTAGTAATTCGTTTTATTCTCCACTTCACTAGCACTCAGTGCAGATATAATGTTAAATAATGTTAAAATGCCTCTCTCTTAAAATGTGCTAAAGTTACGACAGAGTCCTCACTTTCATCCCTGATCAGCAGAGAAGTTCTCGGTAGTGCACATACAGGTCTAGTCACTAGTAGATCTCTACTAGTAATTCGTTTTATTCTCCACTTTGCTAACATTCAATGCGGATATAATTGATTTACTGGTCTGAGATTTTCATGAACTGGATAACGCTTCACTGCCATTAAAGAATGCCTGTTGACGGATTGTCAAATATGAAGAGATATAACAAGACACTTCCTGAAGATAATGCATCGCTAAACAAGGAACCTTCGTTGGGCAGCGTCTCTGAATGGGGGTGATATCTCGGTGTGTTAAAGCCCGCATGTGTAGATGGAGCCAATTCCGTGGTCGAAAGCTTCAGGTTGCACATGAGCCCTGCATACTCTGTAGAAATGACTTCCGTCAGTATTAAAGAAGAGTAATGTTAAGGTACCCTGTTGACTAGCCTAAATGGCAGGCAATTTGGGGAAGAATACAGCTGATGCACCGAGAGACGCTAGAGGTGGCATTTAGAAATCATACTTTAAATTGTTATATGAGAAGACAGGCAACTGTAGATCTGGATGTCCTAAAATTGAGGAAATATGAAAGTAAAAACGGTGCTTAAAGTGAAATTCTCACTGCAGAATGAGGTCCGTTATATTACAAATGCTAAATGAGGATAAACGCAGGCCGGTAGAATATCTGTGGGACACGGCTGAAATTTTAAAATGCTCCTTTTTATTGTGTTGTAGACTTCCTGCAAGCCATTAAGATCATATCGAGCATGTTTTTTAAACTGATGAACAACAAATCAAATTACCATTATCCTATTTGGCCATTATCCTATTTATCACAAATGTGCTGGTATTAAAGTTTGCATGGAAAACAATTACTTACCCTGGGGGCTGTATCATTGGTGGACGGAGTAATTAAGAGAAAATGTGTTTACTGAGCTGCTAGGGATGATGTTCGAGATATTTTGTATTACATAAAATATGTCCCGAGGTGGAGGAATGTATTTATGTTACAAAAAAGCCTAGAACCGCATCCCAACAGCCAACTCACTACGTTTTTCATAATTATACCTAAAAAAACACAAGAAAACCGTTTCGTTCATCATCGATTCATAGCTCATTCACTACGTCTCAGTGAGCCCGAATATAATTTCTAGTGCACCCCTAGCAGGTTCATTCTCATGGAAGCAGTGCAACTACAATTTTAGCCCTGTCCGGCCTACCAGCATCTTCCTAGTGTGTAATTTTTTTTTTTTTTTTGAATTAATAGATGTATCTCTATGAGTGCTCGAGGGGGAGTATAGGTTTTATATTTTAAATATGTATATTAAAAGCACCAGAGGCTCAAAATTAGCTAAAAATCAACAAAAATAGAGATATAAATAATTTGAAAAACCTATTTTTTGGAAATAATTGATATAAAGTTTAGAGGAAGATGAATTTCGTATTTTTCTATAAGGAATCTGCGTGCAACATATATTTCTCTGCAAAATTACTCAAAATTTACTCATTTTTGAAAAAGTTATAGCCAAATAAAGGTTGGTGAAGTTACAGGTCTTGCAGCATGGACATTTTTTTGGAACGTTTTTAATTTATTACATGAAATGAATAAACATTGTCCAACTACACAAGGGCATTCATTACCTAGAATTGTTCCAATCTACCAAAAAAAATGAGTTGTTTAGGTCAAGAAATGTTTATAAAAACATTAAATCTAATATGTAACCCTATCACTGTTAGAAAGCTAGTTTTTTATCAATTTATGTGTAATAGCTAAAATTTTATATATTTCCTTATATTTGAATATTTAAGAAATCAAACTGTGCTAGTTATGTAGCTCTAGGAGGTATGTATACATAATTTTAAAAAAAAAATTAACCCACAAATTGAAAATTGTCTTTTATTGAAATTTGTGCATCTAGCTCAGGATATGTAATCTCTTGCAGCCTGGACAAAATATAATGATGCTATTAAATGTTAGAAATTATTGGAAAACTATTATGAACCTTACAAATAAAAATTGTCTGTCTCCTTTACTATATTGCTTTTTTTTAGTACACCCTTTTTTAGCTTACCATGATAAAATTGTACCATATCATATTGATATTTCGGTTTTATATAGGTGGAATATGTTATTTTCAGGCTAATTCTACACTGTCTTACCAACGTGGAATTTCAGTCATTAATAGCCTATGGAAGCATGCAACTGATAACTGAAATGGGTTAATTTTGCTCTTTTTTAGAATAGAATTGTGATAACAGCTTACTATGAAAAAATTGTAGCATATCATATTGATATTTCGGTTTTATATAGGTGGAATATGTTATTTTCAGGCTAATTCTACACTGTCTTACCAACGTGGAATTTCAGTCATTAATAGCCTATGGAAGCATGCAGCTGATAACTGAACTGGGTTGATTTTGCTTTTTTTACAATATGATAGTGATAACAGCTTACTATGATAAAATTGTAGCATATCGTTTTGATATTTCGGTTTTATATAGGTGGAATATGTTATTTTCAGGCTAATTCTACACTGTCTTACCAACGTGGAATTTCAGTCATTAAAAGCCCATGGAAGCATGCAACTGATAACTGAACTGGGTTGATTTTGCTTTTTTTTACAATATAATAGTGATAACAGCTTACTCTGATAAAATTGTAGCATATCATATTGATATTTCGGTTTCATATAGGTGAAATATGTTATTTTCAGGCTAATTCTACACTGTCTTACCAACGTGGAATTTCAGTCATTAAAGGCCTATGGAAGCATGCAACTGATAACTGAACTGGGTTGATTTTGCTTTTTTTACAATATGATAGTGATAACAGCTTACTCTGATATAGGTGGAATATGTTATTTTCAGGCTAATTCTACACTGTCTTACCAACGTGGAATTTCAGTCATTAAAAGCCCATGGAAGCATGCAACTGATAACTGAACTGGGTTGATTTTGCTTTTTTTTTTACAATATAATAGTGATAACAGCTTACTCTGATAAAATTGTGGCATATCATATTGATATTTTGGTTTTATATAGGTGGAATATGTTATTTTCAGGCTAATTCTACACTGTCTTACCAACGTGGAATTTCAGTCATTAAAAGCCCATGGAAGCATGCAACTGATAACTGAACTGGGTTGATTTTGCTTTTTTTACAATACGATAGTGATAACAGCTTACTCTGATAAAATTGTAGCATATCATATTGATATTTCGGTTTCATATAGGTGGAATATGTTATTTTCAGGCTAATTCTACACTGTCTTACCAACGTGGAATTTCAGTCATTAATTAAAAGCCTCTGGAAGCATGCAACTGATAACTGAACTGGGTCAATTTTGCTTATCATATCTTTTTTTTTTTTTTATTGTAAATTGGGAGAATTCTGGTATTTTCAGGCAAATTTATCTTTCTCTTGCCAACGTGAATGTTTAGGCATGAATAGCCTAGAAAAATGGAAGGCGTGAGCATATATCCTGCATCCCTACATCCCACATCCCTATGCCCACATCCCTACATCATACATCCATATATCCCTACATGCCTGCATCCTACATCACTACATCATTACATCCTACATCCCTATGCCCACATCCCTACTTCCTACATCCCTACATCCTACATCCTACAGCCCGACATCCTACATCCCTACATCCCTACATCCTACATCCCTACACCCCCACATCCTACATCCCCAGATCCCTACATCCCTAAATCCCCACATCCATACATCCATATATCCCTACATCCCTACATCCCGGTAATATGTGACTTGGCAAAGAGAGGGGGCTCGTATACAAAGGCCAGATCATTTTTGTATGTAGAGATGTAAGATATAGGGATGTAGGGATGTAGGGATATATGGATGTAGGGATATAGGGATGTAGGATGTAGGGATAAAGAAATATATGGATGTAGGGATGTATGGACGTAGGGATGTAGCATGTAGGGATGTATGGATGTGGGGATGTGGAGATGTAGAGATGTAGAGATGTAGGATGTAGGGATGTAGGATGTGAGGATGTAGAGATGTAGGGTGTGGGGATATAGGGATGTCGGGGTGTATGGATGTGGAGATGTAGGGATGTAGAGATGTAGGATGTAGGGATGTAGGATGTGGGGATATAGGGATGTGGGGATGTAGAGATGTAGGATGTAGGGATGTTGGGTGTATGGATGTGGGGATGTAGGGATATAGAGATGTAAGATGTAGGAATGTTGCCCAGGTGTATGGATCAACGGACGTCTACCGGAGGTGTAACGGTTGTATAACGGCCGTCAACGGATGGACTTTTTTTCTTCGGTTACTTTTCCGTAAGCTTCCTAATGTGACTGGGCCATAAAGCATGCAATTTTTTTTGTGTGAAATCCAAACCATAATACTGTATTAATATAAATAAATCAGAAGATATAGTACAATTTTCTAGTGTATTTAGAAGAGAATTATGGTATTTTTAACCAAATTTATGTCTCTCTTGCCAACGTGTGGTATAGGAGAAATATTCTCAGGAACTTGTACTAGCATAGTCATTATTATTATTTAATCAAATATTTGGGTTTTATCCCCATATATTCTTATAGCTTTCAATGTTTATTTAGTTAAATAGATCAATTTTATAGTATTAATCTTTTGAAAAAGCAAAGAAACAAATTCTAGTACTCTACCCACATGCGGCTGATATTAGCCTACTATTAGTCTCTTACAGCATGGACAAAAATTGAAAAAAAACTATACAATTTATTAATGACTAATTATGGATATTTAAACATTTTTTAGCAAAAAAAGGGATGACTCACCTGAAGGTATACATATTATAGAATAGTAAGCTGGACTTGACTTACCTTATTCATTTTTTTCAAAAAAGCCACAACAAACGTTGTATTTGTAAATTTTAAAATAACCTAAAAATCATGGTTTTCAGGTTTTAAAAATTCAATTTTTGGTTCATACTGAAGGGAAAATCTAATTATCCCAGTATGAAAAGTTATTATATTATTCATACTACCTATGTTTTATTATATAAGCCATTTAGCAATTTCGAATGATTAAAATTTGATTATTTTCCTTGTTTTCAATTAAATTAGGAGTTTTGTCCACGCTGTAAGACAATTTTTTGACATACATATGTTCCATGGGCCACCATGATCACATTTTCAATATTTAACTGATACTATTTTAGGGGGAAATGGTCCACTCCATAGACAATAGAACCCCATAATTATTTTTACCATCTTCCAACATTTTTATTTTTGACCCCCATAACCCTAGTTGCACTGGTTCTGTGAGAATGAGCCAGCAGCGGATGATACTTCATAGACGTTCAACCATAGATGTATGATAATAGCTATGGGGGCTGCGTATAGGGTCATTATCTGGAAAACGGTCGGGTAATAACACATCGTTATATCCTACCTCTAGAAAATCACGGATTTGATTCTCATGGCCAGTAGTTGCATTGAGCTGACAAAAACAATTACTGCCAACAAACACGTTTCCTTTCGAAAGGATCACAATATTCTATTGCAAGACTACCGTGAAAGAAAGAGTCGCACAGTGGGTCCAGGCCATTAAAGAAAGAGGTGATTACCGGACGAGACTCGAGTTTTAAAAATTACTATTTAACAATGAGGACAAAATAGGCAAATGAAGACAAGCGAGGAACTCCCATCCGTTACATTGGTACTTTTAGCCAGACGCCATCGCCCTCTTCTGCAGGCATGCCTTCAATCGTCCAAACACCGCCAAGATGTCAGTAGTCCTGCCGGCAGCCCTTTCATCATTAGCTTTACGTGTAGACCGGGCTTAGCTTGCTAGAAGTGATCTATGTTATGGCGGGCCCACTTTCGGTCACAAGGACCCGCCTCATGTTCTAATAGGCGGCCGTAAATATGCCAACTGGTCCCCTTGCCCATTTCCGTTGGTGTCATTGGATAGTTTTAGAACTTCGAGCTCTTGCTAAGCACTGTATTTTAGTCTCATGAAAAGGATGAAAGGACATTTTTGTGAAATGGATCCTAGTTGAGGTTTATTTATGATGTGTAGTCAGGTTGAATTGCATCAGGCACTATATTCAACCGGGAAGAAACCTGAGATATAAATCCTAGCACACTTTAAGGTGGAGTCATTAAATGTAGCCAATGACAGGTCCGTGAGATCGAAAATTAGTCTATATCAGGGATAACTACAATGGCGGCCACAAACACCAGATGGAAACAAAAACGTCCGCTCATGAACAAAAATTATACGAAGTGAAATCTTTATATTCTTTCAACAACTTTTATTTTCTGACTCACAAGGCCTTGCCATGCCACTGTGACCACAGCACGTCGTGACATACCCATGGAGCTTATTGAGCAGATTGTAGGTTTCCACTTAACGACCTTTATGTGAAGTATAGGCTTAAGTTACGACTATATATGTACCCTTAGTGTGAAGGACACCTGAGAAAGAACAACTAGAGATACTAGAATGGACTGAAGTCTTTCCCCCTTGTTAAACATACATTGATTTGTCAAACACAGGGGGCCGTTGGATAATATAAACCTACGAAGAAAAAGGATCGTAGAGGTGCCTTTAGGGGACAAAACATAGTACTCAAATATGTCCTAGGTGTAAGAGCTTTTGACGATACGAGAACCTTAAAAATCGTAGCTGGTGTAGCATAAGAAATCGTTCATTTTTGTAAAAGTCGTCCATTTGCTGGAAGACATCTCTACAGGTGTCGCAGAGGATGTCGAATTTGTTTTTCATGCGCTAAATCTAATTCAAATTGTAAACCCATGGGCATGGCTCAGGGGTAATCATTGCCTCCCCGGTGTCCCCCTCTACCGCGCCTCACGGGCGCCCCTCCTGCCCCCTCGCGGCACTCACCCACACCACGAGGTCACGTGGTACAGCCCGGTCCAGGCCCCGGCCTCACTTCTTCTCCACCCGCTCTGCAGTACGCACGTACTACAAGCACTAATTTCGTCTTCTTGGCCACGTGCTCGCAGCCTATTACTCCACGAGTATAGGCCAGCACACCATACTACGATAAAGTGCGATAGAACGATAGAGGAGAGTGTACCATGCCGAACACGAGGAATACGCCCGTGGCGAGCACGTCTCAGGAACCTCAGGCGGCCGCAGGCTCCGAGGCCACGGCCAGAGGTACGACACAGGCGTCGAACGACCACGTGGACTCAGTGTCGGAAAATGGATCGACGGTCAAGACGTCGAGAATAACGGCCCTGGAGGGGAACGTCGCCTTGATACTCGAGGCGATAAAAGGTCTACAACGGGCAAAATCTCCATCTAGGGCATCGCAGCCGGCGACCGTTAGGGAGGCCACCGTCGCGGAGGACCGGACCAGGGAATGGGCAAACGACCAAGCATCACGTCTCCCGGCCCCCCGTCAGCTTCGCGACCGATACCTCCCAGACGAGCTGCTACAGAAAGAACTCAACCGTGAGGGACTACGACACGACCGCACGGCCGGTAGGTTTACTTCAGATCTTCACACCGTTAAATTGCTGTCGAAACCATATATGTATGTGGAACGCGAGGGCCTCTTCACCGTGAATCAGAGGCTCGAGGTCAGAGGCACGCTCGGTCCGATGGAGTATGTAAGCGCGTTTCTGGTTATGATGGAGGACCACCGGGCCGTCCCAGAGGAGGACAGGAGGGACATGTATCGCCACCTGTCCCAGGTATCGATAGATGCCCAGACCCGGCCGTGGGCCGCAGTGAGGCGTTGGTCCCAGTACGTGTTCGACCAGGTCGAGGCCGGTAGGATTTACTGGTCCGACCACGTGCGAATACAGGACGAGCGTGTCCGTCTCGCGATGACGGCAACCACAACGGTGCACGACGGCCAAGACGCGGGAAAGACCGGAGGACGGGAGCCGCCGTGCCGGGCATTTAACTCGGAGAGGGGCTGCCGCCAACGGAACGGCCACCAAGATGGCGGAATTAAATGGGTGCACGTGTGCTCATTTTGTGATTCCGTTGGCAGGATGTGCACGCACTCCATACACGCGTGCAACAGGAAGCTGTTGTACGGTGGCGGGTATGAGAGTGCTGCACCAACACCTGCACCTGCCCCACGCCGGATGCCCCAGGCCGGACACACCATGCGCACCACCGACCTCTCAGGAGTGCAGAAACAACACCCAACGGCTTCAAAAAACGGACCGGACGCGCCCCGCGAGTGAGTGTGGCGCGTGTAACACCCCTCGCTCCCGGTACGAGTGCACTCAGCGAGGGCGACCCGGTCAAGGAGTGCACCACCCGTGACGTAACACCCCACGTGACCACAACACCGCGTGCCGAGCACGTGGGGGACGCACACAAGCAAACAACCCCGCCCCCTCAGGAATACACTCCCGTGTATAGGGGCGACGGCGGGCATATGGAGCAATTGGCTCGGCAATTGCCCCGGGAGGACGGCAACGATAACCTACGAATCGACTTCGCTGCCGTTAGGGAGTTCTGCGAGACCGGAATACCCGCTCCCGGGGTACGGACCGACCCCGGCACGTTCGCCGGACATAGGCGGGCCCTCTGGCCCCACTTCTCCGCCCCCGGGCCGCCGGCGCACGCCGACATCTACGATCGGGTGCGGCGCACGGGAATGCCCAACGCCCTCGGGGCCCGGATCGAGATCCCCACCTATCTCAACATACCAGCCTGGACCCGCTACCTCGCGACTATACCCGGGAAGGAGGAACTCACGGATTTCATTAGATTCGGGTTTCCCCTCGGGTACGCCGGGCCGGTTACCGACACGCGGGGAGTGCCCAACCACCCCAGTGCCTCGGGGTACCCGGACCAGATAGCCAGGTTCATCGACAAGGAGAAGGGGTATTCAAACCTTATGGGTCCGTTCGAGGACCCGCCCTTTCAGCCTTGGTGTCACGTGTCGCCGTTAATGACACGGGAAAAGAGGGGTACGTCTGATAGGCGCGTGATCACGGACATGACGTACCCCAAGGAATCCAGCGTTAACGGCTATATCGTCAAAAACTCTGTCTACGGTGAGGAGAGAGAACACGGCCTCCCGACCGTGGATGGTTTCGTCGGCCGCCTGGTGGCCTCGGGGCCGGGGAGTTATATGTCCACCATCGACATCGCACGGGCATATAAGAACTTCCGGTGCGACCCCCTCGACTGGCCTCTGCTCTGCTTCGCGTGGGGGGAGGGGTACTACTGTGATACGGCCATGCCGTTTGGTGCCCGGGCCTCCTCCTACCACATGCAGTGCGTAGCAGATGCCATCGTCAAGATACTTGACCGGAAGGGGGTCGATGCAGCGATGTACCTGCACGATCTTATAATCCTCTCCCCGACGGCCGAGAAGGCGGCCGCCGACTTCGAGACAGCGCGGGAGCTCTTCAGAGAACTGGGCCTCCCCGAGGCCAGGGAAAAGGCGCAGCCCCCGAGCCGGGCTGTAACGTGGCTAGGGATACTCATAAACTCAGTGGATATGTCCCTCAGTATCCCACGGGACAAACTACGGGACGTGCGGGAACACGTCAGGGCCGTCTCAACCAAACGCTCGCTGACGAAACGCCAACTACAGTCGGTCCTCGGTCGGGTCCTCCACGTGGCGAAGTGTATACGCCCGGCCCGACCGTTCGTCAGCAAGCTGCTCGAGGCCCTCCGGGGCATGGCCGAATACTATATCAACGTCAACTCGGAGATGCGGCAGGACCTCCAGTGGTTCCTGCGGTTCGCCGAGGGATGGAACGGCCATGCCCTGATACCTCGAGGGCCTCCCACCAAATGCATCATAGTGGACGCGTGCCTGAGTGGAGTAGGGGGCACGGATGGGAGATACTACTATTGCGGTAGGGTCTGCCCCGTCGAGGACCCCGTGGACTGTATCGCCGAGCTCGAGGCCCTCAATACGGTCTACGCAATGTGTACCTTCCTCACGGATCGCGACCGAGGGACTCGTGTGGAAGTGTACTGCGATAACATGGGTACAGTCCAGGCACTGAGGTCGGGGCGTGCCAGGAATCCGGTCCTCGCCGAGTGTGCCCACCAGGCATGGACAGTACAAGCCAGACTCCAGGTGGAGTTCGTGTACACTCACGTGCCGGGGGTGCTTAACACCGTGGCAGACGCCCTCAGCCGAGCCCACCTGACCTCGAGGGACTTTGTCACGGCCGTTAATTACATAAATTATCATTCTCTGGTTGAAGTGATCCCATGTACACACACCTCTTTCTACCCCGTTCTCCGTCTCGCCTGCAGATCCGGCGCTACGATCACTCCAGACGAGGGCATCTGCGCGGCAGTGCGAGGCGCATGCCCCCGGAACGGTCGCGAACCAGCGGAGTGCCGTCGCGACCTACCTAGCCTTCTGCCGGAGAATGGGGGCCGACCCCCAGAAACCCACAGTGTCCTTCACCACGGCGTACCTAGAGTACGTCGCGGGCCACGCCCCCTCGCCGGCGACGGTCGCGAACCAGCTGTCCCACGTACGGTCGCACCTCCGGCTGACGGGCGGCGATGTCGCGGCAACCGAGGATTTCCGGGTGAAGCGGGCACTGGATGCCATGAAACGAAACAAGGAGTACCTCCCCAACGTCAAGCCTCCGGTCCCGATGGACGTCTTCAGGGCGGCCCTCACGGCCCTCACAGACTCCCCGATGCACGTCGGTCTGAGGGCCGCGGTTCTAATCATCTACTTTGCCGCGCTGCGGCAAAGCGAAGTGGCGCCACCATCCACGGCGAAGTACGACCCGGCGCGACACCTGTCACGCCGAGACGTGGTCGTCACGCCCGGTCAAGCATCGATCAGGGTGAAGGCGGCGAAAAACATGCATAGAGCGGGGGAGGAAAAGACAGTGGTCATACGAGCCTCCCCCGAACCGTCCTCCTGCCCCGTCCGGGCGATACGGACCATGCTCGCGGCCGCACCTACGGCCGACCCTACGGCTCCGTTCCTCAGCCTAGCGAACGGAGAGATTCTCACGACCAGGACACTGTCGAGGGAATGGAAATCACTCCTCCGGAAGGCAGGACAGCCCCCTACATACACACTGCACAGCCTCCGGAAGGCTGCCGCGACGCAGGCATTCCAGGCCGGTATGCCGGAACTCGCCATACAGCGGTATGGGGGCTGGAGGTCTAACGCCCATCGGACCTACATCAAAGACACTGATGCCTCCGCAGTCAACCATGCCTTGATCAGGTCCCTAAACAATTCTTAATATTTTTTCTTTTATCCCACCCCCCCCCTCCTTATATTGGCTCTTGGCTATTTTATTTTTATATACAATTACCTACGTATTTTTCATACTACTGTATTGTATATCATATTTTATACTTATATTAATTGACCTTATTATACATGTCAATTACCATTATGTAATATTACTTACCATTCATATCCATATTACATATTAATATGATCGTCCAGTAAGGTCGACATAATCTTTATTTCATAGAATTCAATAAAATTCTGTACTCCCAGCCACTGCTTCTCTACTTTAATCCGGGGATAGGGTAATGGTAAACCCATGGGCATGGCTCAGGGGTAATCATTGCCTCCCCGGTGTCCCCCTCTACCGCGCCTCACGGGCGCCCCTCCTGCCCCCTCGCGGCACTCACCCACACCACGAGGTCACGTGGTACAGCCCGGTCCAGGCCCCGGCCTCACTTCTTCTCCACCCGCTCTGCAGTACGCACGTACTACAAGCACTAATTTCGTCCCACCCACCCTCAACCTTCTTTTTATCTTCCTACTCACGTAGGGCTATTTTATTTTCATATACAATTACCTACGTATTTTTCATACTACTGTATTGTATATCATATTTTATACTTATATTAATTGACCTTATTATACATGTCAATTACCATTATGTAATATTACTTACCATTCATATCCATATTACATATTAATATGATCGTCCAGTAAGGTCGACATAATCTTTATTTCATAGAATTCAATAAAATTCTGTACTCCCAGCCACTGCTTCTCTACTTTAATCCGGGGATAGGGTAATGAAACGATATTTCGGCAGAAAATTATATCTATATATGTGATACATGTATATCAAATTTCATCATTTGTTAACGATCGAGTCGTTTTTGAAAAAGATTGACCATTCAAACTGATATACAGGGACTGCACCACTCTGCCTGCTTGTCTCAGACATACCACTCCATCGCTCGCATTTATCAGCGTGTATATTGGAAATGAATAAGCACTTGGAAGTATTCCAATTGTACGACAATTGTACAACATCTTGTATGGATGATCATGCTGACGCCCACGACCAATTTTTTGCTACCCTGAATGAAAAAGGTCTTCCATGATGGTATTTACCTTTTGATATATCTTATAGTCCAGCCTCACGTACAACAAAATATCATTCAACGGCCCCAAGCTACGACAAATATATCCAACAGCCCCCAGGGTAGCAGTAAACGGCAACGTCTGAAAAGACTGACAATGTAACCATCTCCATGTGATTTGGTTCCCCGCAGTGTTCCGTGAACTGCTCGTGTTTTGTCAGCGCGTAGCTTGCCGTTGATTAAGCAGAAACTGTGTTTGACAGACTATTTACTGGGGAGTTTGTGTGGCGTTGGGGAAGTGGATGGTTACGAATTTGTACAATACAATCAACTTCGTCAGGTTTGCAGAGTTTCGGATGACAACAAATATGTTTGTATTGGTGTATCGTCCAGAGAATATAACACAAAATAACAAGTACATTTCTCTTACGATCGGTGGCCATCTGGTTTGAGGATTTATAGAGGATTGTAGTATACACCACGTTCCTTGAATAATGCCTGCACCCAAACACATCAAGACACAATCGCCCCAGTTCAACCGAGGCAGAACAAGATTATTTTGAGTCTTGCCAATACAATACAAACAGGTATTTACAGAACAGGAACCAGCCTATCACAATGTCAAAGATATACATGTTTTTTTTAATTGGGTCATGGTTGGTACCCCATAGTGGTTAATCGCCTCCATGTTATAAACGAGAGAAAAATGCTGAAATATAATATGCAGTGAGCAGCTTTTTCTGGGACTAACATCCGCTGTCACAGAAACCCTACATTATCTATAAATCAGGGATCCTCATTGACCATGTGATGGGTTTCACCGTATCAATCGATCGGAAAATACGCCGGAGTCCCGATTAGGCTGCTTATAGGCTTACCCGATGAGTAAGTGTCATCCAGATTGATAGGCCCAAGTGTGAACGTTAAGAAGCTCATCTTTGAGCTCCTCGTGAGATGTACAACCACAGTCTGCCTCGTGTGTGATGAGGAGATGGTACTCTAGTTGCCGTTGGTTTCTAATAGAAATCATGTTCATTTGGAATGAATTTTGCCAAAATAATTCAATATTCTTATTAGCCTTGTTTATAGTTCTCATATAAATGGATTACACACACTTACCGCCACTATAAAGTTTCTCTTCACTTAACATCCTCAATAAAGTATTTGCATGTACTGTATGGTATGATACGTCGGATTTTTAAAATCTGTTGAACCCAGAAATGTGATTGGGAAGACGGTTGATTAATATCAAAGGTCCAGTGATAGTCTCTATAGACCATAATCGAAGGCTTTGTGGATGGGCGGCCGCAAACCACGATAAAGTGACACCTAATAATATATGAGCGTTAGAGAGCGTTTTACGAAGTCAACCTTAAGTGATTTACAGAGCTACATGTCCACAAAACTATCTTTTGTATTTGTCATACATCTCCTCGAATGAATATACCCAAGATATTGCCACATTATAGGGTATATCAATACAGACTATCGTTCAAGTTTCGTCTTCCTCTCCAGCAAAAAGGGACTATTTCCCCGTAGTCAATAGTTTTTATACCGTAATCAATGGCTTGAAATATAGAAACCTTTACAGATAGCTTAAATTCATATTTCAGTGAAGAATACTGGTCATCAGTTGAATTTTTACCCCAAAATCTCTGCAGAGACCCTGAAAACTAAGTTTATTTTAGATTGTCCAGCTGTCAACCGTTGATATATACCTTTTCCTGTATTTTTTTACTATACACTTCTTTGGTGCAATGACAGTCCTCTTTCAAGTCCATTCTTACAGCAGGCAGGACCAGAGAAGATACAACATCCTATTACGCTACTTATGTGCATTACAACATGATGTTAAGATATCCGCAATCTCGCCAAATGAGCACTAAATAAAGCTTATGTGAAGGGACAGCATACATACACCGTTTGTTTCTCGGAAATGTCCTGCATTAACTTCCATCCGGCAATTCCATCAGCTTGTCACACTAGAAGCTATTCGCATCTGTCATGGGTATTCCTTTCAACCCAAGGGCGAAACAGTTACCTTGAGAGAAATCAGCCGTGTTTGTGTTGCCTATTAAAGCAAAAAAATGAATAACACTCACCTGGTGAATTCTTCCCAGAGGAAGTGATGAGCAAACTTGATGCTAGGTTTACACTTTCACCCTGACAATCCTGACAGTGATTTTTGTGTAAATCGCAAGTCGACATGAAAATTTTTTTCTCCGCTCGGCCTAAAATAGGCCGTCAATTTAAGGTGTACTGCATTGAATTGAGGTTACTATAGATCAAAATAGCCTTGTCTGGGTCAGGCTGGCAGGCCGCCATGGCTCCGCAGTGCGTCAACTTATGTTTGAAGCCCGACAGGCCACCTATGAGCTCACATCAATGTAAGGTCACTTACATCGGTCACGACTCCGGACCCGTTTACTTACAATTACTTATGATGCACAGGTTGAGTTAAGGCGAGGTAGGTTATGGCAGAATGTGGTCCCTCTCCCCTTTTTGCACCCAACAGCTTCATGGCAGCTTCTTAATAGCGTATAAAAGCGTGCTCAGCGAGGCTTCCTCTGTATCTCCCAGTGTGTTCCCCAGGCATCACATTACCTTGCCTTCACCTCAAGTTGCCTCAACACCTCACCATGGTAACTGACATTGATGTGGTGCTTGTATATATGCTGGCAGCACTCATAGGCTCTCTTATCCAACAGCAGCAGCACAGTCATGAGCTCTGCCAGTGCCTCATGGAATTAAGGATTAGGGAAACCCGTCCCGCAAAGCACCGCAGATGAAAATGCAGTATCTAGGTTCACAACTGGTTATGTGAATCCATATGCCAATCATATGTACAATTTAGGCAAATTTGCCACCTTGCCGATGCAGAAACTACGTGTCGGGGATAAAGCTGGGTTCCAGAACTACCTTCGAATAGAGCCTGATCTTTTTGACAAGATACTGGACAATATTGAGCCTGCCATCGAAAGAATGGATACCAGATATTTTCAGCTTCGCTAGCTGGTCTTAGATTGTCTGTGATTCTCAGGCACCTGGCCACTGGTGACAGTTATGCATTGTTGGCATACAACTTTTGGTTCAGTAAATCATCCATCAGTGATATAATCCCGGAGGTATGAAGATCGATTGTAGAGGCATTTAAGGATGAAGTGTTGGGTCCTTGGAAACCCAATGACTGGAAAGCCCTTGCCAAGGACTTTGAGGAACATTGGAACGTGCCTCATGTTGTTGGTGCACTTGACGGTAAGCATGTTGCCATCACAAAACCCTGAAACACTGGTTCCCTGTTCTACATCTACAAAGGATTCTTCAGCATCCCCCTCTGAATTTAGTTGATGCACAGTACCATTTCACATGGATTGAAGTTGGTTATATAGGGTATATGTCTGATGCCCAGATCTTCAAAAACTCTGAACTGGCAGAAATAATGGAGGAGGGGACAATAGGCATGCCGCCTCTATGTCCTCTCCCCAATGCTGATGGCAGCAGGAAGGTGCAGTATTTCATCCTGGGTGACAACGCCTTCGCTCTCAGGAGCTGGATGATGAAACATGTGTGGCCCGGAACACTGGCACTGAACGACGGGGTACATACATTGCGAGTTCTCACCACAATGATGTGAGAAACCAGGAATTGGAATCTAGCCCAGATCCAGTTCCTCATCTGCCTAAGATGACTCTGGCTCTGCAGTGGGTGCTGCTTCCTGGTCTTCTGATTCTGAATCATGCAGGCATACAATGGACTCAACAGCAGGAGCAGTCTCAGGTGTATCTGGTGGAACATCTTGTACATCTGGTGCAATAGCAGGCAGAACATGTATTTCAGCAGTAGTAGTTGTGGTAGTAGCAGTAGTAAGAGCCTTTTTTTCTTCTTTGCTTCTTTGGAGGCATTTTTGTGGACCAGGTAGAGAGTGGTGAGATGTCTGCCCTTTGGCTGCTCAAAGTGGAATGAAGACTGTCCGCCATCCCATCTTATATATACCAAACACGGACCACAAGTCGACGGGAACGAATCTCACACTGTCTTAACTCGACCTACAAGACCTTAGGTTGATGTGAACATCAAAGGTAAGTCGCCTTAAGTCGACTGGCTTCATTACCCCATGGCACATGCATTGTCCCAGTTGAACTTGACATGCTGTGTGTGTTTGGACTATCTGATGGGACAGGACTCAAGTTGACGGCTTCTGTAAGAAGTCCTCGACCGAAGCCTGTCAACTTACGATCAACATAAGGCAAGTTAAGGTCTGTGGCAGAAGCCCTGTTGACTTGAGGAGAACCCTGGCGTTCATAGACCCAGGGGGGTTGCCGGGACTGTCTGGGTGGAGCCAAGTAAACCCACGATTCGCAATGCTGACAAAATAAGGCGGACTTGGAAATAGCCGACAGCCGCAAATACAATGTCCATGACAGGTAAGATGACTCTCCTAGAGGAAGATAAAATCATTGTTGGCTGTTGTCTAAGGTGGGTTTCATATATTTTTATATGATCATATATAAGAGCTTACGATTGTCCTAGGGCTGATATCGTAACTTAGGGTTTTTGGTCATACAGCTACGACATTTGTACGATACGACCAAATGGAATGCCTCAAAATCGTTTCGTAAATATTGACCAAAATCGTACAAATGGTCTTAGATCGTCCAAAGTCCAGGGAGTGTCCAGGGTATAGCTTGTACTGTATTCATGTATATATTTCATTCGTGTAATTCATTCATTCATTCAGATCTTAAATTGAAATATATAATTCCATGACGTACTGAAGACCATTGGTAATATAAGGATTAAACGTGATATAAGAAATACAAGCCTCATATGTCATATTATATATGTATATAAGATTGATAGGGGGTGGGTGTGAATATCAGTATGGTGAATGTTTTTTATTCAATCTTAGTAGTCGATGCTGAAACATCGTTCTTCTATATGATTGTTTGTACTGGAATCCGTTGCGTCTTATGCCCCATCCCTGCGTGTGTATGGGTGGGTCGAGGGGGGGGGGGGGTGCATAGCTCCCACATAGTAGACCTACCATCCATTACTATTCAGATCAAAGATACGACAATTTATACGAACGATTCACATGGCTCCCTAAGATCTATTCTATGTAACAATCTTGGCCAGGGATCGTCCCTAAGATCGTACATCATTCAACAGATCGTATCGTCCACTGCTCATACCGTTCAACAGTTATGTAACGAACCCCAGAAACGTTGAATGAATGTGACCCATATATATGAAATATCAAGTATGAATATATGAAATATTAAGTATGATTCATTTATAATCATAATGATGAAATTAGTTCATCAAAACATCACTATGTGGCACCACCTGTAGTGATTATAGACCATAGTAGACAGTGTCCTCCAGTCTGCCTTAAGATCTGTTTTGCCCTCACAAACAATCTTAGTTACTTAGGCGAAACTTTGACCACACCTGGACGAGAATTTCTCTACCTTTCGACACCATTTATTCAACGAGACTAGCCAAAGGTGGTCCGTATCGTCGTCTTTCCTTTAATATGTCATCACCTCGCTCGTCGCGGAAGACACTACATCATTCAACGACTCCCAGCGGCCTGTTGAATAACCTAGGCTCGTACACGAAGACCCATTTCTGTACCTCGTACAAGGGTTATCGTTTCATAGTATTCAAGTCTGTTTGCTAAGACAGTATTAGCCATCCATAAGGTCATTCATGAATGTTGAATTAAGATTGGAAAAAATATTTTCCATGTCACGGTTTTCCCTTCCTCAAGAAGGTGTGTGGAATGTGGGCGTAGGTAAAAAAAAAATTGACATACATTGACATACCAGCAGTCGCTCCAGCAGATCACACGTCTAAATGTTGAATTAAGTTGACCCACATCATCCCTGGCTGTCTATGGCATACAGAAAAGGGTCTACATGTAGGATCCTAGATTATTTAACGGGCCCCTGACTCGTTAATACACTTTCCTAGTCTTTCCCACCGTTCAAACTATCTATGTGTTAGCTGTGTGCCTCTATAGGCATGAGGCCGGTCTCAACCATGTTTGTCCAAGCGACAGCCTAACTAAACAAAACACTGTTAGGCGGCGTTGAACAGCAGCACTTTCAGTATGAATGAATCTGACTGAATATTTCAAACACTACCAGTTTACATTCGATTCCATGATAAACATATTTCTGCTGGTTTATTGTTAGATCAAATCTTTTTAATTTGATTTATCTACGACACCCTAGTCAGTGTCCTCTGCTAAGACACTTTTCTGTATGTGAATGAGGTTTTATCCTACCCCTCATATAAATCTCCATAGACTTAACATGGTGGGCCTGTATGCCACGGTTATGCCATAAAATATCTATATGCCACCGGTGACATATGAAGTTAAAAACATGTGACAGGGTAGGATAAAATCTAAACATCACTCAATTTCGTATAATTGCTCACATGCCATTCGTTATCTTCTGCTACAGATATCACTCAGCTCTGCTTCGTGATATCATTCTGCGAAGACAACTCATGCCATATAAGCAATCATATGAAATTTCGTGACGTTTCATAATATTATTAGATGCTTTTGAGCGATCTGCCTTGCATTTTACCAGAAGACAGTCTTTAGGGACGCTTTTCATTACCATTAAATGCTATGCTTCGTCCGACCTATCCTACTAGCATATACCCTTGTTGGCCACTTAACTAATTTCATCATTTATAAATTTCTTTCGAAGGTTATTCATAAAACCAACAACATCAGTAATTATTTTTTAGGTTCTATCCTTTCAATAAATTTATTTGAACATTTAGATTGTACAGGCAGTTTATCATTTATACTTATAGATGAATCTTACTAATTATTTCAGACCTTCTTCTTCTATCACTGCCAGTTTGTATTCGAGTACCTCATAGACTTATTTCCACTGGTTTAATTTATGGATAAGCTATTCTTGTTAATTTAATTCACCTCCGAGACCTCTAGGGGTATCCTCCGCCAAAAGACATTTTCTTTAGGTGAATGAGGGTATGGATAAGCTATGTCAATCCCACGATATCTTACTAAATGGTCATGGACAATCTGCCTTATCTTGACCGTCACTACAGACCTCCGGTACGATTGTTAATATCGTTAAATGTTAAGCATTATTTATACAATCCAGCATATATACTTTTGCTGGCATGGGTCATTAAACGCCCCCCCCCCCCCCCCGCCCTAACTTAAAGAGGAACAGATAACTGCAGGTTATGGTTTGATTCTGGTGTTAGTCTAAGTAAAAGACTTAATATTTAGTATGTTTTGGGAATAGCTAATACTACATGACGTGTTGTGTGTTTCTTCTAGGGCAGGAAACAGATAGAAGAGAAGATATACCTGTAGGTGGACACACAAGTCTGCTGCACCTTTGGATGAATCTAATGAGACACCTGAGTTCCCCTGATTTATGACCCCCCTGACAGCTTGTCTAATCGGTGCTGACTTTGATTCTCCAGCAAAACAGCGAGTAAAAGGTAATATTCGCTGATTCAGCAGTCTGATTTATCTACACCAGTGGGAGCCACCGGTCACAGTGGGGTGAGGCGATTGGGAGATTACTTTTCACTGGTTTCACTAACATAGGAAGAGGTAGCATTGTTTTGTCATATATTGCCACCGTTTATTGTTTATCATAAGGACTTACAATAGATGCAGATATTAATATGTTACAGTAGCAAATAAACGTGACTAGAAATAAACATACCGTATTAGAAGGTTGAGTGATCGGAGTGAATGAGATAATATCTTGACTTGAAACAAAGGAGCAAATCATATCATATATTTATGATATCTATGAATCGGCAAACTACTTGGGTTGGAAGTAAGAAGAGGCATGAATAGCTTTTGTGTTTTTTTTATATTATGTTGTATTCTTTTACTGAGAGTATGAATAACAATTTGTAAAGATAGATATTGTTGCAATAAAGTAATTGCATTTGTTTAACTTATTTGTAGACGTTATTACTACCATTCAGTATCCTAAAGTGACATATCATGCCAAGCAAAATAATATACTGATTGGAACCTATCTGGAGTTTGCATACTTGTCCATGAATATTAATTATGGTCAGACGCTTCAGATATTCGGGGTTTGGCTGGGACGAATTGATTAATGAATAGCACAAATAGATAAAATACCAATCATCTGTGAAGGCAAATGCCTCTGTTAATGCCAACTTATGTACATATTGTTATTATAATGTGGACAAGGAGAATTCATATAACAGAGAAAATGAATAAAAAACACCATTATATATTTTTTCAGGGACACCTAAGCCCCCTCAGTAACTTCTATGGGGTAGAGATCACAGATCCAGCCGACAACACGACTGCAACTAGTGCCGAACAACTATATGCCATCAGACTGGCCGAAGCGGCAAATGACCTAGCTGCGGCGACAAAAATCAGAAGGGAAAACAACCCCTACTTCATAAAACAACTTGTAAAGAAAGTTACTAAGCCGCAAGACTGGGCCCCCCGATCTCGCAATGTACTGAAGAACATTGTGAGAATGAAATTTGAGCAACACCCCTCACTGGCAGCCACACTGACAGGGTACCCACCTACAGCCCACTTCTTTGAAGCGACTCGGGACCTGGGCCCTGTTTTTCAGTAACGACATCTTCGGGCATCGATACCCCACGATCGTCCGGCGATTCCACGACAGTATTCAAGACACAACATGGCCGCTGTTCTATAGACACGATCGTAGTGCGCCACTCACGATCGCCGCTAAAACTGTCGTCCGCTAAGACTAGTATAGAACTGTCGTGGGTTCTATACCGCACCTACGTAAAGGAACCAGCTACAACACAGGAAGTGGTTAAATACACAGATTATCGCTCAAACACGGTGGTTCATTCGAGTGAAGGTAAACAGACAGGCACAGTTCATATATAGTTAATATAAGTATCGAAAAAGATTATTTAAAGGTTGAAATACGATTTGAATAAGATATATACTATGGGCCAATTATAGACAAATGTTAAAATGGTTTATGTAGTGAAATGGGGTCTATAGGTGGAGTATACTTGTAATATATCCTATTATCGCCCGTCATGTTTACATTGCATTACATGTTGTTTTTTCTTTTAGGTTATCTATTCATGGACGAAGATGGATGCAGTGCAACAGAACAAGGAGGTGGATGACTTAGCAAGGCGGCCTTGTTGGACTAACGAGGAAACTCACGCCCTCCTCTCAGGGGCAAATGACGAAAAACATATATTAAAGAGCTCCCATAGTGGGGTAGGTGGAAGTCGTAGGGAGAAGGCTCAAGCGTGGACCCGTATTCATGGTACAAACATTACAATTCCATTTAATAATAAAGCATCGACTAATTATAACGTTATTTATATAATATACATTTCATATACATATACACATTAAAAAAAATATATATATTTTAACAAGGTGGATTTTATAACAATTTGATAATGGAATTAAAATATTTTTTTCAGAACGTGTAAAATTGGTGGCCTTTCTTTCGCGTAGTGAAGCAGACTGTAAAAGAAAATTATCCTGCTTTGTCTCTGAGGCCCGTGGGCGTGTAAGTTTCATATTTACATGTAATGGATAATAAAAAATTATATAATGTAATTTGTTAAGTGTTATTTTAACATACCAATAACATTTATATATATAGCACCAATGTTCCGGTTTGTGCACTTACAAAATTATTAGAATCAAGACTAATAAAATTTGTATTCATCATAAAATATTGACATTGACTCACAGTATAGCAGGTGAAATACATATTTATTAATGATATATTAGATGAATCTTAAATACAATGAGTGGCATATGTTATAAAAAATAGGAATATATTTATCAATATATAGCAATTTTTACACTCTTTGGAGACCCAAAGCAAAAGCAAATTCTGTTCTAGGGCTCATTTCTCTGTCTTGGCTGCCTAGTTCCTCTCCATGTTTTTCTACGGTCGTACTTGACCTACCACCAGTCTTGGAACGTGTTCTGAAAAATATAATATTTGTCTTCGATCATATCAATATGCCTTGTTAAAACTGTATAATAAATGAATAAATATAGCTTCGATTTTTTTTAAGATATTAGGCAAAATTTTAGATATAATTACCGAGTGGCGACGGGGTCTTCCAACAAAGACTTGGATTTTTTTCCCTTTCCTTTTCCTTTTCCTTTGCCCTTACTTGTGGAGGGCATTTGAGGCACTTCACCTTCAATCATGGAGGGCACATTGGGGACATCAGGCTGCTGTTCAACTGGATTGATGGAGATGGGTTTCGAAACTTCGATCTCTGGCATCTCTATGGAAGGTCCAGCCTCCGGTTCTCCTGCTTAATTAATACGATTTTAATGATTAGTAAGTTCTAATTTATAATCATGAACAAAATTTTTTTGTTTTATCTATATCTACAATGCCATGTTTTATGCTTGATTAATAAATGTTTGATAATAACTATTCAATCTCTCTATATGTACCTTGTTTTTTCTGCTTTTTCTCTGCCCTCTTCTTCCGTGCCCACATTTTCTTCTGGGTGCGCCGTTCCTGTAATTCTGCCTCTGTTAGGTCTGACACACATTTCCTCTTGTTGGCATATTTCTGTGAAAATATAGATTGTATATATTATTTATTATTTCTCATAGAATAAACGATTTATTAGCTGTAATGTTAATATGCAAGTGGTGAGTTACGTATATGCATATAAACCTGTATTATTTAATAGTATTTGGTCATTTTATTTGAATAATTTAAGTAATTCACTCTTATATTCAGATTTTTTCTTTTTCTTTTATAATTATATGTTATACTTACTGCTCTATACATTTTTCTTTTAGCCTGAAAATCCTTGTTTTTCTTTTTTAGTGCATAGCATTTTCGGGCACTTGCTGCTTTCCTCTTCCTTACCTCATCTGGTGTAAGGTTCTTGTAAGGCATGTCTTTAATAAATAATATGAATTACTAATACATTGCAACTTGATGGGATTACAAAATATAACAATATGTTTCAGATTTACTCTATATACGTACATGTGTAGATGTGTATGGATCCAAACAAATAGATTCTATTGTGTATATCGAAAACCCGGTAGCCGTGTCAAAATCGAATAACGTCATTGTCGGTCGAACCATTTAGCGGTAATACGTCTATTTCATATAAAGTATGTCCATATATAAGGTGTATAGGCCTAAAGCACTGTATAAAATTATGAATTGATACAAATATATCATAATGTAACGTTCAATATCACATATATTGTCATCTTACCGTTAGCGATGTCGTTCCTAGTCGTGGTGGCAAAAATGACGTCATATACTCTGTAGTTTAGATGTTAAACGCCAGGTGGCAGCTATGGTTCATATGATTCTATTTGCCGTCAGGGGGCGATACCTTTCTACCGGTGTATACCACCCTATGTAGGTCCAGACGCATCTATTTATTTATTTTTTATATCAGATTTTGTATATAATTTTATCATTTATTTGAATGATACACTAATATGTCATATATTTTCTGTAGGCTCGTAAACGCAACAACCATTTGAAGCAGACAGGAAATGGGGCTTTGCCATTTCGTCTTAGGCCTACATCACTTGATGAACTTGCCCTAAGATATAGTTCCGAACAGACTATAACAGGTTAGTTCATGAACCCATTAACCACCACACGCAAATACGTAATATTATAAAAGTTTTAGTTACATGTATTGTTTTTCTTTACCCTTTTGTGCTTAAATCAACTGAAAATAGATTATTTATGAATTCCTAGTTTAAGATGGCTATTTTACCATAGTTATTCCTGTCCAATGCATATTTATATTATTATACAACATCGATTTAAATTCAAACTTTTATCATGATTTATAATTTTTTTAGGTATTCCAGGTGCACGACCAGTCGGACATACCAAAGACAAAGTAGAACCTGTCAATATAGGTTCGGAAAGCAGTTCTGACACCATTTCAGAATCTCCAAGCCCAGTCTTCACAACATCAAAAATCAATGAAATATCAAGCAGATCTCATTCTATCTTACCCAATTCTCAAATTCCTTCTCATTCTTCTCCTATAAATTCTGATATGTCTTCCTGCAATATAATTTCGTCTCCTGTATCTTCTGATTCTTCTGTATCTTCTTTTCCTATCTTTAACCAACCGTACACACAGGTGCGCCCTGTGCCATTACGGTATGCAAATGCAACCTGTACATCACAGACAAACCTTTCACACAAGTTAAAAGAGGCCCAGGAAGAAGAAGAAGAAAGTCTTAAAATATCAGAACTACAGAGACAGAATAAGAAAATGACCAGGAGCTCTACATCCACTACCAAGATTACTACTCCAGAAGTTAGAAAAAGTAAGATGTTAATATGAATATTCATCTTGTTATAATTAATCTATTTGTTTGCTTATAGATTAACATATTGTAATTTATTTTGGCCTAGAAATGACATTGATATGTTTATATAAACTAAATAATAGGAAATTTCAATAGTTTTACCTTACATCATAATTGTCTTATCCATTATCATTATATATTAATCATAAATAATTTTTATATTCCACAGATGTGCCAGTAAAATGCCCACAAATCATACCATTAACCCCAAACATTGAGGGTGATCCATTGACACAGACCAACAATGATCACTTATACTGCACAACGATAAGTAGTAAGTGAAAAATTATAATTCATACTATAATTGATATAGAATGAAAGGTTTCTATAAATGTTAAATACTACCTTTGTTACTGTTTGTTTAGATTATAAATATTTATAATAAACAGTCATTTAATTGAGTGCAACTGTTAATTTTGTAGGTTGTCTAGATGAAAGCTTGCCCTCTGTGATGAACGCAAGTTCGGATGCAAGTTCCTTCTTGCCGCAGCTGACATTTGACTTTGTCCCTGGTGATGAAGAAATTAGTCTTCAAGAAGTCGTGAATCCTAATTTCACTCGTGGTACTCCAGTAAATGTGGTTGCTACACACAACAATCCCATCATTAAAATAACAGGTAAGGAATTCCTATAAAATATAAGGAAATTTTACAATATTTATACCCTTTGACTGCCGCATTATGCCTCCAGGCTTTACCATGGCTACCGACGCATTATGCCTAATATTCATATATTATATTGGATATGCTTGAAAAGAAATAGAATATTGTGTTTATTGTATTATTGTATATACTTAATTTTTTATTGACATATTATACATTTTTAGCCCTTTCAGATGACTCACAAATGCAGTGGAGGGAAATATCAGGACAGCCCACAAATAACCAACAGGCTGCACCACACACTGATGGAGAGAAGCTGAAAGATAATACCATCACTGTCTTATCAAATGAGATATCAAACTTATCTTCCACTCTAGAGAAAGTATCACTTTCAACAACAATGCCATCATTTTTCGAGATTTGTACGCAAATGGAAAGAATGCAAAAGAAAATAGATGATTTGGCAAAGGAAATGCAGTGTATCCAGTCAAAGCAGATCGTTCCCAAAGAAACTGTAACCTTACAGGAGAAACAAGCCATGCAAAAGCAAATTGATGAAATGACAAAGGAAATACAGTGTATCCAGTCAAAGCAGATCGTTCCCAAAGAAACTGTAACCTTACAGGAGAAACAAGCCATGCAAAAGCAAATAGATGAAATGACAAAGGAAATACAGTCTATCAAGTCCAAGCAGAACGTACCCAAAGAAACTATAACCCTTCAGGAGAAACAAGCAATGCTAAAGCAAATAGAAGAATTGACAAAAGAAATGCAGTGTATTAAGTCCAAGCAGAACCTTCCACAAAAAAAAATAACCTTAAAGGAGAAACAAGCCATGCAAAAGCAAATTGATGATTTGACAAAGGAAATGCAGTGTATCCAGTCTAAGCAGATCGTTCCCACAGAAACTGTAACCTTACAGGAGAAACAAGCCATGCAAAAGCAAATAGATGATTTGACTAAGGAAATAAAGTGTATCCAGTCTAAGCAGATCGTTCCCACAGAAACTGTAACCTTACAGGAGAAACAAGCCATGCAAAAGCAAATAGATGATTTGACAAAGGAAATACAGTGTATCCAGTCTAAGCAGATCGTTCCCACAGAAACTGTAACCTTACAGGAGAAACAAGCCATGCAAAAGCAAATAGATGAATTGACTAACGAAATGCAGTGTATCAAGTCAAACCAGATAGTTCCCAAAGAAATGGAGCTTGAAAGTCAAAGCACCGAGGTAGTACCAAATAATCAAGGTTTGTGTAGCATTAATTTGTAATAATAAATTCGTATTTAATAATAATAAATGTATTACATAAATACCTTAATAGTCCTTTTGTCAGAATAGATAGTCCAAAAAAAGAGAAAAATGGCTACATTTGTTTCAAAACTAAGATATCTTAGGAGCTAAAAAAAAAAGGAAATTATAAAGCGTGACATCATTAAAGGACGGACCATTATATTCATACGGTTTTATATGTGTGTAAACATAATCATGTTTATTTAAATAAGATATTTCTTTTACAGATACAATGCCATCCTGTCGTACATTGAAGCGAAAAGGAGGTGATATAGAAATAAGAAAATCAACCAGACAACGTCTTCCGAAACAGCGATACGATATATAGTTTCCATTGACTTGGATACCTTTCTTGCATTGCCATCCTGTCTGTATTTGAAGCGAAAAGGAGGTGATTTAGAAATAAGATTATCAACCAGACAACGTCTTCAGAAACAGCGATACGCTATATAGTTGACATTGACTTGGAAACCTTTATTGCAATGATTTTTTGAATAAATAACATTTGTATTTAAGTTTACTTTCATTATGTCTTCTGTTTCTTTTTTTCGGAAAAAGTCTGTTCACTATTATTAGAATCATTGTAACCAATGAAGAATTTCGTAGGGGATGATACTCCCCCAAATTTATTTTATATCAACAGTTAAAATAAAAAAATATTTAGATATTCCCTATTAACAAAAAAATTTTATATATAAAGGTATAAAACAATGTATATAAAAGTAAGATAAACTTTATTAGGTGAACCTAGATAGATTTGCACACATAAGGGAGAAGCCAAATTAAGTGAAGTGAATTTGGATGTAGCGTCTTCTTCGTGCAACACCCTCTTTGTGTAAGTTAGGTTGTGGTTTCGGAGCACCTGCTGCATTTGCAGGTGGAACCCTTTGAGCTGGCATTGGTGGAACCTCATCATCATCATCAGGGGGGGGGACAGGTATGCCTCCCGTAAGGCACATGTTGTGGAGAGCAACACACACACTTACAATGCGTGTGCAGTCAAGAGGACTATGGTATAGATATCCTCCATGTCTGTCAAGGCATCTGGAAATTATAAATATCATAATAATTAATTTATGTTATAGAACAAAACATTCACTATGTACTTGGAACGGTTCCCTCTATTAGATGTTTATATTAACCTCGCCTAATCGGACACCCCGCCTAAGCGGACACTTTGGCCCTGAACAGATGGTGTCCGGTTACGCGGGGTTCAACTGTAGGTGTAGATACGTCTGGAATAAAATATTTATAGGCATTCGGGTAAAATCCATATAAAATATTAATTATGTAAGTGTCGATACGTCTAGAACCATATATATGTATGGGAATTCTGGTAAAATCCTTTTTCAATTTTAACTATGTAAGTGTAGATACGTCTGGAAGCATATATATATAGGCATTCGGGTAAAATCCATTTTCTATTTCCACTATGTAAGTGTAGATACGTCTGGAACCATATATATAAATATATATATATTGCGGTAAAAGCTAGCAACATTTTTTATTATTTAAGTGTAGATATGTATAGAACCATATATACATCTATTGCTTATAGGCAGCTAACCTTATAACTATGTAAGTGTAGATACGTCTGGAACCATTTTGATATGTAAATGAAGTGTATTGAAACTAAGGATTTTTTATATCATAGTTAGAGTAATGATAGAATATCCTAGGTTATATTACTTACCTAAAACGCTGCTTTATCATGCCAATAGTTTGCTCAACCACGACACGTGCTTGCATGTGCCATCGATTGTACTTCTCTTCATCCTCTGTTCTAGGGTTGAGAATAGGTGTGAAAAGAAAGGGGGTGAGGGGGTAACTGAAAATTTTTTTTTATAAACTAAGAACATATTTAACATGTCATTTGAAAAATGCAGGGAGATTTATTTTAATAGTTATTAAAAATACACTAATATGATAGGAAATATGGAAAAGTATATTATTTATTCAATCAGTAGCATGTATTACTTACCCGGAATCCCCAAGCATGAAATATTCCCCAAGATCTCCATCGACTGCATCTATCCATATATCGGACTGTTGCAGGATAAAGCTGTCGTGCACAGCGCCAGGGAATGATGGATCCACGTGATAAACTTTCCTATCACCTCCACAAATGATCTGTTAAAACCAAATATTGATAAATTTATATTAATATGAAAATATATGAAATTATTTTAATTAAAATTAAGTATTTCAAATATAACCTGAAAATTTTTATATTATTAATTACAATTAGTAATTTTACCTATAAAAGGTACAGAGATACCATTGGTCTATTGACATACAAGTTGTATAGACATATAATCATTTTGCATTTATTATAGTTACTTATGTCTCAATGTGACTCAAATACTTTCAAATATTTATATCAATTAATTAATAAAAAAATTAAATTTACCATAGTATTAAGACTATGAAAGCCCTTTCTGTTCACAAAGTCTACTTCGTTGGTTCTGGGGGCCAGTATAGGGATATGCGTGCCATCCACGCAAGCAAGGCATAAAGGTTTTCCGCCATATTTTTGAAAAAATATGCTGGAGGCATCTTGAAGTTCTTGTTGGGTTTGTGGAAAGCCAATGTAATTGTGGATCACATCATCGAAGAAGTCAAGAACTTCATGTAGGCACTTACTTACAGTGCTTTTTACCACGCCTTGGTAGTCCCCGACTAGACTGAAATTCGCTCCTGTCGCGAAATATCTCAGTGCCAAACACATCTGCAAAACAGAATTTTATTATTTATTAATATTAAAAAAATTATTTTATATGATACTATACTAAGTCTATTTGGCATGTTATTGAATAAGCAGAAGGTTCACAGTGTGTAAGGGTACATAAATAAAAGTTGTACAGGTTATCAAATTGTTTATCACACCAATAGAGTATTAATTGTTTAATATTTTATATACTCACCCTCTCTTCTGCAGAAATGCCTTGACCCCTCTGTGTATTGCCAGAATTTCCACAAAATCCAGAACGCCGATAGGTCTCTGATAGTTCTCTAGCTATTTGTTTAGACACACGATAACGTCTCATGAACATATTGTCATCTAATTCGTCAATAGGGTTTTTCCGGAGACGATACACCTTCTTTTTCCTTTGAGGACGTAGGAGTGCAGCCATTGTCAACTGTCTGTCACGCTGTCAGAAGGCTGTACGACATGTCCATAGGTGTCATGAACGGACGACAGTTTGGGCGACATTTTCAATCACGTGACCCCACGATTGTCGTGACTGAAAAACACGTTTGGCTGCCCTACGCCTCTTAGACTCACGACATATCGCCAATTCACTAAAGTGTCGTGTCTATCGAACACTGACGGCAAAAACACGTCGCCCATAACGATTGTCGTGACTGAAAAACAGGGCCCTGGTGTACGAGGTCGGGCTCTCACTGACCGAGGCGCGGAAGAACACTGCCTTACCGGCTGGCCACCAGAACACGCAGGGAGCCATACTGGACGAAATCAGAGATGAACTAACGACAAACCGCTGAGTCACCTAACTAAGGTAAGGAACTGTGTTCCCCCCTGCTATCCCTATATCATGAATGCCCAGTTCAAATGCTTAATACTCGCCGACAGCCGCGGCAGAGGTTTGCAAACCCACATTGAAAAATATTGCCATGAACTAGGCTATGGCCAACTATCCGTGACCGTGCAGGTATACCCTGGTGCACGCATCGAGAGTGTGTTCTACAAAGCGGAGCAACACTTACAGACCAACTACTATGACTTACTGATTCTAATTGCCAGAGTAAATTACCTGACAAACATGCACACCTCTGGAAAAATTACGCCGGCATTCACTGATATAGGGAACCTTACAGACTGCCTCACTGACTCGTATACCTGGTTCAAATATGTGGTAACGCAGTTGGGGTTCAGGCTAGCTATTGCTCAACTTACAGGGCTTGACTTAAACGCTTACAATAAGACCAGTAAACAATATCTGTGGCAGCAAGGCATTATCAACCAAAGTATGACGTATGTCAAACATGCTATTGCCAGCATGAACGATGAAGCAGGACTAATCGGACCCTGGCTCCAAGACACAGTGCACCACCTCCACAAGAACAGACGTTTCCACAAATACCGACGCTTCTACGATGGTCTCCATCCTGACACCAAGACTAAAGAACTGTGGAGCTGGTACATAGCAAAAGCCATCACTACCAACTACCGTATACTCAGCGAAGTCGGACACTGATATAAATTAACAATACAAATCACATAAACAGACGACACTGAGTATGACATAACTATTCCCAGAAGCGCAGTGGCGCACGGCTGAATAGATATTTCCTGAAAAGTGATGAGCTGTTTATAGACAACTTATAGTGCCTCTCCTGGGTGAACACAGTGGTGTAACCCAAAAAACTAGACTCAGTGGAGTAACTTGATGCCCAGTAAAAAGGCCCGCATTCCCCCCCCCCCCATTGTACTATTTCACTATAATATTCTAATGCCTGCCCAAATGCTGATATGCTATGTTTAAATAACAAGAGAACTCTGATCAGGAAGACTTGTGTTTGGAGATTAGACTGACAACGTTTAAAAAATCACAATCCTGATTTCTTTCTTTATGTTTCTTTATGTTTCTTCTAATGTTTGTCTAATTACGTTTGCCCAATTACTTTTCATGTTTATTTATTTCTATTTCATAACTTTGAGCAACATGGAGTAACGATGACGCACATCATTACTTATCCATGGGCGATCCAGCCAACATGCAGCAGCACTCCGTACTCCAGTTTGTGACGAGACTGGACTTACTTATCTAGTGCCTGCATTCTCAAGAGGTTACCTCTGGGAAGTACGTAGTGACGTACCGGACTATTCGAACTGAGGCCTACATGGGCCCAAACCCACCTGAACCCTCAACATTACGGTAAGACAAAATCACTTACTTACATATAGATCCATTACCTATTTACTGCCATTGCAACTACTCTGTGCCTAAAGGAGCAGTGAAGAGTAAAAAGGAATGGCCAACTACATAACTAGTGCAACTTCTGCCTACACGAAGCACACTCCAACAATGACTTATGAGGTCCATCTTAAGATTAAATTACCAACGACCCCCTGAAATTTGATGGGGTTAAGGGAACGAACATAACACACCTAAACATAAGAAGCCTCTGGGCGAATATTGATATATACAGAAACTACTTAGAAGAGAGTAATATTGCCTGTGCCACCCTTTCAGAAACCTGGTTACACGATAAGCTACCCTCAGGACTAGTCAGCATTAATAACTACACGCTACACAGAGTAGATAGACAGATCTTAGGAACTGACGGAAAAACAAAAAAGGGAGGTGGTGTTGCCGCCTTCGTACGCAACGACTACACCTTCTCGGACGCAACCGTACAACATTTAAACTGCAGCAATGCTGACATAGAAATCCAGTGGTTCATTCTGTCCAAACCAGGAATCAAGAAACATATAGTTGCAAATATCTATAGACCACAAAAGGGTAACGCAGAAAAGTTCTTAACTACTATCACGACCGCCCTTGACGATAAAGCCCTTGCGGGCAGCCCCCATTTGATATTATTGGGTGACTTTAATATTGACCACTTAGATCTGAACGATCCCCATACCATTGCCCTAAAAGAGTTCATACGTCTAAACGGCCTAAAGCAACTAATAGATTCACCCACCCGCTACGATCCAAACACCAATGCAAACCATGTAATAAACAGTGGAGTGGCGGATCTTAATCTATCCGACCACCAAATGGTGTATGTCACCTTGCGTAAACAGAACCCCCCCAAAACTAGTACTGATTTTTTAGGCAGGTCCTACAAAAATTACGATAAGAATATACTTACCCAAATATTAATAAATAACAACTGGGATAACTTCTGGGACCTAGCTGACCCAAATAGCTCCTGGGAATACCTTATTACTGAAATCCAGACTATTCTAGATACAATATGCCCAAAGAAAAGATTCAAAATAAGGCAGAGGAAACAGGACTGGGTAACTCCAGAATTACTAATACTCTTACACGACAAAGACAAAAGTCTAAAAAAAGCCAAGCACTCGGGAGACCCAGATGACTGGAACATTGCCAGAAGGATACGTAACTTTGCAAAAATGGAGGTCAAGCGTGTTAAACGAGATTTCTATTTGCAAAAACTCGAAACAAACAAAAATAATCCAAAGTCCTTCTGGAGAGAAGTCAAAACTCTAACAAATCAGAATGAACGAGAAGGGAAGACAATAAGACTTATTGACCAGGTAACCAATATTGAAATTAGTGCTGAGCAGACAGCAGATTATATAAATGATTTCTTTGTCGGCATCGGGAGCAAACTGGCGGCACACCATAATATTCCATGGACTACCAATGCCCCAAAACCAGACAATGAGTTTAGCCTAACTCCCGTAAACGAGGAAGATGTAGTTGCAGTTATAGACAAGTTAGATACTACTAAACCATCCGGCATCGAGAATGTTAAGACAGCGGTACTCAAAGATATTTTCCAGATATTGCCCTTTCACCTGACACATATCATTAACCAATCAATCACCACTGGCATCTTCCCATCGAGCTGGAAGAATGCGGTAGTGACACCGATACTTAAAGGAGGTTCCCCCAGTGACATAAATAATTTAAGACCAATATCAATAATTCCCCTCCCCAGCAAGATAATTGAAAAACTTATCCATAAGCAAGTTTCCAAATTTTTCGAAGAAAACCATATACTATCAAAAAAACAGGGCGGTTTCAGGCCAAAGCACTCAACTACAACCACAATATCAACCTTTACTGACTCACTTTTAACGAATATTAATAATAATAACTTTACTCGCACAGTGTTCATAGATTTTAAAAAAGCTTTCGACACAATAGACCATACAATATTAATCAATAAATTATCACACCAAAATTTTGACCCCCAATCATTAAACTGGTTCCAAAACTATTTATCATTCAGAACTCAACGGACTAAATGCAATAACTACCTATCTGACCCTAAAATAATTACCCATGGTGTGCCCCAGGGCTCCACCCTAGGCCCCCTACTATTTATCCTATACATTAATGATGCTGAACAATCCTTAACCCATGCCCAAATCCAATTATATGCCGATGACACTGTGCTCTATTTCGAAGACTCCCTTATCACACCAAAAAATTTGCTAACAATGAACAATGAAATCAACAAATATCATCACTGGTGTAGCCAGAACAAACTGACTATTAGTATAAAAAAAACAAAGGCCATGACCTTCGCCCCGAAACGTAAACACAGAAAAATCCCACACGCCCCTATTACTCTTGCTGGGGAAAACATTGAATGCGTCACTGACTACAGATATCTGGGTATCATCTTGGATGAAAGGCTCTCATATAAGAAACACCTGCTAAACCTATGTAAACTGCTGGCTCATAAAACCTACCTCCTACACAAAATAAGACCCTACCTTAGTACCGATGTTGTGATAAAAATATATAAACAAACAATCTTGCCATACTGCGATTATGAAGACGTTACCTTCCATAAGGGCCCAAGAAATCTGATAAAGAAAATCCAAGTAACACAAAATAAATGTCTGCGCCTAGCCACAACAACCTTCCCAAAACCGAGTACAAACGAACTCCATGAGATACACAACTTAGACTTCCTCGAAGTCCATAGAGTGAAGAATATCCTGAAACTTGCCCTATCACGAACAAAAATCCCGGAGTATGTTGATAACAGAGCCTTAAACACCCGCGCTCACACACAAACAATGCTAACAGTCGAGAAACCGACTTGTGATCTGTTTACCAGAAGTGTCATATACCAAACGGCAACACTTTGGAACAGTCTCCCACCCATTGTTCGCGCCCTAAAGACCTCGAAATCTTTGATTTCCTACCTCAATAAACATAAACACATAATAAACACCCTACTTCAGAAACAGCTAACAAGTTTGGAGAACGTCTTTGTGAGCATATGAAAGCATGCACATTGTAATATCTAGAAACCGCACTTGCAACTAGTGCAAAAATGTTTATACCTTGACTTATGTAATTATCAAAACCATATCAACCAACCTATTACTATACATTTGGGCCCTAAGCCCTATGGTCAAGGGGCTAGCCCTAGACCAATCGCTTGTAACATTACAATCTACTAACAACGATCCATGTTACTATTAAGTATTCCAGCTAGTAAGCTGTGTGCAGATGGGCAACTGGCCCAAAGGAAGACAGGCCAAGAGCCTATGAGGGTACAGTCTAAATAAACGAATCCAAAGAAGAAAAAAAAAATTAAAAAGAGCAAATAAAAATAGTTTACACACACAAATTTGATAGATAGATAAAGTGATTCATAGTATGTGTGTACGATACATGCAGTCAAGCCAGAGGTAGGAGGTGCCTGAGAAACAGCCCTTTTCATATACTACTTGCACAAACTTGCGCATTGGTGGGAAATCCTTTTCCTGCCTTCGCTCAGTTGAAACAATAATATTTTGATAAAAAAAAAATCAATATGAATTACAGCTCAATAGCCTCCCAAATTTGGATTATTGATCAGCAATTTCACAACGTTTAAGAAGTAGGGCTACTTCTTTCAAGTGGACCTGATAAACAGCTATTTTTATATGCTACTCACAAAGCCTTGCGCAATGGTGGGATATCTTTTTCCCAATTTCGCTCGTTCAAACACTATGAACTTCATGGTTTGAACGGCCATTCAAAAAGAAAATCTATATTGGGGAGTCTTATTATTAGATCTTCGATATTTCGGCGTATCATTAATATATTCCTCCCCAATATAGTTAAAGGAAAAGAAAACTAAGCATTGGTAAATGAGATTTATTATGGAATTAGTTGATAAATTTTATTGATTTGGTTCTGTTTGGTTTACAAGTGAACATCCATCGTTGTAATACGTATGATCGTATCCTTCAAGCGTTCTTATAATTCAGTCTTTTTGTATGTTGTATATTATCGACTTATTTTCCACTGTATGCCATGACTGGAGTTTGGCATAGTGACTTCATGAAGCGAAGCCGAGTGAAGTCTGGAGCCAAACTCCAGGAGTGGCATGCGGTGGAAAAGATTAAAACGAATCAGGTTTTGATTTTATTCTACCCCGTCTCCTCGATTTTGGAATATTACATGATAAGTATGTAAATGCCAACTACGAGTTAAATCTTCACTCATGAACTTAGATGTCAACGGATTGTAAACAAAAAGTAATCAAATAAAGCTGCTTTTGAGAAAAAGACAAAAAAAACAATTCTGCATGCCACTAGTGGCATATAAAACTCTGTATGCCAGGCTGCGTGGCATACAAAAACTCAATGTTAAGCCTATGGGATTCTATATTAGGAGTAGGATAAATACACAATAATGACTGGTATTGATTACGAGTGGCCGTAATCTCCGAGTAGTTGACGCGCAGTAATATCCGAGCGATTAGCGACGATATTACGTCGTCAACTACGAGGAGATTGCAGGCACTCGTAATTAAAACCAGTCTTTATTGTATTTATCATCCACCTGTAAGATTAATAAATCTATTGCAATAAAAAGTGCATATAATTCCAGATTACACCATAATGCCACAGCACTTTCAAGCATGGGTGTAATTCGGTGTATAGTTACGCCAGTTATTTAGTTCGCTATTTTTCTGTGTTTTTGGTCTGCAAAACATATTATGATAGTGAGTTCTGATGGTAAATGAGATTATTATGACTGAATATAAATAATTAATATCAAATGAACATTAAATAAACTTATTTTGAATAACATTATGATTAGATCTAATTTTCGCAGGGACTTTTTTTCCGGAATCTCCTGCAGGAGATTCTGACATGCCAGAATCTCCGGGTAGCGAATTCCAGGTGCCCTATACATTTCCTATGGAGACTCCATAATAGGTGGGTAATAAGATGATATAAATGCCACTTGACTCAGTGAAAAAGGTTAAGTACAAAATATGATAACAATATAATATATAATGATAAATACATAGTAATAAGAGAGTAGCACTTTGGGCATTGACTATTATTTTTTATTAAATACCAATCCTGCCATAAATAAATTTCGGCAAGGCAGTGAGATTACCAGACCAATGGCACCACGGAATGATGGCACTTGGACTGATAGCACCTGTTCGGACCGATGGCAACATTTTTCCTAGACCGAGGACACCACTACCTAGACTGATGGCGCCAATCATTTAAATTGGTGGCACAACTCACAAAGTCTCAACCACTTTTCAACTATATTATATTCGTATATATAGGGGAATTTATGTGATGATTAAAAAAAATCATGCCCCACGCGGCGCCGGCAGCGACCCCCTCGGCACCAGCAAAGGTCCCCTCAGTGGCAGTGGTGTTCCCCGTGGCCAGGTGGAATCTTTTATCGTGGAGTCCTTTGACATGTGGAATCTATTAACATTCATCCTACTTTAGAAACATAAATCAAGTGGTGCCCGTAAGTCCAGGTAAAAGAATTGGGTGTTGCCATCAGTCCAGGCACGGGTGCCATCAGTCCAGGTAACACTGAAAAGAAGTGCCATCAGTCCAGGTGCCATCGGTCCGTGATGCCATCGGTCCAGTTATCGGCACTGATGGTCGGTGTGTTCACCTGAGAGCCCGCAAGGTGAGCGGAGGTGGTAGTTAGCGATGTTGACGGCAGGTGTCACCTGGTTCCCTTTATATTATACATCTGTGGTAGTATTTTTGACATAACAATAAGCCTCTTGACGGCGGGTGTTGCCTGGCTGCCCTTTATATATGAATACATCAGTGGTAAGTATTTTTGACATAAATGCCACTTGGCTCAGTGATAAGGGTTAAGTATACAATATGACAATAAGATAATGTACAATAGTAAATACATAATAATGATCTGAAAGAAGCAATTGTTTTCATTAAATACCAATTCTGCCAAAAACGTCCAAACGAAGCTAAGAAAAAAGAGAAGAAACTATTTCTCTATCCAGAGACAAAGAAGACTCAACTGAACGTTAAAGGTGCATAAGGACACAAAGACTTTTTCAATCACCTTGTTCCTCGATATCTACAAGTGGAAAACCTTTTTCGTACAAGGCCATTGCGCCACCTCGTCTCAGGCAGTGAGACGATACCATCGAAATATTATATAGTATGCAATGAATACATAGTTTCTTCTAGGACCACTGATACGTACCATGAACAAATTTCCCTCCTCAACTATATGATGAGACGAGGACGAAGGATGACCCATTGCAAAACGTACTTTACTCAAATAAGAAAGAAACACAAACCGGGGAACCAATAATTACTGTAAAAGGTATCAAAAATATCCTATCGTTAAATTGAACAGTTGTAGATGTGACAATTTTAACTAACACATAATCGTGAAAAACTTCAACATCAGACAGTTTGATAGAGAACTTATTAGACTTACGTAATAGACCTCTGTATCCAAGGAGAGTTGCTACCCAGATGGATAAATCCTCATTCTTCTTGATATTGAGGGTAGAAAAAATCAACATATCTGGCACTGTCAGAGGTCTAGACTGAGAAACATAATTACCCAAGACTCTTTTTATGATCGTCAGAACATTTTGATCTTCGAGAGTCTAGAAAAATAAAATCGTTAGACATCGTGTCACACCCTAAGTGCTGACAAATGATTGATTACCGGAGAATAGTTAAAAAATATCGGCCATAAAGGCACTAAGCATACATAATACATCTTAATCCGTAGGTAATGATGAAAATTGGAATTCACCAGAAAACCTGGCCACCGACAACGACTGGTTTTAGATGACAAACACGAGTCTTCATAAAACTCCACCCGTTCCTTTAGATGAGACACTGAAAACAACACAAATGATTAATATAAGAAAGAGGAATAACACCTTTCCTTCTTGAGGAAAAAATCGTGAGAAGTAATTGGGAATCATATAATTAAATGTCCGGATATAACCACATACCACCTGAAAATAATACACAAAAGATAGTAAAAAAAGCTCGCTGAGCCAATTCATGGCCCTCTCCTTATACTATTTTGAAGGACCTGATGCCCAATGATTGCAATCTAACCAATTGTCAGGGACAGATTGCTACTCCAAATTCCATACTCCTAACAACCAGTTACATCTGCACACCGCACCAAAACCGTGCATAGATGCGTCTGTCCCCAACAGAACCTTAACGGGGAGAATAATCGGGGAAATACCATTAAAACAGGCATAAAAAACCTCCTCTGTTATACAAGATCCTCCCTCCTCAATTCTGTAATTGTGTGAGAACAGTTAGACTCCCTGAACAAAAATTTATTAACTGGTGGGAAAAAGTCTGGCCACCCTTGACCACTGTACTGCAATTGGCCAAAATACCACATAGGATTTGCATTTCCTTGTGGTTAACCATTGATTTCTCTTCGAATTCCTTCGAAACGTGTGACAATTTCTCCAATTTAACTGCATGTAAATGGAAACATACAGGGGCTATCTATTTCAATAGCAAAGAATGTCACACACATTGATGGACCCACGATCTTCTTCTGGGAAATACAAAAACCCGATTCGCGCAAAAGAGAAATTAGCACCAACTGGGCTTTCCGACAATAGTCATAATTTCCCCCCAGAACAATAAAATCATCCAAATGACTATTGGTCCTATCATAACCCTTAGCATGCATGCAATGTACCATGAACCCAGTAACCAGAGTGAAATTGTATGGGACGCACGTAAGGCCGTAAACAAGACGGTTGGATTGGAACAATTCTATTAGATTCCTGACGTCGTATAAGGAATTCCAAAGAATAATTTGGATGGAAATAATCCATTTACTATATCAGATTAATCGTAAAATTATCACTCAAATTGAATTGTGGTGGATCTATTAAATCGCTTCATTATTATGGCTCCACATTGTGGAATGCCCGACCTAGCTAAGTTTTTAAATTTTTTTTATTAGGTTCAGTTCGCTTCATATAAATACGCTGCGGTCTACCATTCCTCGTACCTTCAACATTGAACTGGACAAGGAATTCAAATCCCTCACAAAGAAAAAAATATTTTTGGCATTGGATTCTGCCCCTTACGTTTAATGCCATTGGAACCTGCTTATGGGTGGACATTGATTGCTCTATGATTTTTTTTTTACTTTGTTTTACAAAGTAAACATGGACGGTTATGCTTATTGTATGTGCTCACACTCCATATATATTTTAGATGCTTGATATATAATATAATTCATGTAAATAGGAGATTATGTAATACACTATGAACCCAATATAAGACAGTGTATCAAAAATGTTTGTCCATAGCAATTGATATTTATTCACGTAAATATACATTAACTTGCGTTTATGTACATGAATTCATAAATACAAGTTGGCAGGGCAGTAGTTTATGTCAAATTTTGGGCTTCTTGGGGGAGGGGGGGGGGGTATGGCCTGTAAAGTAAGTATATTTACTTTTAGTCAATATTAAGGGTGAGATAAATTCAGAAACCCATTCAAGTTTAGGGTCAGAGCTCGATCCCATCTCATTTGAATCACATAGCAATTCACGCGGCTTCGCCTTGTGAATTACTACGGGATTCAAACTCGATGGGATACGAGCTCAGACCCTAAACTTTCATGGGTTTCCTCTATAACATTTCACCTGATTATTACTTTCAAGATGATAAATCGGTGGGAGATATTCCTATGAAAAAATATCTCACATATATACTATTTTGTATTGGCGATTTCAGAGATAGCTACCTTGACTCGCCACCTTGACATGAGCGTGGATCACCACCGGTCCGTTCAGAGCACACAGTACTAAAAGTACTGCTACTAACGGGCTTATCTTCTGAAAGAGAATTATCAGACAAACTATCAACAGTAATTACATTATCATTGGTATCATGAGCAAGATACAAGTCCCGACTAACTGTTTACACAAACAAGCTAAACTTAACAAACTTGCAGAGAGGAGAGAAATCCACTTACTAACTTTGGCCCACAACAGATCAAAGAAACAAAAAGTACTTAAATCATGAGGCCAGAGCAACGAGATTGTTGGAGGGACCCGTACTACAAGTAAAAGACTAAATAAAAACGCAGAAGTATAAAACATCAACGGAGTCCAGGTGTGGCACTCTATGGAATGAATTGCCGAGCGCGCTACGCAACTGTGAAGCCAAAAAAGCATTTAAAGTGCAGCTGAAAAACAGGCTGAAAAATAACAGAGATAATTACCAGTGACCTGTGTGGGTGTCGATACTCTGGTGTAAACAGAAAACCTTAGCCATAAGAAGCCTTTGTACATTTGTTATTGCATGATAGGAGTTAAAATGATAATGAATTATGTTACGAATCTGTACCATGTACTTAACTCACTAAAATAGCGATAATTAATAGAGGTGGCCAAGTGTGTTGACAGGGTTATACGGTTCACTATCTATACTTCTCATAGTTCTAAGATATATTATCAATTGTATAATTACAGAATTTGCTGAGCCATTACTGTACGTCCATAATCTGGACATTACGGCTAGTTATTAATATGAGCTGGAGCCAGTGGAAGATAGGCACGAACTGTTGCCTAAGGTCCGGCGTCCACCTACTACGATATGCCTCCGATATGGCCTACGATGCACCTCCCGATAAAAAATCAAAATCACGTCGGAAGGTCACCTAATATTGGGGCAGTTGACCATGTTTCTGCGATTAGGCACCGAAAAAAAAACCTTGTGATGCGTGGTGGATTGGGAAATCTGGACATATGTCTACGACTTTGCACCTTCCCGATCTGTCTCCGATATTTGCTTTTTGTATCGGTGCCATATCGGTAGGTCTAAATCTCTATGGAAGTAGTTGGACGCCAGGCCTAACTGATTACTCCAGGGTAATAAAAACCTTTAAAAAAAGTGGTTATAGACCCCAGTCATTTAGGATCACCTTTTGCACCTTTTGCACTCTTTGATATTTTGTAACAGGGACCTCACAGTAAGTGCACTGATGTTTGAACTTACATTTGGAAAAAGTGCACCCCTCAGCATCATTGTACCGCCAACACACACCCATTGGATTACCTTATGTTGGTTTCGGTGGTTTCTTTTCCGACATTTTAACGAAAGCTAGGGTATTCTCAACATTGAGGTATTTAGAAACGAAATACGGATCACCATAACCAAAGCTGGTAGGACCTAACAACTTGGCTTTCTCACAGCATTCCTGTTCATAGTCTACCAGCGAACGTTATGAAAGCTATGTGATCAGCATAAACTGTTACATCAATCTTCTGGACTACCATAGACCTAAGCATGGACATACTTGCTGAAATGACATTGTCTATGAAGGTTTGGAAACAGTTGAGGCAAGTGATTGTCTAACGAGTAAGTCACACGCTTTTAATCGTGCCTAGTGGTGCGCTTGTTGACTTGCCCAACTGGCACAACTTGAATCCCCGTCCACGCTGGGGTAGTAGTGCTGAACACAGCTAGGAAAGGTGAGGCTTGCTGAAGACTTGAGACTGGAACAGCCGGAGTACCCATCCCCTGAACCGGAATAGACGTCCGCAGTGAAGAAGCCGCCATCTTAGGAACCATTGTAGAAGAGACCAAAAAACCTTAAACGCTTGGATTTATCATCGGTAAAAATTGTTGGCGCGGAATCGTCTCTGTATTGGAGAGATGAAGACCCCTGTAGTCGACCAGTCCATTTTAAATTTGCGGGAGAGCAATAAAACACATGAAAACGGGGACTGTTGTTGTGTTTGTTTTCCAGATATTTGGATTTCTGTAACCTCTGCACTACAGCAACATTCATTCATAGTAATATCTAGTGCTTCCCTACCTAATAAAGTGTAATGCTACCAACAAGGTTGAATAACCAAGCTCAGACTGTAACAACACATATTTTATCTGATCACCTTGACACCTACATAGCATGATAAAATGCCCGATGAGCCGATCCCGGTGAAATCTTGATAATTATCCCACTTAGACTCCATGTTGGAATCACGGGCCAGCTCGTGTAAGCTCCGGTTTAGCTCTTCAAAACCCGCATGCAAAGGATCATGATCAGTGAAAGGACAACCTTTTGGGTTTTTTCTACCATCATAGGTATTTCCACGAACTTCACCTTTAGAACAGGCAATATTAGACACCACTTGCGGGGCCTTAGACTTAGACATACGAAACTATATAGAATCAGATGGTTTTGAATAGGTATTCGTAGCCCGTCACTATATGTTTTTAATCCTCTATCCATTCTTTTAGTTTATGGTAAGTGCGTAGGCAACCTTGTCATCTTTTCATATAATGATTTATCAAATTTCAACGCAACTTCAGATGGGCTCTCAGTCCCTTGTTATGACTTATATACAAGTTTAATCTTATATCTATGAAATTTAATATGTAACTTATAAGTAAGAATGAAAGGTTATGAGCCTATGAATGGAAGGGTTGAAATTTCTTCAAAGACCTTAAATTATTGGTGGGAGATATAATTATGAAATAATATCTCATCACACGTCCGATTTCTTGGAAAGGTTCCCAAAAGATGTTTGCTATTTCACAGTAGTTTATTTTCTTAATTTACGGAATAGTGGACAGTAAGTAATCTGGTATGTGTAGGTCTTCAGTTTCTTCACGATACCTCAAATTCATATTGAGTATAATAAAACAGACATGTGACTTTTGGATGACATTTGATTGATAGACTTTATTTCTGACAAGGTGCTCACGATCACATCGCTGACAGTGTATGACAATTGGCGTGTCCCTGTAACGATGGGTATTTTACTGACTTCTGCTTTGTGAGAAAGGTTATGCCGGAGACACACCAACCGAAAAACGCAGCGATTTTCGGAATCGCCAACACAAAATGGCCTCTATAGCAGCTATTATTTCATATTTTACCTGATTGTTGCTTGTGATATGCTAAACTATCCGTGAGAGATATTCCCATAAAATAATATCTCATATACATGCCATTTTGTATTGGTGATTCTGGATATGGCTTTATTCAATAAATAACAATGGGACCTAGCCCTGCCTAAACATCTAGATTTACAGTAATCTAAAGATCATAAAAACACCGAAATAAATTAAGTAAGTTTAAAATACGTGCTTCCAGTATCACAGGAGCTAGCAGAATAACGGTAATCACAGAAGAACGTGACGTAACGCGATGACTAATAGATGCGGTAGTCAAGCGGTAGTCAAGCGACTAACCTAGAAACGTGACTAGACAGATACACAACTAGATACGTCACGAATAAGATACGCTGCGGAGAGCTACACAGTAGACTTGCAGCAGCCTAACTATATATTTATATATTGAAATATATCTGTCTGCTAATCGATAATTAGAAATATCTCATGAAAAACAAGCATTTTACCTGCACTTAAATCACCAATACATTCTAGAACTTATCTAAATATGGTTTGCTTGGACCTAAACTTGGAGCTAAGATGATAAAAGAATAGATAGGTACAACGTTTATGGTACTGTGTTTGTGACGTCTGATTGTCACTTCATTCAAAGAGTATGCTTCGATTCGATGAAGTAATTTGAGCACCTTTAAAAGTTCCTTTAATTCTTAATTGCTCCAGATAATGTACCTTCCGTCACAGCTCTCTAAAACCTGATCAGCAGATATTTATCGCTCAGAGGTATATTTGGTCCACTACTTGTCGCCACTTACATCGTACATGAAGTGCCTGTTACATACCAGTAATTTGATTCTTATTCCAGCTAATGGACAGCTAGTTATGCAGCCGGGCGCATTCAAAACGACTTTGTCCTGTTGAATGATATAACTTATGTCGACGACAGCATAGGATACAAGGAAACTTCGTACGGGGGGTTATCATTTAGTAATATTCAAGCTCGTTCGCTAAGACTGTCCTTCCTGATCAAAGATCATCCATGAGTGTTGAATAAAATTCATCCACATCGTCCCTGGGTCTCGTTTGCGTTCGGAAAAGGGTCTTCTTGTACGACTCCAAATTATTAAACAGGCCCCAGGCCAACGACATTACTGACGAAAACTCGGGCGAGGCGGGACAATATGGACGAAAGATTCGCGGTTATTCGCGGTTTATATGTCGGGTAGTGCCAAGGGAGAGACATTTTGTATAGTTTGTCTTGATCAAGTGACAATTGGGTCTGTTGAATAATTTAGTGTCGCCGCAACGAAAACGGTGACGACATTTTGAAAGAAAGACGAGAATATCTATAAATGAGCTTTGGATAGCCTTGCTGTATTACTCTTACCTTCCAGGTAGAGGAATTCTGCATAATAAGAATCATTCGATTCAAATTGATTGTTGGTGAGGACAAAAACAGCTGTAAGATAGGTCGGAGGACTGTGTGTACGAGGGTTCCTAATCACAGCATGTAGTGTCAGATAGTGGTACATTTGATAACTAATTTAATCATTAATTGATATAAATGAATCTAACTTAATAATTCTTATATTCTCCCTCTGGCACTACCATCTTATATCATACCTGTCCGTGATAAAAAGATATATCTCCTCTCGCTAAATTGATGAATAAGACTGTTCTTGTTAAAATGACAGAAACAGGCTTATATATAATTTTCTTTTTTAAATAGAAGTGTTTATTGACTCAAACATTCGCCGGAGAAATTTGACGATCTTCAATGTTTTCGTCTAACATAAGTGCAGGACATTAAACTAGAGGAGATATTTTATCATGGACTGGAATGCAAGATGTTAGTGTTAGAAGGAGAATATATACGAAATATTTAGATTTATTCATTATCATAAATGTGTGTGTTTTTATCCTACCCCTAATATAAAATCCCATAGGCTTAACATTGAGTTCCCGTATGCCACGCTGACTGGCATACAGAGTTTTATATGCCACTATAGTGGCATACTGAATCGTTATCATGTAATTTTTTATTTTGTTTTGTTTTGTTTATTTCATTTGTATTCGACATGACATTGCCGCTCTTCCACACAAACGAGTACAGAGTCGAATATTGATGGTTCCTGTACATACATATACACTTGCATCAATTTTTCACAAATGTTATCGACATCCAAGGACAAGTTATCGCTTCATTCTTGAGAAAGTACATTGAACAGAGTCTTATGATGAAATGAATATTTATAAACTCCCTGCATATACGTTTACATATTTTCTTTAAATAAATTATAAACATCAGCTGACAAGTTCTCACTTAATCAATCTGCTTGGCCATATAACATACCGATACCTATACCCATCAACAAGACGATGATTCTTAATCATCTATTACACAGAAATTGTCGTATTTTTATCAAGGATTCTTGTCTGAATGATTTTGACTGTTGAATAAATGAGCCAGTTTGTACTGTTCTACTCAAGGCATTCCAAATAGAGATTCCGACATAGAATGGGGATTTAGCGTACTTATCTTTCTTCGGCCTTAATAAGTTTATATCTAACTTGTCTGACAATCTTGTGTTATGTTCAGCATTTGGTTTTTTCACTACTAATAACTCTTGACTGACCAGGTTAGCAATTATACCTAGCAGAAGCATGAGCCTGCGTTCCCTATACCTCATTATACCACATGTTTCCCTCAGTTCTTGGTTGCTAACATATGTTCCATTGGCGTATGCTCTGCTACCAAGTGCTATTCTTATACTAGTATTAATACATATTTCAACACTTTTTTGTGAGTTAACAGGCGCATTTTCTAAAAGAAAAGAGCAATGGTCCGATATCGGGATAATACATGTTCTGACAATCCGTAGTGCGGTTTCGGTGTTTACCAATTTCCTTTTCTTTCTAAACGTGATTAGCTTGTCATTCATTTTTTGTATTAACAACTTTGCATGATTTTCGAAGCTAAGTGTCTCATCCACTATGGTTCCAAGATAGTTCATTTGCGAACAGGTTATGATCTCATTATCACCAATATAGAGCTTTCTCTTCTGGAGACGTTTTAGTTTCGCTTTAGTGCTGTGTTATACTAACCTAGTTTTAGATGCATTGATAGTCAGTCTATTTGCCATGTATCATTGCTGTATGGAGTTAATATGTTGTTGCATTACATTCTCAGCATTTTTTGGATCAATATCACTCGTGAAAACGACGAGATCGTCAGCATACATTAGAAAAGCATTGGCCGGAATACAATCTTTAATATCATTGATATAAATCAAAAACAGTAACGGGCCTAGTATTGAGCCCTGGGGGATACCGAACCCGACCTTCAGTTCCCCCGATTTCCTTTGCCCATATTCAGTGTAACATGTACGACCTGTTAGATATGATTTGAACCACATGATGAGATCTGGACCTAACCCAGCTTCCCCCAACTTAAACAGAAGAATCTCATGATCAATACAGTCGAAAGCTTTCTTGACGTCGACATAAAGTGCTAGCGAGATTTTGTTATCATTAAAGGATTCTACCAAAAATTGAGTGAGTTTTAGAACTGCCCCCCCCCCCCTGTACTATGCTTTTTACGAAAACCGAATTGGTTTTTGCAAAAAAACTTATTTTGTTCTAGAAAATTATAGACCTGGGCATGCACTACCCTCTCCAGGATTTTTCCCGGAATGGGGAGTACACACACAGGTCTCCAGTTTCCAATCGACTGTAGATCGCCCTGTTTAGGGAGTGGGGCGATTCTTCCATTTTTCCATAGCTGAGGAAAACTGCTCGATCGGATCATTTCTGTCAGTAACAACTTAAAATATTCAACAGAGCTCAACAAGGTATTTTTTAACAGTTCACATTTCAGGTTGGGAATTCCAGATGATTTATGAATTTTCAACGACTGTATAAGTTTGGTAACATGTTCCTTAGTAACTTCATTCAAGTCGATTTCGAATCCGTTAACATTTTTCCTTTGTACAAAATTAAGCATACATTTCGTATCCAGTTCCCCGTTTAATTTCATACCAATATTCCAACATCGAGGAGACAGGGTAGGATAAAATCAAAACCTGATTCATTTTATTCTTGCCGACCGTATGCCACTCCTTGCGTTTTCGCTCCGGACTTCACTCGGCTTCGCCTCATGAAGTCACTATGCTAAACTCCAGTCCTGGCATACGGTGGCCAAGATAAAAACTCATCCAGTTTTACGATAGTATGTGAGTAGGGGGGGGGGGGTATATAGCTTACATATAGTAGATCTATCGTCCCGTACGATGTATGCCAAACATACAGCAATTTGTACTAACGATTCCTGTGTCTCCCAATGATCTATTTACGTAATGACATTGGGTGTGGATCGCCGACGAGGTCGTACATCGTTCGACAGATCGTATCGTCCACTGCTCGTATCTTTCAAAATTTATGTAACGGACCCCAGGCTGAATCTTTCAACGAGCCCCCGTAAAACAATGAGAATATAGACGACCTAATGATATTCTATTAAACGCCTTTGTGAGATCCTCCTGGGATCATCCGCGAGGACTACCATCCGCTTGTTTTTATCATAAAACGCTAGGCCTCGAACAATCTATCCTATAAGCATATACTCTCGTTTGCTAGGCTTTTCACCCCTACCCCCTCCCCCATCCCCCACCCCAAGACTACCACGATATCCTATTCTGAATTGAGAACAAAACACACATGATGAGCTTTCAACATACCTTATTAGCTATAATGAAACCCAATTAGATCCAAGGAGGACCTTCTCCACCGTACATGCGTCAGGAAATATATTCTCATTAGGTACTGGCGTATCGTCCTATAGGGAAGATAGCTACTGTGTTGTGGAGACAGCCAGCTTGACTACAATGGCGCTATTCTACAAGTCGGAAATGATGGCAAAACTAGCAATTGCTCTATTGTTAATCCGATTTCCCCTGTAGCATATAACCGCGACGAAATACCCATACGCAGTCCGAATGCTGGAGGGGGGGGGGGAGTTCAATACATTAATCAACATTATCAAGAGACGTCACGAGTTTAAGTCTGAGTTTATTTATGCCACGCATTTTGTTGGCTCCATAATGTCACGAGTCGCAGACGAGTGACATTACGGAGCCAACAAAATGAGTGGCATAGATAGGCTCAAACTCAAACGAGTGGCGTCTACATTTTATCCTACCCCATTTCCATATTTTTCAGTATCAGAAAGTGGTGGCATAAACAACACTTTATGTCACACCTGTGACATAAACAAATCCCATGTTAAGCCTATAGCGTTTTTTATTAGGGGTAGGATAAATAGTATTATTAATTAACCTGGGTGGATATCGCATTGGTGTGTGTGTGAGGTACTACAACATTCAGCTCTCCTTGTTCCTTAGCATGGACGGCATAGATCTTGGGGCAGAAAAGGCAAACCAAAGTAATAGATGCATTGAAGAAAAGGCAAGAGCACAGAAGCACAACTTGACTGGCGGCATAGAAGGTGGTGAAATAGGCCGGGATGAAGACGAGCCACAGGAAGAACGTGGTGGCCACCGAGACGAAGATGTACCACGACTCGTTGAAGTTCTCCGGTAGTTTCCTGGTGAGGTAACCGAAGACGGAGCACAGCTGAATCATCAGGAGGTTGAAGATGAGGCCGGGAAGGAGGGCGCAGAGGGGCATGGCGCAGTGCAGTTCCACGAAGGGGTCAGACGGCACGGGCATACGCAGGGTGGCCTTTGACGGGGTGCTGATCATCACCACAGTCGAAATGCAAATCTGAAATGAGACACAAATACATGCACTACGTAATATCCTAGCAATCGCTCTGATATTACTACGCGTCAACTACGCGGAGAATACGACCGTGGAGCTCGAAATCATGATATTGTTGAATTCATTAATCAGCATTCCAAATATAGGTTATGACACGAAGGATAAAAATCGTATCACACACTACTTTGTACACTAAGGACTTTCTTCCTGTGTTCTCCCAGGAGAATACGGCTTTTTCGTATTCTACTCAGTAGCAATTTGTCTGCTCTATGTGTTTTCTATGGAGGCTTCGTATTAGGTGCATAATACATCGCAGAATCTCTCTTTCTCACTCATTGACTCTCTCCCTCTCCCATTCTGATCTGTTCCCTCTCTCTCTCTCTCTCTGTTTCTCTCTCTCTCTCTATCGATCTATCTCTATCTGGTTCTTATGCAGCATTTTCCACCTGTCGACGAGTTGCGCACCGATTAATTGGGCACTATACACAGGTCGATGGGTGGTTCTCCTTGAGAATTTATCAACTGCCCACAATCGGTGAACTTCAAAGCAGACATACCGTATTCGGCTGACTATCAATTATTACCGATTTCTTCCTTTATGTCAGTTTCATTCTGCCACCGATTAAATGAACCCGGAGACAATTAAGGGGTGAGCCAAAAGGTCATCAGGTGGTGCCGGATAGCGAACTGATGGGGATGGAAATCGACACCCTGAAATTTTCATCTCCCGTTCCACCTGATGACTATCTGCCCAAACGTGGCAAGTGGTCGGTGGGTGATGCCAAATGGTATAAATGGTAGCTAAAATCGTCAGGACTTGGAAATCCCGCAATACTCTCATAACAATATAGTATCAGTTCGATATATATAGGTACTCATATTAGAGGGAAACTATGCTCCGGTGAGCAAAAGTTCAAAGTATCGAGGTAAGGCTTGGAAAAATTACTGCCTAAGGCGTCAGCCGCGGCCAGTAATTTTTCCAAGCCTTACCAAGTAACTTTGACTTTTGCTTACCAGTTCTTGGTTTCCCTATTTCTATATACCTTCAAATATCGATAAAAATGCTTAATTCTTTACCTGAAACACTTCCGAAGCAAATGGCCACCCTTATCGAGTAACCACAACAGCTATTGTTTCGTCCCGCTGCTGTATTGTATCACGTGATCAGAGCGGGACGAAAACGTCAGAGCGGGACGAAAACATGAGAGCGGGACGAAAACGTAAACCTCGACACATAACCTATTTTTAATGCACCCCCCAGCAGCGGTATGTAACTCTAGTTAGTTCAATAATTGGTATATAGGAATAGAGGATATGTGAGAAGCTTTCATTTGATAAAATTATTTTTCATAGACTTGACGGTGATTCTGTCTGATTTAAATGTCAGTCCCTGAATCTGAAAACTGGGAGTATGGAATATTGAGCTGAAATCATTACTACGTTCAAGGGAAAGTGCATTTCTGGTGAGATTCCTCGAAATGATATTTTGAGAAGGCATGATATTCATCATTGATGTCAGCTAGAAATAAGGGGAAATAGTATAGTGTAATCAGAACCTACCTGTGTTAGCAAAAGGAGAAAAGTGAAAATAATTTGGCTCTTGTTTCCGATGAGCTTTGGACTCGCTTTGCCCTTTTTACCAGCGGAGAAAATCCTGTAAATGCGGTTCGTCTTGATGAACAGAGGACCAAAGATCAAGGAGACCGATACGTGAAATCCGAAAAGTCGAATTAGGCAGATTGTTCCAGATGGGCGCACTAGATAGAACAAAATATTCAGGTAAGTGAGAGTGACGCCAATCAAGATGAAGGCACTGAGTTCTATACTAGAAGCTTTGATAAGTTTCACTCTTCTGTTTTTGAAATACCAAACGGAGATGCCCAACCCACCTGCAATGCCAGCTATTGCAAATATGAGGAATGCTGTTCCGAAAGAAGAATCGAAACTGGCGTAAGAGGGAAGTATAGGTTCGCATAAAGTGGCGGTATCGTTATCTGGCCATGTCAGAGGGGGACATGTCACACAGTCAGTCTTGTTTTGATTCAGTCGTTCATTTACTCGGCACCGCCTGCACTCCCAGCAGCAGAGTTCTTGTTTCAGAACAGCGTACTCCTTCAGGCCGCAGGGCTTGCTACATACAGACTCCGGAGGATAGCTATCATCACCAAGGATATTTTCCGACCTATACATGGTCCAGTTTATCCTATTTGTAAACACATTAAGAGTAGAGTTTCGTCCATTGTATTCTGCAACATTATTATAGGAGCCTTCACCATTTTCATAGACAAACTGATTAATTCTGCTGTTAGAGTACATGTCGCCATTCCTGTCAAAAGCTATAGGGCTATTCAGACCCTGAAACTCGACTTTTCGTAAGTAAGCAAGCAGCTGATACTTCCTGACACAGTCATAGACTTCAGTAGGTCTATTGTCTGTACTGTTATAAACATGAGGACAGTTTTCTTTAATGAGTTTGTCAAGGGCATATGCGAACGTTTCGGCGGCCTCTATGTACTTGCTGGAATAAGGGCTGGCATAGATATCTGGGACGGTGGTGTTGAAATACTCTGTGCAGTCTGATGTTTGGTTATCTTGTGGATTCCAGGAGCAGCCCAGGGTCGTTTCCCACAGCTGAGGTAGCCATATGTTGCCGCGACCATCAGGCTTTGGGTGTGAAGAACGCATATATTCCTCAAACTCAGGAGCAGGCATCAGATTTGAGTTTATAGTGAAAGCACCATTCCACTTTGGGCCCAGCTGTTGCGCTGCAAATATAATGGTATGACACGACTGATAATCTAAAAGATCTTTGCGTTATGGCTAATATACAGCAACAAAACTCAACAACTTCCTGAATACATTAGAACCCCGCCTAACGGACACCCGGCGTAAGCGGGCACCCCGCGTTAACGGACACCCCGCGTAAGGCCATTTTGGATCGGAACGGGTGGTGTCCGCTTACGCGGGGTTCTACTGTATATGAGGTATATGTATTTGTAGACAGTTGCCAAGAAGGGGTGACAATAACATAAGTAAAAGTAAAAAGTAAGGTAAATACAGCTATGTAACATCTGTGTCACTCTAATTTGTGGTGATCGTATTTGATACCAGTACAACGTCACTGATTGTCATCATGGATGTATACTACAGCACAATTTAAAAGGACATTTGTCTCTCAATTGACTTCTTCTTTTCCAACCCAGCAAACACAAAAATGTTCTAGCAACGTAAATGTACGAATTCATCTGGGAGAATTTACGTAAATCTGTATGTAGATAGAACGTAAAAATGTCAAGGTTTATGTACGTCTGTAGAACGTTTGGTATTTTTTACGTAAATTTATGTAGATTCATGTACTTCAGAAATGTAAATTTAGGTTTCTGAGCTTTGTTATCTATGTAAATATATCGACAGAGAAATACGTAATTTTACTTACATGGTAGGTAATTTCTTTTAGAAACCGGGGTCTACACAATTATATGAATATATATATTCATGTCTCTGGTAGCTTTATCTACATAGGAAGGGAATGTTTATTTAGGGACTTCCCTATGAAGGAGAGAGGTGGGTATAATGAGCCTGAAGGTATTGTCATGGGTTATACTCAGCTATACTCAGGTATAGTTAATTCTGTGTACTTTTTCTTTGTAATAGGCCCCAACACTTGCATATAACTTTTTCTCAGCTGGAAAAAACTAGACTTACATTAATATTTACAACACACACCTGCAGAAAGGTATGGTCCTTCCCAACTGCCAAAATTACCAAGACTATAGGCTAACTGCAGTGACAAAAAGATCAGCCAATCATAGCCTGAATGAGATTAGTAATAATTGAACCTGCTGGTATGGTAAATTTGGGACTTCTTAATGAAGGAGAGGGGTGAGTATAATACGCCTGAAGGTATTGTCATGGATTATACTCAGCTATACTCAGGTATAGTTCAGTCTGTATGATACAGGTAGATATCTCTGACACTATCAGTTTATTCCCAAGTTGGACAAAAACTAGACTGACATTAATGTCCAAACCACACACCTGAAGAAAGGTGCCACACACCTGAAGAAAGGTGGGGTTCCACCCAACTGCCAAAATTACCTAAACTAGGATAACTGCAGTGACAAAAATATCCTCCAATCATAGCCTGAATGAGATAAACGATAATTGAAACTGATGGTATAATAAATACTAAATTTAGTAAATAAACCAATTTTACAGGACATACCCTCCCCAAGAAGCACACAAAATTGACAAACTACTGTCATACCATCTAGTGATTTCATGCACATAAATGTGAATTCATGAAATGCATATAAACGTGAATTCATGCGCATAAACATAAATCGTAATATCAACTACGCGAATTTACGTAAAATTACCTAGAATTATCATACGTTCTACAGACAAAAGTAAACCTTAACATTTCCACGTTTTTATACGTAAGAAATTTACCTGTGACACTTACATTTACGTCTTGTGTTTACTGGGAATCTGTCGGGAAATAAATACCTCGTTTGGCATTCATTTAGAGCAGTATATTACCGAGCAACCCTTACCTGATATAGAACTGGAGCCGAACCAGATAGGTGAGAAGTTCGCATATTCGCGAGAGGAGAGAGCCGACAAGATGGCCGTGGTTTCATCTTGGTACAAATAAAGAACCACCACACGCGCTGCAGGATGTGAGGCCAACTTCCTAGCTATCTCCTTCACATCATTTTCCGTAGCTTGACTGGAATACATCTCAAAGACAGCAAGACACATTCCTCGTGCTCTAGATGACCGCAATATAGTTTTCGCCGCACCTTCGCCATAACTTCCCTCTAAGTATACAAAAGAGATATAAGTCCAACCATGATACTGAAGGAAGTCAAGAGTTGCTTCGATCTGGAATGTGTTTGGGGATAAGAGTCGGGAAAAATATTCATAATTGTCCTTGTTGCTTAACTCGTAGGTTGATGCTAATGGAGAAAGTACAGGTATCTTAAAAACCCCGGCGTGACTGGCTAAGGCAATGGCTTGGTCACTTGTACTCGGTCCGACGATGCCAACAATACGATCAGCAAGTAAAGAAAACTGCGCACAAGGAAAAGAATCACCCTCAATGCTATGATTCCTTCCTGACGGATCGGATACTAGATTAGTAAACTGAGCAACCGCAGCTAAAGCACTGAAACACGTGTCCATGGCTATGTACCCTAGGGTAACATTAGGGAGGATATCCGTGCGATCGTTGATTTGTCGCAGCGCATAGGCGAAGGCTTCTAACTGCACGACGTACGCAGTCCAGTAGTTGTTCCTCACGGTGTTCAGACACAAGGTTTGAGACGACGGTACGGCGAAATCCAGCATTACTGCCAAGTTTAAGTCACCATCGGAACGACCACAAGTTGAGGTGAACTGTGGAATGCTAACTGCATAAACAAAGGTAACACTGGCCGTAAATAACAGGAGACTCTTTAGGAAGTCCATTGCTATCACCTGACTGGCGGCTGACCGTCTGCGGTATAGCGTTGGCACTCCAGGTCTTATGATCATTGCTCCATAGAAGAAAGGAGCGCCCATTAAATATACCGCATGCACATGACCATAAAATTGCCAGTGGCAAAGATATATTTCCAAGGATAAATGATCAAGGAATAGTAATAGATAGATATTTTCTAAGACTCTCTCTCATGTTTAAATTAAGATTGGTGACGGGGAACACGGGATGATTGAAGGCCAACACAAATGAAGCCGTTTAAAGGCATATCCTACAATTCACAGTGGCGCCACCTGGTGATTTTAAATAATGCCAATTATTAGTCAGAACTGATTTCTTGGGATTCATTCTAATTCTACATGATTAAATTTAACATTTTGTCCAGTTTATCAAATCTTGATAGGTGAAATAGACAACTTTGCATTTGCTTAATTTACATAGGAAATGTACTGAAAGATGTGGTCTTCTTCAATTGTTTCAAAACCAAGGACCTATGGTTTTTAAAACCTAAATAAGTAGTATTACACATGTTCTATATTCTGGGAAAGTCTTCTTAAATTTTTAGGATATTGACATGGGTTTTAATATTAAAGCCAAACTGTCCGCTATGCCTTTAAGTTCTATTGCCTATCCATAATTTGCTGACATCTCCAATCAATTTTCGGATAAATTCATTATTTCATTTGCTTACTAAGTCCTAAAAGGAAAGATACAGTTTACCATCATAAAACTTACTATTAAGACGCTATGAAGTAGGTGAGAGAAGGTAGGACACATTGAGGGAGTGTGGCGGGTTGTAAGGGATTAGGGAAGTCTTCGGTACATCCCTTCATTTACCTATGTCGCACACGATGGAGAGGGGGTGAGGGATCACATTTATACTCTTCGGATGCCCCTAACAACTCCTCACTCTTATCTTTTCTAAAAAAAATTTAATTTAGATCAAACAGACAGTTCTTTCAGATTTCTACGCAATGCTAATGAGTGGAATGCTGCGGTGAAGATTAGAACCATTCCCACCTTTCTCCAGAAATTATATCTGCAGTTCGAATCTATTGTGAACTTAGTGCGATTAATGTTCTGAGAAATGTCACAATATCAACAGAAAGTGTAAGCTTCATTGATTAACTAGTACTTGCAGTTGAATGAGTTAATTGGATAGAACTAATTTAATCGGTACTTTTAACTTTTATCTTCTTTCTTCCCTGCAGAAGTAAATGAAAGCACACCCTTTGAAATATAAAATGACCCATCTCCGACAAAGGCGTTGATGCTAATAAGAGTGTTAGGCCGTGAAGGGAGAGATGTAATGTGTTACTCATATTGCAGGTCAGGACGTATTGACTTCATTACCACTTTCACACCTTTGTTTGTTTAAGACAATGGATCTTACACCTGCTCAGCCACCTTTCAATTCTAAATCTCCAGAAAAACATAAGGCTAGATCCATCACTTTGACAGGTGTCTGAAGTCAAAGTGTGTTTTGTAGATCTGAATTTGTTCACGCATAAATTATGAATGCATCGTTGTATATGAACAATCGATATGTGGGTATCAAGTGCATCATGAATTGTATAACGGGTGATAATGCACAACTATTGAGACGGCAACTGTGCAATGTTAATTAGATGCAAACCTGGCAATCACCTGTTCTTGACGACCAAGGTTTCGTAAAAGGGATTTGATGGAGTACTTTGGTCCTCCGGCTCGTGTTAACATGTATATTATATAATACACTGTTCAATGGCAGATGTCATTGTGGAAAGATAAATGAGTGAACTTTACGCCTCGGAAAGGATGTGCACTATGAATTGTAAGACAGGTAATAAAGTATATCTAATGAGGCGGTAACCCTGCAATGCTGCGTAGAATAACACCTGGAAAACACCTGCTCTGATCATGTGATACAATACAGCAGCGGGACGAAACAATAGCTGTTGTGGTTACTCGATAAGGGTGGCCATATGCTTCGTTAGTGTCATAAGGTAAAGAATTAAGCATTTTTATCGATATTTGAAGGTATATAGGAATAGAGAAACCAAGTACCAGTAAGCAAAAGTCAAAGTTACTCGAACTTTGAACTTTTGCTTACCGGAACATAGTTTCCCTCTAAACTATCTGACAGGAGAGACATTAAGACACTCTCGTTAATGTATCATTTATCTCGCAAGGATTCATGTACAATCCTAGACTATTCAACGGGCTGCTGGATCATAGATTTAGGGATATGAATTTTGATTAAAAAATGAATCATATAAGAAATCCCCGCTTTATCGAGGACTGTCACCCTGGAACAGTGTCGATGGTGATGTGCAAAAAATCTGGCTCAAAAGAACAGCTTAGGAATTACCTACTGCCTCTTATAGATAAGTAGTTCATTGGAATAGACTCGTGACTTAGGCCTACTGATTTAGTTTTAACTGGATTACAAGACTTATCACGCTCTTGCTTGTGTGTCTGTCTTATTTGTACATAATAAAAATATATCCCATCACGTTATTATTATTATACCTGGCATTGGTGTAAAGTCTCTAATGAGCGATACTAAGTTTTCTCGTAAAAGAACTGTACTCTGAAACAGAATGTGGAATAAACATTGTTTAAAAAAAACAACAATTCATGCCAAGTCATGCCGATCTCAGCTGGGTTGCCACGATTCCAGGCAAAACGCGTACAAATAATGACAATCACAGAATTATCTCAGGTTAGATAATTCCACCTCTGTCTTTTACCAGCTTCTACTTAACTGAAAATTGTACAATTTCAGATGTATGTATAACAAATATAGAAAAACCTTTGCTAGGAAAATGGTTTTATTTGAGTGAGTAGATGTGTATACAATCAGGTGAATGGCACGCTTGGACCTGAAATCAAATTTGAATTCTGAGATAGGTACTTTCTAACTTAGAATCAAATGCTGTAGTAGGTTTTAAATAAGGTGGCGGCTTGGTGCAGTGTGCACATGAGAATTTACCACTTGCGTCTCGTTGGTCAGTATAATGATTATTATTCAGGGGATAAGCACTAGAAAATAATTGAATTTTGTACACCACATATCTAAAAAATTGATTCAATTATATTTGTTTTCGAAAGGGATTCATTGTTTAAAGATAACCCCTGGCGAGAACCTATATCTGATGAATAATATAGTTTTGCAACTGCCGACCGATTGGTGCAGTGCCCCATAGTGATAACATGGATGTTTGTCAGTGTCGAAATAGCCAGGGGAAAATTATGAGAGATTTGAAACATTTGCACACCATACATACAGAATCCTCTATCAAATGCTCTCAGGTTCTAAGATAATTCAACTATGCCACACCTTGTCCTCGAAACGGTCGTTATTGAGTATTTCTCCAACTATAAAACACCTCCCAAATCTCTGATAATATTCAACCTTATGACCTCCATTATGCTCCGTCAATATTTGATAATCCCCGTTTTGCATAGAAACAAATACATGTAGATATATACAGCAATTGTATGACCATAACTACGACTCTGTTGGGTGATAAACAAGTTGATTTGTGGCATGATTATACGATATCAGAGCATTCACTATGTAGGTTAAAGGTATACATGACAACATGTATCTTAAACATTACCCAGATTTGCATGCAAGATTCTGTAAATTGCCGTTTTTGTCGTTTAGCGCCAAGATATGTGCTGATTTAGTAGTGACGGCAAGGCAGGCGCGAACAAGATATAGCTTGTTCACACAGCGTCCCTCCACCTGAACTGAGTCTACTAAACTACTTTCAAAGATCATCCACATGAGTACAACCTCATGTATATAGTAATTGAGGGTTATTAAAGAATTATCAATAATTCTACAGTGAGGATGATTCTCCATCTGACAGCTTCGACATGAACTAGACGTGCTAAGTGATTCACGGCTCCCAGGGGGAGCCTCAACTGCTCCAGATGCTCGCGGAAAATTGGGAAAAATCATGGTTAAGGACCAAGAAAGCGGTAAAACAAAGAAGCAGGAACTACAGAGCACTGCTGGGTATAATCACGGCTAGCGGCTCACAGAACTTAGCCAGAAATTCAGAGGTTTTGAAAAAGCGCTGGCCGAAAAAAGGCCAGCCTTGCAGGCCCTTCGTCGGAAGCGGTGGCTTCTTTGACAGGTCCAGTCGGGATGGATAAAGACCCAAAGCTTGCTCTTTTTTCACACACTCTGAGGAGACCCCCCCCCCCCCCCTCTCCCTCCCGCGCTGCCCCAACATTGCCAGGGGCCCTGAGACTTTACGCGGAAGCCGCTGTATCTACGCTGGCCTCCATCTATGCGACTTCCTACCCAACAGGGTCATCACAAGTGACATCCCAGGGCTCTGCGTTTCTTTCGATAAAAATATTCCACTCTAATATTTTTATCAAAAGAAACAAGGTATGTGAGTATGTACCAGTAAGGTAATACATTTTTATTTTATTATATACCTTCAAATATAAGTATTTGATGAATTACATAAGGAAATATGATAACGTCCGAGCTGGATTCAAAGTGTGCTGGTATATCTCTTGACATCTTAGTGAAAATCAAGCACAGAATATGCTCCAAGCACATTATTTACTCTTTTTTTCCCTTTAACTCCTGTGATCCTTGTGCAAGTCGCTGCCAGCACTTCCTAAGTAGGTCAGTGCAATTTTTTCAGCCAATCAGAATTTGTATTCAAAGTAGGGTGGTACATCGTTTTATACCACCATACTGTGCCGGTATATATTTAATACCAATACCCTAGCTCAGAGGTTGGTATTGTTGTAACATACTGGCACAGGTATATAATAATACACAATACGCCACGAGTTTGGATCTGCCCCAATCGTCAACAAGGCGAAGCCGAGTGACGATTATGACACATCCAAACGAGTGGGATATTGTGTATTTTACGATTCGAGTGCAGTTCTGCATTTATCTCACCCTTTTCTATGACATTAAATAGCATCAGAATATCAGAATGATTAGAATATACTTAACAAATCCATATGACGTCATCGCACATTCACTACGCCACAGCAGTGGCATAGTATTGTGACTTACGGGGGTGATCGTTCAGTATTTTTTCCTAATGTTACTTCTATGGTTAAGCTTGTACCAGGAGTGAGATAATGAAGGCTACCACAGGCTCATCTTCGGTCGTTAGGCCGGCCACTAGCGATAAGGCCCAGGTGAAAAACACCTTCGAAACCACAACTACGCGACTTGACGCAGGTAAAGGTATTATGCTCCCCCACCTGTAGATTTTCCATGGCCACCTGCAATGAGGCTGTTGAAGCACAGGTGCGTAATATATTTGACACCACAGCTACATGACTTGATGCAGATAAAAGGTGTTTTCTTCCCCCACCTGTATATTTTCTGGGGCCCAGAGAGAGTTTGCAGTACATTGAATGACTTGACATTAGCCGAATATGTCTATAGTCCTGAGCGTTTAATATGGGACAAAAAACTAGTTTTTTCTAACCTGTAAAGGGCAAATCGCTGTTGTGTCGTGAATAATAGGGTGATTTTTAAAAACAAAACTTTGTTAGAAAGCTAAGACTTGGGCCTATCTGTTGGTATACATATGATATATCTGTGTTATGGCTAGGATTTCCTGTCGTAGATTGAACATCGGAATTTCTTAGGTAAAAAACACTAAAACATGTTACCTTCCTGTCTTCACAGTGCTTTAATAGAAAATCTATCAAGATGACCTATAGAAATAAACACCCTATCTTCTTAGCTATTTCAAGACAATTAAAATGATACCTATATTGCCAGTATGTGATATTATCTGAGATACAGGAGCATTATGACAGAAGACAAAGAGTCCAAAAGAGCCCTAAAACGTGATTTTCTGATATTATTGCATTTTTGGCATATGGCATAGCTAGAAACGGCCAATAATTACATCTAAATAGCATTTAATCAATAAGATAACCTACCAGTTGTATTCCGTTGGGGCTCATCTACACATAACTCTTTATTTAAAGTATCTATGCTGATTATTGCCTGAGAAAATCAAGTATTACTTGCTTACTTATGATGTCAGTGATTCAAGTAGAAATATGACCTCAGGCCAGGTTCTTTGAGAAAATCACAGGTAGCATTACAATTTAAGAATCCTAGGCCTGAAAATTTCTGTTATGTATTCTTCATGAAGTTCTCTTGATTTTTATCTACTTAATTTTCGAAAATATCATCTTTTACAGATGCTGCATTTGATTGAACTAGATATTGTGATTTTGTCCATATTAAACGCTCAGGACTATAGACTATCCTTCGTATCCTAGAGGAGCCCACTTTCCTAAGATATATGTATCACCCCTTTTATCTCGCCTTGATCATGTTCTCAACGATGCACATGATTACAATTTTCACTGGGGCCAGGCTCTGATCAGGTTAGCTCGACCACGCAAGAATACAATTGTTGCATGTGGCGATCTCACAGGTTCACTCTGGTCATATCGGCCACGCCCACAGAAATCAGGAGAGGATCAACAATAAAAGGAGGGATAAGGGTGAATCAGGCAGAGGGGGCACCCTGTGCGCAGCCTTCAACAGACCTAATGGCTGTGACCAGACTACTGGTCATATGGAGGTGGGGTCAGGTTATAGCTCACGTGTATTTCTATTGCTGCGCCTATGTGGGCACCTACCATCCCCATCCGGAATGTGTATGGAGGTCCAAGCAGCAGTATACATTAAGCACGGCAAGTCCCGTAAGTAGCGGCCGCGGCGCTCAGGTACGCTGTGACTGCGTGCGGAGTGCGGAGTTGGAGTGTGTGATCGTAGCTGAGACTCAGGTTTGAAAATAGAATAGGGAGCCAGCGGGAGGCACAGAGATATCATGTTTTAATAAGAGGCCGGGCACCGGTGCTGTTGGGTGCGCGGCGCTCATTTATATAAAGTTCTGTATGTGAGAAACCTGTTAGAGGCAGCAGTCAGATAGAGAGAGGAGAGATCGGTTTCTCCTCACCCCTTTTTAGAAAATGAAGTTTACAAAAGGGGTTCAGAGAGGGGCCCGCTGGTTGTCCAACCACTCCCCTTTTCTCCATAGTCCGTTAACCACAACTTCGGATTATCTTAACATATTTGTCGCATTCAGGCCCAATTAGCTTGGGTCGGTGCTCACAAAACGATGATCTGCCGGCAAGACTGTTTGGTGGATCAGCGAAACAATGGCATTCATGGCGGGCCGGCAGTCGGTGATGAACGACAGAAGAGCCGACGCTTGCAGGCGACTGGGTTTTGGAGCCTTATTTGCTGATCCACCAAGCAGATCATCGGCGCATATATATGAGCAATTTGGGTTGGTAACTGTCGTATAAGTCCACAATTCCGCCACAATTCCATCATCTGGCACTAACTCTGGCTTGGTGGATCAACCTCTTTAAGCCTAAAAAGGGTAATTCCGTGTTGTATGTACAATCTGAATGCAGATCTGATGAATATAGAATATCCATAAATTTACAAATTAATGATAAAGTCTAGCTTTATTGTCATCTTATTCAAATTACATACAAAAGGAAATAGGAAAATCGAAAAGTGGCTTCGAGAGTATGAATTGACACGCTTGCCAAGCATAAATCGAAGCAGTACAGAGGTCTACAGGGACAGTGGAAGACACTTACGGCTAGTGGGCCAAGGAGGCTGTGTATTTAACCAGAGCTAACACAGTGTAGTAACCCTTTACTCTCGTGGCCAGTGTAATGCTAAGTCTCATTCCCTCAAACTGTGGCGCCATCTAGTGCAAAAGAAAGGGTTTTAAAGGCTCGAGATATGTAATAAGTATATGGGGGTGCCGTTTGTAGATTAGTATCTCACTAAGGAGTGTATACTAGTACTAGTGTACTAAAGTAGACATTTTGAAAGTCTGAGAGGGTGGCCCAGGAGTATAGAGAATAAACAATTACCGTACTAAATTTTGTATTCAGCATGGTTAGAATTGTATCATAAGAATAGAAATGTACATCAGAGTATAGAGATACAAAGATGATGGCGGGTTAGAGTTCCTCTCTGCACGAGAAGTCCACTCTCATGGCATTTCAGTCTTCAGCCTAGGTCTGGTAAACTATGTGGGGGGTGAAACTCCAAGCAGATACTGGCCAAACGTACCCATTTTCGAAGGTGTTTACACGTTCTAAATAGATTACCCAAAGGTTAGGGTGGTCTTATATAGACTTTTAGCGTACTTCCAGAAAACTATCCCTTAGTATCTGCGTGCTATTCACTGCTATAGTGGGAAAGTAGTGGGATAATGCTTGCATTGATCTCATGAAAGCTTCGAATCGTAAAATGCTATGAGCACTTCCAGTAAAATACCTACTCGGTATCCTCGGCAAAAACACCCAAAAAAAACCCAAAGAATTCTTGCCTCGTTTCCAAAGAGTTTGAAAATATAGGATAGAACCTATATATCTACATTAGTATATCCAAAGCCTCTAGAGGTACATACTTATATGGGATCATTACAATATTGAATTCTTAATAATATTTTACCTATAATAAATATATACCACGAAGGGAGATCTAACTTTAGCACTGGTTTTGATTGCACTGAAATAGATACAATTTTTCACTTTGTTTTCGATTGTCGCCAATTATCATGACCTTCAAGCACAGCTCGCACAAACAACTTTATATTAGCTTATATTAGCCTATGTTTCTACAACCAGCTTCTGTTTCATAATATCATATCTTCTCTGTAGCAATTGAATATCGATTTTAGGAAAGCTGTACATGTTGAAAAAGATGTATGTTTCCTCTTAAACAAGCCTCATTGTATCTCAAAGCTTCAACATTCAAGAAAAACATATTATATCTCACAAGATACCTATGTCAACCAAACATTCCTTTAAATTCTAATGACCTCACTCTTCAATGGTTGCAATTTGATATCAAACTGAAACCTCTTGCTTTGCTAAATTCTGATAATCTCATTTTGCAGTTAATGCCCATTGATGGTATTATTCTAGTTTCTTTCTTGTCCAGTGGATTACCTTCTGATGTAGCTATATAATCACCCATGCTGATTTAAGTGATGTCCAATTTAGCATTTTGGAATTATAAATATTGGCTATTGTATTAACTTCCTTCTTCCCCCTACCCACTTGTACTATGTCATACGACACTCAATTTAGTTTTTGGGTTTTATATTGTAGGATCACGTTGATTGGAGCACAACCAAACCCGTTCAATCTTATTCAAATAATTCATATCTTCTTCAGGATAAACAGTCACTCATAGCTGTCTTCAAATGCGTTCTTTTTCAAACCTCTTTGAGCACAAAAAGGCAGCATGTAGCAGGTTGTTAATTTTGAATTGTATTACAAGTGTTAAAGCTAACTTTCTCCTCCATGAAGGGTTGTCAGCTATACTTCTACTGCTTGTACATCTAATTACCAAGTGTCAAACACATGAGTGGACTCGTCGAAATTTGACCTTGAACTTCAATAAAAGATATTGATTCAAGAAAGGTATAAATGCAGGAAAAAGAGATGAATTTGTATCGAAAATTGGAAATATTGTATGGAAGCCAATTTACCATAGAGGATTTATCTAGGGCAATGATGGGGTCCCCTTAGTCACATAACAAAATACTGCTAGCAGCTACTCAATAACCAGCTCCCATGGGGAGAGTTGACTAGAGATCAGTTCGAAGGAACCGGTGAACATCTTCCATAGCTACCTTTTGAAAATAACTTTCAAACTCACTTTCTTGCATTGCATTACTGATAAAGTTCCATAGTAGAATGCGAAGGGACATCGATTACCTATAATCCTAGAAACCTTTAACAGGTGGCTATTTATGTTAGGATGGAGTACTTTCTTAGTTCAAAAAGAATTTCATTATCCGAAAACTTGTCACTAGACAAAATTAGGAGAACGAAACCTTTTTTCCAATTAATAATACTTTCTCAGTTCATACTAACTATATATCTCTATTTTCAGTGATTAAAGCATGACTTGCCAAGAAGATAATACTACTCATTACATCCTCTATATGTAAGCGACTCACTCTAGCTATTATCCATTCTCTATTATCCTAGCTCTGTAGTTTGAAATAGATAAGAAACTATTTTCTCGATCAGTATCATTAAGTATGAAAACTCTGTTGCGCCTATTAATAAAGCTTGCACTGACTTGAATTAACTCTTTGATCTAGAAAAAAAAAGAGACAGCACCGGAACTCATTTAATCATTTTACCTTTTTATTATCAACATAACATGTTCTGGAGCCATAATTAGTATTAATAATTATTATGATAAGTTCTTCAAAATTATATTATGTACAAAATAGGGTAACCACAAGGAAATTAATTGATGATATTAACCTCTCCTTGGCTGGACAGAGCGTGTCTGCTGAGGTCTCAGAAGGCGGTGTTAGTTTACAACAGATCTCTGTTTCATTCTGTCAGTCGCCCGTGATACGCAGAATAATAACCAAAGCTGTAATATATATTCATGTGTAGGAGGCATCAGTCCGCTGTCTTCTCCAATAACAACACTCCACCAGTAGGAGCATACCGGGTTGTGTGCTCCGCGGTAAAGTGTTGTCTTCTACATAGGAACGCCATCCTAACATTTGTCTGTGTTTGTTAGTTTCAAACACCGCCTCCAGGGGGCAACACAAACATCCTGTTGATACCGGAACTTCAACCGGATCCAACGTCAGAACAGGTACTGGACAGAACAGGGCGAAGCGACGAAGGTTAATCGTGTCCTAATTGACTTTTTTTCTTAAGTATTACGGCTAATTATACAAAATCGCACAGTATTTAGAAATATAATACTGTTCTCTGATAGGAGCAACAGTGATAGGGCTCAAGCAACAAAACAGTGTGTTAAATATATACAAGACATAACTACACTCTTTGAGGTACTAAGCTGAATGTCGATTTTTTTTTACATGGTATGTACATGGATGGAAATGCTCGTCAGTGTTTTGATTTCGTCGAGGTGGTAGCGATGGGCGGGTGATAACATGAGGATGAGGCAATGATACACGACATAAATGGATGATTCCGTTCATAAACCACGAACAATGACCGATCAATGATCTACCCGTAGGCATACATTAAAATATTTCTCACCTTTACAAAATGTATACAAAAAAGAACCTCAGGTTCTCCCTCCTTAAGAAAACATATAAGATATATATAGCCAACGAAACTAAGAGTTAAGCCATGATTAATCTGTGAATGATGATGAATTAAGCGTAGATCCTTGTAACAGCGCCAGAAATGTCTTTTAATATACAAGCTTCAGTTTTGTCACTTCCATAATAGCATAAAGTACAATTTTTACGCGAACGGTCCAATCGATCTAGTCTTTACACTATTCACACTATTAAGAGTATGCCTGATGTACTGAGTATTTTTAAGACAATTTTCTTTACAACCTTGGAGAGTGCACATATGCTTAGGAACAACACAGGGACTACATAGAAAACCCATGCTATTAAAAACAAACATTCCGGGTAAGATTTCAAGAAAACCATTCTCTTTTGTGACCCCGCAGCCATTCCTGACTTGTTCAGAATGATGGAAATGGCATCTTCGAATGATATTATTATTTGAATTTACCTCTTATATGCACGAATATATGCATCTGAAATGCAGTTTCAAACACTAAGGCTGGACGACACATCTACGAGAGCACGTGTACATACAATAACAACACTTATTAAGACGGATACATTCCCCTGGTGGTGCAGTCAGAAAGTACCTTGTAGTAGTATACTCGTGCATCACCTGGTGACAGTTAGAGGTACTTTGAAAGGTAAAACGAGGCTTCGATTAAACAAGATGTAAAATAGCACAATCAGTGGTTATAGCCTCAATGTTAAAACATACACAATCAACTTATGCAGTTTGTTTGATTCAAAGGTTATTATATGTGTATCCGTTGCATCTAGTGTACAGAAGGCTAAAACGGACTAGAGTAACTGTTTTACAAATAAATAGGTAACTACATGTAGATAAATACATGCACAACCCACTGTGTTAGCAAATAAATTACAATCTAGCAAGCTCTGCATAATGAGGCTGCCTAGAAATTCAGCAAAATACAAATATCTGTCCCATCAATCAAGCGTATCAAATAGGTTTGCGCATGTATTCTTTACATTATATACTGCATTCATCGTTTGGAAAATGTACTCGTTATAGTCAAACTGTAAACTAAAGTGTATTGTAAATAATAAATTGCACCACTCTATTTGGGTTGAATACATGATACTTGAGGAATGACGCAAATTTGTCTATAAACGCTCTCACATGATATAATATATGAACTATAAGTTCCAGGCCATTACTCTAGAGCACCAGGTTTCTTCTAGGGTTGTAACACCTACCCTTTTTAATTCACATCATTTGGACCCCTCTATGTTGGCAATAAACGAAAACAAAACAATTGATAAGGCTATATTCATGCGAATATTCCTTATTTGAAACCGCTACACTGACGAAATTGTAGACACAAGAGGTCTAGTAGTGTTAACACATGTTTATGCCTTGAAGCGTCTACACTGTAAATGAAACAGACCTCAATATCTCAACCGTTATGCATATAAACATACAAAGACGGGTGCGGCTTCAGGGAGGGGCCATGCAGTATTGTCTATATTACTGCATGGTGGATCAGTACAAGTTGCAATAGTCTTTCCCTCTCTAACCCTGTGAAGGGCTCGAAATCGGGTTGTCAACAGGTTATGTAGTATATAAAGGATAATGCTTTCTACAAAATTGGTATAGTCTGTGCTTGCGTCGTATTTCTTAAGCTTCCTAGTCGGCAAATAGATTGTTTTGCTCTCTACAGTGTTATCAGTATTCCACCGTTAGCATATCAAGAGACTGTCTCTATACTGATGGACTTCAGGTCCTCATTAGGTCATGGCTGTATACAGTTCAGTCCGAGAACTCCCTTATGCTAAGAGAAGCCCCCTGGATCATAATGAATCGGAAGGGCGAATGAAATATGGGTGTCTCCTTAAGATACGCCAATATCCAGATCGAAAACTCTGGGCCTTTTATCATCCAAAGTCTTCAACGTCTAGAGTGTTCACTTGACAGGCAAACTAGGGTCAACACAATTATAAAGGAACACAGTGTCTAGTCCATCCCCATTGCACAGTCTTCAGTCAAAGTAACTCCACTATTCAGCACTAATTCACACAATCCACTCATAACACAATTAATGCCCGATTAAGATTCTTCGCTTGAAAAGTATTAAGGACCATTTAATTCTGTGTTTGGACGACTCCATAACTTTGAGCATGCTTCTCCCCTCAACAGGTGGCACCACTATCAGCCTGACAAAAACGCTCAGCCAGCATGTGCACACACCCAGTATCACAGTCATTGGATTTCTACCACACAATCAATATTCTTGTAGAACACTATTGTGGAGGTCACATTTTGAACACAGCTATATGGAAACATGAGAGATGCATTGCCAGCCCCGCAGAAGAGAACTGTCACACTTTTCAGCACTTTGAGCTTTTCGTTGTTGACTTAATCACCGTGATCTTTTTCCTCTCTAGTGCTGGGCTAGCTGGCACAACTATATCTCCTCTGTTGAGTGTGGATTTGCGATAAGTGGACTTATCAATGATCTTCTTGAGAAATGAAGGGGATTTCTCCTTCTTCCCACAGTCTGATCCGGGGCTGGAGCTGCCCGAGGACGGCCTGCTGCTGCCTGACGACCCAGGAGCATGCAGAGACAGGTGTCGTGGACGAGTCTTGAGCGTATCCTCTTCAGCAGAGATCCGACCCTTGGAAGGTGTGCTCAGCCGGGTGATAAGAGTAGTGACCTTGTCGTTCTTACTCGTACCCGAAGAGCTAAGACCCGTGGACCTCCGCGGCCGTGATAGGGAGGGTGCTGGCGGCTTGCCCGTCTCGGGGGCCACCCGCGAGGTCCTCCCTGGAAACGACGAGGAGGTCTCCGAGTCGTTAGATCTTGACATGCTGTTAGAGCGGCCCAGATGAAGGCGCTCGCTCACCCTGATTGACGACGATCTCTGTGGAGGGGACGGCGCTTCCTTCTCCCTGTTCTCTGCGGCCACTCGCTTGTTTGTACGTAGCACTGACGCTGGCATGGTGGCTCGCGTGGTAGACCCACGCACGAAGGGATTGGAGGTAGGAGACGGGGAGGGTGGACGCTCCGTTAGACTGGCACGGTTAGCCGGACTGGAGGTCCGGTCACGTGGACTTGGAGAAGAAGACATGGACATTCTGGAGCTGGATGTCTTTGACTTGGAAGGTGTTGATCTTCTACTTGTAGAAGAGGAACTCGTGGTTGAAGTCTCGCTGGCCACTGAGCTGTTGGAAGGTGCTCTAGTGAGCACTGAGGCTGTGGGCGCGGCTGAGGGCTTCTTGGGTCGTGTAAGTCTTGCTGTGACAGCAGCTGCTACAGCAGACTTACCCTTGTTTGAAGAAGCATTCGGCCTTGGAGGTCTTGTAGGAGTGGTGAGTGTCTTCGAGTGGGACCTCTCCGGTGTTGAGGAGTCTGAGCGAATGGCGATTGCAGAGGACTGACGGGATCCTGCAGGTTTGTGTTGAATATTTGAGGAAGATGGAATCTTGATGGACGTGGTCCGTTCCGGAGGCGTTGGGGGTCGCTCTTCTTGCATGCTAGCCAGTAGGACCTCCTGCTCCTCCTTAGACAGGTCACTGAATTTCCTCTCCACAGTGACTGTCTCCATCGTCCACGAGTCATCAGCATTCTCATCCTCGGGTGTGTTGGTGACAGTCTTCCCTTCGGAGTCACTCGCCTGGTGGGTCCAGGCCTCGACCCGGTTCTCCTCTGTAGTCGGGGTCTTGTCTGTGTAGATCACTTGGTCCTCTGCTTCATCTGCCGATCTCTCACACGTTGCCAATTCCTGCCGCTGGACTAAACTATCAATGCTTCTCGCAAAGTATGTGGACCTGGACTCCTCCGGTTCCTCCAACACCTCTGGTTTCTGTTTGCTATAGTCTTTACGGCCTAGTGTTGGGGTACCGGTCAACTCAGACTCCAATGTGCTGCTCATAGACGTACGTTGAGAGGCATTGGGATCGGACATGCTTTCCGTTTCAAAGCCCTCGTCTTTGTTACTAGCAACGGAATCGGTGTCTGACTTGGGGAGGAGTGAGTCGTCAGGCAAGCGCAGCCCACGTGAAGAGAGAGTCTGTTCTAGGTTAGTGTGTACAAGCGGTAGATCTTCGAATTGATTCAGCCCGTTCTGATTCTGGTTATAGATCTCTATATTGTGGTCGTCCTCATTAACGATGTCATTTGGTTTGTCTAGGGGCTTCTCGGGACTCTCATGACTATTGGACCTTGATGGAGTTGGCGGTGTCCACAGCGGTTCGTCATCTTCGTCTGCATAGCGTTTTGAAAGTGATTTAAACTTTTCTTTCCTTCTATTTCTCTCCGTCTCTGGGAGTCTTGTCTGGAATTGCTGAATGTTCTGGTCTAGTTCCTGTGATTCAGCGGTCCGGCGCCACTTTGAGGAAAGCAGATCAGATACTGGAGCTTCTTCATTGGTCTTCTTCAGGTTACTGATACGTAAGGAATGTGTTCTTCTCAGACGTGCTCTATCGAGAGAGTAGTACCCCGCATCCTCTGGCTTGGGTAATGCAGGCAGATTATTGGTATCTTTAGACGATCCCAACTCTGTATCTCCGTACTCAGCCATAGTACTCCAGCGTCGTGAGACAGGGGACTGTGAGGAAAGTTCAGGCTTAGTAACATCATTACCATTGGTTCTGTTCTGGTCCATTTTCAGATCATCACCGTAGTAGCGCGCCCAACGTTTTGTCGACGGCAACTCAGCAGCGACGGGTTTCGCGCTCTGGACATTGTCATAAGTACTTATTGGTCTCCGTGATGGTGATGTGTTTTCAGAGGCAGAGGAAGGACTCTCCCCTTTGTTGATGTTCATCTGCTGAAAGGCCTCATCAACATCAGACTTCTCAATGTTACTTCGCCAACGCCCAGTGGAATGTTTTAGCCAAGCCTTCTCCGTCAGTGTCTCCCTGTTCCTACCGTCACCATTAAGACGGTCTCTTAGTGAGTTGAACCTCTCTTCCTCTGCTTGCTTGGCAGCTGCGAGCTGCTCTTCAGATAGAGCATTATCCAAGCTATGCCTTGACCTGCTTGTGGTTCGTGGAGGTGGCACAGGAATCGGCCCATTGTCCACACTGTCTGTATTGTCTCTGTTATTTCCTAACGCCTCAGCAATTTCTGACTTGTCAACATGGGAATGCCACCTGCGTTTGGGCTTGTCATTATTCTGAGAGGACCTAAGAGTATTCCTATTCTCCTCATCTATAGCATTGAGGGAATTGTTCATGGTGTCTCTTCCACCATCACGGCTAGTTGCTTGGTGGATGTTACCGTTATTATCCTCCAACGTGGCCAGATTCTGATCAGATCCCATTAACTGTATTTCCCGGCCTGTTTTCTCAATAGACCTAATGACATGGTCTACGTCAGTCCGTTCTATGTTGCTCTGCCACCTTCTGTCCCCTACAGACCTGATATGGGTGGGACTGGTCCTCTTGTATTGCTCCGCCTCTGTGACTTTCCTTGGCGAGTCAGTGACGGGTGTACCAGTCTGCGATCCTCCGGCCTCCACCTGTTGGATCATGGCATTCACTGCTGACGCCTCGAGATTGCTGTGATACTTCTTCGGCAGTCTGTCCTGGGTGCGCTCTGGCGTGCTGGTCGCTGAGTTCGATGGAGAAGCCGCAGCTTTGGCCTGCTCCTCTACAGTTCTCAGAGCGGAGGCAAGCTCGCGAGCATCGAGGTTGCTCCTGTATCTCAGCATCTGCCTGTTCTTGCGTTCCTCGGAGGGTTCCGCCTCCGGCTCCGACTGTACCGGCGCGGGCTTCTTCTCCTCTGGGGGAGTTTCTGCTGAAGCCATTGTACGAGACACACAGGAGTCTGACTCCGACTTGACGACTCCCCGGCGCCGCGACGCCTCCGCCCACTTCTCAGAGGCGGTTGAATCCGTGACAGTGACATCAGGGATTCTTGGCGTGCTGGGCTCGGAGTCGAAGGGCTTCTTTAGCGCAGATCTCACATCCAAACGGTCCAAGGTACTCCTCTTCTTCCTCTCCTCCCTCCGGCGCACCCGTTCACGGGCCAGCTCATCGTCAGCATTCTCAGGCTGGGTTTCCGTGCTGGAGGTGGACCATCGCGACCGGTCTGTGCTGTCTCCAGGGTCCGAGGCGAAGCTGCGCACCCTACCGACATCCCCGGAGGCACGTGGGGAGGTGCCGGAGCTGGCGGTGGTGTGCACGGGGCTCCGGCTGCCACGCCGCTCCAGGAAGTGGTGCGCTATGGCCTTGTCAACATCGTTCTTGTCCAGGCTGCTCCTCCAGCGCTTCTCAATGGGCTTGGTGAGGCTGTCCCGGGGGCTGGCGATCTCCTCAGACAAAGCGGGTGAGGGCGCTCTCTCGCGTTCAGCAACTAAATTATCCAGGTTGCTGTTCCGCCGACGGCGCCGCCTCAAGCTGCCCTGTCTCTCAAACATGGCATTGTCTGCATCCTCCCCTGCCTGCACAAGGTACTCCATCAAGTCCTCACGCTCACTGATCTCCGCACTCCTGCGCACCTTCTTCTGCTCCTCCTGATCCCGCTCGCCTCCTTTGCTCTCTGACTTGCCCTCCTCAATGGCCCTAAGCCGGTTGGTCACAAGGTTGCCGCGTTTACTTGAACGTAGCGACCCTTGCCTGGTGAACTCTCCCGTGGCTGGCGGCTCGGGTGTTTGCGGAGACTTGCTCTCGCCGCCGGCACTAACGTCCCCGTCCAGCTTCACTTTGGTGACTTTGGTGACAGAGAAGTCCACGTTCTCTCCCAGTTTATTTGTGAAGCCACTGCGGATGTCACCAAGCAGTTTGTCAACCAGGTTGGAGTCATTGTCATCTGGCATCGGAGAAGACCTCGCACTCTGTCCTGATTTGAATTCACCTGCAATTTAAGTTGAATTTGGTTACTATTATGACAATTATATACGACAGTTATCTCATGCAATTACTAAATATGTATTATAAAGTAAACAAGTTAAATTCTATTACTTCAGCTTGCATGATAGCAGCCGCATTGATGGTATCTATGATTAATTTTATCAGCCTTATGATATAAGTAGGTATACATTCGAATATACATCTAAATAGTGAATATAGTACATGGTGTATATATATTTCTTTAATAAATGTATTTATATTTTCAAACAACTCACCTGAACTCCTTTTCTTTGTCGCCAGAGCTTCTTCTCGTTGTTTTCTCCTTAGCTCTGCTTTCTCTTCCTGGATTTTACGTTGTTTATTTTCCTGGAGGAATAAAAGAAGGTTTTTTAGTACCAAATTAGTCATCAATAGAATGGATCTAAGATTAATCATACTTTTAGACCAATAATGGTTCTATATTTACAAGGTAGTGTGCAGTCATAGGTGTCCTTCTATTCTGAAGTTATACCAATATGGAAGTTTTGTATATTGAATTTTACTTAGAGTCTTTCCAAAAGAATACTAATATATCATTATCTATAGCAATTTACCTCAATGGCCTTAGCGAACTTTGTACAGAATCCGTCGAAAATCTTGAGGCACTCTTCTAGTTTAAAGGAGGTCTCATCTTCACAGAAGTAGTTGGCCAGTTCGAGTCGTAGTTGCTCCAACTCTGCCTTATCCACTTCCATCTCCTCCAGCTCTCGTTGTGCATCCTAAAGGGGCAAAAAAGGGAACACAGATGTCATTTGAAAATTCAATAGACATATGGATATTATTGAAGTGGAGATTGATAAGTGTCCTTATTATTGATCGCCCATATCTTAAAGATACTTTCATACATAGCAGAACAACCATAACTCATTATGCAAACGTTATATTTTAATCTCATGCTAGATTTCACCCCAGGACAATTGCTGAAATTATTTATATGCTGACGTTGTATTAATAACACCAAGAATTACTAGGGACATCGGACTCTCAAAGCCTCGTCATCGCATTCTAGGGATCATAATTGATATCATATTTCCAAATTCCAACAATGAGTAATGTAAACAAAAGCTATTCAGAAGTCTAAACATAACCAATGAAAAGATTCGAGGTTTAAACTCTTTTTGCTATAGCAGCACCCAGCGTCATATCACGGCAAATAGGAGTGGCATTAAGACATAAGACATACCTCAATAAATGGTGCGAGCTGTTGTTGGAATTCACCGCCTGAGTTCGACATCTGAGTTGAGATAGACTTGATTTTGTCTCGGAGTGAATTAATATCTGCCGTTAAACTTTCGACGGAAGTCCTAAAAGTAACATAAATGAGATCTTAATTTCGTGGATGATATTGGAGGTTGAAACACAGGTTTAGATGGATATAGGAGTAGCTATGTTGCATCGAATCAATGAACAGTTGGTCACGATCATGTACCACATTGTGTAACGTAATTGTAACTGTAAACCTATAAAATAGTCTTGAATCGTTATTTATTTTACTTGACTAGTGAATGAAGAATCATTTTATAGGCCACAACAGAGTGTTTTGTGGTTGGCGATCACTCCCTTGTACTGTAGGGCAAAGTCATTCATATAGCATAGTAGTCTCGGTATTGCAGTTTGAAAAATGAATTGTATCCTGTTACTTACTGTGAAGCTTCTTTGAGGTATTTGAAGTGGGATGGTAGCTCCAGAAGAGCAGGGTTCTTCTCTTCTGCTTGCTGCAAGCGAGAAGATAAATATATTTATAGATACAAAGACATTCAACTGATAGAATTGACCCTTTAATTATCACAAATGCCTTCAGTGAAAGGCTGACCTGACAGTAGGAATAATAGAGAAATCCCGTGCAGCCCCAGTAACCCAGCAAATCACTATAAACCCGGTGCAGAATGTTATCTAAGTTGATCTAAGGACGTCCTGGTTTTATCTGAACCGCCCTGGATTATATATACGCCCATGCAGTGCAACCTTTAGGGCCTGAGGGCTGCGCCCGCGGCCTAAAATCGACCCATTAGTCAGGCCAAATAGGTCTGCTCATAGACGCTGTGCACCGAGGGATAAAATCAAATGAAATATTGATAAACAGAGGCCTGTGGATTTGTGGGTTTTTGCAGGGGAGGGGGCATCCTTGTTACAGGAAGCTAAGTGGCGGAAATAATGACAGATGACCTCAGGGAACCTCGACCCCTGCCTTCTGAAAACTGCGGGGACAACAGACAGACCGTCGCCTCCTCTAAGCAGTAATGTAAATCTAACAATGACACTGGGCGAAGTATTATCTTCTTTCATGAGGTGTGAAAAGGTCATTTTCTAGGTTTGACGTTCATGTCCCATGTCAACAGTGTATGTGAAGGCCTGTGGGTAGGTGGGTGGGTGGGTGGGTGGGTGGGTGGGTGAAGGGTAGTACCCAGAATGGTGAGGGACTCAATTGTCACGCGACTGCAAGACGTAAACGCCCTGCAGGGGAATTTGAGAAAATTCACTTAAGTTTTCCCTACTCTCACTCTGACAGAACCACCATACCGTGTCCGTTCTTCCGCTTACGTCTTGCTGTTTAATTTCCCAATCTCACCGCCAGTCATAACGTCCCCCGCACTTAGAGAAACAATTAGCTGACAGACAAAACATGGGGGACATGGAAGCTGCCAGTAGAATCGTGCCTGGGAGGAGCACAGACTCGTGGAAAAACAGATTATGTGGTTTCTGGTTGGCGTAATGGCCCTGCTTATGGTGTGTGTGTGTAAGGGGTGGGGGATCTGCAAAGTGGGCGTGCCTTCGTGTGAAGCAACTGGCACGATCGACGACCCCGTCTCCCCTTCCATCCATCCCTCTTTGCAACCCCTGCCTTCATTGGCTAATTGAGGCGCATGCGGGCGGCTTCTCGGGGCCAGGCGGGGCAGGGTTGAGCGCGTGCGGCGTCACAGCGTGTCGGCCACGACCAGAAAGTCGGCCGGATATGGTGCAGAAAATCAAGAGTCTAAAATTATGCCTGAGGTGGAAACAATTTCACGGGGTCGGTAACGAGTCCCCTGGGGTCAAATGGTAGGGAAACTGCGACAAGAAACCGCTGAAGATTAGACTGAAACGGCAGCAATTGCGATCGATGGGTATTGATTGGTATCGATTAGCATTGATATGGCAGCGTGTAGAGCCAATACCGCCCTTTTAGTTTGGCACACTAAGGGCGACATTACTCCCCGTACCTCGCTTTCAGGCCCACCACACCCAACCAGATAATCCACCCGCTTTAGAAATTCCGTTATAGTGCCAGATATTCCACTAAAAGAGTTCCTGGCCAGATATATGCTTGGAAAGGTTCATGTTGGTAGAGTGTTCTCTACAATCAATATAACATAATCTATTCCTGGAATCATACAGTGTTTCACACGAACAAATACAATGGTATTCTGTATGTATTATTTCACGAAATTGTGTGAAACATTCTCTCTTGTTTTGCGTATAAAACATAAGTATGGTTAGAGTGTGTATATAGTTTTGGCTCTTGCAGTGGTATTTTCAGTGTGGTAACATTGACAAGATAATTTCCTTACCATTACAACATAGTGCATCATATTCATGCGCGGTTTGTTGGCCCGGATCTCTGTCAGTTTCAGCAGTGACGTCAGGCGGAATCCTGCCGCGTCTCCGGCGTAGCCACCCTGAAGGTACGTCACATAACGTCATTAGATCGTCATACAGGATGTGACGAAGTCAAAACGCAAAGCGAAATAGACATGTGAAAATACAAAAGTCAAGTGCATTAAATATTACTGTGTTGACAGGTACATATCTATAACTTGAACTACATTTTATGGACTTTATTCTATTACAACATACTTAAAAATCATTTAATTATGTTGTTAGACTTCGATCAGTTGTACCAAACCTTTGCTCATTGTATAGAGACGTGGATGTGATTAAGAACAGAGATTGCATATATCATCACTTACTGCGTTCAGGAAGTTTCCAGCAATAAGCACCAGGTATATAATTTCCAAGAGTTCCTTGCTCTCTTTCAAATCTGAAATCCAAGAATTGTAAAATGATCAGAATGCATACTGTGAGAGCAGTCACAGAATCCCTTTGTTATTATTGTGACTCATACGCCTGCCTCTTGAATGATAACCTGTCCATCAGGCGACAAGATAGGCACATCCTCATGTTATCTCTATACTTTATTGTGGTTTTTTCGATCATATTATATTGACTAATGGGTAGTTAATTACATACTGTGAAAATGGGATCAATTGTAAAGTTATCAGCGGAAATGTCAGGAAACCACAAGAGGCTGTCCTTGACATGAATTATTTGCATAGGTGGATGACAAACCACAGAGAAAGCCCATCCCACTAGACTTACAATGTACAGCTCTGGGCTTTGGGGAATAAGTGTATGTGTGTGGTGGTGGTGGTGGTTGGGGGTCGAGCATCCAGGAACCTGCTGTGCACCAAACTAGGTCATCCAGTTTATCTCTATGACTAGTGTTCTATAATATCCATACAAATCATCATCGAACACCCTTCGAAGGAGGGTCAATAGGTAGACGTTTGTCAAATTTCTCTGGGACAAGGAATTGACTATTGATATTGAATTCTATATGCCGAAGAAAATCTCGTCTTCTTGAATGCTTTCAACAAGTTTGACTTTCATCATAACCCACAGCCAGCATCCAATTAACCCAATAATATTTTAAGTTATTTGTCAAAGAGGAATTACTGTTCATGTCTGATTTATCTGAGAGTCTAGTGTACATATAATTTGTTTACGAGAAAGGTAGTTCTAACTCACCTCGGCCGGTTATGATGATAGCATCAATGGAAGGTTTGATGCTGTCAATTGTTTGTTTGAATTCCTCTCGAATCAACATCGCTTCTATCCTAAGTTTGTAGCTGTGTGAATATAAAGGCAGATGCTGTGGTATAAACTGTACAATATAAAGTTATGGAATCTGCCCACCTCCGAACTGATAACTTATTGTTGAAGATTTTATTCAATATGGAGTTTCGAGGGTGGGCTTTTTAAGAATACATCTATTTTTGGAATAGATATATAGGAATATCTACAAATAAATCTAAGTCATGTTCTTAAGAAAACCACCACGAGCTATAAATCAACTATATCATATAGAAATGTTTAAACTGAGTTGCATTTTATCATGTGCATAAAGTGTATAGAAACTATAGAAACAATTCACTAGCCTGGTTAACTAACTCTGGGCTAGGAAATACATGACTCACTAAGAAAACGCAGTGCTACAGCTAAGGAGTGTTCTACAGTATATGGACGTTCCTCCTTACTGGCCACAGCGCACAGTCCAGAGAGCACCCGGAACAATAACGGAAGTATTACCACTGGAATCAATAGGATGTTCACCATGTGCATATAAACAAGGCAGATGACGTGTATAATGACATTCTGGGCGTGTTTACTCTCTTGTCTCACACAATTTCCTCTCACTTACTTTGGAAGCGAAAATAACTCCAAGAAGAACTTTTCAGCATTTCCCAATTTCGATTTGTCCCCATCGAAAGTTCGCAGCATTTCAACCTGAAAGAAACAACAGAGGCTTTATTTGACGAGTGTAACGGCTATAGTGTGGCATGAACAGGGCTATGTGTATGTAGCCCATGGTCTGTCCCTCAAAGCGGAAGCAGGCGTAGTTGTTTTCCTCTGGTCTGATGGCAATGTCACATACCCCACACACACTGAGATTGTGTTGGCCACATCCCTAAATGTTAATCCCAGCACAGTCTGTCCCATTCCTGGGTGAAATTTAGACAGGGGCCTGTACAGTGTGAACCTGGGGATGACACCCCCACCAGAACACCTACATCAAACAACAGGAGGGGAACTGCTGTCATTCACAACCTCTTACGCTTCAAGAAAGCTAACACATCCCGCCCTCCACTGTTAGTACAACCTAGCAGCTGTTGCCTTTGGGCGCCTTCACTAAGACTCTGTTTGGCATTTACACCCACATGCTTCATATCACTCATATATCAATAGGCTCCCCCACCCAGCCTTTTTTGTAATTTGTGTAGGTTGTGCTAAATTGACACATACATTATGTCCAATATGAGGTTATGATCTCAGTGGGTTGTACTTCGAGACACTATAGAGCAAAGAATGTCAGCAACCATCTACAGAAACCACCGGAATGCCTCAGTTTTTCTCTACATCCGGTTTTCCATAGAGAAGGAAAAAGGTTACCCAAGAAGAAGTAACATTGGGAAATGGCTCTCTTTCTTAGATTAAATATATCGGTATGGCTTACGTTACAATAAGATGTTATTCATTCCTTTGACAAAAGGCCGCCCACTGTATACGTGATTCAAATGGCTCGCACACTGACTGGGAAACACTAGAAGACGGATACAACCCTCATCCCTACCCACTGCACCCCGATGAAAAGCTAGCCTTTTCCATCCCACTTGAGTCGCTGAAGCTTTTCGATACACATGCTCTGACCAGGACGAGGGGTCCTTCGGTTCACTTTTTTCCCCACATGCCGCGGCTATCACATAAAAAAAGAAAGCTGAGCTGAATAGAACGGATCTACTCATATGACCGTGGTAACTCCCATACCAGAGGGTCAAACATATTGTGCCGATAACGTAAGGCAATCCGTACTTCGGTAATGTGAGACGTCATGAGATCGAGAGGTATGCCCCCGATTCCCCTAGTCTCGGCATTCCACACAGCATCAACATCGATTGTCCCCATCTAAATCAGGGATCCAAAAACTAGCCTGCATTAATGTATCACATTTACACATGGCCTCCGAAAAAAATACTTCCTGCAGTCTCTCAGTCTTAATCGTGTGCTTACATGTAGCCTATTGATAGCGGACCCTCGACTCAGTTGAATTTCAGTATCCGTTTAAAAAAACCTAAATTGCACCGCCAAAAAGAGGAGTCATGGTTCACTTGCCAGTTCTATAATTCCGATATAACGCATCTGCGAAGAATGTATCTAAAGGAGAGTTTTCAATGATTTGAGTTGAAAGTTCATTTACTCTGTCAACGAAGTATTTTTATCAGGGTGTGTATACTGACGGGCAACTGGCGAATTGTGAGGAAGTTTTGGGTACCGTGGTTGGTTCTCGGAACTAACTGGGTTGGGAAGGAGCAAGAAGCATACTTCTCTCCTTACACATACTGGGAGGCCTTACTCTACGTCAGTCCTATTTTGCAATAGGGATTTAGCCATAGATTTCTTTTTCGGGCAATGTGACATCCAATGATATAGTAAATGCTAAGCACTTTTTTTAGATGGTTACTGTTTAAGTTTATATCATTCAAATTGTACAAATAGAAATATAGGAAGTGGGTCTTGTTTAAAGGTCACCACCTAAAGTTGGATGTGATCAGTAAATCTAAATGAATAGCATGTGCATGGTTAGGAACTTGTATCATTATCTATACACTATACAGACAGTAAATGTGTATATTTACACCTAAGTATCCTCAAGTTTATACCTCGACAGTAGAATGCAAAATATAAGTATAATTCTTATGCGCATAATTCTTATAATAAAAGGTATAAGATTTCACAAGTTACTGTGCCCTCATTTTATGTAACATCTCATATAATTACTATATAAATTATGAGTGCAGTTTGCCTTTTTGGCAGGCTCAAAATGGTGATGAATCATATGTCTATAAAACAAGATTTTAAAGAGGCAAAACTAAGGCTCACGTGGTACAGGACTAGCAGTCATATAGACAGAGTTAAACGGTGGCTTTATTTATCATTGTAATTAAGTGCGGAGTATCACGTGCTGGATCACTGCAGATCACGTCACTCGTGCATCATGGAGCACTGATCAACACACTAACATCAGTGGTTACTGTACCTTACAGATCACTACCATCAAAGGTTTGGTGTTCTATGTGATGTAACCCAGTATTATAGTTCTGTTATCTCAACCTAAATGAACCCCTAGACTCCACATTCCAAGTAGACTTTGATCTATTTTTAGCTTTCCAATAAGCAACTCACCTCATCTGCCTCGGGTAAAATTTTCAGCAAACCTCGAAGTTTCTCGGCACCAATTTTGCCACTCTCGCCTTCATTGAGGAGACGAACAATGTCGACATGGGAGCTGCGAAACTGCCGCAGATAGACGTTAACATTCAGACTCCGTTTACTGTCCAGCAGGTTGATCTGCAAACAAAACAAATAATCATTTAACAAATCAAATTTCAGATGAGAGTATGGCAAAGCATGTGTTTAAACAAGTACACATCGATAACAGTATTGGACTCTTAGAAAAATTACCAATGAATCATGAAGACTTTTTCGGTAATCCGTTAAAAACCTCTCAAATAAATATAATCATATATTTAGGTACTATTCGGTATTCTTTGTTATTCAATAGCCATCAGAATTTCAGAAGGCTAACGTACACATATTATCACTCAATTTCCAGTGGGTACTATTTCATTCCTGTGATCCAAGTACAAATATGATCACAGTTGAGGTGAGATTGTGACAAAATTATAAACGGTGTCATCAGCAAAGCTAGTGATTAGGTCTGACTGTGATATATAGGCCACCATCGCTAGCGGGCTGCGAGGGGCGAACGACAACACAGGATGATTAACTTGGCATGACCTTGGTATGACCTCGGTATGACCTTAGCATGACCTCGGTATGACCTTGGCTTTAACCTGTACTTAAGGGGAGGCAACAAGGCAGGGATACAGTAAATGAAGGTGAGTATCAGTAAAGCAACAATGGTTTTCAGGATTTGTCAGCCATTCAGATGTCGAGAGGCTCTTTATGAAGAGTAAGAGTTATTTTAGTGTTGTTATGATAAGGTATTCAAGACAATGATATTTATATTTCTCTGCACCCTTCACCTTTACCTTGTCTGTGACAAGACTCACCTTAGCCGATGGTGGACCATCATGTCTCTATTTAAATACAGAATAACTTCACCACTTAGCTCATATGACCAATACTACTGCGATCACCATTCCCTTTATTGTTTTATGATTGTAGCCACAAAATGAATGCAATAGAAATATTAGGAAAATCCAAATAAGTATTTGAAAATAAATCAGAAAACTAAAAGGACAATGTGTTAAAGGTCGCTGACCAAAATTAGATAAAGTTCATGTACTGCACACCAGAATATTGATATACACAAGAAACAATTCACCATATTAGAATAACGAAAAACGTAACTATTTACACCGATGATATATGAGCTGCAAACACACAAAGGGAAACATATTAAGCGATTGGCAAAAACCTACCTCGTCTCTCTTCTTCTTCTCGGAAGGTGTGGACGACCCGGAGTCAGTAGTGTCCTCTTTGGGCTGTCTGGAGGCCTGTGGGGTGTGCACACTAAACAGCTCCTCCATCTGATCAAAGTCCACTTTGTAGCCATTGAACATCTTCCCCACGGCCGTCCACACGTTCTTCTTGCCCACCACTTTGTTCACCGGAATCTTGTTCCACTGCAGCTTCCGCATCTTGCCCTTGGGCTTTGGACACTGTTGTTGGGGGAGGCGGACATTTTGGACGGGTGGACGCAAGGACCCCGGCGGTGGCGGGGGACCTCCTCCGGGTGGTGGTGGGGGAGGCGGCGGCGGAGGTGGGCCACCACCCATGCCCGGTGGGAGGGGCGGCGGCGGCGGTGGCGGTGGGGGAGGCGGCGGTGGCGGCGGTGGCGGAGCGGGTGGAGAACCCACTCCTGCGCCGGGCCCGCCTGGACTCAACCCGGGCAGGGCGGATCCTCCACGGCCGAGACGCGCCCCGGACGGCGAGGTGGGGCTGAGCGGGGACATGGAGTCCCCCCGGCGCAAGGCGCGCCCGTCCTCGCCCTTGTGACATGAACACTGACATCTATCTTCTACTGCCTGCTGAACCGCCTTCTCCAGGCGCTTCCCTCCAGACACGATAAGCTTCTCCAGGTCTTGTTTCTTCTCCAGTAGCGTGGCGCGACACACCAGCTTCTCAATGGCGTCCCAGATGACGTCCGACATGGGGTCCGACGGCTCGATCTTGAGCAGATGCTGCAGCGAGGTGAGAAAGGGCAGCTCCTGCGGGGTGTCCGAGACCTGCAATGAACCACGACATAAGTCACTGACCACTTCCTCCAGGGTGTGAGCGGGACACACATGTACCGGGTCCCCTCCCGACTCCAGGCTACCGATGGACTGGCGGTCGGTCTCGGCCTCGTCCTCCGGGGCCTCCGAGGAGGAGGAGGAGAACTCGCCTGATTGTCTATTCCCTACGCTATCCCTATCTCCTTCCCCTCGCCTCTCCAGACCCCACATCTTACAGGGGCCCTCTCCATCCACCACTCCCTCCTCCATGCCCTCACTCTCCGGGGCTCGCGAGTCGGTAAGTTCCACTCCCATAGCCCTAGAGGAGGAGGGTGGGTCGGTGAGGGATTATCTCGGTGTATCTCAACAGCAGGTTAAAAACCAGATATCCAACGCCACGGTGGCTAATTCCCAATGCGACACACGCGGACTTTTCAAGCTAAACGTAAATCCCGTGGAGGATAGATCCGTAACGTTCACACCGTGTGGCTGGCGTGTTGACAGTGAGGGGAGTGTGTGAGGTGGAACGTGAGTCTGTGTGTGATGTGTGAGAGTGTGACGTGAGTATGGCTCTGCCAGCAGGCACCTCGCCTCTCAATACCACCTAGCGGTGACTAGCGGAACGCCCGCGCACTATACCAGACCTCTCAGTGTTCCGGGACGACTCAGTCCCCCTGTCCACCTCTCACTGTGACAGGCCGTTCTACCACTAACTAATAAACTCTACATGCCCATACTGGAAGGACATACCAGAACTTATCTATATACAGTAGACTGTCACCAAAAGACCAACTAGCGATGTTCCCTTCATTATAGATATTCTAGAACTTATTTAGATAAAGTAGACTGTTATCTAACGACAAACTAGCGACCATCCCTTCAGTGTAGAGTCAGTCCCAAATCTTTCCCTCTATTTCAATTTTACAAAACGCTCAGTAATATTTGTTGATTGGTAGTGAGAACCAATGAGAGGTCTAATGAATGTATAGCCCTTGCAAATGATGAAGATTGTAGTAAAGATTATCATACTCTTTTTTGTAATGATTTTATAGGGAAGATAATATCTAGTAGTTTACAGTATACTCTCGGTAAAGCGGTCATTTGGTGTAGACACATGATTTACCCTTAGAAAATTACACACCACTCCTATTATCAGTACAGTAAAATTACAGTCAGATTTGCCAATCGTCTTGTCCATACACATATACTGCTCACCTATAAAATGCAGATTTATAAAGGAAATGTAATTTTAGGAGCAATTTAATCTAGATTGGTCAATTTAAAAAAAACCCATCAAATTTATTTTCTTTCCCAATAAGCTTCAAAACACTTCATCACTAGTTTTTTTAAACAGGTACTAGGCCGATAAATTTGGAACCATCTTAGTCATCACTGCAAATATAACTTTGTTTTATATCAAGGATTTTTTGACAAGCGGCCTAACATAACTTGGTGCCGTATCTCCACGTTTGTCTGAGAGGAATGACGGTGCAACTCGCCTGGTCTTACTCTCACGCTCACAACGACCAAACACCCAACAACATCTAGCACGGTGACTATGTACACACTTCCATGGGAGGCGGTCACTGGTAAAGGGCGTGAAGAGGACCAGATAAACAAAATAATTAATTACTGATCAAGATGTGAGTCATCCGCACTGGACATTACTTGTGTGACCTTCAGTGGCGGAATGTTTCAGAGGAAAGCGAGGGTGATTTGATTTTGGCGTGATGTTTACCTATCCGCTTTGATTTTATAAATGAGTGTGTGGCCGCACAAAAAGCAATAAAGAGTTGTCATTTGTCAGAAGTTTAGAGGCACAGATCGTGAATATTGTATGTCTCTAAGTCAACACAAACAGTTATTTTTCTGGGTGTAAGCCAATAAACTTCTGGTTATTAATGTGTCTCGCTGTCCCCCTTAAACATACAGCAGTTGGGACCCCGCCCCCGCCTAACCGCATTCTCTATTAAACTTTACTCATTCTGCCTGTTGGCGCTACCTGTTAGAAAAACCACAACTCCATGGACAAGGCTTAATCAGCACAGGGGGAAGATCCACAGGAACTGCCACAGGAAGGTGGGTGAAGGGGTCTATCCCTCACCCCCATATTCTGCGCCTCTCTACGACCAAGAGACCCCACGCCCCTCCCCCTCCTCCCAACACACACATCTTTTTATTTGTTTTATTACAAACCATGACACGGAAAGTTAACACGCAAACACCCACGTATTGTTTAAAGTTTGGAATTTATCTTTTAGAATTACAGTCCGGTATATAACGCAAATCACTTAATTCGGCAAAGCACTTAATTAAGGTAGTTATCATAATCGGGTTCTGGAGGGTTACAGGGGGTGCCAACTACATACTACATGTATCTACACACACACACACACACACACACACACACACACACATATATATATATATATATATATATATATACATAAATATATGCCTATGATATATCTGTGTTTTCTAGGAGTTTTTCAGAATATAACCTCTTAGATAGAAACGGTTTTGCTTAATTTGTCACTTTTGATGGATTCAGTTCCTACAGCAGATTGAATCATCAGTAACCTCCATCCCACCCTGCCCATCACACCCCACCCCGTGTCTACACAGCCACACCTACACATACATGATGCATAGACACGTCCCGCCCCAGATGTCCCCGCCAGTCTAATTCTCCACGGTCGATGTTACGGCCGTCGATAGGAAAAGCCAAACACATACAGTAGCGTGGGGGACACACAGAACGTGTGTAATGTGTGCAGTAATGATTTCTAATCATGGCAATACTGTGAGGCGAGCCGTGGCCTGCTCGTGCTATACCCGGGCTCCATACGGCATGGCGTGCCGAACGATGCGGGCAAATGACTCATGTATATGTCAGTCCTCAGTGGCGGGTCACTTCAGTCGGCGCAGCCTGACGACTGCTATGATTTGATTTTATTATTTTTATTACAGACTATGTGCAGTATGCTATTACCTTTATTTATTATACCGTAACCTTGGTGCCATAGGTGTCGTAATCCTGTGTATATTTTCCTTTTTAACCACCACTATTATTGCCTTTTATATGGTATCATTACTCCGAATAAACAGCAATTCTTCCCTGGAAATCCGCCTTGGAGGTGGTTGTTAGACGGTCAGTGGCGAATAAAAGATGAAAGCTGGCCCGCCCCTAATATGTCCCTTCAATATTGACATTTAGATGAATAGGGAAGGGGGACTTTTCGTGGGTTACTGAATGAATGCCCAGAACAAAAGAGTAAATAACGGAACTTCCGGGCGGCTAACAAGGAATAGGTGTACAGTAGTGACGAATTCGAAGCGGGACTTCTCTTTCTTTTTTTTCTTCTTTTTTTTGCGAATCTGAATATCTTTCTCAGCGGGGGCGTTCTAGAAGGATGACGTCATGGCCAAGACGTGAGAGAAGTATCGAAACTGTCTCGCCCGACTGCCTCTCCTTTACCTTTGATATTCCTACTTGTGTAAACCAGGCGGTAGTATGCACACAGCGGAGATTCACGTTCTTTAATTATAATTTACTATATTTCGTGACATGTACCCACTTGGACAAATCGTGGGCATCGAGTTTCGTGCATCATGATAATTGATTAAACTTACAGTCTGTCATGTTTGCTACCGTCATATGTTTATATGCTTCCGATGGTATTACCAGCTTATTATTGAGAATTTTGAATATAGGGTGGTTAGTTCTCCTGGTTTCTGAAACTTTATGTGTTCGCAAAAGGAAAGTTGAATGAAAAGCCAGCATACTCATAATGATATATAAATGGAGTTTTCTAATACCCTGTAGAACAATGATAAATTAGATCTCAGGATGACTTTATCCAGAAGTATTGAATATATCAATATATAAAAGAGTGCAGCTCTTTTTTTTTTAAAACACGTCCCCTTACTCATAAGCTTCATAAGACACATGATAATTTGCATAAGCTGCTCGGCGTATATTCATGAATTTCCCTTGAAAATAGGATTTTAACTTACATGTCTTGTTATAATTGTTGTTTAGGTCTTAGGTTCTGGATGCATGATGAACGTAAAATGTATTCTGATATCTAAAGATATTCATGATTTTGAGTTTTTGAGGGAAGTGCCTATAACAGCATCAAACGCAATAGGGCAGATTCTATAAGGCTTCCAGTGACCTTGAGACGTATGATAGAATTCATACTTATTTAACCTTTCAAGGATTCACAGGGTCTCCTCAAGAATATTCACTGAAACTCCACAAGGAGGGGAAGAAAAGGAAGGAGTTTGGAATGGGGAAAAAAGCCACAAACACGCTGGTGTTGTCGCCTCGCCTATTTAACGACTAATGTTCACCACTTACACCCCCGCCTCCAAGAGCCTATATTTAGTAAGCACAAACAGCGGCCAATATTGGATCAAGAGAGATCCAAATACTGACCGTGAACTGACATGCTGTCACCATGTTTACCCTGTTCGTCTGTGAAGCCAGTCTTTGGAAAGCCGAGTTCTAAAAATAGCCCCCTCTGGACACTGGTCGCCATCCATAACTGTAATCTGAGGTTCACATAAAAAATTAAATCTGCCTGCACCCGCCCTATCATCTCCTCACCCGGCTCCTAAACGGCAGCGCCTCCATATGAATTCAAAGTGAATCTATATTTAGGTCCCGCCTCATTGCTGTCATGCTAAACGCTCATGTCAACAGTCACGACTGTTGGTAGAATATGGTTTTACATGCTGAAGTGTCGTGCTTCAAGTGTGGTGAGTAGAAAAAAGGGCGTGATTTTCAACCCCTGTTAGCTAACACGTATATGACTGCGTCTCAAACCCACCTCTGGCAGCCATGCGCACCTGTAATGGCTATCAATTACACAGCTTGGCACGTCGTCTGGGGACAAGGTAAGTTTACAGGTGAGTTTACCAACACCATCAAAACAGACCCAGCCACAACAACAACTAATAGGGCTTTAAAGTTTGTCCTGCGTGGGCGTTTACCCACACATATATATGTGCCTTTTGTAAGGAACGGTGCCACAAGAAAATATTTTGTTTGCACATTGTTTCAGTCCCAGCGTTAATAACATCTAACCCGTTAAGCACCTGTAAGGGGGGACAAGCACCTGAATGTGAGACTTGTAAAGAGACAGGAGTGTTGAACAGAAATTAGGTACCTGTGTGTGTGGTTGGGAGGGGGTCGGGATCATCCGTCCTAATGCACAAGGCAAGTGCACACACGGGCACGTTTCCTAATGTTATTGCCTCATGCTGATACCCAAGGTAAAGCATTATTTTAGGACTAAGATCCCTCTACTGCTCCCAGGGCCATCACTACCACCACCACCCACTCAGTGATCACAGATCCCCAGATCATGTACCTGTAATGTCAACACGGTGACTGATAACCTCACAGAGGTGTGGACAACAGGTAGGTAATAGGGGTACCTCCAGGATGCAGTCAGCTGTGCTCCGGGTATGAGGGCCTTAACCCGTAAAACTCACAAGGTTCAACGAGTGCAAACTGATAATCTGGCACCAATTCTATTGAATAGAAAACTTGAACTACAAGCACTTTCCCAGAAACACTTTATAAAGCTCCATGCTTCAGTATTTGGATGTATACCATTCTACTGAAACAAACTACCCCGTATAACTTACAGGCTGTAGTAATCTGATCAGACACTTGGGAGAGAACATTAAAGTGGGTTGCTGCGATGTATTGATATCTATTATCTATTGTCATAAACCTAAGGTCAAGCCCTTAATGTTGTGAAAATTCTTTCATCAGTAGTCCATACAGATAAGCAAATGCTCTCCGCTATTATATGAATTTTAACAAATAACAATGAAAACAAAGGCTAAATTTTGATTTCTGGAGCGTTGCTTTGTTGTCGAGCTCGCAAAGATTGAATGTAAAGCTTCAAAGCAAAGGGAAAGCAAGAGGTTCTTAGTATTAAAATAAAAACGTAGATTCGAACTGGGATCAATCCAGCCAACTTATTCTTCTATTCACCTTTTATGTACATTCCTGTGATTTTGCACTGTCTCTAGTGAAACATATATGTGGTTTTAAGTTTAATGCATGTTGTGAATGGTTTCACATGATTCACATTCTTTGAAGCTATGCCATCTCTAAGCGGCTGTATATCTGTTTCTCTGATCGCATAAACGTCAAGTCGTATTGATAACGCTAATGCACTACTCATGGAGGACATTTGCTCTGTGCTGGACAGACCCACAAAGGGGCGGCGCTTTCTCTTGTTGATCCGAACATGACTCTGACGCCTAGTTATCTCACTTACTCTCCAATCAGAATACGCCAAACACATTCCTTCACTCTCAATAGCCAATCAGCCACTACCCATCAAGCCTCTATAGCCCTCGGTTATCTACCATGATAAAGGGTCACTTGGGTTGACACAGTGGGAAGATTTGTACATTGTGCTGACTAAAATTAAACAACCCGTTTCTGAACGTGGTTTCTGTATAGCGCCACTGTTGCTATCACTGGGTTTAGGACAGGGACCCAACCCTAAACATAGCGTATTGATTTAGCAGGTTAAAGTATGCTCTGTGAACTGTGAAGGAGAGACTTCTGAGGATGTAAACCTGGTAGAAGGGCCACTTAAGGAATACTCCACCGATGTCATGACTTATTTCAGTGATAAATGACAACCACTTGGAGATTTCCTGGCGACATAGCCGTCACGTGATAGATATCAAAGCCGTCTTCCGGAAATGGTCTTAAATCATTGTTTGTAATCATTTGAGAAATTGGCATTACTAACTGGGACTTTCCTTATTAGGTATGAGACGTTTATGTTTAGGAAGGGAACTTTCTTATAACATACTGCTTTGAGCGTAACAAGGAAGAAAACCCCATCCAGAAGTATAAGCATAGTGAGCCATTGGATGATAATAATAACCCGACTGAATTCCTAATATACCACAGCTCAGAAATACGTTTTCTTAGTACAAGGAGTCTGTGACGTTAGTAACATCAATGCAACCGCAAACAACTCAGACATATATATGAACTCCATTGCAGATTTTTGTAAGGATGATAAGAAAGGGTTCTATGGAATTACTAATGTTACGAATATAGCGTTGGTATTATAAAAATATATTGCTGATAATATTACTAATGAAATGTTGATAGTAACTGAAAGGTTCTAAAAGCAGTATTCTTATCCATAGAATGTAACTATGGACCCTTCAAGGAAACGTTATAAATATGCATATGCAGATCTCAGTTTAGGTACACTGGGGAGGAATAGTTCATCAAGGATATGTCACATGGTTCCATGGAATTACTAATATTGCTAACAATAATGTGCTAACAATATATTACTGATACTGTTACCCATGAATGTTCACGGTAAGTAACTTAAAGGTTCTAGAGACCATATTCTTTTTCATAGAATGTAACTATGGACACGCCAAGGTAACATTATAACACACATAAATTAACCTTATCTAAAGTACATTAAGGAGTAATTTCTTAAGAAGATGTCCCATAAGCGTGGCTATGGGTAGAGGGGAACATTTGGTGTACCTGTTTGTAGACGGCATGGAAAACGTCGAGCGGCGAATTGAGGTCAACCCCCGCATGCTCAGGGAGCTGCTCATCGTCGTTAGCCTTCTCCTGATCGAAGACGTTGATCTGCACTGCCAGGTCAGGATCCTCATCCTCGAGTTTTCTACAGAAAGAAAAAAAACATTGTAAATACCGGTGATAAAAGAAAATCGATTATACTACAACAGTGGTGCTCTGGTGTGCAGTATCTGTGAGTTCGTGGTCAACTCAGGTCGATTATATCGTCTAGTTACCCGGTTTTGTCAAGTAGAGGTGAAGATATCGTATCGTGCTCATTTATCAAGGTTCATGGTAAGCCCAGAATTTTTTTATATGGTACTGACAATATTATCTCCAATAACCGCTTAAGCAGACCATAAGGAGATACATGCAGAAGAGAATCATCATATTATCTTTATGATCAACACACATGTATACATTCACATCTCGATGGATGCACTTAGAGAGATATACATGATATATGCTGATCTAGATATAGAGAGAAAGTCATGCATGTATACTGGCATTTGTGTTTGTATATATATGAATATGATATGAATATAAATACGCGTGTACTATGACGTGTATATCTACTTATATATCGGTGTGTGTATTGAAGAGAACAGATATTTGCAACGGCATATAGTATCATTTATTGGAAACATATTCATAGTCATTTATATTGTAGAACACGCTGGTCGTCTGTCTTGGATATAAATGCTATGTTCTAAGTATAGACTCAGTTACTCCATCTGTATTTTTCATTGTGGCGTAACATGCTAAAGTTGTAGCATACAGTTCATCCCTACATCTCATCATTGGTCTAACAGGTCTCTAAACCTTGGAGCCGCTACTATCAATCAGCTATACGACATGAGAGAGACGCATCACCCAGGGCTAATCCTACCTCCTCACAGATAAAAAGATATTTATGACACTGGTAGTAAATAGCCGCATTCTATATTACACTGTCATGGAGAATGTTTAAGTCTTGTATCATATATACTGCAGCAAAAGCATTACAAATTCCACAGGAAATAGGGCATGGCGAGCTAATGGTATTAGCGCTGGCATTAGGATAAAAGGAGACATAGCAACGTGATTAACTTATAACTGTTTTGTGATAATGTCCTCTTAAAACCTGGAGCGTGGCTCACTTGGGATGAAAGGGGGAGGGGGGTCTGTTACTTAGTTCTAGTCTACGTTTGAAACCTAGAACTGGTGTAGTATTTAGATGGCGCCTCAGGTAAACTCGGTCGCCTGGGCAGTTGGAACACTAAATAAGACAGGGAGCCTCCCACGCTCGATGCCCACCGTGACCGCAATAGATGACCACCGCCCACCTGAAGGTGGTGCCCCCTGGCGGGTGAGCCGTAGGTAGGGCCTGGGGTGGGCACGGGGCCAGGCGTCACCTCACTCTCCATAGAGATTCTCTGTTCTATACATAAACTAAGGATGGGAACCAAACCTTGGGAGGAAGGGTCTACCTCCATATATATTTTAGGCTATACAGAAAGGGCAATTAGAAACACTAGACCTAGATTTACTCCAAGCGTATTCTCTGTTCTGTAGAGAAGGCAGTATTGTAAAACCAAACCTCTGCGGTGAGAAAAGTCACCCTACTCTAGGAATGGATGTCCTTGTTTATGTCAGGCCGTATCATAAAACATACAAATATGGCCGGACCGGACCTCAGGATCACTGTAAACAATAATCATGTTACTCCTGCCCTACTCTCTGAGCGTACCCAAAAGGGCATCGATAGCGATTTAAAGACTTGGTGAGTGTGGACAGAAGATGGACGTGCGGACGACATGTGTTGTTATCAGAGGACCTCTGGAGAGTGTTCTTTCGTCACGGCGGCCATTAGAGTTGTCATTTACTGTGACCGATGCACCTGGTGACAGTAAATCCACGTCATTAATGTGGAACCTGCATGCTGCAGACGACATTTCTTAAACGTTTTTATTGAACTGTTTTCCAGACCTGAGGTCTAAAGCACCTCGGACTTGGACTTTTCCCAAATGTCCTACAGAGAAGCTCGCATAAAACTCCCATGGCTGGAGATGCTGTCATGGTTACCAAAAGAATGTCGTCCTCGACATTTTCCTCCAGTGCGGAGCGGGTCAAACTGCCTGCAGACAGACCGCAACCTCTCGGGTTACAACTTTGTGGAGCTCTTTGTCCGGTCGCCTTCCTAGTAAGACGCTTTCCACCACATGTCACTTTCAGGTACTAAATCAGGCTGTTCCGTATGTAAAAATCACCACTCTCACAACAACATCTGGTGGAGAAAGTGAAAATATCGTGCATATAGTTGATGTTTAGGGATACATTACTGGGAATACAAACTACTGTAGGGGAGGATAATAAATACATTCCTGATCATAAATGAGTAGCTCGCAGTGGCAGTCTATCCCGAGCAGGTCTTTGAGTTCTATGCTAATCAGGGAGCTGCGGTCCCGGGAAAGCCACAGGCTTCATCCTGCCATTCCAGGAAACGAGTCGGGCTTTAGCGTGCTTCTTGGTAGGGGTTCCATTAACAACCTCCATACTTTATATACATCACGTGAGAGTTGTTGTCACAAGTTGCAAACACTAAATATAGCCGAGTTCTACACCGGTTCTACAGTGGCTGGTGGCTGCAGGATACATGACGACCACAAAACACCGTCACAGACATGGACGACTATCTTTGATGTTCGTGTTCGTATCCACCTCAACAAGAAGTGGTCAATTGTCATCTGACGAATTCGCAGTCGTCCGTTTCCGAACCCCTTTCTAGGTACGACTGATGTGTGCTGGATACAAGTGTTCTCAGCTTGACGTTACTTGTATCTATGGTCACGGATCTGTGGAGGTCGTAAGTGGGTTTCCTATTTGATACCCAGAATTGAAGAATAAGCCAAGAGCTGGGAACTAGCCTGTCACGAATCAAATTCCTTTCTGATGTTTATAAGTACATGTACATCATATATCTATCTGATGTATAAGTAATATATAAAGGGGGGATGATGTAGCTTGTAGCGAATGCTGATTTTTTTTCAATTTATATAATTAGAAGGGCACCCATCACTGCAATATGTCCAAGAGAATGATTTTATTCTATATTTGAGTAACATTCAAACACAGCTAAGAGCCTCCCTGATTCAATGTGAAATAACAATAATAAAACTGAACTAAGAGAGATATAAATTCGATCCAAAAAAAATTCATACAAACCTTAATGACATTTAAATCAGTAAAGGGAAATTGTATACAAGCATGCATATATTTACATATACCAATGATTTTCATAATTTGCATTAAAAAACTTTCTGGTCTTCCAAATCGCTTAACTAAGTACTTTACCAAGAATGTAAACAATGAAAATATCATTGAACCATGGCATGAAGCCAGATCATAAAAGCTCGTAATCCAGCATAACAGCTGTGTGTTGATTCATGCAGATCATGTGTTGTCTTGTTTTGTTTGTGTCAATTTCGGAATGCATAATTCGTGATGGGAAACAAAAATGTTGGTACACTCCAAGAATGCCTACATGCTGGAATCGCATCCTGGATGAGAAGAACCGTGACCAAGATATTCGTAGGAGCAGAACAATTGGAGCACTACAGGACCAAGTCCAGCGTCTCAACATGAAGCGGACGCTGCTGTGCCACTGCAGCGTCACCTAGTGGAAATTCCCAGAACTCGAATCCATCTGCAGCTGTCCCATCATGTACATAGACGTAGTTTCCATGGTAATGCCAGGACTACTAACATATTTATCTGCTATTGTTTTCTGATGGTAAATATTCTATATATGTGTTTGAGACCAAAGCAATTTCTATCCGAAGACTTACGGAAATGTTCATATAAACATATCTGTGATAGACGTGGGGTGTTGGGTGTTGGATTATTTCGTATTTTTAGTAACTTTCAACATATGAAAATAAGTTATTTAGGATTTTATTCAATGTAGTGCCCACCGGGTACTACTAAAAAACGTAGCGTACTGGCGATGTAGCGTAGCATTCAGATACCTTCTAATGGACATGCATGACATGAAATACGTGTTCCTATCTATATCTGGTCATGATTGCATTGTGGATATGTTACACCTCCCAGACAGGTCAGGTTTAAAATGCGCATATTGGACTGTGATTTAGATTCAGTATGCCTGGTGTGTTTTGGGTCAATTTGGGTGTTACCGTCTATACTATGATACTGTCTCTGGGAAATTCCTGTATATTTGTACCTGGTGTAATAGGAATGTTCCCAGGGCCGTAGAATGATACGTCCTTCACAAAACACTGATCATTATCCCTTTATCTCAAGACTATCTCAGGACTATCATGATAATTGTTAATGAATATATGGTTATTGAATATGTTAAAATATTGTCTTTTAACTAAAGGCGTCAGATGCCATTTAGAAGACAATATAGTATTTTCCTTGGATACCTTATTTTTCTGTGATGTAGCTCTAGATCCTATGATACAATGATGATAGAGACCATGTAGAGACAGAGGAATGTTACAACTCTGACTAGTGCAGTAGGTCATACGCATCATAATGCCGGATTATCTGATAACATCTTCCACATCCATTTTAGAGTTACTCATTGCATACCTCTCTATTAATTGCTAGGAAAAGGGCGTAGTCAGCGAAAAGATAATGCTAGTCAAAACACTGCCCAGATAGGACCCAATTCACACACCCATTGTGATAGTCTGAACAAGTACGTTCAGATCAGGACGCACCAAGCAAATAACAAACGCATTGCACAAAAGTACATGCACACTGCGTATTTAGAGATGGCACGTAGTTCAAGCGTGAGAAACAACACGTTCTCCCTGGGATGGGTTTCCAAAATCAACCAGTAATTATTCCTAGAAGAAATAACAAATTTCGGTCCTTTTTCCCCAAAGTGTATTTCAAATGTTTAAAAGGAATTCACTTGGCATAAAGTTTTATTTTGTTTTTTTTGTTTTGGGGCTAGTATATTGTCTGAGATCTAGTGGAGAAAGTGTACAAGGCTGGTATTAGGAATCCAGCCTTGACTTTTATTATTTGCCCGACTCCCCACGAATACGGTGACAGGAGATCCAAGCCGCCCATCTTCGCAATGATCCTAGTGAGTAGATGACAGAGGCCAGATGGCCAGTGACTCAGATCAGCTGGACGCCCTGTCTTCAGCCTCTTTGATCTGAGTGAACCCTATCGCCATAGCGCGAGTCAATATATCACCCTCACTGCCCATTAAAACCCCAACCCACTGAGAAGTGCACTGAATCCACCCGCCCCTCACTCTCCCCCCACATTCCCCGGTTACGTCCGGGAGAAATTCACATTGTGATACTCTCCAGTCCAACCCTACATCATCGTTCTAGCTTGTGTTTGACTAGACATTGAGATCTAAATTAAGGAGTGGGAATGGGAGTCAGACAGTGACGCTTCGTACTCAGAAGGCGTCAGGTTCTGCCCACCTGTCGCTACTTCCGGTGTAGCGCCACCAGCGTTGTACGATCTATCACCTGTGAGACCAACGCGAGCACCCTCTATCGGCCGGACGGCTGTAACCTTGTTATCTCAGAAGCTAATCTGAAGCGGACAGGTGCTCCATCGATGTCAATGAATTCTGTATAAAGCGTATTTGACCCCCGCCCTCCAAGTCTATCCCTGCCTATAGGAGTAAAGATCTACCTCATAAACAGTTTTGGAGACTGACTTACTAGCACAGATACTGAGATGGGCATTGGGGAGGCTGTATGTTTCCCTGCGTGAACAGACTCAATAAGATATGAAGTGTGACTATTGCCCCTCATACTGGCAGAGGACTGAGATGCAATTGTGCACGCATTGTACATCCCCCTTACACCCTTGACCCACCTAGGGAATCTTAATGGTGAATCTCCTACACCGACCTATTATTCAGACCGAACTGGAGCAGCACTGTTCAAACTGATCTAATAGTGATGACTGGGGCGGAGCTGAAGATTTACGTGTATCACAACAGCTTCCTGCACCGACCCGTGGCGACCTCTGTTGGTGGCGGCAACGGCCCCAATGCAAGACTGACTCTACCCGAAACAACATTGAGGACACCCAGTTAAAGCATGTTCTCGTTTGTGAAGGTATATGCGAATGCTTTATTACAGGATACTTCCAGAATGTATCTATATTTTATATTCTGTTTATATTATCCTTGACTCCCTCCTGATTTATTCCTATCAGTATAAATTCTTATCACTTGGAACAAAGATTGTGCCTTTAGCTTAGTGTGTATACAGAGATACGTATAGCATGAGAAATATTAGAATGGATATAAGACATATATGAACTAGCATGTCCTCCATAATGTGCAATGGTTGAGAGTTGTATACATTCACTAATCAATTGAATAGGTCTATATGTTTCATTTCAGACTCGTCTGAGAGAAAGTTTCAATCCCTTATAAGGAGATGTCTCATAATCCTTGAAAAGTCTGACCCTACATTGGTCTATTTCTGAACAACATTACACAATCTATAGTCAATCTGCTGATGTATAACTGACCAGGTGAGAATGGACAGACTTTCCGAGGATCTGAAGGTCTGAAGATCATATCATTCCACACAGGTGTGCTTCAAGCCTCCTGTGAGGGATACATTTCACCTCGACCTTTTTAGCTTCACGAGGTATGCCTCAACTGAACAAATCGACCAAGACAAGGGTCCCATTGTGCAGATTGCATCAGTGAGTGTGTGCGAGGGCGGGCATGATCCAGACAAACCCAAGTCCCGGGACATGTCCTGGGAAGGGAGTGAAGGGGGAGGGGTATACCTAATCCCAGCACGATTCCCAGAAAGATAACAAGGCTCAGCCCACGACACATCCCTTCTAAACTCAGCCTAACTCGTCTTCATTTGGACCCGGCGCCGGATCAAAGACTCATACCTTGAGCACGCTTTATTTGTCTGTGCCTTTTTACGGGGAATACCTTTTTGCGGATAAGACATTCTCCACGCAAGTGGGTGTTTACTTTACAACTTCACACAAAACCTGGCAGAATGTTCGTGATTGTGAAAGACAAGTCCGGAATATGAAAACGACACATCTATTATTCATTGCCGAGAGATTCTTTCACACGATGTCGTGTTATACGCGATTTCTCTCCTTCTTTTATGAATAAAATCTTTTTGTTGACATGGAAAATCTGTCTGCCATATTGGGCCATATTGGGCGTGTATAGATAGACGACAGTGGATGTGATCTGACAGAGAGTGAAAGCATGGCTCTTTGAGGGTTAATGTGCAGATGTCACACACATAACCACATGCACACATATGTATGTACACCACCTGTATACATACACCATCTCTGCAGACACCTTCAACCTTCTCAATATTTCCGCCACCTTTCGCCTGGGTGCCTCGCACATGTAGACCCCGACCCTCTCTGGAGGGTTCACTTGGCTTCTATAGGGCCGGGTGCGTGCGCCTGGCGCTGCCCTCTGAGGAAAACTTGTTACTTTTTGTGGTTTCCAGTCGGATGAATCTGCCTCGCTACACCATCAGTGGCGCCACTGCCTCAAAGCGTGGTTCCTCTCTGTATCATTTTGTTCGGTGACGCCAGCCCTGCGCCGCTTTGGAGGGGGACTTTAGCGCCAGCGGTCCGCCATTAGTCATTGAGGCAAGTCCTGACGACTTTTTTTCGATTTTTTTCCCTTTTGCTTATAGGGTTCGACTCACATGCTTTTGAAACATGTTGCCCATGCAGAGGTCACGTAACAGAATCCGTCATGGCAATGAAGAATACATAGCGAGAGGCGGATGTTTATTGCATGTATACCTTAGGAGGCTTATCTCTTCCAGTCAACTAAAAGGTATTGTAATAGACACATTCGCGCGTTTTGTGTTACGTGTGGCGCCATCTGGGTTTTTCTAAGGTACCACCTCACGTCCGGGCACTTTGCCGACACGAACGCCATTGTGACATTTGCTTTCCACGGGTATTTGTGCAGATTTTTTTCTAACTTGCCCAGGGCCCCCTCCCTCCTCGACACCTACTGTTAGGAAACTATGACTTCCGGTCTGTTGTCCTCCGTTCTCTTTTTTTTATGCCGGTCTATCAATTATCAAAACTTGTAGACCTAGCCTTTACATCTCTCTCTCTCTATCTCTCTCACTAACTCTCTCTCTCTCTCTCTCTCTCTCTCTCTTTCTCTCTGTAGAATCGCCATATTTATTTACTAATGAAGACAATCACTGTTCGTAATCACATTCACGACTTAAACTGTTGTCGATTATCTAATCATTTTACTGTCGTATCCCTACATATGTTGTCATATTCCTGAACATACACATGTTTATACTTTACACCCGTAAATGTACGATACAGACATCTTCAGACGGAAGATTAGGAAAAAGAATCACAAACAGGAAGCATTGTGTTCAGCGGCTCTCAAGGTCATGGATGCTTTCCCTGTTTTTTTTCCTGATTCTGTTCATCCCGATATTCCTTTTTTTATAAACGATGGAGGTTTTATGGTGTTAGAACAGAGGATTTGGTTTCGCATTTGGCGTGATAAACAAATATCCCTATTTTCTCTAGTCCTGACATCATATATCATTTGTTCTTTTTGTAAAGTGCGGATTGTTGTTACCCTTTGGACTACCACAGGAATAACAAGCGCGGCATCCAAGCTGCCCCTTGGAGGGCAAGGTCGAGTGACTGGAGGTGGTTGTGGGGGGGGGGGGGGGGGGGCGATGGGATTCAAGGATACATCCAGACGTATAGGTACCAACCCAGGCCCCCGGGGGTTCCCACCCTCCCCCAACACCTCCTCCAGGGCCTTGTTTCCCCGGGGATCCATGCCTTGCACAATAGTCGACTTCTCCGGCGCACATTCCACACATGACGATTGGCTTTGCTGCCCAGCCTTGAAATATTACGAGAGCTTGGTCTCTTGACATCTTGGTCCTTGCCCCGCCTGCTTGGCCTCGTGCTCCGCAAGACTAATGATGTTTTGACGGCAAGGAGCCTTGGCCGTTGCGGTTACACCTCTAAAATACTCGTTTTTGAGTGTCCTTTCAAAGGGACCAACCGGGGATAAATTATGTCCGGATGAGGGATTAAGTTTTGATCTTTACAAGATGAACCCCTGCCTGCGGGAAAAAACGCTGAGAAAAATCGAGGTGGTTGCGGTGTGGGATGATTGCTTGGCCGTGCGCCGCATACTAAGTAATGCGCTTCGTGCTGGGAGTGCACTTGCACTTCATAGAGCCACAACTACTTTATTTAGTGGAGCTGAGTAGTTCATCGGTGCATGACTTCAAACCACGACAGCAACCATTTCCACTAAAGACCAGTGTGGATCCTCGATGCTACCAACCCCTGACTCACTCATCAGTCTTTATTATTTTAACCTTAGCAGGCCAAAAACTGGTCATACGCGGCAATGACAAAATGATTCATAAAATTACATTTTTGATCACCAATCCACCTTCATACATCACTGTCACCATTCACTTGTGTTTTCTTTTCTCCCAACAAAAACAAATCCATGTGACAGGGTGTATATTACCTGTAATCTTCTGTAATGGTATCACGCAGACCTTGACCAGGTATATACGTAATATATATATATATATATATATATATATATATACATACATACATACATACATACATACATACATACATACATACATACATACATACATACATATATATGTATATATATATATATATATATATATATATATATATATATATATATATATATATGTATATTTATATGTGCATGCAGCCGGTGAGCTGACCGCCCGGGTCCCTACGTAAAAGGGTCCCGCAGCACTTTGCGGGGCTACGTTAAGTAGTGCCGTGTACAATCACGGTTACGGGAGAGGCCCCGGAGGACCAGACCAGGCTGATTGTGCACCTGTCAGTCGGCGAGAAACCAGAGGAAGACTGATCGAGACCCAGGTATGGCGGCTGAGGCGCCAGCGTGATCTAACAGGCGGGGGGTCAGTCCTAAATAAAAACCCAACACCAGACTGATAGAGGTGATTCACATTCAGGACCGGGACGGTGAACATGCCGTAGCAGGCCCAACACGACTTGACATAACATTGCAACCCCAGCTCATACTCCCCACTACCAGCAAACATTCTCTGACCGCAGCAATCTCTAGTCGTCCCCTTGCCACTCCATGCACACCACGACCACAGATGGGCCAGACCTACCCACCCCCTGGTCTCTCCTCATCTGCCACTGCCACCACCACCCCTACCCACCAAAAGGCCCCTCAAAGGTATGGCTTTTATCGGGCAAATTAAGCATTCTATTCACACAGTGCCGGCTCCGTTTGAGTCAGCGGCGGTTTGGGTGTAGGATTTCGTAAGATCGGGTGTGTGTCACTGGGATCCCCGTCACATACCTTGCTTACCGCCCCACCTGGCTACATGTCTCCGGTCTCACAGCGGTCCGATCACTTAAATTACACATAGCCATACACCGTGTGTCTGCAGGCTGCAGAAAGTATGCATGGAGAAATTTAGGCATAGCCATTGGAGTTTTTAAAGTTGTATTTCGGAGATGATCAGTGTCTCTATTGAAGAAAGACAAAGAAAGACAGGGGATAAGGAACCATGAGTGGGATGTGGTAGAAACAGAATCTAATCTAGTATACGAATTTGGTGTCCTTATTTTGTGATCATATTTACAAAATTGCTCTAAAATTTGTGATAATTACAAAATTGTTCCATCATTAGACTGTAAAAACCACAAGGTAGACTGTAGACTTTGATAAGTTATTATCTGTGAAAATAAAATATCCCCCTCAGTAGGTTCATGTAATCACAAACGGAGTGGATTCTCCTGGACCTAACTAAAGGATGAAATGTGAAAATCCTATTTGTCTCTGGTCTCGCCTCTCGGGAAATTTCTGCTCTGATCTTACCTAAAATAAACTAATCCGCGTAATATATCAAATAGATATGCCATCGAAAGGCTAATGCCATTGGTGTACTCATATTACAGAATAGAGTGGATAACCTTGTCGATTAAGACACGCTTCTGAGAGGTATGAACGACGGTTGAGTACAACCCTATGGAACACAACATCGGCATGTGTCGCCCCCTCGTGTGAAAAGCCTGAAGTAGGTGGTTGGGATTAGCGCCGTGACTCAGCGACTGCTTCAAATGCAACTTTCTTTCACTTGTTGGGTACAAAGCCTTATTATCTCTCACCCCTACCAAGCACCCTACTCCCAGCACTGCTTCCCCACCCCTACCCGCCCTCTGTCACCTGATAGAGCGAACGCAACCATTACCCAATGGTATTCCAATTTTCTCATTGGCGATAGGCCCTGGGGGCTAGGTTTTGGGCAGGTGCAACAATGCGCCGCTGAGAAAGCCAGAGTCGGTTTACGACGGATGTGTATAACCCTGAAACGCGGCAGTGATGGAGGCTGTAATAATCGACCGGCTCCCTTTCTTACCCGCCCGCTTTACGAGCTGGTTGGATGTGTCTTCTCCTGAAAGGGGGGATCTGGTATAGAAAGGCGGAGTGTTGATTTGATCCACTTTATATTTGGGTTCGTGGGCCTGATACTGTAAGGGTCGCATATATTGGCAGGAGTCAGATGTATCCCCGGGCGTGCCAGGTGGAAACCAAACAGAACTGCTGACACTGTGGGGCACACCAGCTAATCCCCTCGTCCCATAGGAGTGTCAGGTCGTTCTGGTGGTCAGCAGGTATGCTGTTTTACGATCCCCCAATGTTTTACCCTGGGGATCGCCCGACACCCCGCACCTGTCAATACTGTGCAGGTATTATGCACTGCCTGCAGGACATGCCCGAAACCAATACTTGGAGTAGTTTTCTGAAATCGTTGAGAATTACTTCAGTGTCGGACTAACCTCTGAACTGACAAAAAAGAATCTGATCGAAACCGTTTTGTATAAGCCACAATATCCAATTGATATTGATAAAGATACAGTTGAATACCATTTATTTCCGCTATTGGCTATGGAAATATGGTTAGAGAATTTCTTGTTCAGAGCAATTTGTAATGGTTATAACCCTAAAGCTTTCCTATAGGAGAACGAGAAAGGCATCATAATCACAGGTTATCCCAATACATTTTTACCGTTCTTTTTAATTCTTTGGCCCGAATCATACCTTTCTTAGGGTATGAGGCCACAATAAGCAAACCTTCTATATACATGTATATGCAACTCATCCTACAATTACGCATGTGTGCGAATGTGTCAATGCCATTAAGAAGAATAGATAGTAATTAAGGATTACCACGCAGGTGTTACGACATGCCTACAAGTACATATGTAGTGCCATGTGAGAGTCCTCACCTGCCAGCATTCATCTACCCATAGGTTAGCTCTTATCTGATATAGTAGCATGAACATTTAATAAGTGTGAGTGATACCAATATATAATGCAATAAACTACGTAATGCAATTTACTGCCAATAGCGTTTATTTTTATTTTTTTAAGATTACAGGTTATGATAACAATTACTTGAACATATCATTTTAATATATATTATAAGCATGTTCTTAGCTATAGATTCTTTAAGGTTGCCATGCTACTGATGAAAGGACTCGTTTTTTCACGATGAGCGTTGCACAGAGCGCACTAGACAACATCGATGCTTTACAAACACGTCTTCAAAAGCTGTCACCCTCCCAGTTGGAACCTGGAAACTACTGACGTCATGTAGTTTGACGTCAATAAAACAATACCTAGGGCGTCAGTCATTAAGAGAAAATCAAGGTTACCCAGACGCTCATTAATAGCACAATTAAGATTTAAATCATCACTGAACTCTATGTTTAGATTATTTAAGAGATATCTCCGAATGCAGAAGGTGCTTGCATCCATTAGGCCAACAATTCAGGGAATTCTAGTGATCTATGTGCTACTGATTAAATATGACAATGAGGAGTCATTAAGGTCGTGTCAATCATCTCCACCAGGTAATTAGCCCCATTTTAGTACTTATGAAGTAGGTCTAATTCACTCGAAAAAGTATGCGTGTTATACCAAATACAATTATTCCCGAACCGTAATAGTTTAGTTCTGGTCTCTCGGATCTTCTTTTATTTCCCTTTGCTCTTGGCACATACCCGTCAATCTTGACAAAGTTCCACATTGGGATTGGTCTTTGGAAAGGATCTCCTGTGGCCTGTACCTGAATGTGGTCCAACTGTGGGTCTTTTAGTGTTAGGGGGTGGATTTAGGTGAGGTCATAGGGGTTTTCGATGGTGGGCCAACAACTGGGACCTCGCACTTGGAGGTATGGTCGTGTGTGCGGCCTGTGGAGATGGCCCCTTCTTCTCGTCTCGTGTTTGCCTTCCTCTCCCTCTTCACCCAGATTGTCAGAGTCAGGAGACTCAAACAGACTCCTGTCTCTACAACGTGTGTCACCTTGTCGGGCTTCGGGCACCCCCATTCCCACCCCTACACACCCCACCCACCTCCAACACACCAAAGCGCCATACTCAAGGTGAGGCCACTCTCAAGCCCTCCAGTACATCCTCCAGCCTGGAAGGTCAACCTTACGACCTTAAGTGTCAATCTCACCTACACTCTGGAGGGTTTTCCGCCCTTATGACTCTGTGTGTATTGTAAGACCACCCTAAAAGATGTCAGCAACCCTGACCAGATGTTCAACTTTTCTCCATGGGCAATGCATGCAAATTGTGTATGCGTCTCAAAACATATATGATTCTTTGTAATAAAGGCACCCTTACCTTAGTTGGTTGAGGACCTCAAGTAACTTTAGACCTGGAAAAGAGCAAATAAATTTTAATATACATATTTCACAGGTACATTTCAGCCAGCAATTTATTCAAGCATACTAAAGCAGTAACATCACACGTATGACGAAATACACACATAGACACCTTACATATTTCTGGAATATATGTAACACGAACACGACGTATCATCTTTCATTTCATGTTCTGGATAATGTCTTACTGATTCAAATGCGTGTTTCAAAGTATATATGGAAAGAAATAGAGTCGCATAAACATCAAATTATTTATTTATCATTGCATAAGCTTTCAATTAACTAAATGGGTGTATGTTGAAGATAAGCGATGCAGGGACTCTCAGTATAGACAGACAGAGGACAGACGCTGAAAATAGCACTGCATTATGCTATACAAAATAATATGGTATGTTTTGACCTGGCTTCAATAGTGATACCACAAACAGTGGTTATTCAGCCACCAGCTGTATAACAGGGAATGTATTGGCTTTCTACCGTATAGAAGCTCTTCCTGGTGGAACTGGTATTCATCACATAGTTAACTCCAACAGAAAACTTCTTGGTAATATTTGCTATAAATGTAAATCCCCAACATACAACATACCAATTACGTAACCCAACATAAAGACTTTATTTCCTCATCACCGAAGCAAATGATCTTGTGTTGTTGTACCGACTTGAGTAAGTTTTCGGCGTCGATTCCCCTTTCAGGAATGACCAGTGGAGTTGACAATCCCAGTCTAGGATAATGTGTGGCACTCATCGCGACCTCTTGTTGTCCGGCCCGACGTCGCCACTCGTCGGGCGCCAGTGGACAATGGCCGTCCGACTCCGCCCAGAGCGCCTTTGTCAGTCCCGTTGATAGGATCCCTAAGTACCTCACTATTAATGGCAAATTCAGAGGCAGACCTGAGGCCCGAGGTAACCCGAGCAACCACCTAACAGAAGAAGTTCCTGCTGCAACCCCTCCCCCAGCCTCTCGTTCAAGAAGTGTGGATTAATGTATGACTGAGCTGAGCTGCTTGGAGAGTGAGGGTGTTGGGGAAAACCAGCTGCCTCCCAGGTGGTCAGGTGGGAGGTCAAAGGTCAGCTTATCAGGGTAAAATTTAGATATTCAAATGTGAAAGTGAGTGTTTAGACCGCCAATACGAACTCAATTTGATGGTCATTGCATACAACTTACTAGGCCCTGCCATCTCATCGCGCCTAGCTATATTTATACCCCTTGGCGTTCCCTGAGAGGTCCACTTGAGGCCCTGCATTAGCAGCACACAACGTGGGGTTGGAGGACCTGAGTATGGGCTTAAAATCCAGCCGTAGGTCCCACGCTCAGAAACATTACAATAATTGTGTAGTAGGAGTATATGGCAGAGGTTCACATGCTGGGTTCGTTTGCTAACTCTGGGTCAACCGCTACATTTAGTAAAAGGTGCAGGGTTCCAGTATGCGAGCTCTCTGGTTTTCACCTAGCAGATACATTGTAGTGTTTGGGCTTACGTATAGCGTACAATCCCTGCTGGGAGAGTGATAGTGAGTTCACCCAATGTCTCGTGATCCTAATCAAGGTACTGACAACGACATTGAATTCCCTTTCGTTACTGCTGACGTGGATTGTAAATACATGTATATAGCCGGCATTGTGAGCACCGCGTTCTTCCAGTAGAAATGGAAAAAAAGATGACTTCCTACTTCTTTTTGGTTGGTGCTGACACCTCATGTGCCTGATGTTGTACTTTGACCTCAATATGATTACAAGATGCAATTACCAGGTCACAAGGGACGAAAGGGTTATAAGGAAATCAATCAACGCTTTCCGTTCGACTACTATACCCATTAAGTCATCGGCCCTCATGATCTTTGAGCAATATTTGTTAAAGAGATAATTTGTAGTGATCAAGTTTATGTTTAATCTTTTTAAATCATCTCAGAATTGCAGTAAGTACTCGGAAGACTGAAAGATGATTCAGAGAATTCACGCTTCTTAAGTGGATAAATAGTTATCCAAGGTGGCTCAAGGCGAGATAGTACAGAAAAACTCCCTGTGCGGAAGAACAGTGGTGAACAGATACGAGTCGACTTGTTTGGTTTTGTGACAACACCAACCACTCCCGTTGGGTCTGTACCGATACCCGGCCGTCAGGCTGGACCAAAGCCAGATCGCCGGAACCAGCAGTCGGCAACGCCACAAAAACGCCTCGGAGACAATGGCCGATCGCTGGCAAACGCCACCTGGCGGCGACGTGAGCGTCGACGCGCGTCCCCCGCGGGCATTCACGTGGTACTCGACAGCGCCGACAGGGGCCGCCATCAGTGTTCGTGGTCTGGTTCAAAGCGAGGCCGACGTCGGCAGGTCGTGGGATCCTGATTGGAAGGTGGGCGGGAGAATACAAATGGCCGCCGTGGCTTTGGATTGATGGGTCGTCGATGACAGAGCTAGTTCATCCAATTCATATTGTAAATCAGAAATATATTTCTGATAACCAGAAAATATTTTGCCAACATGTTTTTGGATGGTTCTTGTAGGGAAGGTAGGTTGGGGATAACCTAAAATTTGATTAAGATCCAAATGTCGGTAATTATCATATCACCTGGGCTTCCTACACTGTAATCAGACGTTTAGCTTTATGCGTAAAACCTTCATAATTTTCTGAACGAACCCAGAAAGGATCTGCTGTACGGCTGTCTCCATGGGTGTCCTGCACCTGTCAGAGTCGGCTAACTTGAAACACTTCAACAATACCGCCTTGTGCCGTCTTCTTCAAACAGGTGGCAAGGAATTTCTCATCCTCGACCTTTTTTTTACGTGAATGTTTTAACAGTGAGAATGCAACGTGATAAAAGGAGAACGAGGCAAGGATTTAGTATAATATTTATGTGCGCCTTGTCCAAACGAGATGTTATATATGAACATGTCTTCCATGAGAGGCCAACTTCACACACTCAGAAGAAGTACTCAACAGATAAATATGGCGGAGCTGTCTGCTTGTCCGTCCGCTGGTGATCCCAGAGACCTCCCACCACGTGTGTTATGTACGTAAACCCGCCTGTAACCTACGGGTGTTAGCCTGTGTGGTAACCTTGACAACGAACAGGGCCGTCAGAGAACCAAGTCACAGTCTCTCTTGCCACAAGTTACACATTGCCTTTTCCAAGCATGCCTCCCTGCACCACCCCCTTGTCTGAACGTTCCAGCTCAGGATCTGTGCCCGCCCCCGCAGCCCCTTGGCTTTACATGTATGCACTCACTCCACAGCATACCTCCATGTCTCCTGTGTCCCATTGGTAGGCATGCCCATTGCCAGTGCCTGGGAGTCTCAGAGAATCGGTATTCAGTGTCTGCTGCACTCCTTGGTGATTGCCACCTGACAGGAGTGGACTGACAGGCGAACTTAACACGTATACCTCCAGCCTCACCTTCCTATGATGTGGTTTACAGATTGCTCTCTGTCCCTGCAGGAATGAATAGCGGTGGAAGACGTTTGCTGTATGTGTTATCCATAAGCTTCCCAAACCCTGCTGATGCATGCCTGTTAGCTTGCACAACCCCTTCTCGTTTTAACAACCTCACTATTATGTGGTTCCCAGCGGAACTGAAAGTATGTAATTGTGCACTCGGATATTACGAATCTAGATAGCCGTGAAAATTCTATGGGGACTTTATTGAACTAACCAATCTTTTACCTCTTAACTGTCTAACTACCTGTCCGGAGAACTACCGGCATTTCCGTCAGATGCGTCACAAGGCATTGCCTTTCGGTTAAGTGATTGTGCAATACGCTATGGCATGTCAAGAAGTGAATGCGTACTGTAGCATGAATTATGTTGAACACCCCGAACGACTTGTGAGTTTTTCACCTTGGGTACGTATAGGGGTTTTCCCTGAATGGCCAAGTTACGAGGGTCTTGAACACATGACGTAAAGCTCGGTGCGCGCGATTAAATAATATCAAAGGAATCCTGGTGTACATCCGCCCTCTGCCTCGATCCAGCCATTGGGTCACATGATCCAATCCAGGTGCAAACCTGTCACAGGTACATACCCTCACCCCAACGTCCCTATAGCCCTCCTCCTGGTCTTAAAGACCTGTCGTGCGTGTACCTCATACCCAGACCCATACACCTGTCTCCTTACTCCCATCAACGTCGTCAAACCCTGCCAATCTCACAAGCCTCATGCTAGGGAGGGACTTCAGGGATCTATAGGCTTACACTGACAATGTCAGAGTTCTCTAACTTGACCCACACTCCTGTCACTGTTATTAAAGGAAAAGTGTGAGGTATATTAGGGGATTAATCAGATTAATAGATTAATTATTAATAGATGTGATGGCTATATGGATTCCTTTAGGTTGGAAATATATACATAAATGTGGCCTAAAACTTTTAGTGATATTGCTGTATTTGGTATTCTCTCAGCGATAGAGATTTGTATAAGTGTTTATCTAGATTTACAATTTTCATATCAATACAATCTCTAAGCCTAAATACAATCATAATCGGATACTATTGAGGTATAATGCACCTTCCCCTCCGGGAAGTATTCCAGGGAGCTTTCTGTCAAGTCAGGGTGTGTAAGTTGAGGACTGAACCAAGGCCGTCATACCATATGGGTTGTGGGAATGTGTAGGGTCGCATTCCCCTATACCCATCAATGAACCCGTGTAATGAGCAACAATACTGGGTTGACCGGAGACCGCTTTCTCTTCTCTGTAATCCTAAAAGACAGGGGAAACCAGGTGACCTGTTAGTTCTAGCCCCGACAATGGCACCTCTCTTGAGCTGGCGTCTCAGTCTCAGGGCTCTCTCCACAGAGAAGCTAATAAACCTGTGGGAGCAAGCGAAAGGAAACCCTGATGTAGGAGTAGGAAGAGGGTGGATGTCCTTATACAGGGACTGTAGGCCCTCCCACACCTTTGTGAATGCTGCAATGCAATGTGATGTGCAGTGGTGCAGGGTTCACCCTCTTCAGAACGCTTCACATGGTTCTGTCCATGAAACACACTCCGCTCCACCCTGACCGGGCTGCTCTCTTGTGAACGGTGGGCCTTTTCAGAATCACCTAAATCTGCAATTTGCGAACACTGCCATTCCACAGTAGGTGGGTTATTGGTCCGGATGAAGTTGTGTATCAGCAGAGTGAGTCATACAGGCAAGACCATCACCTAGAAATGCTATCATGTGGTAATTCTGAGTACCACTAGAAGCGGAGATCCGCATAGATTACTGGATTGCAGAACGCACCAGTAAGTATAACTTGTGTCACCCACAATGTGATTAGGTGGCTCATGACTGTTAATGACTGTTGTCTCTGCTTTCACCTTTTATCTCCTCGATATTTTGTCTTCGGTCCAATAATGAATAGAAGGAACTGTGCGATGGACATGCATCCATCCTACCACTGTAGGACTATTTTATATACCGAACTCGTTTTTTAAATACTCGCTGGTCGGAGTATTCAATTCATGGACGTTAACGAAAGGGATATACAGGGTGCTGTTAAATAATTCAGGATATATCGTAGAAATTGTCCACCGATCCTTCTAGGCCCAATATCATTGCAAAAATAGATTTTGTCCTAGAATTAGGACAGTTCAAGGATACGGTCTTATGTAGGCTTCGAAATGTTGTTGTATAAATTTATCATACAATTCTCCTTTGCCATCCAAATTGTCCAAAGTCTAGGACACCTATAAGGGGGTCATACATGTAGCCTGTTTTTAAAATACAGCATAATAAGCTGTTAGATCAATTGCAATCAGTGGTTTTGTTACAAAATGGCTGGCCATGGTAGAAAGGAAATGACTGTGCGTCACCTAAAGGCAGAAAAGAACCTCTGAAGGAGCTGGATGGTCGTAGGTTTATTCAAGACTTCTTATGAAGTGGTCCTACATCGTTGGGCGATAGAGATAATATCCCAAGTATATGGTTCCTCAGTATTAGGGTCCAGTGTTTGTCCTGATGAAACATCTGGGACGATATGAGTCGACTTTATCTAACACTTAGTGAAGAAACTGAGTTATTATTAACCATGACCTTTGTATGAGATACAGAAAAGGGTCTTCATGTAGTATCCTAGTCTATTCAACAGGCCCCTTGCATGCAGGGATCTGTTTTATGAAACGATATTTTGCTTAGATCGTCCAAGACCTCCTTTATCATGAGTTAGATTGTTCCACAGGGCCCATATATCCTAACTGATATGATTTCATATTCTTATTCATCCCACTTGCCTTAACAGAACATCCTTGTTGATATTGTCACCTCACATTAGTTGAGTTGAATTGGCTGTGGAGATTGTGGGGCATTTACTATCTTCCAACTACGACATCAATTAGAAACCACAATATTAGTTCCAGACACCCTTTACTGGAGAGAACCTCACATTAGTCTGCTAAATTTAGAGCGAACATTAGCACTGTGATTGATAGCTCACCCTCGACCAGGGTGCGAATATCTACAGTTACACTCAGCCGGCCTCCTCTATATACATACTAATGGCCGGTAATGGTCACTCGGGTCGTGACACCTCCCCCACCCTCCCACCTCCACCCACGCCCTGGAGCGGCAGACTGGAGTTGGATCCTTGTAGTGGCACTGCCCCCCTCCCCCCGCCCCCGCTCTACGACATGAGTGACTGGCCGCCAAGCCCTTCTGTGAGCAGCAGGCCCGCCCGCCCTGCCCACTCATTATTAAGACAGCCACAGGGTGACAACATACATCCACACAGACCATCACCAGTCCACTCACGCCCCGGCCGCTCCCTTGGCTCACTTCCAGGTGGGGGCCGCAGACCTGATGGACAACCTGGTCAGTGAGGGCGCCCTCCATTTTGGTTGATGGTTATGCGGGTGGGTGGGTGGGTGGGTTGGAGACTGGCTAGCTGGCTTGAGTCTTGGACAGGGGCAAGTTGGCAGCTTCCTTGCCCTCAAGGTCTAAACTGTGCATGCATATGTATAGCCCGGTCTATAGCATGCATTTCAGTAGACGTAGAGCATGTAGATGGAATATTGCCAACAGACCTTGTCCGCAAGTTTCCATTGAATAGTACCCCTCAGGTTTTATTTCTAGCAGAACACACGCGAATAACAGAAAACACTTATCCTATTATGGATATAAGGTAACAGGGGCCTGAGGGGGTTATCGTACTCCCCAACATTACACGGGTCAGATGATTAATGAGTTACGGCTCCCATTTTCTTTTCAGGACGAGAAAGATGGGGAGCCATTCTTCCTCAAACATGAATGGATCGATTCAACAGTTGGTTGTGTCAGATGGTACAACCAGGATCTGGGTGAACCGATTGATCTTCTTGCTGAATCGAGGATGATGGAGTAGATGAGTCTAAACCAGAATATGTGTTCGCCAACAAAGCCATGCTGCCATGCCACCCCCTTGGCCTAACTAGCCAGGAAAGGGGCGAACCTTACAAACATGTGGTACTTGGATGGGACATGGACGTAATACCCACACAGGGTCTCAGCCACATGACAGGAGCAGTCGTGGATATTGGATCCCAGTGAAAGCGTGTGCATGGAACTGTTATCTGGCTGGGATAATGTTGCTGCACGCCCCATAGATCACCTCAGGTCTGTTGGTTTACAGTATTACCCAGCACACTGCAGGTGGCCCCGTTCCACACTTCTTCCCTCATATACTGGTTGCTCTACCTGTAGACTGGTTGGCTCCAGGGAGGGTTCTGTAGGGCAGTGTCACTGTTGACGAGCTCGGCACAATCAACGATCAAAGGAATATATGTTATTGGCCTAACAGGTTGGTGTACATGCTCCATGGCCCACCTGTACATCACCTCTCCTCTCTCTTCCCATCCCCTTGGGTGGTTCTGTAACGAGGGGTGTTGACATGGTCCTGTGTCATCGTTAAATCGTGTTGGCTACAAGATGGTCGCGGCATTTCTAGATAAGCATCACATGTTAGAATACCCCCGTGTCTCTGGTTCTTTGCTGGTGGCTGGAGTCCATCCCACAGGTAGTAATCTTACACCATAGCTATACCATCCAGCAGCAGGTGCTCTATAATCACCTCCTTTTGACATCCCAATCACCACTTTCCACCTGCTTTGAATATCACACAACATACCAACGGATATCAGATCAACAAAAAACACTCCTAGCATGCTAGAGTGCCGCACCAAATTTATTTCAATTTTTTTTCTGTATGAAGAATTCTTTCTCCTCCTTTCCTTTTCACCGCCTAATATGGAGCTCCTCATCTAATCCTTGCTGTTTTTCCCTATCATGGGATTGAATGCTGTGTTGTAGACGTTTGGCTTTCCGGGTGAGTTTGCGGCTGCTTGTTTGACACTGCGGTACCCGGGGCTTGGCGAAGCAACCGTTTGTGTCTGTCACAGTGGCCCTTGCAGCCATGTCGGCCACCTAATTATCATACCTAAGGCAGTTCGGGAGGATCAGATCCTAAATATCGGGATTCTGTGGATACTACACTATTGTGGTTAATTCAGGAATGGCTCTCACCAGGTAGACAGTCAGCAGGTAGATGTTGGAGCTAACATGGAACAAAATGTGAGTTGTTGTGTACAGCACTTTCATGGCAAAACTATCCACACTTTCACCACAATACTGAATGAGCAATAAACTGTCATCAAATAACAGTGGTGGATATAGAGAGAGGGTGAGGAGGGTCGTCCCCCGTTTGGGCCCCGAGCATGATTCTCTATCGTGAACTCAGCAGCCCCTACCAATAGTGCTGACCCCTTCTGTCCCCTCCAATGGCGTCCCTCCCCTAGGGAAATCCTGGATCCGCCCTCGAAATGAATAACTAGTCCATGATTACATAATGTATATATTACACAGCATAGACATGTTGTTTTCAATAGACCCATGTTGCTTTTTCTGTATGAGTCATATTTATTTCTATCCTTGATTATCTAAATAGGTTCGAGGGGATCATAAAAGTATATATACAGTTTCGATTGCAAACTGCAATAGAAAGTCATGTAGACTCTTCAGCAATGCTCTAGATTATATAAGTGAGTCTTCAGACAATAATTATTCTCTAACATGAATGGTTAGTAACCATATTTTCCTTTTTTGCGTTGAATCTCTAATGTCAACTCCTGCAGTGTAAAAGCGGTAGCTGTCTAACTCATGCATGTCCTTTCCAGATACACGGTTAAGGAGGGCTGATTCAAAACGGAAGTGGTGTTTTTTTAATAATAACCTTTGACGCATCACCACAACATGATACCCTATGATCCACCTCCTCGCTCCAATTCACCATGATCTTTACCTGCGATGATTTATAATGACGATCCTTATCTGGGTCAGGAGCTTATGGCGTGTTATTAATGGTAATGCTTATCCCCGCCCCTCTTCCCGACACACACTCATATTCCAACTCCGGCCGTTAAATGTAAACGGTATTCTCTAGTCCCAACAACGTTTACACACGATAGTTGGAGTTCATCCACACAAACTGGGGCCAAGGGTTGGGTGCTATATAAGGTAATCTGCCTACTTAAGTAGCCATGGTGCATAATCCACAGGCTTATCCCAATATGAAGAGGACTCAGGGGCAAGAATAAATATGAACTCTGTTTCCCGATGCTTTATCTATGAAAATGTAGTTCTAAGGGCACCTTATTGTTACGTGTGCAGACACATAGTTGGAGATATTTGTTTTGTTGCACTCACCTATGAATTCATTGCGTATCCGAACTCTGTCCTCGACCTTCTCAGTCGAGATGATGATACAGTTGATGAAGGCCAATAAGGTCGTTTTGTAGGCCGATGTCTCCGCCAGGCGGAGCTCGTCCAGTAGAACGCTGAACCGGTACCGACATTTCTTGGCCTCCTGTTCAGAGAATAAAAAATTCCATTTAATGTATGTTTACCATGCATTGCCTGGACGGTATGTTTGAACGAAATAGCATTTAGTTAAATCAGATAAGAGTACCAGATCTTGGAATTTAGACATGGTTTGATCATTCTGTTCTGAATATCGTTTTTGTAGTCCTAGAAATTCATTGCAAACCAAAACAGAAATTGGTTCCTCAATTTTGTAATTTGACCTCTTTTCAAAATTAGAAGCCTTTTAGAAGCCAGAGGTCCCTGTTTATCAAGCCACAGCTATGATTCAAAATTGCAATCTTCATGTTATCTATTATTATCAAGAAGGGTCACCAAATACATTTAGTACAGTGCACATATTTGTATGGTTAGTTGACCACCCCCCGTTCTTTTGGTTGTTCCCGTCAACTTGTGAGGTGGTCTGCTGACTGACTAAAATGAAAATAGAATAGAGGACTGCATTCAAAATAAATGTAGTCCGCTTATCATGGTGGTACACTACTGGGGTTTGACTGTAGTTTTACAACTCAAATGGCCTACTTCATCATACAGAGGAATGGAAGCTTTCATGTTCGTTGATAGAAACCATTCGTCACTGACAAAGAATAAAAAAACTTTTGATACATTATATACTCTCATAGGAGAATCTTATCTATGACAGCATACATTCATAGACAGGAACACTATATACGATGGATATTTATCCGTCTCCTCAAACAATACGTCGGGCCTTATTCATGACGTCACATGGCAATTAGGAAATGATCTATGCAGTTACTTAACCAGTATCTTGATGTAAGTTGTTAGATATCTCCGCATACCTGACCATCACACAGGTGCATGGAAGTAGATAATTGCAGTTTGAATAGGAAATACCAGTAGATCTGAATCATTGTAATTGAACAGATGCCAAAATAACCTGTCCAATTGGCGTTATAAATACTTTTATACGATATCTGGTCATTGTGACTTGACAGGGTGTTGTATAATCTTTTCCATGCCCGGGCCTTTTCTTGTATCGAGGTACCTGAACTGGACCAGTAGACGATCATTGGCTTCATTCACTGTGTATATTATATTATGTTCGTCTATCATTCCTTTCCTGATGGGATTGCATCAACACATTCATATGAGTGCTGTAATAAAAAGCTCGTGGACCGACTGCCTTATCTATATCTATAGTGATATAACATAGGAATCGTTTCCAAACAGATCTGTGGTGATTTGCATGTCGGTTCTAATTGGGCGAGGGTCATGTGCTCTACAAGTGCTCCTCCTTGATCAGGTCTGATTAATTGAATTCCACGGTAGCTGTACTTGTAATCTCACGTTTCCTTAACTAAATAGAATTAATAGATGACGAATTATTGCAAAGAAATAGTCTTTAAGTTCTTATATCCCCCCACCCTCCGATCCATCAGGTCACTATTTCTCTTGTCGAGCCCTCTGTATTTTTTACTTGGGCTTTTAAAAAGACATGTTACGTCTGCTAAATCATTACAGGTCATTTCCAGACTTTCCCAATGTTTATCTTCTTTTCACAACTTTTACTTCCGACACCAAATGGTGTAGTATGAGAATTATTGGCCACTACCATTACCACTACTTGGAATAAAGAAGGAAGGCGGCTACAGTGGGATTCGAACCCACAAACTTGGGATTACGAGTCCAGTGCCTTAACCATTGTAACTCTGGCACTCTCTGACCCTCCCCGACCAGCCCCGCCGTCTCCCTCCCTGCTTCGCCGCCAGCCCGCGGCGCCTGTTGGAGGCAATATCCTGTTCCGCACGGAGCGCCCAGGCTCCTCTTCCATGACCGGATGTGCGTTAATTCTAGTCGGGCGACGTCGGCTTCCCGTCTTTGCCGACAACCGGGAAGTGCAGGCTACGGTTTCGGGTCCAACCTATCAGATGTCACACGAAGCCCCAAGCCTTTCCCTCCATAAAACCCATACCTCAAGTCAGCCACCCTCGAGCAAGCCGCCCATGAAATATAGCCTGTGCGTAGTTCGGGGATGGCGCCTTGTGGCTCAGTGTTATCCTGATGTAAACGCATCCCCTGGACCAGCAGCGTAACACATATTACCTTACTGTTGACGTTTGCATAATAAGCCTGGTGCCCGCCTCGATTGTAAATATTCCTATTTTTGTTTGTGTCTGCTCTTTAGGAGTGCAGGGTCTTATCCGCATGGCGTCTGGCTGGATTAGCTTGCTGGATGTGTGGCCGTGTCTTAACGCTAACTGGCGCCTCCTCGGCAAGAATCTGATGAGCAGGAGGAAGAGTCAGGTGTCGTGAGCTACTCAGGTTACACATGCTGCCTGACTCAGTGTGAGTAAGCTTATGATACACTGAAGCACAGACAACTGCATACTAGTCCAGATTTGTCTGGACCTGTACCGAACGTGCCAAGTACCTCGAGCCACATACAATGTCTTTACATATGTAACCGGAGATGTAATCTCACCCGATAGACCTACATTGACACTCCACCTACGACCTAACATTTTTGTAATCAATCTGTTTAAAGCTCTGTGATTATTACATGGTAGGTGTAAAGAGGTGATATATGATGCTTAGACCATGTGTACATGTACCTGTGCACACACCAGGTAATATGTGAACTATCAAGTAGCAAGCCTGGAGGTTGTTTCCGTCTAACGCTGTTAAGGCCCAGGTAAGCATGTTCTCTGACCTGCCATGTCCTTCGTCTGGCTTATCTTTCACCTTGAACGGAGAAAACCCCAAATGAAAGTCGACTAACGGTAGGTGTGTGTTTAAGGTGGACGATTGTAACAGGGTGAGAACAGGTGTGCTAACTGATCACCCAGGTGTGCACAGGTGACCACACCCGGGTCACTGGGTGTCTCCAGGGTCGGGAAGGTCACGCCCCCTACTTCTAAAACACCAGTCTCCATACAGATTATCCATTTACAGGAAACATGGACTGAAACCAAATCTCTGCTGGGAGATGGCTACCAAACCTCCTACGTCTTGCCACCCGAGATCCCAACTCACGTCCACGCCAGATCCCGCGAGATCATCCCTACAGCCCATTAAGTCGGCCGTATAAAGGCGGTCACATGACCTGCACGTGACCTCGTGCGGAAAATCACCCCTGATCAACAGATAGTGTTTGCCTAAATGTTTTGGTATGAGGCATGTGCACGGCGACACTGTGGTAAGACTACCCGACGGACACGCCGTACTAGATGACATCTGATTTGGCCGACAAAGGGGAATACGAGAATACCTGTATAAAGCCTGATCATATGACCAGGTGCACCGCTTTTGGGTTGTACATACATGTTGTATATATGCACTGCGACATTCCATACACTGATTTATTCCTGAATGTATACACATCGGCTCGTTATGGATGCAGTTGGGCCATCGGTAAATGTGACTTGTAGTACCTTTTTTTAAAGTTTATCTTTACGAGGCTGTATGTTTTTTGTATATGATATTTGTACCGCGAATGGAAGATAGTGAATGTATATGGCTAAATAAACCAATAAACCAAAAGTTTCATTAATAATACCTACTTCGCAGAAGTTGCTGAGTGAATAAAGTAAATTTGTAATAATACGTACAAAGTGTAAATATCATGCGATTCTATAGTTCGCCTCCGTTGATATTTTATTACATTAGATATATGAAGCCAGAATGTGCGGCATACATGGGCATTCATTAGAATATGAAAATATCAGAACCCATGCAGCGCCTGTGAAGAGCCTGTCATTTCACCTGTCATTTGAAGTCAACGTGTGCACGAGCCGCCCAGCTGTGCATGTCTCTGAATGACAGACATACATTATCGCACCAGACAGCATTAGGGGGGATTTAGGGCTCACTGTCATATGATCCCGAATATATGATCGTTACAATACCCCGTGTGTCCTCGGGTTTCTTTTCCACTCCACCACCCCTCAGCGGTCAGATGTACCCGACCCCACCCCTACACCTCGGTGTAGCGTGTCCAGTACCAGAAAGCTGGAATTCAAGTGACTAGAATTCGACCTGGGAGTATCACCAGACGCATAGTAGATTGGGTCCCTGTCTAAATCAATATCCGGACTGGTAGAAGGTCTTGCTTAGTGACCTTAAACTTTGCAAACCAAGCCTCTCCCCCCCCTCCTCAATAACTCATTAGTTTAAAATGAAGGACAATACAAATTCGGGATCACGTACTCCTTGGACCAGATATAGGCAGCATGCTTGATCCAACCCGCCTCTGGACGGAGACATTTGGTCCGTATGCTATTCCAGTATCCAGACCACCTGTTTCCAAAATGAGACACCAGGGGATCCATCGCTGGTCACCCAATATGTTTGAACGATTGCACCTCCGGTGATATTGCACAGTGGGGATCGCCCGACATCCCAGAACACCGTCTGGTGTGGCTTCCCATCTATTCTATATCTGAAATCCCTTACACTTTGTGTATCCATGTATATCTCTGATTTTCTCATTTGAAGCTTGTTCAGTTTTGCCAAATTTTATTAAAGATTGTAAGGGATTGTACTGTCGCTTCATGTCAATAATATATGTTTATCTTACGCTTTTCATTTCTCCATGTCTCCCTCTGTAGATATCATTAAATATGAATGTCTCTCACTCCTTTGTTTTATTCCTGCTCTGTCTCTCCAGTTGATAGTGGGAAGGCCATTCGATCACCTTTCGAATTTGATGAAAGGTCTTGCGAGATTTTGCAGCTACGTATCTTTTCCTTTGCTGTCTAACAGTGTCTAATGGCTGGTCATGTCTCAGCGCCTAGCGACGCGACGATACGCGACGCGACAGATATATCGCGTTTGGGGTCTCTGCTTGAGTAAAGTAAAGTGTATGTCCTTCCTCTGCTCAACGACGCATGAGTTTATCGTTCTCAGATGAGTTTATAGTCCCAATTTGGGTGATACCTTGGCTTAATCAAACTAGGCCATCAGTCTAAAGCTTTGGGGAATTCCATAACTCTATTTTATTACATTCGTTCTCTTGAAACCTCGTAATTTACAAGATTATGAGACGATTCTAAAATGTTGACCGTTATCATCAAGGTTGTAATTTGTTCGTTTCGCAATATTTAACTATTCAATGCATTTCAAGAGTAAATCTAAGTTACCTCGAATCTGTTCTAAGGTTTTCATCCATAAAGAACCTACCCAAAAATCCACTATCTGATAACGTATGCCCAATATAGGTAAGGGATTATATAGAACATTCAGAGCCCCTTGCAAACTAATGTACTGCAATCTGTCTGAGACCTACTTCTATTGCACGACTTTGATCTGCCCTAAACACACCTAGTTTCCCTTAGTCTCAGCCTCGACATGCTTCTAGCCAAAGACCTACATACCTGTAAGGTGTACGTAGGTGTGTGGGTGGCGAAGATATACGAGGGAGGCACGGGATAGGAGAGAGAAAGCAGGAAAACTAGGTGTGTGGCGGCAAAGCTGTTGGACGGGAAGGGGACACAGTCAGCATTAGCATTAGTAAACGGTATGCACCTGTAAGAAACCAAGATGGAGTCGTTATCTGTAGGCAGCCATCCGCCATCAGAGGGCCTGGCTGAGTGACCGTGTGAGGGCGCTGGGTACATACAGGTATGACGGACAGGGGGCGCTGGTGTGTATGAGGCAGGAGTTAACCTCAGCCGTGGAAAGGATGGGAGACACCTTCAATCGGGTGCACTTCCTGCTCTAGAGATCCCAAACCTCTAAGTGCAGTTAATCCCAGCAGCTCAAGTGCCACCATAGAAAACCAAACATAGAGAGGGACATACTGACAGACTGGTGAACGTTCAGCTAAGGCACATTAACTCTGGTTTTGGATTCTAGGCAACTATACAATAAACCCTTGAGAAATGTAAAGAAAATATATACATTTATCATTTGTCCAGCTCATATATTCTGATACCACAGACTTAGCATTGGAGCATCAAGCGTATCTAATAGAATGTAGGCAACAGCAAGTGCATGTAATCGTGAATTCCATTGGGCATAGGCCATCATCTATATCCTTGTGTAGAGTATGTTTATCATCAACATTGATCTTCCAGGTCCCTCTGTCTATGGTAACTATATACTACAGACATCAAAAGCAGACTTCATGTGTGCATATACACGCGCATAATATTATGTGTATATATATATATATATATATATATATATATATATATATATATATATATATATATACATATATATATATATATATATATATATATATATATATATAAACAAACAAATATGAACAAAAACTGTACCACAAGAATTATAGATAGTACAGGTGATCTGAGCAATCATGAGGGCATTTTATCCGGGGGCTCAAGTGCAGAGTGCTGATATTCTGATGTAAACTATCAATATACCTTACATATCCTGGAGTCAGAAACCAGAGCACATGTACAAGCAGTGACGTGGTCTTTAAACAAGTACAGTTTGTTCCAAACTGTTGATTCGTCGTATAGGAAATAATTATCAACACATATTGGGCGAGAAAGCACATCCTGTTTTTCAACCTTGTATCAACAGTGACTCGTGAGCAAAACTGCCTGTATCCTGGGCGTGGGTATTTCTGTAGTGTCGGGCATATATGCATAGCTTGACCACCACGATTAGTTAAAAACAAAGATTATACAACGCCAAGGGGGCACTCAATTAATATAAGCCAGAATCTGGGACTGTTTGTGAACCTGCTCCGTCTACTATTATCATCCTTACGTTTCAGCAGAAGGATGTACAGGAATTTCAGGATAGATTATCTCTTGTTATCCATGTGACTTCTTGATAACAACGATGCATTGGTGCAACTCCATTTCGATGGCGGTGCACGGTGCACCTAAAGTACGAGAGAGATAATTGGCTCGTGAAGTCTTCTGCACGCTGGTGACTCTCGACTATCCCATGTTATACTCAATTAAATCATATTGCACCGTGTCTGTACGCATAAGCTGCTTAACCCCGTTCTACTTAGTACACGCAGCTAGGGGCAGACCTAGAGTTGACACTTGATAACATTCTCCCACTAAGTCATGGACAGTAATACAGCAAATACCCAGAGCACATGTGCATATATGTAAGTTATGCATATTGCATGTTTTTTTACCTAAGACTAAAGGCTGTAAACGAATAAGATCAGTTCCGCTATATTTGTATTGTGCAGAGCCAATTGTGTAAGATGGCACTATTACCTTGTTACGGCATAAAACTGTGGTAAAAACACGCAATGGAATTATTATCACCAACGAGCATTCGTTGGTATTACTTAACTTAACCCCTTCTATAGCTTCTTTTATAGACTGGAAGCGAAGTCAGGACATTAACTGAGAGAAATGACCGAGATGCTACATTTCCCAACCAAGGGAAGATATTCTTAGATATGCAAATTGTGAGAGCAGGCATCCATGATTAAGGCATCCTAGGCATTTCCTTATTGTCCTATACCATTGGAAAAGGTATGCGCGGTCTCTCAGCATGCATTCTCTCGATGCTATCACTTAATTCTGACGTCTTCCAGACACTAAACGCACTGTATCCGGATACTGTGGTTGCATTCTATGTATTGGGTATGACAGGTGGAATCTATGGGATAATCCCGGAAAGTGCCATTCGTTCTACTTCAGGTTTTATACAAATGTCTGACAGTGACACAACTATTTCCTGTTTTTGCTCTTTGTTTACTAATGGGTCGTTGTCGGGGAAAAAACAACCATATCACCCAACTTTTGTAACAAGAAATCTACCAAATTAGAAAAATTCTAAAGTAGAATATCAACTCTACAATAGCAGTTGACGAGTTTAATTTTGGGAGGTCTGTCATTAGCAGTGGGCTACAATCATTTCTGCAGTACTGAGTCATCCATGGACACTTCCGTCCCCGACCTGACTGTAATTAAAATGCTATAATGAGCGCCACACAAAATTCTTATTTCCAAATATATATTCCCTAATAACCATCACACATCATCAATCTAATATTAAATACATTCTGACAAACCACCCCTTCCTGACAGCCAACCTGTGATTTTGGTTATTTGTCTGCCAATCTGGATGAATCTGTAGAGGGTGTGTACATATCGATCATAATCGCATTCACGCCTTTAAAGATAGCCTTAACGGAAGACTTAACCAAAATTACAATTTGTCTCGACATCACAGAAGAGGTTCTAATTAGGCAGGCGCCGCTTCACCCTGGTGGGCTCCTTGCCAGGCGTCAAACTGACTCCTTTACCCTGAGACCTTACGCCGTGTGGCTACGTTATGGGCATTAAATTCCCTAGTTACCGTCCTCTAATGTTTCCAGGTATTTTATTATCAGTTGACGATGAACATTCTTCCTTTGATGTAGGAGCCTCAGATCGACATGATCTTATCTAATAATCTCACCTTAGTGTCTATAATAAACATAATGTTATGAATGGTGGGCCTTGTATTTCGACTCCATGTCAATTTAAAGGGATGAATGCACATGTATTCTGGAATCGGTATATTTGAAATCCGATAAAGAGGTTAACACCTGCCTTTGGTAAATCGCTCATATCAGATGCATGACGTAATAACAATAACATTAGTCTACCTGTTGTGGGGGCCAATGTCCCGGAAATTGAGCGTGTCACGCCCCAAAACACCTGCGTAAAGCTTACATCAATATACGTTATCTTCAGGGCTGGGTCATAACATTTAATACGGGTGGACGCCTGAGAAAATCATTTATTCTCAGGATGTTCCAGATGGACTGATTACACAGATGACACATACACCTGCTGACATATGGGACGGTTACCTAGACATGGTTAAGTGTAGTACATAGCGGTCCAACCAAAAGGTGGGATTCTGGTAATGTAGGACAACATTAAGCAGATCCCTTGTAAACTAGATCTCAATCTGATTCCTTACATCTCAAGGCCCATTTACCATGTCCCGACACTCAATGTAATCAATCTAGCCAAATATATCTCAAAGAAACAGAAATTTGATTGGTATTCTAATGTATGGAAATCCAGGTAATGCAAAGAAACAGCATTTAAATAGGTATCACCCTGCATCAAAACCATGAAATATTTGTCTTTAGGGAACGGAATCAGGGCAATTGCATTCTAGGATGAAGGGGATATGAAACAGACCCCTGGCTCCCTTATACTTATTCCACACCCACAACAGTCAGTCACACAATACCTCTCATCTCACACAATAACACACACGGGAACCTGATTCATTGTCAAACCGTCTTTAATGGAAATATCATTTCCTCCAAAAAGGTATGATATATGCTTCTAATTTTCTATGCTGACAATACATATCACTGCCATTTGGATATTTCTATCGATGTGAAAACTGGTAAAAAAACAAAAAACAGAGGAGCATACGGCGTCACGAGGTAGTGTCTTGGGCAAGGTGGTACGGGAAGTACCACCCTTTTGGTTTTTACCCCCAACAGAGGTCTCCACCCGTGCGCCCTGACCACCCACCTTCAGACACCCCCGCTATCCGGGCAGGCCTGGAGCAGATCCTTGCGCGGCCCATACAAAGACCATGGTCCGTGGGATCAGTCACGAGCCCGGCTTATCGCAGTCACGGCCCCCTGTCTTTACTTACAATATATCCCAGTCAGTCCCAACCCCCAGGGCGGCCACCTAAATGTCACAGGTCAGGGGGCGAGACAGTGTGAAATGTCTCAGTTAGGACATGGCCTTCGGCGAGTAACGGCACAATGGTGATTACCACATGGAGGTGGTAGTCAATGAAGTGACAACGTCAGAGCTGTTGTCAGGAAGTCATGCTCAAAGAGTAATCATGAGATAAATGAATATGTGTGGTTTGGTCAGTTTGAAAGGTGCTAGTCTGACTCAAGACACGCGCAGTCATAACAGAACCTGTGGCCAAAAAAAGCTGGGTGGAGCCGTGTTGGTTTGCACGAAAATCTACTCACGTGCTGATTTATTGCCATGAAACCATAACTTATTACAGTCGCTGGTCTCATACAGAAATCACCATGAGGGATCAAGGAGTTTTCTGTATGCACGAACCAACATCTTTTTCTGGGTGGGTATAGTATATGGTGGACTCCTATCTATTCAGGACTGTGTCTCATATTTTCCTGCTCATTTTTTCGTGACCGATATATCATATTTGAATTCTGTATGTTTGTCTTTTTCGAAAAATATTCGACGTGTATGACCTTAGCAGTGGAGTTTTTATGGCGAAGTCAGGAGCATGTATGGCATATACTTATTCATCATATCACTGTATGGATGTCGACTGACTGGCGTTGCTCCCTCTATAGATATTCTGCTACCCCCACCCTACGCCCCACCATCCACCATAACTGGGTGTGACCAGTTTCACTCAAATCCATCCACCGGCAGTCCCCATGATAAATCATGAAGAATATAGAAAGGCGCCCTTGTATATTACATTATTGCATCTGTCCAAACGGTTTAGCGTAACGATGATATGTTATGTATCTGAAATACCAAGTACTCATGTGTACCTGTCACGGGTAGAAGCTGGTTTCTTAACTTGAAAAGGCTGTGTGTGTTTCTATCCAGATTAAGATACAGATTGTTGCTAACTCACTGAAATGGTTGTTGTGAGCCAATGGTCTCAAGCTTTAATGATACAAACTTATATTCTCCCTTAAAATAGCACAACTTAGTGTACGCATAAGGGTAGCTGGGAGATATTTCTCATTTAATCGATTAGAATATAGTGCTACATAACTCTTGTTCACAAACCTATGGATGCAACATTAAAAGGAAAATTTGTTGATTAGAATAACTATGGTTTAATGATAAAAGCCGGGTATGATGGCCTAGATCCAAATAAAAAACCTCAACAACGTGAGATATTTACTAATATTGTATAACACCAAGTAGAGAACACAATAAATTGCCCTAATTCTATCTGATGGACTATTGTAACGTGATCATCCAGGCTAGTGTCGTGCTACTTGAAGGGCACGGCACAGTCAATGCGCTCTGGAGATGGAATCTGATAACTTGCACAATACCTAGATTCATTGCCCAACAAGCCAAGATGAATTTGATTTTTACGATGTTGGTATAGTCTGAGAGTCCTCTTTAGTAATGATATAAGATCAGCTACAACCGTCAATTGCCTTTTATTGTAAGCCTCCACAGGCACCCACACGGGGCTGAGTGTTGGCTGCCTGATAATCAGCTCCTAGTGGGTTATACGGTTACCGCTTGGATCCTCCAGTCCTTTATGTCATATGAGCGATGATTATGGAGGGTGAGGATCCAGCAGCGGGTGTCAGGATATTGCCCTCCTTACCTCCCACGTCCCGTCCCTCCATAGTCCAAGCACACAGTTTATGATATAAAGCAGGCCTTTTTCACTACTCCATCTGAAACAGGACCCCGAGTCACTCGACCTAGAATATCTTAACGCAATTGAATTCTGTGGGTGGATAAGTCTGCTACACATGCAGACTGTTGTTGGCCGGGTGCCTGTTGATCACTGCCACCCAGACGCTGAGATTATTTACCCGGGTATCCCTCCTGTACCTTTTTTGGTCTCATCATGTCAAGTGTCCTCCTTTGAGCAGCAAGTTCTCATGTTCTACCACCACGAGGAGAGATACATTCCTGAGGGTCAGACGCCGTTTGCCTCCTAGTATCCCCCTAGTATCACCCTAGTGTGCTCCTAGTGACAGTCCAGGATACTGTTTGTTCATGGCGTCGCCCCGCAGATTCGTATTTTGTGCAGAAGGTCTCGGATATCAGGATCGATAAACTTGGAGAAGAGAGTGTGAAGAAAAACTCAGAAACATTTTAGAGTAAAAATGAAGTATCTCGTGTCAGATGCATTCACGGCGGGCAACATGAGTTGGTGTGCACTCGGCTGGAGGCTCCTTCATGGTTTTGAAATAGTTTGGCTTTGGCAGAGAAAGAGCTTTCAGAAGAGGGCAAAAAAGGTGAGAGATTTGTTCCCTCGGAGGAGCAAAGTGGGAAACTTCAGGGCGCGGTGGGTTGTGATTGGGAGACATGCAATATAGTTACCTAGCCGTATGACTGACAGGCCCCTTAAATCTCGAGAAGGCCCTGGCAAACATTCCTATTGAATGAAATCCCTCCGTTTTAATGCTATCGAAACATTTTGAGTCAATAATCATTTAAGAAGACTCATAGAATGCATTGCGGAGAAGGTCCTAACCTTTAGAACGCCCTGATCCAGGATAAACAGCACATACATATCAAAGCATTAGGGGCTGTGCTTTTTGTTTGAACGCAGTTTTATTCCCAGAAAATTGAATAAGCGTTCGTGCGTTACTGCTAAATTAACTTAAGTAAACATAAAAGCTCTCTCTCCATAGTCTCTGGTATGAATATGTCGCCAGATATGTCACCGAAGAGAGCATTAGCAATGACCTCGACCTAAATCACATTCACAGTAAAATCATGGATATTTGAAGTTCTATTCAGGACAGGGCTATGGATTGAAACGCACGCCAGATAGAGACTATTCCCAGCCTGCCAGTTTAATCGGCTTTACGCTTTGACCTGTCCAAGACCAGCCCACAAGGCACGGCCCTAGAGGTCGGTACTCAAACCCCCTGCCAGTTATGCCATGTTTTCTTTGGCATCAATGCAGGGAACGTGAAAGCCCTGGAACTATTTCTTCTTATTTCTCTACTTGCGAATATAGACCCTATATAGCCGCTGGGCCGGTTGTGTTCATAGCTGCAGCCCTAGGAGAAATGCTGGGTTTATTCAGTGTCTATATCGATAGAGAACCGCGCGTCTTGGCAGGGAATGTGGCTGGTTCAGCAGATGCCTCGCCACAGCGGGGTCTATTGGCTGAGTAGAGGTCGTCGATTCAGTCGATTCTGCCCACAAAAGGGTCCCATCTCATCTCGCTTCGGTCAGTCTACCCCTTTGAGTTGGTCAAAGGTTTGATGGGGTTGTAAAGCAGGCTATATTCAACGCAGTATTATTTCACGTGCCTATGTTGTCAATCTATCCTGAATATATTCAGTCTATTTTGAACATAATCAATTCTTTTTAATTCTTTCTAATATTATCATCCACCTCTTTTGCATTTTCAACGATATGTTTTCCTAACGATAAGATAGAGTCTCATGTGAATAATGGTCCATTTGAAGGGACTAACTGCGATGAACCTAAATCCATGACACTGCTGTTTTGTATTGTCTGGTAAAATTACACCCCTGTCTATATTTAGGGGAGATAAATCGAGAGCATAACACTGGGAGGATCTGGTGACAGTTCACCTACGGGTGAATGAGTCAAGTTGGTTTTATAAATGTTCAAAAAGAGCTTCCGTTTAGAGCCGGGGAGCATGCGCACAGAAGCCTCGTGTGTGCCGACGAAAACGAGGCGCGTTTCCTGAATCAGCGCGTCGCGTATAGAGGGCGCAACGGGGATATCTGTTCAGGAAGTGCCCTTCCCGAGCTCCTTCCTTCTCAGGCCCTTTACGTGTGTGTGGTTCCCTGAAGGTCAGATCGCCCTTTGAATCTCGCCCGCCGCACTCTAAACATGACCCGTCTGGCTGCACAATGCCTCCATGGGGGAGCTGTAATTATGACCAATGGGGGCTTCTAATCTGGTCGATTAAAGCATGCCCATTAGCTTATTATACACCGACGGCCGGGCGTCTGGTATGTACGCTGTGCTTGCTTTGCAGTTGTACCTGTGCCTACGAGTGGAGGTCGTCCAATGCAGGACATCCTACTATCGCACATCCCCGACCAAAGACAGCATGCCGTCACTTGGTTAAAAGCTAGGTTCTATTTTGATGCTGGGGAGCAAAGGAGGTCCGTCGTATTGTGACTGGTAACTGCACTTCTGACTGTTATTGTAGGCATGGCGGTTATAGGGGCAACGTGAAATATTACACCTGACATAAAGTTAAGTAAACTGAGGCGAGTGGGGTCACTTTCCAGAGGGTTAGGTCCCATCTTTTTCAGCCCTCTCGCCCTTTTTACCCTCGTGGTGTATACATATAAAAGGATGGCTCGGAGTGTGCTGTTGGTATTTCCTTACGAAATCGTCTTGTTTTGTACTTCGGAAAAAAGCCAAGCCATTAAAGTTTGAGATATATGAGGAACTTTCCGCAATCAAAACATCACAATAGCCAACTTTGCGTGTCTTCTGTGAAGAGCTGCGATCCTTCTGTATTACTTAAACTACAAATACAACTGAAAACAGACCTCCCTGGTCTAAGCTATTCATATGCCTTCCAAAACACATTTTTGCCAAGTCACCAATGAGTATGATATATGAGCCAAAAACGTGTTCGCACTCGGAGTCACACCATGATATGCAAAACCTACGTCAATTATAATGGTGTTTTAAATGTTTGTTTAAATAATCTGCGTGACCGAGAAAGGAGTTTTGTTATTGATTGTGTTCATGTGGTGGGGTTTGCACTCGGTGAAGGCGATCTGGGTGTGATGGTGGTCGTGGGTGTGGGAGTGGGCGTGTGAAGCACCTGTCTGTAGCGACGGTGATTAATTCCAACTTGATGGCGATGATCATCACGGCGGTAAACACATTGTCGTCTGCTAGACGCGTGAGGTCAGATGATGGGGTCAGAGTTAGGCTTCAACCGCCATCATAAATTGTCGTCTGCTTCATCGACTGGCGCCATTGAAGGCGGGGCAGTGCGGACATGGCGGGCTTTACGCCTTGACCATGCCAAGGTGCACAGATACGTCACGTGGGAACTGACGTCATTCAACTGCTGCAGAACGACGTCATATTGTGGTGTGAAAGCTGAATGTTTATGTGTGTTGGCTGTGCCCACGAATCTGTTTCTATTTAGAGCAGGGGTCAGTACTACAGTGCACTTTTAATGTGTATAAATGTAGTAGACGTTGCTGCCTTAAAATGAAGAATTATATGGCCATAAACTGAGGCAACAATGTTACACATGTAGACAATACCTGTAACTTTAGGTTTCACTTGAATTGCCATGGGAATGGCTTTCATGGATCTGATAGTTGAATTGGTACCCAAGTTGAACTTTGTATATCGGAAAACACTAGAGATGTGTATCGGAAGCGAATTTCTATCTTTACTTTAGGCCATTCCAAAGTTATGTGATCTTAAGAAAGCTGATCGTAAGGACCCAATCACGCAGTCTTTGTATCCCCCTTTAAAGCCTATTAAATAACTACAACGTCAACAATCCCCGACCCCCGGATGCGGACACGCTGAATAGATCCTTAAAAAGGTCCACGAATTCCGCATCCACACAATACGTAAACGCTGATGGCGTAGAACCAGATACTGAGATAGCCATCGGACCGGGCGGAGAAAGTAGACCGTCATACTATTTTCAGACATCAAAGGTTTTTCTAATAATGTCCTGTTAAGCCTGTCCACGAGCTAATTTCTCTCTTGATGCTAGGTCCGATAAGTTATCTAATGTAGACCTCACTTAACGGGGAGACATCTGCAAAAAGCTTTACAGCTTTATGTATTTAGGCAGGTTCGTCTGAAGTGTTTTAACATGTTATCTTTTATTTACCCTCATAGAATTCGAATGGCATTTGAAAGGTTTTAACTGGTACTCTATTTGCCAATTCCTAAAATCGCCCACTTCGTAGGTTGACCTTTTCAAATCTGGTTTCTTAAAAGAGGGATATGCATACTGTATCGGATCAATAATGTAGGAGGTATAACATTGGCCAAGTAGATTCTTGCAGTGTGCCAAAGTGGTGGAGCTACAAGAATTAGACACATAATTCCTTCCTTACCCCAGGGGATACCAATCAGTTCTCTGGTCCGCTTTATGACAGCTATGAGTTTAAGCTGCATACCAAACTTCCTGAAGCCTAAAGAGCACCGTGTGATTGCGCAATGGTTCTATAAATGTTAGCAACCTGCCATTTAACATTCAACTTTGTAGAGCAATAGCTCCCTATAATTATGTATGTAACTACATCCTATTGCACCACACCCCACACCTCTGTCAAGCACCTCTGTTACACCCCAACTCACACCTGTCTTCTGAAGTCCGGTTCATTAAGGTATCTTCAAAATGGATTACATAAATAACTGATACAGCCTGGGGACTTAGTTTAGTCATGCACATCAATTGACTGCCATTGTACAAATTCATTATCAATTGGCCCTGATAGCCTTACCCCAAATATCAACCACGTGGAGACATACACAAGCATATATTGCTCGATGTTAATTCTTGATATGACCGTACATATGGTTAGTCCATAGTGTCTTAAGTCAACGAGCAAGACGACAGAGATGAGTCTAATGTAATTCTGTTCTCCCCTTCTTCTCTAACGCACCATTGCATTATACTCTAATCTGAAGTCAAGTGGTCAGCCCAGGTTTATATTGCCGAACCTACCCTCTAGATTTAGCCATTCTATCCATTTGCGATTTAGCCAAAGTGAGGTCATCATTTCGAGATCATTAAGGCTCTTGCCAAGGCCCCAGTTCGTCTAAGCGTCCAAAAGAAAGCTGGCCATCTCGGATTGCGTCTTTGTTAAGCATCCTTCTTTATTACATAACCTTCATTGTTCATTTGACCCAGCGCAGTAGGGCTGAGACGTGAAAGCCCTCCTAAGGACCTGACACCAGTTCCCCAACCCCTGGACAAAGCAGGTCGGCTCGTTAACGCTTACACTGTAAGCAAACCCTGGCCGCTCCCTAATTAACTGACCTTTTCAGCCACTCGCCACCAATGCGAAGACCATTGCCTTTACCACACCCATGGGAAGGGGGGGGCTCAAGCAATGCCCCACCCATTTTTGACAGCAATTGCGGTGGTTTCCGCTGTGGTCCTCAGTTCTGGAATTTAATTTGTGGCTCGCTGAAGCGGCTATCCGGCCAGCTGCTGGATAGGTGGCCTATCCACTCCATAAATAACACACCCGGGACGATGGCCGACGTACGCCTATTGTATACTGGCGCCTTGCATTGCCGAGCTATGGCACGTTTACTATACTGGAAGGTCCACAAGGCCTTTCATACACCACCACCTTCCGTTGTTACCTAATTCCTGCAATCTTCCCGCTTTGGCACCTGCTCCACCAGCTCCCTGCTCCTAATCTATGAACTGCCACACAGAAGCAATGCAAGTGGCTTTAAACGGGTAAACAAACACAATTATGAAGCACTTCATTTTTTACAGACTTGGAATCTTTATGGTCAGACCTAGAGGGCATGCTGACTGTTGGCTGCTGGCCTGTGGAGGCGGTTACCTCAGAAGGTAGCGGTGATGAGGTCAAACGGCAATCACCAAAGGTCAAGCCCCTAAATGAGCTTCACAAGGCATGATCCTCCCTTTGGTGATGTCATTTAAGCGCCAGCAGTCGTGGATGCCACCCACGATCCAAGCCAACTCTGTGGCGCCATGCCGCACGTGGTGATTAAAGGTACGAGGCGCCACTTGCTGCAGGCGGGGTGGCCCGCGGGTTACAACCATCCCTCTGGAAGTGCGGGACTGGTGAAAGCTCCATAGTGAAGTGCCCCATCGCTCCGAGCGGTGCGGCAAAGGCTTTGATCCGTCAACTTGGCACTGGTCCGGGTTGTAACTGTCATGAGGCACGGGAAGGTTGGAAGCGTGTCAAAAACTCGGCTGCATTTGTTTGTGCTGTGGAATTAAGAGCCGCATGTAGACCGTTCCAAAAGCCTCGCACCTAACCCTATAGATGTGAATCTACATGAGTTAAAACTATTATTTGGAATCACGATAGCGTGGATTGCCAGGAATCTCTGGTTTGTATCCGATTCTGTGTGCACTTTACTAAGGTGCATGCTTTAATAAGATGAAATAATATCAGCAGATAATCTATTGGAACAAAACACCAGAAAAAGCTCCCAACTGGAATTGATATATGTATGCATGAATGGAGCAGACAGGTCAATGCACAAATCTGTCTGTGTCTGGAAGCAATAGAGTATTTTTCCACAGAAACCATTTATGTATCAATCTCGTGCTTTCCTGACACCACACTTTCGTAGCTTGCTTGACCTCTGTGTTCTTATGCCCAGCCCAGTGTTAATCTTGCGAGGCTGCACCTAACAAAAACACCATCACCTTTTGATCTCAATTACGCTTTGCAGCCTTATGACTCAGTATGCAGAGGATGGCGCAACGTCGTTTAGAAACTGGACCTAATAAACGGTATCAGGGAAAATAATGCCCCGCAGACGTTATTGACTAAGGGATTATCCCCGTATTTATCGCAGCTTGGCGGAGTTAAGAGTGAAACCCATGCGGATCCGTTGCTCCTTTCCTGCATGCATGGTCCACGGGGGGCTGATCCAACAGCACAAGGTGTATATATGTGCCGTGCAGCTTATGACGTCAGTAGGGGCATGGCCCCCGGTCACCTGGCGGCAGCGCTGTGAAAACAATACCACTGACCTATTCAGATGTCAACGCCATTCACAGAAATGCATACGTCTAATTAGAAATGACTGGTATTGCTTTCGCGCCCTTCCTTACTACAGCATTGGAGTAAACACAGGGAAAGAGAACCCAACGTTTGCAGGCATATTTTTGCGCAATGGAAATAGCATTCATTAACCTTGATTTTTCCATTTGGTAATTTTGATGAATACTGTATTTCGCTTTGATCGATACTATAAGTACCCATTCTTTTTGTATTGGATCGACATGCAATACTAAAGCTTAGATAATGAACCCCTATCAATATACCATAACTGTGACCAGAGTATATAATTCATATCGCTCAATCTACTGGTTTAACATATGTGTCCGCTCATAAAAATTCCTCTCTTAACCCTGGGTCAAAAGTAGAATATCCACCATTTTTGATGAAAGTGTGTGGTTCATGAGCGAGGGTTGCATTGCGCCGGTCACCAATCACACCACGTAAACATGTCCTGGAAAGATGAAGAGAAGGGGTGGTGACTGGCGCAGCTTGGCATGGTTAGTTCTGACAGGTTTCATATGGTTACTTTGTGTGCTTCACATGTGTGCTGTTAAGGGTCACGTGCGCCCAGACAAACCTTCTCGTTGGTTCCCAAATTCTGCCTCTTCCCACTGTGACCACTGCAGATGGCATCCATTCGGGTATCGGCCTGTAGTGAATCGCTTCCTGAATGGCCAGACATTGAAAGCATTCATTTTTCTGATGCTCAACATATAAGTTAGCCTTAGGCATTATGTCGTTTAGGTCTTGGTAGAGTAGCTGTAGAGAATCTTCTGTGTGTACATTATCCAGGGAGAGTGACGACTAGAGGGGTGATGGCTGATGTTTTAAAGTGTGTATTTGTCAGGGAAAATGGAAGTGGAACCGCTTAAAAGTTATCCTTTTACCAAAAGGAAATCTATCAATCGGCTACTTCAGCTGGTTGAGTTTTAAAAGCCGGGGAATGTCTCTGAACCGAAGACCTTGTTTGTGAGGGGAAATCGATGTGGAGAAAAAGGCTGATGGGCTGATAGCTTCGCGGAGACTCCCCTGCATTAATCGTCCCCACTTTCCTCCAACGATCTGTCGGGGAGAATCTTTAATGCGTTCGCACTTGAGTTCACGTTATGTTTGTTTCCTGTAGGATGGCGCTTTTTGGAGAGATCACCAGTTGATCTGTGGCCAAGACGCTGCAGGTCTCCACGACACACAGTGGGCAGACGACAATGAGCCTCCACTGATACCCGGCAAGGGTGGGGCTCACCTAGCCACAGACGATCCACTGTGGGGGCGTGCTGAGCGGCAACACATCAAAAGCCGTCACAAGTGGGAAAGGTATGAACCCTTGCCCTCTTGCGGTCAAGGTTGTCTAGGTATGGGCCGCTGGGTGTTGGGGCCGGAACTACAGAAGTTACTAGTGGGAAGTACCATTAAAACACCGCAATATCTTTGTTCTATTGGCGTTTTTAGTGGTGTTTATTTGTGTGTTTCTTTATTGCTTTGTTTTGTTCACAGGTGTCGTGAAAAGGCAAGTGCTGCTTCCTGATAAAGGTGGGTCAATTTGTCTTTATTTTATTTATCTTTTCCCACGGAAATTAAATATCGTCAAGTTTGTCAATTTGTATAACCTTTTGACCCCTAAGATCGGATTAAATACCTCTCAGAATTTAATTCTGGTGTTAAATGACGATGGTTGAGGTAAAATGAGATAAGCCCTGAGGTCAGGATGTCTGTATATAATAGTGTCCGAATATAGACCCATCTCTCTTTACAAAATAGATAATGCATATTCATCCGACAATAGAACATCTGGCATGAGTGGTCGTTTTGGCTTTCACATCCTCTGACCAAATATAATTGAAGAAATAGCTCTATCGGTAGATTTCAATCTCTCGCTTGGGTTCGTGTCTATAGGTTGGCTAGTTATGAAGGATAGGTGGGCTACTTTGTCAGCTGATAGGACTTAACGAGGACGCCATGATAGATCGACCGGAGGTGGACATACTGAGAGGACAGTTGTCATTGGTGCACACCCCATGCTGAACAACACCCCCAGCTCCTAAGTGATATATCAAGGTAGGCGCCGGCGTATAGGGTACTAGTTTAGGATATGACCTCGTCTTTCCGGTAACCCGCCGTTCCATCGCCAAGAAAATGAGGTTCATCTACAGTTTGCAAGCAGTGTCCACCAGGGGGGCTAGCGAAACAAGGCACTTGTAACATCCCTAATGACCTTCAACAACATAGTGTATATGTCACCTGTGGTGTCGGACCACCCTATTGTCGCCCACGGGGAGGAGCGAGAGTCGCCGGTAGGCATTGGGTCCCGCCGAGAGTGGACACGGTCCTCGTCTGCACAACGAGACGCCAGGGCGATGATGTATGGCGGGAAACTGGTCGTGGTCACATCTCAGGACAAGTGTCGTCTGCTTTTGGACGCCATTTGCGCGTGCACTCGGGCGTAAAATGAATGGTGTCCGAGGTGTAACGGTGCTTTTTGACCCGTGAGGTTTGTCACCATTTCCTATGTCTGCCACCCAGGTTTGGAGTCAGATTATAGTGGACAGTGTAAGGCAAAATATTACTTGTATAGTCCATAAGTGAATAACACACTGGATTTACGTACGTGTTTGCATTTTATAAACTCTTCGATAGGAAGTCTATAACCTGTATAGAAAGAAAACATCTACTCTTCCAAAACCCCATAGAAATTGGCAGTAGGAGAAATAGACTTAGCCAGGTCTATACCTCTAGGGTCTAAGTTGGGTGGCCAACCTAAATACCGTCACGTTTACATACGCATGTTCTATAGACTGGACTGGGTGACAAATTATCTATTTCTGTCAACCTGCAATGATTTTAAGAATAATAACATGTATGTCCATTAATAGAATAACCTCTGTGACTAAATCTCCTCGTTCTATGACTGATATTTAATTCCTGGGTGATAGAGATGGAGAACACTGTCTTGGGATTAATCATGTTTTCTATTCAGTATCCTAGGCGACGGCTAGCGAGCTGAATCATTGAATGAGTGAAGTCTTCGTGTTTGTGCCGGATGGACAGCTCTGTATATCGCTTTACTTGCTCGGGGCAGGATGTCTTTGGAGCAGGCGCTCTAGCAGTCTGAATTTAGCCACCATCAGAAATGAATCATACAGAGTACGATCCCTGGTCCACAAAGACACTGACAGCGAGCACTTATAGAAACGAACTGCACCAGAACTGCACGCTAACTGCATAAATGCATGTTTCATTGAATATCAGTGGGAAGTGCGAGGTATCAATCAAGACGATGGCTCCAAAACCCAATGGGGGATCTCGTTAGGAGTGCTGACTGATGATTAATGTTGTTTTCTTTGTGGGAGATCTGGACTGTTAGGTATGGGATCCAGATACAATGGGCATGTGCTCAACATGTGAACATATCGAAATGTTTAAGGTATGATATGTTCCCAAAGTCTCCCAATGCTGTTCTTTATCTAAAACTAATGTGATACTTCTGTGAATTATATGTTACATATGCTTTGAATGCGTTGGAACAAATAATTGGATTCAGATTCTACCATGGTACAGTCTCCAATATTTGTGGGTTGTAAAAATGTTATCAAGATGCCTGCCACAAATATCAAAATTGGTCAGAACTTAGGAATTCGAGTAATCAAGTGTGTGTTGGTAGATGAATCAATTTGAGAGACACCTATCGGGACTAGACGCCCACAGATCAGTTTCCTAAGTCGATCAGCAGTGAACCCAGACCGCAGGGAGAGATCAATCAAAACCTTTATAGACTGCTCCAGGGATCTGTGAGGTAACCCAGGCAACATCCAATTCAGCATAGCAAGCAACAAAAAGAAGATCCGCTACCCCAAACCATAAGGGTAGTGTTTAAAGGGGCTTAAATGTAGAGGGTCCACACTACATGCTTTGTGATCGGGATATCCCCAACCAAAGCCGTCGTCAACCCCGGGGGAATTCCCAATCCACGCCTCCCACACTTGTTCTCGGGGGTTGGACGAGGGCTCAAAGCGGACTTATGAGAGAGGGGTGCTTTTGTGGCTCTTTTAGGCTGCATTTTAAAGTGGGCGTGTAAATGACTGAATTGTCCGGTTCTGGGTTCCACATGAAGCCTCCCGTCAGCTGTTAGTCGACGAGTGATCTCCATCATCATCAAGGACTTTCTACGTCGTGTGGGAGGAGATTGAGAGTTGGCCGATCTTTGCGGCTTATTACGTATCGCCACGTCTTCAAATGTGCGATCCAAATAGGTGTTCCAATGAAACATGAGTATAATACTAATCTGGTGTGGGAAGTTCCATTATTTTGGGTTCTGATATCAAAATGATGGTTATAACATTGATGGTTATAACATGATGGTTATAACATTTTGACATAGAGTTATTAAAACTCTAACCAAATGGTTTTGCATGATGTATCATTGATCCAGCTTGCCTTACTCATGTGAATATTCCTTACATTCAACAGCGAAAGAGTATTTGCCCATCAGTTAAAAGGCAATAACCAGAACATATACATAATCATACACATACATATTAATTATGGGGGATTGTCGCAGTCAGTCAATTGTTTCAATGAGGATAGTTATAATTAGTCTACTTTGATATCATCGACTATTAGAGTCACAAATATCATTCGATAAACTTAAGCTGCTGAGTGCAAGCGAGTGGGACTGATGTGATTTTTTCAGCCTTATATTTTCCGCTCAAGTTATCGCACCGTACGTAACAAGAAGACAGTTGTGCCTGTGTTGCGGCCAGCGCCTGGACTTGGTACACATGTTTTTATTCGACTGGTTGTGGGTAAGGGAGGAGAAACCATGTCAAGCATAATATTAAGTACCCACAGAAGCCTGCGAAACTTCTATTACAGAAATACAAGCATTGCCCTCTTGAGCTGGGTTTACTGATGAGGTTAAATATCGTTAGCATTAACCGTTGTATATTGAATTTTGTGAGTTTTTTTCTTGCGTTGGTTTATCAATGAACCACCAGTAGTAACCCGCCCTAATTTAAGTACCAGTCGGTGTGGAGTAGGTGGTCATATGAATGGTGGGCTAATATACCATTAAATTATTTTACAACGTCACACCACAGAAAAGGTTCCACCAACAATGGTGGTGTGGTATAAAGTGGGGTCACTATGTGAGGTATTATACAAACAAGCTTTTGTTAGTGCTGGTCTCTGGGCAATTTGGCTTGTTATGGTTTTCATATAACACGACTCACATTTCTAATTGCTTTGTTCCCAACTCCCTGTTGGTCTCTTTGGTGGGCACTATGTTCTCTAGGGTGGCTCTGATTAATCGCGGTGTTACTGTTATATTTCGGCGTGGCTACTTTCTCCACGTGTGCATATTTATCAGACCGGTTCATAAAAAAAATATACAAGAGGTTATGTTCTACACATATTAATATATCTTAGGTTTAATATTGCCTTACACCCGTATGATAAACCGGTGCCATTATCTCCACTGGTAGGACATCAGTTCATGGTTTATTCTGTTCTCCAGTCTACATTACACAAAGCATGTTTACCTGCAGGTAGAATTCACTCGCGATCTTGTCAATGTAATGGTACATGCTCTTAACAAAGGAGAATGTTCTCAATATTACAAGGTAGTGGTTAAGAATAAAAAGTCTGAAAGAAAGCCTCCCCAGCACCGCTAGGTAAATAAAGTACGATACTACAAGGAACTTGCCTCGCTTTGGGTCATGTTTTTAGCCTTTACCTTATAGTCACGCTTAGCTGGTAAGCCCCAGTTGGATTTTCACTCATGTTCCACATCTCCCACGGTTTCTCTGACATCTTGTGTTAAAAGCTATTCAGTTCCAACGAACACTTTACTTGTTTAAGACCCTTATACTTAATACAATACATACTATGCCGGGATACGTCATATAACATGCAACCACTTTGCAGGAGGAACATTGAAGCTTGTCAGTGGATTTATACGCGGGTGCGCCCAGGATTGTATGTACCATCCCCTGTCAAGATTAACTACATTTATTTTATCTTTTGCACTGTTTGTGGTCAGCTCATATTTGTCGCATATGTTAAAATCTCATTGAATTAACACTATCCGGAATTCTGATTGCTATCTCCTCCGTCAATAAATTTGGTTAATCACATTCCGGTGTCAATTCCCAGAGGTCTCTTATAGAACCCTCAACATAAGGTTCAAATCAAGTGGGTAGATCATTGCCATTCCACCCTCTACCTGCTTAAATGAGGCAGTTTTCCCCACCACAACCTCTAATATACCCCTATTTCGCCCTGTCCTATCATCCCCACATTATCCATTAATCGCACCCTTACCTTGGGCACCCCTAAGGACTACCCTTGCTCAACCGTATATCCAACTCCCCCGACAACCCATTATCGTCTGAACATTGACCCCTTCTGATTCCACCCCAAAATATCGCTCCTTATCCGAACATCAACTGGACCCCTGCCCATTTTCCCCGACGCTATAGCCCCCTGGCCTCGTCCCATGCCCTACCCGTACCACGCCCCCCTTTATCCTTTCCATTCTGTAGCTGTCTATTCCCTGGATTTTAGTACAATGGTCACCCCTAATACCATCTTTTATACACACTCCTGCTATTAATATTTCAACAATTATTCGTGATCTACCCGACTTAAGCTATCTTAGAATACACCGACCCATACCAACACATAGCCTACCAGAGTGAATAAGCCCATCGTGATCTATTCATGGCCGAAGTAATTGTATGTCAGATTCCTAACATAAACTCTATCCCAATAAAGACAACCCTAATCTGGCCTATGTATGCATATACATAAACCCTATTCTACTGTCCAGCTACATCAAACCAGAAAAGAAAATTCCAGGGTTAGACCCAGCTCGACATACATCACTCTACTACATTAGATAATAAATTTCCCATGAATTCCTGAATCCCAAGTTCACAATATGGTTGATTATGCCTAAATGTTATTCACGATTTTCTTTTTATTCAGGAAAATATACATAAGACATTCTGCGGCGGCAGGTTTTGTGTGTCTTGTAAGGCCACATTGTACAAATAGTTGAATACAATAACTAAGTAGATCAGCAGGTGAATCTTACGATGTACATAGCGTTTGTCATTCGGATGGTTCAGATTCCCCTATGCATTTTATTGATTAAACCTTTTGCTTCCCAGCGGCATCATACATTTCCAATTCCCCTGTCGGACCCCTAACCTTCAACTTCTAGCCGAACTGTCTGGAGACTTTCAATGCTCATGGTTGGTCATCAGAGAGTTCAAAAACCTGACGCCTACCTCCTCCTCCACTGCTCGTCATCCCTCACCTGCCCTGATTAACATTCCTCACGGCTTACCCCGGGCACGGACAAAAGACTTAGCGGGTTACGTCACCCCGGTCAAGATGCGGAAAGGACCGCGCCCAACCCCGGCCCCATACCACCCCTCAGCGGGCCCGCCCCGCCGGCTACTGCCTCGGGCGGTGTTTACTTTTCAATCAACCACCGTGGATGAGTTATTTGTCGATGGCGCCGCTTCCAAACAAGTGAAAGGGCATTTCACGATTCCTCCAAGTTGGTCCTTCTCAACGGTATGATTTGACATCCGGGGGGTAAAAAGGGGTACGGGGTAAAGGCGGGAGGGTGCTGGGGTTCTGGCGTCAGCCCCCCGTGGCTTTGGAGAGTTCCAGCCAGGTACACACCATTAATTACAGCACAGGGAGGGTAGAGCCACGCACTGCTGGCTGGAGGTATCACTCCTCACTGGAAGGACTTAGAAGGTGTATCTTATGCAACACCTGAGTGGCCATGGTTGAAGAGGGGGACATGACGACTCCACCATCTGTACACAGTGCTGCAGCTCTCAATGTGCCAGCTCCGTTTCCCCTTGGGGCATCCAGCCAAGAATGCAATGCCCATACGGAGGTCAACTTCAATGAACAAAGACGTATTCATCGCTGCACACACTAGCAGACAATTTTATTGGCAGGTTTTGTTTGGACCCCCTGATCACGTTCTCGAATAGTCGTCCCTCCTGTTGTTATGAAATTGGTCAGCTTGCAGTGTCTCCTCCAGGCATTAATTCCCAACACCTGATGTGTGAATAGACCCTCACCTGATACATTCTGGACTGACCATGCCTCCCTTGGTAAGACTTCAGGTTAAGTCAGAATCAATGCCAGAGCATATTACAGCCAAACTCAGTCTCCAAAGTCTGATACAAACGGAGCACCACTTGAAGAGTATTTTTAAACTGCCACTTTCAAGGGTACAACTGGGAGAGCTTTGATTTCTCTAGAGTTAGTGGTTATTTTTTATGATGGTATTACCCATGAGTCAGAGCACTTCAGGTTCCTCTGTGAGGAAAGGGTCCAGAAGTAATTCCAGTCTCCGTGTTTTGTGCTTTCAGGTTTTAAAGGTAGGAACTGATGGACATGTAGCCGCGAGTATATTCCACACACACAGATGTGAGTCATCCTGCAGGGTACCTTGGTGAATTTAGAACAACCTGTCTGACTGTTACAATCTGCAATAGGTAAGACCCCCACCCCTTTCACCTCCAGCCTCCCCCTACGTCCACCTTCAACAACCCAACCATCCACGTCCCCAGTAATCCTACCAGTCCCAAATGCCCACATGTGCCACCTCCCGCCCCTAGTACCAAACAGTAACCCGGTACAAAGCCCTCAGAAGAGCTTCCACAGACGCATGCCGTCAAGCCAAGGATTGGGCCAATGGGTTGGTAGCAGACTCGTCGCATGGCCTTTTTGGAAAAGAACATGTTTACGTCCTAACATTCAGAAAGAAAGGGTACTGCGTATTATTGGACGGGAGGTTTGGTTGGCGGGTGGGATGGTGAGTGGGGCCGGGGGTGGGGGTTGGGATGCATCCCGCTGGGATTCGATAACTGTGCGCGCTTATGGCCAAACAGACCCGGATCGCCCGGAGAAACTTGACACGAACGGCGAAGGGGGCTTTTTTCTCCTTCAATGCTCACGGGCGTCGTGCTGGGGGGCTGGCGATGAAAGCCTGTCGCGATGGCAGGATTTATAGACGGTTTCCCGGCCCAACGATTGATATGACGGTGTGGAGACTGAAATGCGCTAAAGCGGCCAATGCAAACAGCCTTATCCCAAAGACAGATGGTCGTGCTGGGCTAAGACAGTGCGTGTCAACAACACCGTGCACATCTCTGGTCTGCCGGTTGACCGGGCTGCCAGCCCACCACCCAGAGGTGTGCCTCTGAGATGTAGCCATGTCTGCCTGTGAACACCTATGCTATTACATTAAGGTCATCTAGATATGTCTACTGGTGTGTGTATATAAGGCCCGTTTCCATTTGACAACGAAAACGGTGTAGATATTTTTAGTTCTCCTAAAAGCCATTTTCCATTGGCCATCACCGATGTACAGTTATGAACCATCCACGGACATTTAGCACTGCGGACGCAAAATGGAAATGGACTTTCAGAAAAACTAAAAAGATCTACACCATTTTTGTCGGCCAATGGAAACAGGCCTTTAATTAGACCACACACACACATATATGTACACACATATATATATAGAGAGAGAAAACTGCGATGTGTCAATCATAAACACATCTAAGGGAATTCTTCAAGTTGTGTTGGTTACACTGAACATTCCTTAATATCTGGGCTAAGTAGTATCTGGTTATATTACGTCATACACTTCAAATAATGTCGATTTAGTGCAACATCTCTGACGACATTTCCTTGGGAAAACAAATGATTGCTATGTCTCATGGACATGATACCTAAGTTGTGGGATTCTGTTCTCTAAGTTCCCAAACCACTATGACCTTTGCAGACTAAGCCTCGGGCTTGTTGGGTCCATGATGGTCACTCGCCATAGCAATGTTCCCACAGTATGAAAGCACCAGGTGTTCATTTACTCCCACAGTCCGAGCAATGACCTGCTGAGCTAGCCAAGTTGAAAAGCCCAGCTCAAATAGGGAGCACTCCTTTGTGTGGTTGGGCTTTAGGAGGGTACCCCACCTACCACCAAAACACTGCCCTAATCCACCCGAATCCCAGGAGGCGTTCATGTGCAGGTGTTACATAAGGTAGTCAGGTGTGACAAACAATACCCGCTCTCCACGTGAGGCAGAGATACGTCTCAGCGGCCATCATGTTAGGGATCCCCACTGGTGGGTGGTGAGCTCTGCTGCGTTGAGGACTTGCAGGAGGGGTGGGTGGGTGGGTGGGGTGGGGGTGGGGTACTCGTCATTGAGGTTAGTGTCAGCTTCAGGTGAGACTGGGCGGTAGGCTACTTCACCTTTTTGAAGGTCCAACCTGTAACCTGTTGAATGCTGGATAATAATTGTGAGTGTGACTAATGGTAGAACCCTGGTCAAACGATGGTGGACTAGAAGTAGATTTACCATGTGACAAAGAATTTGATTTATAATGTCTACCTTTGAAAGGGGAGGAATAACCACGTGTGTTTCTAATGACATCCTACGCTCCTCTCTTTGTGTCTGTGCCCAAATACCTTTCTACGCAATAGTCAGGTTACATTGATATGAGTAGCATTAACATACTCTTAATGGGATAATTAGTGAAGCAGATGGATGCCCCCTCTCTATATGTATTTAGATATACTCTTACCCTTGTTTTTATAGGGATTTTACGAACAAAGAAAACATTCCCAGTAATATAGAATGTCTGATTTCATTAATTAATCAGATATAACCAATTCATGCTTTAGCAAAGATTGAGACTTCTATTTATTAGTCAGTAAAATCGTGGCAGCTGGAGAAAACGCAAGTCATTTCTTTACAATTATTCATTGCCACCTAGATATATAGAGCCCATTCAAAAGGTATGTTTTTATTTTCATTTCTCTATGTACCATAAATAATGTTCTTTAGATGGGAAAATGATATGTTTCTATTGTGAACGCAAAGTGAACGATTCAAATGAAACATGATACTTTGGTACCTCAGAGAAACCAACAACAAAACAGAAGTCATATTTCATAGCTAAGATCTCTCTCCTCTTGATGTTTTTCCCTCTATATTTTATTGTGCCTGTGAGGCCTGAAAGTTGCCGCCCAGACGCCAGGCAAGCAGCCGACATTTACCCAGTGTCTTAAAGCAATATGGTAATGTCAGAAACCCCACTATGTGCGCCACTGGGGGTCATAGCAAAACACATACATCATGCTTATTTCCCAAAAGGTTATATACAATCCGCAGCGGAGGAAACTCTTAGATCTTTTCAACGAATAACTACAGTAGGATCTTGCCCACCCTGTGGTCCAGGTACAACATTATTTATGACCAAGTGACTAGGCCTTGACAAGTTCACGATAAAACTAGCGCAGGGAGAAGTTGTCCCTCCGGCTACAACTTGTACAACCCGTTACAACTGTATCATGCCTCGCCTGATGGCGGTTCTTTTGTGGTGGAGAATACCGTAGGACCGTGCAGGTGGGGCATGGTGAGGGCATATGGATAAGGGAAAGAGATCCACCTGCCGCCAGGTAGGGAGATAAGAGGGGTGGGTCTGTCGACATATGGTGAGCACCCTCCTGGAGGCCCCATGTAATTAACCTGGAATAGATTTTCCCACAGGTGTGTCAATCTGGCCTGTGTGTGCTAAGAGAATTCGCTTCACACCTCAGCCGAGGGGGGAAAACAAGGGTGGTGATCATCGCAGTGGGCTCTCTACCTCTGATTAGTTTGTCGCAGCAAGTGCATCGTCCCTCTGAAATGAAGGCATTACTCATGCTGACACAGTGGCTGACTGGAGACATAGAGGATATAGCCAAGGAGAACCCCAGCATTTCCAGTCTATCATCTTTTATGGGGGTTGACAAAAGAGTGTAATCAGACAAACTACTGGGGTCCTTTTTCTCCGGAAGTGGTTATTGCCTGTTTGCAAAGAGTAAATAATATGGTATTGTTAAAGCTGAAGCCTTCCAACCACACGGAAGTCTGAGCTGCGTATCATTATCACGAGTTCTCTGTGTCGTAATGGGTCACTACCTATCTGTCATACATTATGATCTTTATTTCCTCAATGCTTCAATGAGTCCTCTCCCTGATCTTTCCGGTATTATTCCTGGGATACCGATAAGCAAATTGTGCGCGTATACTCGAACGGAAACTCGTGGGAGGCTACTAATTCTCCACTAGAGCCTTGGATAGATAACAGCAATAGTTATCTCACTCCCAGCAATGGGATCACAGATTCAGAGGGTTCATGGTGGTCTAATCTGATTAGTAATCAAAAGGGCCTTCCATGAGTTATCCACTGCTTTGCGATCACGAATGAGCAACAGGTGGAAGATTTGTGGACCCCAACTAACCCAGAGTATATCACAGGATTTGTGAATCCCAGTCGCCCCTTAGTCTATCACTAGACCACCATGGTGGGCGACAAAGTGTTCCTCCCTACTATGTTGATAACCTATCTTAATACCTCTCCATCTGCTAGTTACACTGGGTTTACGACCCAACCGTAAAATGTCCAAACCCTGTAAAGGTGTCAGTATCAGGGACTATAGACATAGATATAGGTCATGAAAACAAAGTAAACCCCTTATTTTGGGAGGGCATATGTTTAGGTTAATGTATCAGGCTGAACTGGTTATTCCTCGTGACGTTTACTAAATAAATAGTCACTAAATAATACTAATAAATAGTGACTTATACATGTATGGGTGTTGGATATAGGGTTCCTGGTGTATTTACGTTTTTACACTTATAAAAGAATTCAATTCTCATGACCTGATAAATGTAAATCAATATTAACACAGTGATGACTGGCACATATATATCCTTCAGTCAGCATACTGTAGAAAAAAACACATGGTATATGTTATGTACATGTAACTGTGTTGACCACAATATGGTCAACAACTTACCTTGCAATGCTCCAAGGCATCGATTGCTCGTCCATATCCCTCTGGAGAATAGACACAGAGGGCAGAAAGCAGTTCGAAGAGTTGCTTCTTCACGGGCACATTGTTAGTGTCCAAAGCTGCAAGAGAATGAGGGAGAGTTGAAACAAAGTTCAATTCATCTACAACAAGTATAATGCAAAGTCAGCTTAAAACAAGGTGAACTAAATCTTTGAACTAGTATCAACATAGCAATTTTAAACTAAAAATATAATGACGATGAATTATCGATTTTACTTGTTGGCTTTCATTTATCATCTCTACTAGAATTGAGTGACAATGAACATTCGTGCTTGATTTATGACATGGATAATCATATAATTTTGATGTCGTCCCTAGATCCCAATGAGCATGAAAGGTTTTAGGTCAGTGTATTTCCAACATCTGTACAAATGTTTTAGTGTTTTCTTTATCAACAGGACTTGAGACGAATGTAATCGTATTTCTATTTACATTTGTTACTACAAATTGAGTACATATGACATTGGAATGCACTATCATCTATCATTAAATATGTATCACACCCCTCTTTTTCATCAAATTATCAAAATTACGAGATGAATTTGATATACAGAGGTGGTCGTTGAGATAGATACAATGGAAACACCCGTTCTTTTCAGGTTTGATTAGCAGGTGCACCTTGTAACATCCATAGTAATTGTGGTTTCATGGGACTGTAAAGCAGGGTTCAGTAACCCTGAGTCACCAGTGAGACCCGTCTCCCGATCGGCACACTGTATCCCATGTTTAACCTACCAACGATTACATCTCAATCATATACAAGCACCACTCAAGTCCATACATCTTCTCCATGGGCCTGGGAAAGAACCAGAATGGCCAGTCTAGGAACAAAAGAGCTCTTATTGAAATATACACATGTAAAAGATGGCAAATGTTTTGCTGATGAACGAGTTGGTTATGGACATTGCCGTAATTGGCCTCTCGTGCAAAGGCTCTTTTTGTGTTGAGGCCGGAGGGTTGGGAGAACGCAAAAAGTGCATGAATACATTGTCAGCTACACTGGCCTCTAACCTTGACGGTTTGGTCCTGTCTTTCTAGGTCGTCAGACAGAGCAACCATTGACTGCACAAATGACCTCAGACTCGTCCTTGTTGTTAGACCACAGACCCTGCCGCTAGCAAATTGCACAAGAGCGGTTTCAAAATAGTAGTTTGCAGGTCCATTGTTGCTGCAGCAGAACGCAAATCAAAACCCATACTCCATGTAGGGCTATTGTACAAAAAAGGAGATTCTGGTGCAGTTGACCTTTGCTATCTTTGCGGTATATGCGTCGCACTGAACTTTAAGTACCTTATCATTGGTTGTATACAAATCTTAACAGATGTTGTTGAGTGCCTATACTTTATGGGAACGATACCCAGAATCGTACACAATGAGTCTGGGAACGGAGGGGGGCCTAATTAAATGACATAGTATACTCGTGTACATGTATCTCAATATGGACATGTCAAGCCATCTGCTCATATGTGAGGGGCATTACTTGTCTACAAAGTATGTACCCAAGTTCAGCATGACTGCATTCAAATGACACACATGGTGACTATGTAGCCTGGCAGACTTTACCAAAGTAATGCAGAATAACATATCATTCCAATAGCTGAAAGTGATATCAATGCATCTTGTTGATGTGTACCCTTATTGCAACATGATTAGAGGGCCTAGCGAATTATCTATCCCGCTAATGATGTCTCTCCACAGTAGATATACTTGTTCGTCAACAAGATCTCCAATATTTCTTAAAATTTCATTTCATCAGTAGCTGGGGCAAATACCGAGAGTCTTAATACAGGGATGGCATGGAAATAAATCTGCCCTTCAACAGATGGGTTAAAATCCTTCTCCGCCCCCAATCCTTGGCGTTATTATACTGAAGTGAATATGTTCTATTGACCAAATTGAAGGATATTTTCTGAGTGCGGCCAGATATGCTTTCTTCAACACAGCAAGGAATACAAAGTAGAATTAGACACAATGCCTCGAGTACAGTGCGGCACTCCATCTAAGTTTTCCCGCGCGGGTTCTATTCAGCCTCGTCGGTGTTCACCTATATTTCAAAATGGTCAATGTATTCAGTGACTTTGTATAGTTGGCTGGCCAGCCGGTATGGATGCATGCAGCTCTATGGCGTGTATCCCGAGTGGACCTGCATTCAGGGTGTTGTGCTTGTAGGAGCATACACCGTCTGTGAACGGACCGTGGAGAACCTGGCAACACCTCTTATCAACCATATACCCGTCCACACCTGACCCGCTCTCCTCCTGCTTTCTACCCCTGCTCCCCACCACTCCCACCCACCGAACGTGAAGTGCAGTATTTTTGGCACACGGCATTGATGGTCTATTCAGAAGGCTGTGGCTGTAGCTGAAGTATCGGAAAATACATAGTGAGGGGTTTGAGGCAGGGGTACTGACGGTGGTGGTGGGGGGTATATTCTGTGTAGCACTCATTCTGTCCACTATCCTCCACTAAGCCCTGGTTCTTCTAAGCTTCTTTCACTGTAGATACCACACCAGCTGAGCCTTTCAACCAGCTGCCTTGACGGTCCTTGTCCAGGCGCCGGGTGACCCTAGTCCAGATGAGTTCGGGCTTGTGTCTGTTTAGATCCCTATCTAAGCACCTGAGAGTAGTGTCTTGACCAGCCAGAGGAACGAAGTTCACCAGTGACCGTCCAACATAATTCAAAGTATGCTATCATCTTTTCAAGCACTTTGTATAGAAATAATTGCATGTCCAGGCCGCTTACTACTATTACAAACACTACAGATTTGCGTTATTTATCAAACCATTATTGCAGAAATACATGGAATTTATGGTCGAAATAGAACATGTTGAATATTTTAGCCTGAAAGTATCAGTACCTGTTGACATGCTTTGGTCTAGAGTAATTCATCTAACAAATTTGGCACTCGGCCTTACTCAGATACCAAGAGACAATTCCTTGTCATATTCTTTTCAGGCAACCCATTCCAAAAATATCCGGTAATCCCCCCCTCTCACTGACATGGTGAGTAAATCCCTGTAAGTACTCTAACCGATCTGATAAGAGCAATTCGCTCACATCACATTCAAATTCGATTCCAAAGCTAAAATGTTGCATATTTATATTAAGCCCAATATAACTGCACAGTATGTTCCAGTACTAAGCCACCACCAAAACACTGAGGACACCTCACAACACTCGCAGTCTATTAATCCTCTAAAGAAATATGCTTTGTCATTGGGTTTCTCACTTTCGATATTTGCACTTAGAGGACTCTTGCCTAATTAATACACAATCCTCACAGCCAGTGTGAGATGTATGACTTACGGCTTAATTATCATTGTGTATCGGTGGACGGTGCCTGTTGCTAATAACCACCTCTTTATGCGGAGCCCCGGCAGGCCCTGGTGCTAAGCATTGTGCATACATGGCGTATTTGGCATCTCAGGTGGGGACTTCTAGAAAGGTGGGACACAGCAGGTAACTGGCAGGTGTGTTTTGTTGTTGTTCCTGTCACTAATCAGTACCATGTGAGCTTTGATCCCCCTAAATGCCACCTGTCTGGTAGAAGTAGACAGGTAGGGGTCGATATTAGGGCGGTGATCCGGGCAGGGGTCGGTCGGCAATTAAACGCAAAGAAAAGACCACATCGAGCATTAGCCGGACTCGGAGCGTCCACAAAAGCCCTTGCTGCTGGCTAGTGTTGATTTTACCAACGGGTCATACGCCCCAGCCTTGCTCCTGGCCACCCACCAAATGGACGGCCGCAGTTGGAGGCAGTGGTGGGCATACAGTAAGGAGCAAACTAAATATTTGCTTCTCTTCAGAAAAATCACAATATTTGAAAGCAGCCGTGCGGGAGAGAGCCCTGGCTTGCGCGCTCCATACCAGCGCCGCGGGCCAAAGATCACGGCAGAGAGGGCGATGCAAGGCCCGCTGTAGTAGCGGTTTCATTCCGGCCCAATGGTTAATCGCCTTGTGTTATTGTGTCGGCAGCTATGAGAGAGGTTTATGACGATTCCCCTGATGAACGCACGACGAGAGAGAGAGAGAGAGAGAGAGAGAGAGAGAGAGAGAGAGAGAGAGAGAGAGAGAGAGAGATCGTCCACATAGCCAGATTACTACTGGATCCTCTCTCTCTCCTGTTGGGGATATGGCTCTTGTGAAAACCGGTCTGACGTAGTACTCATGTGTGTGCATGTGTGTGTGTGCTGTGAGGGCGTTGCATACTGGTACCGCCCTACCACAGACGGTGGGTGTACACCTCTGCCATGTCCAAGGGGGTAAGGTGTATTTGAACACGAGATACTCAAATTTAACTTGCAGTCACTGGGGATTAAAGCACCCTTTGGTCGTCCCATACATAACTAAGCCTTGAGCGAACAGCCGAAAGCGGCACGACTGTAGCCTTCATGTGACCGGTGTAGCAAGCTCCCCCACAGAGAATTTTATCAATTTGTCGAAGATCTAGGGGCCCCGCATGATGGAGACACGGAAAACACGGTAAACGTTATGCGATGCTTGGCTACCTTCGGTATACACAAGCAACTGGCGAAGTGGCTCAACAAACTATACTCCTGTGTTTTTGTGGGATCTTTTCAAAAGATATACACAAATAGAATAGCTCTCAGGATAAAATGTTGTTGAACTTCCGCAAAGTTCCGTACACATCTATTTAATGATTTCTTTCTACCAATGGTATAATCAGTTCTGTCTGGGGAAAACTTTAGCATGTGATTACAATGGGTTTCTAAAAACATTATTTACATCCCCGTCTGATCTGCCTGAATTTGTTAATTTCCTTGTCTTAAAACACAGACCATCAGTCTAATTTTCTACTAGGTCTAAACGTCTGGCCAGCAAGTCACGTTTCAGACGGTCACGTTTCGGACAGCCACGTGTGGCGGAGATGGACTGCGGCCAGAGAATCACACCCTGGCCACACTGGGTGCCACAATCCTTTGTAGCTGTTGGAGCCTCGGCTGTGTCCTGGAGGGTAAAATCCCTTTATCGCAAGCATGCAATAACTTAGAACTTCTTAGAACAATCCCAGTAAGACCCTAAAACGGTTTTATGCCAACCCCATCTAATAGCGCCCACTCTTTCATCAACCTCTTTCACAGCAATGCTCTATATCTAATGCACGAGCTGTAATTCGGTGAGAAATGAACCATAGAAACAGGTCAAGCCCCTCAGACATCGTCAAGCATCGATGATTTCCACTGTTTCTCTTTCCTTTCGTTCTCTTCCATGATGCCTCTTGCATCGATTATTCCTACTTGCATGTCTATGGTATATACGAATTAGAAGCTAAATGTCTCTGTTCGTGATCCTATGTGAATTTATATGCAAGTACAAACCTACTTGGTCCTCTCTGTTTACTATGTGGGTGGTGTTTCCGTGTATATCTTATAATCCATGTTGTCAGGTCGAGATTTAGATAAAGTCTAAACTTCATGTTATGATCCTACCTGGCGACATTAAAGTGGTTGTTTATAGCAGATGACTGTTTTTACCAGTGGTGTGACATAAATTAGCTGGGATGAAGCCGATAATTTAGGTTAATAGGGCGGGGTACTTGAAGCAGTCATCCAACGGCCGTATATGATAAGCCTAGCGGAATTATTCATACTTACATCAGATGCTGGCACACGTTTCTACTGATACTTATCCCCAGTGTTTACTTGAGTACAAAAAGGGGACTGAGTAAAATTAAGATGGAGACTGGGTGGCGGTCCAAAATTCAACGCGATTTATCATAACCGAAAATCTAAGACAAAAACAAGAACAATGGAAGTGACAAGAACACTAATTGTAGGTCGGGACGCAATTCTCTGTATAATCATAGGCTGCATTGGTTAAAAATAAATGCGCTGCCGGAGATGAAACAGAAATTGCATGCGCTTACCCAGCAGGAAGGGTGTGTCTGAGGGGGCGGGGGGTATAGGGGTCCCTGTGGGAGATTGCTACTTGTGCATCGAAATTGGACATTTATCCCTTGAATCCGTTTGATAGACTTCTTTGGCCGGGGATTACTATAATACTTTCAAGACAGTAATCCATGTGTCACATGCTCTCTTTCTCTTTGTCTCTCTTTCTCTCCCTTTATCTCTCTTGATACTTCTCTCCATAAGATAACAGGGTGGCATCTGATGACATTTATATTACTGTCCATTCCCTTTTGTTCTGTGTAGCATACAATTGACCATTACCTTTCCACATTGTCCCTCAACAAAGGTTATTATCCTTGAGCATCCCTGAGGGTATGAGGGTTGCATAAAAGAAAGGATTGCTTGTACAAACAAAAGGGCCATCAATTTGAAGTCGGCGAGAAGTAGAAGAGGGTCTCATTTCGAGCTGTGATTGCTGGGTGGGTTGGCGGGGATGGGACGGATGTGGGGTCTGCAGGCCAATCACCTGTATTACAGGTATGTCGACGAGCTTCATTCTGATCCCCTATTCATCACCTGTGTCAGAAATGAGAGCGGCCTCATTAGGTCACGGCATATTGTAGACTGGAGGGGACTGAAGTGGGACGTGACGGCTCCACGTCGCCGACACGGTCTGCCTTATTACATCAAGTCGTAGGTGTAATTATCTACCACGCGACTTCCACCCCTCCCCACTCCTGATTCACCACTTCCATGTGCAACCAGCCACCAAGAACTGGGCATTTAAACCCGGGTGATTTATCAATGTTTCGGTAATTTTCCCTCAACGCTGACTCACATGATGAAAATGTAAGCTCAAAAATTACATATAACATTGCATTCCACCCGGGGCGGAGGGATGAAGCTGTGGTGGTTGCGCATGCACGTATGAAGGAGGTTTGGGGACAAAAGCAGCCAGGCCTGGTCTACAATGTCAACCTTCTGTGTGTGAGTCATCGTTCCCATAAAACAACTTTTCCGTCCGGGAGTAAACTCGATGGGAGCTGGTACCCAGCTCGATGTGACTTGTTTGTGGACCTTTTGGCCGGACCCAGATGCGAATCCGTGTTTCTACATGGAAGACTGGGTGTTTGGCACGGATCCTGGTAGATGCGTGCTGGTTGTGTTTGATACGGTAATAACATTCCCACCGCCCCAAACCTCCGTATCCTCACGTAGAATAAGACTGCCCCTACTCGCTTCCGTGTAGTGCATGGCGGTATACCCTCTTAACTACATACAGGAAAATAGGTCTCCCTCCTTCTTCAACCCATGAGATAATATGTAATAATTTGCGATTCAGAACACGCAAGGGAACAGACTGCTTCAGACTGGTTTGGGGAGGGAATAGGGAAGGTGTGTGCACGAGGGAGGGCCCGGGAGAAGGCGGACAGGGGCGGCCAACGACCCCTTAGCCCACGGGGACTCGGGCTGCAGCGGCGCCAAGCCAAACCAGCCACGGTGGCTGGGCTTGCCACCATCTCCACCCACCAGTCTGGTGGCGGAAGACATCTCCCCTCTGCTGGGAGGCGAGACGGTGTAATGATGTATGTGGTCAAGAGGTAGTCAGCCATGAGAGTCCCCCCCCCCCCCCCCACACACACAAAACCACAGACTGCGCTAGGACACGCTGCACCCGAATCTAAAGTAGCCCCACTGTTAAAAAAATAAAGAAATCAACATAAAAACCCAGAGAAGCAAAATGGCGACGACCACCATAAAGATAAAGAGTAAACGGGGTGACTCTGCAGGGATGTTGTTGGTGGGAGGACCTTTGGAAGGGAGTCACAAAAAGGTTCACCCGCACTCAGTGGCTGTAATGTGTAAACCGTCTGCACTGAACTCTGCAGTCGTGTCCTGGACGTGATGTGGGGTCTACTGTACAGGTTTCTCAGGTCGTTAATCTGTACTTAATATGAAGCGGAGAATTCTGTGTAGGGAAAGCTATTTCTATATAAAGAAAATTATATGACATTTGTGAGTACTATATAAGTACCAAGAGAGCATCGAACCATCCCTGTCCCAAATCGCACAAATTTACTAATGCACTTTGCATACCTGAGCCGAGAGAATATTGTTGTATATTCTCAATATACAACAATGGTGCTATTCTGATGAATCGCTCTGGATCCTGTTTAGGTAATACGGAAATACAAGAAAAAATCACAACTAAATAACCAATAGGCAGAATAGGATATCAAATGTTGTGAATAGTGTAGATATCCCGTGGCTGCACGCGGACGTTGAGGTCCACACGTTCATGGTCTCACGGAGATACCTCGACTAGAGGGCCGCTAGCTATGAAATGGCCGTGCGTCGGGCTACCAATCACAGGCACAACATATTAACATGTTGGTACCCTGGTCGCCTGCCAGGACTCGGTCATAAAGGCCGTCCTTTATAGCAATACGTCATATGACGGATCGTACCGCGTAGGACGCATGCCTGTCACCAGGGGCTCTGGGGTGATCCAAGCACTGACCCCACTGACAGAACTGAGATTGCCCAGTAGACCTTTAACAGACTCACCAATGGCTAGTATTCTATTATCATATGCAAGTACTGTACCTAGTTACCAACTTCATGTGAATTGGGTATAGTATGTTCACATTTTGGGTACAGTGCATATATCTGTTATTACCTTTGCCCATGATTGCTGAATTTATTATTTTGGTAATTTAATGTTTAATAGGTTCTATTAGACTGCCGAAATATGCTATAGCTCACATATAGTTTAAGTACCTCGAGGACATCTCAGGTGAAACAATTCCCAGCATGAAGATAATTGCATGAGACTATATGTGTATATATATAAGGCGACCCACAAGGGCATACCTTGTGGGGGTATCCGGTCACAGTGAAACTAATTAGACGTGATGGGGACAATTAACGAGTGTGTTTACCTGCTTCTGCCTCTTGGGTCACCACGTCCACTTTAACAATCAGAAATGTTAAAAAGCTAATTGTTCTGTAGAGTTATCAAGCTCATTAAGCATTCAGAACAATTCTATGACTGGTCCACAAAGGTGGAGTTGCATGTCACACGGCATTATGGGTTCCGGCGGTAGTGAGGTGTCAAAATGTGGCTCACAAATAAACACCACTGCATTAAACATATAGAACATGCAAAACACGGAGATTCGCTGTCCCGGGGCCTGTTGACATGCTTGAGGGTAAATCTCAACTGCATGAGTCTACAGCCAACCTATTACCATCCCCACAGTGCACATATCAAATGCTTTAATTATCTATGTCCTATCAACATGTCAAATATAGGTAACAGTGATTATCACATATGACTCGAAGTTTGGAGAACGACATCCAAAAGTGTAGCGATATGGTAAATGCAAGGTGTATTTATATACAGAATGGCTACCTTAACACAACTCTTTGTGAAACAGGTAAAAAGGGAATGGCGTTATTAAGCAATTAACACAATAATTGCTGCATTGTCACTAAATTGCATTTCCTGTGGACTAATTCTTGTGTGTGTACCAGACTGGGTTCATTCAAGGCCTCCCAGTATCAATCTTGCAATAACTGAAAACATTTATCATTAATCGCTGGAGTCCAGTGGACTGTTGTATACCATCAGGCCAACTCTTTAATACACTCAAAGGTGTGGTATTTGTAATGACGTGTCTAAATCCCAGTAGTGGCCTATATGGATTTGTCCATTTCAGTGGCCAGAGCCCTCCATAGGGAAGAGATTGGCACCTCCATAGTCCGAGCTGATGTATGTTAATGTTACACATAATTAAGGTATTACACATAATGCATATGGGTAAAGGCACAGTGCCTGGACAGCTGCAAACCTCCAAACAGAGCTAGTCCCACTCCTCAAGGAGGCAGGTAGGCAGAGAGTGAGTACCAGTTGGGCCACTTCAGACTTAACTTACCTGCAGCTAATTTGCGAGTAAAATCTCTGTTCTCGATAATGTAATCTAATCCAGTTTGCGAATTCATGACTGCACGTACGCATCCTATGCACTCCAACTGGAGAAAGGTATCCACAAGGTTGAAAGGGACTCCGGTGTTACATAATGTTTCCAGTGCCTCAATAAGTAAAGCCAATCCATCAGCCTGTAAAAATCGCACCATCCATCCCGCGCCGTTGCATTGCGCTAGTTTGCGCTTCAATGCTGTGTAGGTTCCGACTGTGGGCGACCGAATGGAGCGCACGAAGTGTCCGACGTCCTCATTGGCTGGCGCGTCAGCGGCGCAGCCAATGACTGAGCGTCTTACAACGGCCGTCCACTTCGCGGTTGGGCTGCGCTGTCGGGGTCCTTCGGGCGTCGCATTAGCAGACGACAATGCAGAGCGACCAGCACTGGGAGAGGAAGAGGCGGGGAACTTCCTCTGCAAGGCTCCACCTCTTACTCTGAAATTACATGAGGGGAAACAATAGTCAATAGAAGTAAACACGTAACCATTTTTGAATAGATGAGTGGTAGTCTGCAGGGGTCTGATGTTGAGTTGATTAAAACTCACAAAGGAATGCTTACAATTGCAATTGGAGACAGTGGCTAGGGTCAACTAGGTGAAGTGATGACGTCAGTGAGTTGTACTAACTATGAAGTATATGGCTTTATATTAATGTCAGAGGTTATTCATTCATTCATGTTATGACGCATCATTCATCAAACAACCAACTAAGGTCACGTAATTGTATTTCGGTCAACTTGAGAGGTTGCAATACAGAGTAGTAAACTCAGATCTCGCTGATTTTACGTTTAATATTCGCTAATGTTTTTAATTATATCTGGAATCTCTAACTATATGAATGCATTTAAGACAAAATTTAAAATATTATATGATATAGGTGCCTATTTGTGGTAGTTTCATCTACGAGGTAAATTGCATATATCTGCTGTATCTAAACCTGCCTAAACAAAATAAGACAAGTAAAAACTTAAAAGCAGTATCACGTCAGGTATCAATACATATAAAATAAATCAGCACCGATATCCTGCTTAAACATTTATCTATGGCGGCCCAGTGATAGAATGTACGCCTCTACATGCGGTCAAGCTGACATTTGCCCAATATAGCAGGATCTTATCCGAGCATGTTTGCAAATCTGGCCAGTTGTTGACTTATTGCGTCACCACAATCACTCGTCACTGCGTACGTAAGTCTACACACAAACCAGCAGCAATGTACGTTCCACGATATATGTTTGCATTTATTTGGTTGCAACCGTCAATGAAATAATTTTGCCGGGATCGTATTTTAGTTTGTTGACTGACAATAAAACTTGTCTCCAATGGGTACTAGGGTCAGATTAATCTAATGGTCTAAGTTCACAGTTGTACAACCTGAAACAAGCTCCAACGGTGCAACGACCGACTTAGTGACCTGGTACTCTTCCGGGAGAATGTAGTCTAATCTAAAAGATGTCAGCAACCAGCAAAGCAATTTCGTGACTATTCAATAACTATAATTCTAGATTCACGCACTTTCCACAGGAACAGGAAGATATGTGTTCCTAATATGTGTACTGTCATCTTTTCAATAGCATATCGTTTTTTCAGTAAACTACCTCTGACAAATATGTAATTTAAGACTTCATATAGTATTTTTTGTTGACATCTATGTTGAACTAGGATCTATTTCATCAGAACTGAGGGGCCAAAGTTTGTTTTCTCATCTTGGTGGTAGTGACAAGGAAATCTTACTAGGATTAAACTAACTGCTTCAGACTCTATTCCGATGCTGTTTCATTGTCTTTCTAGGTTAGTCACCCATTTCAAAGGACTTTGTATTTCTCTCCCACATTCGGAAATATTAACTTTATCAGTCATATAGACTGAAAAACGGTCCCTCATTCTATTTATCATAAACAGGTCTGCACAGATATTCTGGTAAAATAGTAATTCGGAATATGAAATAAAACCATTCAATATTTGAACATTTCTTTCTCCTCTTGACCTGAAATTGTGCTGTTGATGACGAATTGCTCTGTGTGCGAGTCTCTAAAGTTCAAAACTATTCGGAGCAAGAACCAGTGAAAATTAGGTTTCAATTACCCTACAATTGATAACCTATTAACGGGGGAAAATGGCACACCCAACCTTCATTCCTCTATGGACTCCCCGATGTTAGCTGCTCATTTAGGAACGGTCTGAATTGGGTTATGCTGAGAATCATGAATCATGTAACGAACCTTCGAACCCGACCATTTGGCTGTTCCTTGGATCGCGTTCCTAGATCCGCTCACCACAGCCAACCCAATATGACATCAGCGTTCAGGAACCAGCCTAAAATGCCCGGAAAGCCCCCACAGAAACCCTAGATCTGTCCCCGAGATCCTCTGGGATCATTAATCAACACACTGGAAGGCAGGGAATTGGGTGAGAGTAGTGGAGGCATTAGTAATTCTGGTTTCAATATTACGGCTGTACCATCACCGCTCCCCCTGGCGCTATATAGCATCCATCCATCAGCCAATCCCATCTCTGACAACTAGAATACCTGTGGCATTCCACGTAAGGTGCGCTGACTCCTTTCTTCTGATTCACCACCCCACACCTGACAATGACCACATGGTTATGGATGGCAGGCCTACTTTTGATGTCATTATAGACTAGGTGTGAGTGAAGACACATTGTTGAAACAGGATCGAGTCTGCAACTTCATTTCCCCTTCCTTCCACACAGATCCGTATAAATGTGAAATGCTTATGAAGTTTTTATATTGCGTGATGGTAAACTACGCTTGTATACGTATATTTCGGGTTTTATACGCTTAACAAGATCCAGATTTCTCGCCTGTGTATTTTGTGTTTTTGATTAACCTCTGTAGGTCGGCTATGAAGTGTGACGACCTGTGGCTTTCTGTTTGCGCTTTCGCGTCACGTCCTGGGAGTTCATCATCTGAAGACAAGTATCGCTTGGGAGCGGGCGGGGAGGGTATGTGATTAAAAGTGCCCCAATAGCACGCCTCAACGACCAGGGCTGGTATGTACACGTAGAGTATACACATAACACACAGGAACACGTTCGTATTGCTTCAGATGCTGAAATAACCCTATTACAAGAAGCTCTGTATCAGCATCCATATCAACTATCATTTTGACCAACGAGATTTTTTACAGACTTGTTCATTAGACCCAGGAACATAGCAACAAGAAAAAATCCGGCGAGTAGGGATATTTGATGTGTCTAACTAGTCCATGAGGAGATGGGTCGGCTTACCTCACTCCGTTTACCCTTTACCCTGGTGTATATGATTACGTACATGTGCCATATACGTATACCCCTTTCATATGGACTCACAAGCCGTAGACAGGGCAGCGATCTCTGAGACGCCAACACAAAATGGCATGTATGTTATATATTATTTCATAGTGATATCTCCTACCGATGATTTAGCGTATCAGAAGCAATACCCAGGTGAAATATGAAATTATAGCTCATAAAGACACCATTTTGTGTTGACGATTCCGGAAATCGATGTCTTTCTCGCTTGGTGTGTCCCCGGTATAACAGACATAGATTTGCCCACATGTATATGTACATGTATTCATATCACCACCATGGCGATTACGCTCGGTTTCCATGTCAACCTCCACATTTCTTCTGCCTCTCCTCCCATCAATCACAGATGAAACCGAGATCAAGATCATGAGCTTTATGTAGACCATATGAGGCATATGTGATGATTAAATTGGCTCATTGGCTCATACCTTATTGCAAAGCGTAATTTCTCATCTGGGGCGTTTAAAAGGTATAGGGCTCGGTAGCCGGGGTTTTCAGCATCGAGACCTGTGTGAGGCCTAGCTGGCACTTACACCATGTGGTAATTTGATGTAAACTTGTATCGCCCCAGATGCGATTATTCCGTTCTTGCAAGCAGAAAATGGGTCAATGAAAGCAGGCTGAAGACAGCATTTGGCGACCCCCAAGTGAATGCAACATGTTTGAGCCACACTGACATACATAGAGTTCTCGACAGGTAACATTTGCCACCACAGCTCCTCCTTCTAGTTTCTCCCCACTCTAAATGGCACTCCACCTGTGTTTTTATACAAATGTCATTAAAAAAAAAAGCACATCACTTCTATCCTTTCCATAAAGTTTGTTTTATCCCCTGACTTCCTTCAGTTAAAGTATGTTCTCTACTTGCAACAGGGAGGCTTTTCCTTTTGCCACTGTTGGCTTTACTCAAAAAGGGGGAACACTGAAAGGCCTATCTAACATTGCAGCCCGATTCCTCATCTGGACTTTGTCAGCGTGGTGAAGGGGAGCGTCACAAGGAGCCTTCCTGCTTTTGGTGGATGTTTCCAGCCGGCGATAGAACCATCAATAGAACCAATTGCCCCTGAACGGTGACTATGGAGGGAGGCGGACGGCACGATCTGTGTGTCTATAAGGACCGGGCTTTTTTACATATCCTGATACAGTATCCAGACTGCTGAAGATCCAACTCTCATTGCCACCCTCTCCGCGGGGCGCTCTCGCTTGGTCGATTCAGGGGCCATCGCTCTCAAGGCGCACTTCCTTCACTGGATCTTTCTCTATACCCGTTGATGGTATACTACTGCCATGTAGCTGCACATCTTAGTGTATATATTTCTCTGTGTAAATTTCTCAGCGATATTTTACGATTGGCATATTTCTTGTGTAACATAAAAGACAGATCTTAGCTTAAAGTTATTGAATATTCTATATGCATATATGTATATGTATATGCAGTTTATCACATAACTCCGGTTGAAAATCCACGATGTAGAATTGAAACAAAAAAGTAGGACCAATTCTTTCTACGCACATTTCTATCATGTCAGCATTCACAATATTTTCCTTTAAATTCATATGACATGAGGCAGAACCGAATAAGATTACGTAGCATACCAAAATGAATGACGTATTTGCAGCGGCTACAGATCGAGTGCGGTTCAGATTTTATCTCACCCTATCACTGACTGATTGTTTAACGTTTGTAACATCATGGCCCATTCTATTGAGTGTATTTTTTCACAATACTCCATGGGCACTGAGTGCGGGTGTACAATGTTAAATGACTGGGGGATAAATACCAGGATGAAATAAAACTCTATAATTTAACCTATACTCAAATAATCACATTGACATACATACAAAGATACTGCGGAATCAATTTTGAATAAAATATATCTAGTTCACTGACATACTGGTAAACGTAAATCAAACCATGACTTTATCTCCAGATATCGTGAACAATAATAAACCTGTGGATTGTTTACGTCTATGTCCGCTTGCGGTCATTTGATAATAAAGGCAACATAGAACTAGAGTACATTCTTCTAATATGACTTGCTGCAGCTGACTCAGGACCATTGTATCATCTATAGATGTCTCCCCCTGTGATGGGAGGACTGTCAAAATGATTGGTCACTTCAATGCGATCAACCAATTTATGTATGCCGAATAAAGCCCCGGGCGATGGCATGTTACTCCTGTGTTGAAGCTATGGCGTGCTGGAAAATGTTGTATCATCTCCAGTACATGTGTACATCAATAGCAGCTCGTCCTCCAGCACTCATCCCCCACCCCGCCCACCCCTACCACACGTGTACATCACCAACCAGCACGTGCTTACCTCTGCGTACCCAGTCTGTATAATCACTTTCAGGAAAATTTCAAACGTTAAGTCTATACCTCCAAAAGCCGAGAGGAAAATATTCATTTTATCATCGGAATAGTGTGAGAATTTACATTGGAAATATTTTATTATAGAGTTTATGTCAAGTTATATGCAAGCACCAATTAAGTGGTTTACTGATAGTTGAGATCGTATTTCTAGCATATGATCTATCATGCTACTAGAAGGCCCCATAATGTATTCGGGAAGTTGCGGTTCCCAGATGAGAGGCTGATATTATAACGAATACATGTACTTCCTATATCACCTGCAATGGCTGATGTCTACAAAGTGCAAAGGGAAACGTAGCATATGGGAAACATCTTGCCTGATATTACATTTGACACATTGCCTGAATGTAGACGAAACGTTGCAAATTAATAACTCAAATCCCCCCCCCCCCCCTATCTCGATGTAAAGTTACTCCCAATAAATTCACTTTAGATTTAGGGCCTAATCAGCTTGTCTGGTTTTCTGTGGATTTCTCACCACTTGATATTACATTTAAAACAATAGCGATATGCCTCCATGAGCTAAATTCACATGCCTAACCGCAGTATTCAAACCGCATTGAGTCTGAGAAGGATGCAGTACTACCCTGAGTGAGACTCCTCTCTGACCCACACACGGTACCCAGAACAGGGCCGCCGAGACAGGTGAGCTGTGGGTTTGGATTGTTTGACCTCCTTCCGTGCAGCATTCGACTTCCCAGGTGGTCTAGTGGTTAGGATTCGGCGCTCTCACCGCCGCGGCCGGGGTTCGATTCCCCGTCTGGGAACACCTTTTGTTGTTAGATGTGTGCTATCATTGGGATGATTGCTCTGAGAGTCTGTACGGTAACAGTGGTACGAGGGAAAATTGGCGTTAAAATAGGGAATCTGGAGATTAGAAAAAGAATGTCAATGTATTCGAATTGGGCCTTATTGAATAAGTCTGCAAATGTTACCGTTCAGCGCGCCTTGCGGTGTTTTGGTTAGTTAAGGACTCAGTCTGGCTTTAGAGCTATGCAATTCGATGCGTTCACACATAGATCGTGACTGGCGAGTATAAGATAATTAGAATTATCAAGAATCATTAAAATCATTTAGAAAAAAAGCAAAAGGTCAGCAATTCTCCCATCACACCCCACACCTACGTTCTGATGCTAGCGGGTAGACCTGCATTTCTTTACCAAGCGGCAGACGCAGAAGGTTTTGAGTCTCCTCATTCACTATGAACGAAGCAAAAGCACGCAGTCGGCAGGATTCGAACCTGCGCGGGCAGAGCCCAATGGATTTCTAGTCCATCGCCTTAACCACTCGGCCACGACTGCCGCGTTGCCACGAGCGTAAATGACAGCAACGGAATTGCTGTCCAGAATAAGGAAAAACACTAAAAGACATATTCATTGGAAGTTATTTTATACCATATGTCTTACTCTCTGAGATATTAGTATCATACAGGATAAAGTATGGGTTCTTGTAAAATGGTTGCCCAGTTTTATTTTTATCGAGTGAACAGTGCCCCTTCACAGATATAGGTTACTTCTATTAATTTTAGATGGACAAGTAGATATAAAAAAAACTGCCCCCACATGTAGATGAGGATCTACATGCATTAATACACTGGCAGATTATGTCAGAGTACGTTTCAAAGAATATCTGAGTGTGTATAGCAATGTAGGCAATATGGAATCCCAAGTTCCCAAACTTTTCACTCCTAAAACTTTTTAAAAAGATGAATGTGATAGAATTGTAGTTTTATTGTAATGATGAAAACTCTGTTTATTTTATTGCCTGTTTTTCAGACACTTATGCAGACCTTAGCGGTGTGCACTACTCTTGCCTATCGTTACTGGCATAGATAGCAGTGATTAAGCCACCTGATCAAGCACTTGTCAATGACAGTTGTGTGATAAGTTTACATCACGATACTGATGACAGAGTTTATCTAACATGCTGGTAGTGAGAAGTGTCAGTAGGGATTAGCAGAGAAAAAGGGCCCAATTCATCAACGGTGTGCAGTTTCTGCGACTACCATAAGCTTTGATATTGATAGTGCAGGTGTAGTGATGGTGTTACTTTATAGTTTCATTCATCATCCATATTTTTTTATATTTTTTTTTATAAATGAGCATTGCTCTTTTTTTTCCACATATCATTCTTGTATAGTCATCAGGCATTTCATTCATTAGTGTGCTCACATATGCGTTTTCCTATTGCGTATTTAGCATAAAATACACTTCCATATACGTACATTCAGTAATATCATATTTCCATGTAATCATCGATATTTCTGATAATATGATATGCCTGTATGGGGCGAAATATATCTCACACATATAATCGTCAAGCCGATATATGTATATGTCCTTAGATATATTATGAATTCAGTAACGTACATCTACATGCAAATGTAATATACAAAAACTAACTATGTCAATAAGTATGTCACTATGTCCCTATATTTGATAGCAATAGAGGATTACGCATGGATCCTATATACTGTGAACAGGAGATACCCATCATTAATAGTAGATAGTATATGTGTTACAGTGGCCTCGTATAGGTTATGATATTCATGACCTCCTAATCTATATATGACAGATTGCAATAATAAGTAATCAAATAACCACTCAGTCAGCTATTGGACATATATGTAGGATGTGCAGATGATACTCGGTACTGTTATGAAATACTTGGTCCTTGTGTTCCACTCTAGAGATGAGATTACGTCTCATATTGAATGTCGCTGGTGTAGTATTAGACCACAGGATAAGCAATAAGGGATGAGAGGGATAGGATTGGTGGCATAACGGAAGTTACCAGAGGAGTAGTGTATATAATATATACCGAAATATATGACATTTGATATGGATCTTCTTTTATATGTGAATAAACCTTTGTCCAATCAAAAGTTAACAATGCTTTCTTCTACATAAACGTATTCTTATTGTAAACTCAAGCAACATTTCAGGACAGAAATATGACAAATATAAGACTTACAGACAATCTGAGGCTAACAGTATTAGTGATTGATATGTCTACTCGACACTAGGTAATCGATACTATATACATGTATATAGAAGTTGAAAGGTTTTGAGCTGTTCCCATTAATCTCAAATAAGATTATCACAAATCCTGCATAGTAAAAATAGATGTTTGATTTGGTTCATTCAGCTACAAGGAAGGAAAATCAACGTCTTAGCTCGGAAGTATGCTCACAAAGGTTCTATAGTCTTTAGAAATCTATAAATGAAACAAAGTTATACAAAATACTATTCTGATGGAAAGTTGTAATTCTACAAACCTTAAATGAACAAAAGTCTGTAGTTACCAGAAACCTTAGTTGTAATTTATGATAATCTATTCTGTGTCTGTGTTTCTAGAATTGCTAAATATATTTAATATTGGAGTGACGCCTATTACAGTAGATGTCTAGCATTCTCTGACTGTTGAGCAGAGGGTTCGGATCCCGTAAATGCGCTCTAATTCGAAACAAGGAGAGCAGCCCATTCAGATAACGACAAGACAAGAGCAGCTCTGACAGGAAAATAAGATGGCAAATCTTCAGAAGAAATCAAAGGGCGGTACGGCTCCTCTGTTTCTCAGTCCCCAATAAGCGTATACATTATCTGAATTACATAAGGAGTTTGGAGTTTCAATGACATTATTTAAACCCCTCTTGCAGTTATTCAGTTTCGGTAACTGTTTCTGCTTTGAAGTTGTATTAGTTCTAGTGCCGAATGAAGTACAGTGTTTAACCTTTCTTTGAACAATAGGCATTCATCATGAATAGTAATTGAAGTAAGCCTTTTGATACACATGCACAATATTGACTGGTTTCAGATAAACGCGACCGTATGCTCCGAGGAGATGACGCGTAGTAATAACCGAGCGCATGCGAGGATATTGCGTTGGGTCAACTTCGAGGAGAATACAACCGCTTTCATTTTCATTTTTTCCGTATGCGCCGATTTTTGCAGCCCGGAGCATACAACACATCCGTATGCGCCGGAGATGTCCATACAGAGTTCCTATAGGTTTACCATGAATACTTCGTATTAGGTGGATAATAAATGGGGATATGTTCGCATGTGAAAAAGTGACAGATGTGAGTATTAATATAATCAAACTGTTCGTGATGTATAAATGCCTGCAACAGAAATGATAACACTTGCACGTAGACCTGGTATTTATATGAATTACATTAAAGTGATTGAAAGCTTTGCATTTCTATTGAACATTCGTGGGTATGGTGCTCGAGTTTCATGCCTTATGATAATAAGCACAGCCCAACTAGACTGATTTATGGTTGACACCTAATAAGAACAGCTGTTGATTTTCCCTGACATATTTATAACATAAAACATCACGTGTTGTGGCATTTTGGTATAAACCTGAGTAATGTCGTTTCCATTGACACCCTCTTAGCAGTCAAAGAAATTTTCACTTCCAACCGATTGCTTGAAACTGAAATTTACGACCTCGTTTTACTTTCAGATAAATTCAAATCCATATACTGTCAGCTCCAACTGTCGACGACCTTTCTAATGCGGTCACCCCGCTAATGCGACCATGCATCCTTTGTCAGGCCCTGAATAAGAATTTTCTCCATCCAATGCGCCCACTATTCAAATCCATAGGATATTGCCTGTCATCTTTAGAATACTATTTTAGAGGGAGGATTCAGGTTCAGCGACCCCCTCATAAGAATCATTATTTCTGCACTGAAGATGGAATAGTTATATTTCCAATTAATGCCATTAACTGAGGGATATAATGAGATTTTGCCATGTTCTAGACATATGAAGTATTTTATGGTAATAACTATACAGGGAGTGGTGCTAAAGCTAGCCCTTGACCTGCGCCCCTCACGTTTGTGATACATACTGACGTCAGCCACACGATATTAGTTCTAACTCTCACCAGATAAAAGTTTCTATTAAATATGCAGGTAGCATTTTGCGGTTGGTAAGCGAACATACGCTGTGGTGAAGTAAATGTAAACCCGGTCTGCACGGATTTTGGTATATTCCTGGCCCTGGAGGGGAGGGGAGGGGAGGGGGTTATTTGCTGTGCACATTCCGCCCACTCATGTGACCATGGGCGGTCCTGGCTGATTTTATAACTTGTGTACATTGCTGTACACCCAAACCTCCCTCTGTGCATAGCTTAATTGAATTAGTGGTTTTATTAAGCAAGCAAACCGGAAATAACTATAAGAAAACTTTAGAGGCTGTCGTGTCCGATTTCATTTCATCTACGAAGTTGTATTCAGATGCTTGACAAATCACGAGGAATGCTGCATTTATACAAAACGTCCTTTCCCCCAGAAAGGATAGAACATCAAGGTTGTATCATACAGTCATGTCTTAATAAAAAAAACGGGGAATGCTTTACATCTTCACATGGTTCCCCTTTTTAAGTATGGGGACTAGCGCTCAAAAGAGCAACTGGCTTCGTTATCAAATGGAGGTAGCGATACTTTTCATAGATTTCTTCGGATTCTAAGGCTGTCCTTTGATGTAAAAGGTAATGCCACTTATCAGATGCATACATGCACATGGCAGAAATCTGTTAATGTGTTATTTGCTTTTCAGGACATTTCAAACGGAAAATCAAGCTTCAGTTTATTAACCCTAAAGCAAAAAGGGAAGTCTAGAGTCGTTATCTAGTATGTTGGTGTGTCAATTTTAACCTAACCCTTTCAGTGATTGCATCCTGGGGTTCCTCCGTAAATATGCAGAATTGAAATATACATCAATGATGGCTAAAAAGCATACTGTTGATAAATCTGTACATATTAGTTTTTGTTAATTTAGGAGAATATCCAATTAGGCAGAGAATATTAAACAGAATCCTGAAACAATTATATACATATAATATATATATAGTTCTGTGTTGTGGAGCTAGTGCCTGTCTGTCTATATATGTCTTTGCCTCCTTAATTGATTTCCTATCTTCGCTGAGACCTTTCAGGACTATCAGTCGCTGTTATGTCTCTTTCATCACATAATTATCAGAACTTTAAGAAAGTGAAAGAGAGGGCTTCGGGATGAACAAATGCCTCTGTCTCTCTCATGTCAATGTCCTGTACCTCCTCCTATTTTCCACTAAACTCCCCTCTCCTTCATCAATGTATGGCCCACTCACAACAGTCCCTAGATCCTTCAGGTTTCATATTCAGACTACGCAGGGATAACTACTGTGAATACGATATATACAGTATATGAAGGGATGGGATGGTTGCACAAAGTTGTTAGTATGCGCAGGGCACTACGAAACCATAATCAATTAAACAAATGCAAAATGACGATTCATTCGTTGAAAGGAAATATTAAGAAATCCATGAACGATAGGTACATTTCTTTAAGATATTTCCTTTATCTGTGGTCAAAAGAGTGAAGAAGAGTCAAGAATAGAAAGGGACAACTCCAGGTGATACAAATAACTTTGAAGTGTTGTTTCCTTTGTGAACCTCAGATTATACATACTGATCGTGTAAAGCGAAATAACCCTTTCGAAACTTTATGATGGACACCTGTAAAAGACGTTCTGGATACGGGCACAATTATGGAGCAGGAGCATAGCATTTTAATAGTTTTGGAGCCCTGTTCTGAAAGGGCTCAATGAGATACCATCAGGAAGGGGAGAAGCTGTAATTCTCGCTCCATATGAGTTCCATTCTCCTGTCTTTTTAGAGCTGGGAAAATGGGGAAGTGACTTATCGCGTATCAGGGGTGAATGAGGTACCCTCCTTGTGGAAAGCCTGTAATACACTCTTTTATCTGAGACCTACGCTGAAAGTACAACGCACATCGATATATATATATATATATATATATATATATATATATATATATATATATATATATATATATATATATATATATATATATATATTTATATCCTAGGTGGCTGACGATTGGGTGGGAACTCGCTTGTTTTTCCCAGCTCTCCAGATGGGCTCTACCTGAGAACTGTCTCGCCAAGTGATGGGGGCTTTTTGTTAATCCAAAGTGTTCCAGAGAAACACGCTGTTGAGATGACTACAGCAAGTCTCGGGAAAAGTGTTCCTTAATGGATCTTTTTTTTTTGGTAGATAGGAACAACTCGATTCTTTTCTCACCTGTTAGAGCCATGAGAACGTGGGAGCTTTCGTTGGACAGGGAAATACAAACGCCTTTACCTGTGCTTTTATAAAAGAATGCCTCTATAGGGGGCCAATAGAGCCCTACAGCGTATCTGTGTGACTCTCCATGGCAGGGCTAATTTCTCTAGCGTGAAGTGTAACACGTGTGGGACACATTTTATTGGATCATTTTAAATTCCGTCTTCAGCATAAAAAGTTACCAAGATTTACTTCAGACAGTCCATGACTCATTACTTGCAGACATTTTTATTCTAATGAAGATTCATATCAAGTCAAGGTAAAATAAAGATGATGCAAGGTATAGAGTGTCCCGTCAAGTGGCACAATTGATCAGATATTTTTAAAAACCCAAGAATAAGAAAATACATAAAAGTTACTTTTGACATATCACAGCCAGTGGTACACCTTTCTACGACTAAGTATGGAAAGTGCACAACTAATATTTGTCCAGGAGAATCAGAACATATTTGTCCTTATAGTATCTCAGGAATCTCTATTAGGGTGAAAAAGACTAAAATCAGCTATCAACAGCAATTTGCCGTCACTTAATATATGCTGTCTTTTTTTCATTATCTAAAATCATCTTTGTTTCTCTTAGGTCAAAAAAGGTTATCTGCCCACCCAAACACAAAAGGCGGAATGCAATGGAATGCTTGTTCCTCTCCCTCCAAAACACAATTACTAAAGTCAATTGCTGACAATTTAATATAAGGATATTGAGTCCTTATCCCACAGGTATAGAAGGCGTCACGGCCAATATCTTGCCATAATAGATCTATTACCCGTCGAGGCATTCATATCAAAGCAATCAAAGTAGGGCACTATGGATCTAGTCTTAAAAATACTTGTTTTCCCATTGTGCCTTTAATAAGAAGTATCAGCGGGGAGAGCAAGTGATACAGTTAAACTTTTTGTAGTACAAGATATGCCCCTATGTCTAACTCGCTATTTTAAGTCGTTGCCACATCATTCAACCCGAAATAAGCAGTTATATGAGTCTTGGTTGAGTTTAAATTCCCTGTAACATCCATAGTATGGTACCTAAAATGTATATCGACGAGACGATTATGTTTGTCATGTGTCTTAAGTTATGTTAGCCACATTACCACTCAGAGCAAAGAAGATAAAGGTATATCATAGAGACAATGCAATATCTATTTTTAACCAATTTGGCTGTGTTAGTTTATGTGGTAAGTGTGCAGTTGGTTTAGCTTCCTTTGAGTATCAAATACATGTATATATGTATAGGACTGTTTATGTCACGTTACATTAAGACCAACCTGACGTGATAGATTTGATTATGGGTATCCGCAACCAACTCAAAGTCTTTTGTTGTTTGCGCATCCGCCTATAAATCTTACATGAAGGCCAGATTATCCCTTCCAGCCAGATATGAATGGCTTTACATACATCCAGCAAACACATGTATACTATATGCCAACGGTATATGCCTGCAGCGCGGCTATATAGCCGTCTATCACTGGGAGAGACATACCTGGGTTTTGCGGTACAAACAACTATGCTCTATTGACACTGCTGCTGATTCCCATCCTCACTCTCTCCCTCCTCCCTACCTATACTTGACATCATCCCCAGGTCATAGCTACCTGCACCCAGGGACACCGGTTCTCTATGCTGACCTTTGGTGCCACCAGCCCGCCGTTACGACAAGTTGAATACAGAATTGCTTTGCTAAAATATTCTGATAAATAATGGATGTTTGCCTGGGTTTTTGATTTTTGGAGTGGTGGTAGCTGGGCAGGGCTGGTACTGTTTCCGATGTATTTGCGTGACACTGCACCTGACGACTCCTGAGGGGATCCCAACAGAGGGGTTACCACCCTTACCCCCTCCCACCACCCCATATAGCCACCCCACCCCTTCCTTCTCCACGCCCATCCCTTCAGCACTGGCTATATAATATGACCATAACTCGGGAAGGCTCTGTTTGTTTCAAGTTCGTATGCACTGTCACGTCCCAACGCACAGTCATATGTGGATTGTGGATCAACCTATATCAAATACATAAACAAGATCGGCTGCAGCCTCGAATACAAATCTTGCTGGTCTCAACCAGGTGCCTGCAATGAGCACCGATCCACCAGGGATCCAATGGATCCGGGATCCAAGATGACATATCCCCTCTTCATCAACTTCTTCATTCGCTTTGTCTTTTTCCATCCTCATTTAAAAGCATGTTCTCATCGTTCTGAATTGATATTCGATGTATTATTGCATGAAAATAAGGAAAATAGAGGTAATCTCTTATCGAATGCAAAAATGACATTGGCATAGAAGAGTTAACCCTCGAGAGGCCTCTCCCATACCGATGGGGTGTCCTCTATGTTTGACAGCAAAAACTTTTGGTGGATTTAAACAACAAAAGTAGTGGCTCACTGATGTTAACATATTGCCTGGGCCGACATGCTAAGCCCATAAGCTTGCACATGCTTGTCATTTGTATAGTATAAATTTGACGTAAAACACTGCAGTGCCGGTCTCCACGCGCCTCAGACTCGTGGTGTGTCTGTCTGCTGTGTTTGCATTACATAAAAAGTGTGCGAAGCGCAGTTGATGCGTTGATGGCTTCGTGACTTTAAAAGACGGGTGGGGATGAGGGGGGCCTGGGGAACCCGCCAAGTAGAACCCTCGTGGTACGGATATACATTGGTACAAAGAAGCAACTATTACCCATAGTGCATCACTGACAGGTATAAGACAAAGGGGTTGCCACCAAATATTGACAAATGTTGGGTGAGACGAGTGCAATTCAACACAAAGCTGCTACTGCAGGAGTTCTATGGGTTCCCCACTTCTAAACATATTACTCTTTCTGTGAGTTTTTAGTTGAAAAGAACCTTTATTACTGACGAAGGTCTCACACCACCTGCTTTTCGTAGTTTAAAAGTGTCCTATTTTTCATTCACTATAAGATTATTTTTGTTGCAGTATGGCGACTGTGAACGTATAGGTAAATCGTTTGTTTAGTAATTGTATTTACTATCTGTAACAAAGACAGTGTACATTCTCATTTCCTGAATGCACAAAGAAGTTACCCTATTTGGGTGGGTTGCTATGTTGCATGTTAACTCCGAGAAGGTTGAACCCATCGTATATCTCATGGAAGTATGTTTAAGTATGCTCATTAAAAAAGAGTTACCCTATTTCCTTGTCTCTATTCTATAACTAGTTACTATCTTAACATGTGCAATCATGCGTGTTGCGTACGAGATCATTTTTACTGAATTCTAAAGGGTATCGCACACTTTGCGACTTTTCCCGTTTTCAAGGGAAAGGTCGGCGCAAAACTCCCCTTGCGATATGTTTCAGTACAATAACTCAGGGTGTGCATGATTTTCCTTGAGATAATGTACCACCCCTTTTCGCCCCATTTTCACCCCTGCTGAGGGAGAGTTTGTCACCAACTTTTCCTTGAGATTTTCCTTGAGATTTTCAAATGAAGCATGTTTCATTTTTGTCCTTGAGATTTGTTCCTTTTGGACGCAACCTCCTGCTGGGAGGGCCTATTGAAGGGTTGCTGGTCTTCATCCTAGTCCCTCCCAGCCCTTTAACTAGAGGAAGAAATGCCAGAATACTGGCTTGGGCCCTTCGCTGCTCTGGTTTACCTAGCACTACCTTCCAGTCATATTCTATTGTAATCATCCCCTATTATATTTCTCACATATTATATATGATACATTTCTACTTCATGCTTAACAATACCTAATACTAACATATAATCATACACACCATCGTTGATATTTCTTTCTCAGTACAAAGTGGAAAATCACAATAGAAAATCTCAAGGTGTGTACAGATATTCCTAGAGATATTCCACCCACCTCCTGCTTGGGTGACCGACTCCTGAGCAGATTTTGTCGCCGACTTTTACCACCCTCTTGCTGGGTTGGTAGCACCCCCTTGCGATATTTTTCAAGCATATCTCAAGGAAAAAAAGTCGCAAAGTGTGCGATGCCAGCTAACATCAAGGCAGATTTGTTTGTGTATACATACTAAGAGTATAGAAAAGTCATTTATTTAGCGTATGATGTGCAATGCTAATGTTATTTAGTATTATGGGTTAAAATAACTATGCCTTGGTTGTGCTTTTTAAAGAAAACAAGAATTTCAGGGGGTAATAGTTTATGTGTCAAAAAGAAAGAATCAAGAGCTCCATTGACATTCTTGCTTTCGGCAGTTAGTTGACTCTATTGAGTCTGCACTTACATGTTTTGCTTGTGTAATGTATAACTGTGATTACCCATTGAACAAACACATTTTGTAAAATGCACGACGGTGCCTCTGAGGATGAAATGCCAGATGTATCAAGATCGTTTTTCTATACATACACAAATTTGTGTAATTGAGGCATATCCATGACTAATATGATGTTGTTTTTTCGAGTGTCGGATAAGAAGAGATGACTCAATCCCTATTAAACAGTGCATACCTTGAGGCATCTTGGGCTCTTTATCGGCGGAATGCCCTGAAGCACTTTGAGCTATTTCGCCAGAGTGCCTAAAGGCATCTGGCGCACGGTCATATCTACACTGAAGTATGAAAGTGGTTAATAAGAAAATGATAATTAGAAACCATTTCCTTGGTATAGATTGAGCTAACTGTAAGGGTCTTATTGTCAGTGTTAACAAATACGAAATGTATATTTGTAGCTCTATTCAACGGTTCACATTTCAATGACATATCGCCCAGACTATATAAACCACAGTTCACCTTTTGTAATTGTGAACACTGTATCTAGCTCTAGTCATATTCATAACAACTTTCTTATTGATGAACTTTTTTCATGGGTGTGGGAAGTAATCTCCAAGCTCATATCATTTGTAGTTAAATGTCACATGTGTAACATTATATTTTACTTCCTCTAAGTCCAACTATACTGTTTTAAACGCAGTAACGCTATAGCTGTGTCATCAGGGGACGGCCTTTTAAGTTTTATATTAAAAATAGTATCAAATATCCAGATTACGTGAACGTGTCAATTATTTTAACCTTTAGACACCTGCCCTGACGCACATCCCTGCTTCAAAACAACGATTGGAATTTTTATACAGAATACAGACGTGCCTGGTGGCACATCCTCCCTGAGACGTTGTTTAGATAGTGCTACGGTAACTCACACTGTCATGTCCCGACCACCATTCACACGGGAGTGACATTGTGTGACCACGTGACTCAATCTGAAGCCTGTGACGTAAGTCGTCTGGTTTAAGTCAGTATGCTGATATTCCCAGGCCTCCAGGTCCTCCGCGGGACAATCTAAAGACATTTGTGTGAGGCCTTTACAAGCAAAGTGTACATTTGATTCCTAAATGTGCCATTAGTACATTGCAATGACAGTGCAATAATGCTTTTTAGGAGTCAGGCCCAGGGCAGCTGGAATAAGCCCCTCTCAATGGATACAGATTCTTCCTGTTCATGCAGCAACTCCTTTTCATTATGGACAGCTAAAGCTTAAGCACTTTGGACCTTTGGCCGCTCGTGTTGTGTTATTTTTGTATATATTTTCCTCTTCTTCAAAACATACCCTGGAAACTCAACATGCCTTCGGACCATCGTCAGAGAAAGATTTAAGTTGAAAGCGCCCTGAAATATGCATCTGTATGGACGTTTGAAACAGCTAAGTTGTCTAGCTGAAGGGATTTCTCGATATTCGTATTTACTTTCACTTTAGTCTCATCGATTTGCATCTGCAGGCAATTCTCAGGTGTGAGAACATATGATATTGCCAACATGTCTACCTTTTAACTGGAGGTAAGCGATGCAGGTGGGCAATAGTCACGGGATCAAGAAAGGTTGATTTCAAGATCATTTCAGTTTACTTCAATTTATTCTATTTCTTCTTCCACATTAATCAGATACCTCACGAAAATCGCTTCCAAGGACTTAACCGTTTGTCTAATGTAGGTATACTTAAAGCGTGTCATATTTGATTAAAAGAAACGTCTTCATGAAAATTTAATTCATTCAAACATACACCGTTTTGAAAAGAAGAGAAGAGTAACTCAATAAACTCTGCAAAAAAAAGTATGTGTGTTTCCATTACAAAAGGCCAATATGCACTAGAACCCTATTTAAGGGGACGGCATCCGTTCCCAGCCTTAGTAAACTAAACAGTCTACTTATTTAATCTGACATGTAAGTACTTATGAATAATCCGATGATAATTAAGTATTCCAAATATTATAAAACAAGTTGATCAGAATTGAAACTCGGAAGGTGGATTTTTATAAATGTTGCAAAAAGATACTGGCGAATATATTCTATTTCAAAGTACACCTTTTAAATACTTGTGAAGTATAAACACCTACAACATATTTAACAATTCTTAGCTATCCTGTTTTGTACGTATTAAAAACATCATACTATTTTCAATTATGTATCATATCCACTATGAAGATTATCTGAATTTCTTGTTCATTTATAATATACATTTATTACTAGCTGCACCATGTACGACATGAAACTTTGAAGTATTTAAAAGATAACTCTAGATGCGTAGCTATGGTGAATGTGAAACAGAAATATCGTTGATTTCAGAGTTCCTAAGAGATTTTTTAAGTTACTATCTTAAAGGCATATTGGACATCTTGGCTAGAAAATCAAAACCCATGTCAGTTTCCTAAAATTTGCATGTAATGATCTCAATGTTGTAGAACACATATATATTTAACTTTAAAAAATAGGGAGTCGCTGTGCTAAATTTCTGCATTTAGGGATCGGTATAGTAATAATTTCATAACAGAAAATACAGAAATGCCAAAAAGTTGTCTATCACACAGTAAAACGCATGTTATTTTCCTAAAAAAATTCATAGAACATAGTAAATGTAATAGAACACATTCATGTTCTTGTTTTTGAAAGAATTGAAGAAAACCATATTTTCCAGTATAATTTCTTTTGTAAATCAAGCAAATGCAAATTGGCATATTTTCCCTATTAAGATTGGATAAACTGCACAGAACATTTGATTTGCTCATTTATAATAAGAATGATTAACAGAGAACCAGATTTGACTGATAATTGACAGTATTTAAAAATCATCAGGTGGCGCCGCTGGGAATTGTACGGTACGATATGGCTTTAATTCACATCTGATGATATCTACATTGATGATATAATCTTTAAGTATCCATGGCAAGTAGATATCGAGTCGCCAAGATTTGAAATTAGCCGAATTTTTCTGCGCTAAAGACTGAAAGCAATTTTTTTTTACCAGTGTTGGTTATCTTTTTCAAGTATGAAGAAGAAAGAAACCTATTCACAATTCTAGATAATTTTACCAAATTTTGGTATTGGTCCCCTGTTGTATGGCCATATTTTATATATCTATACACACAAAGTATTGGTATAATATAATCTTTATATTCTACATCTATACTTTTTTACAGTAGAGAACAGGAGAAGTTTTCAGACACACCAAGGTTCAAATCCAGTGCTGCCCGCCAAACACCGGTATTGATCGCTTGTTTTGTAACGAACGCTCCCTTACCGAGGCTCCTTTCGTGCGTCACAACATCGGAGAGCTCTTTCCGGTAATATGGCGGACACGTGAGGCAAAAGCTTCGGTTAACGCTAGGAAATACGCCAGTATGTCTATTTATCACGATGAAATAGAGATTGAGGATATGGAATATGATGAAGACACAGAAACCTACTACTATCCGTGTCCGTGTGGCGATCGATTCCAGATAGCAAAGGTAATTCAGTATGTTTCTCGTCAGTGGACTCGCACCCGGTCTTACAAGCCAGCAACATGGCCACCAAGCAGGCCGAACCGAGCAAGGAGGCTGTCCTACTTTCCCTATGCTGGAATCGCACAGTCATGATTTACCACTCTACTGCGCTTTCAGGAATATGCCCCATATACGAGTGGATATATCGGTGTGGTTGTCACGTAGAATAGGAGCTATAATTATATGTTTACGTCATATGTAAGGCGTGTGTTATTGTAATTTCTGTGTGAGCGACAATATGTGCATTTGCCACATAAACACTTCAATGAGAGGGGGTTCATGAGAGGTACATATATCAGGATTTTATGAGTGATGCAATCCTGGTATGACTCAACTAAGCGTAGATGAACCATGTAGATTATAGTATGTATTAAATTACCTGATATCTGTTTTATAATTAGAACCACACGATAGATAATAATAGGTTATCGTGTCAATAATTCCATTGTCATATCATCCAGTGAAAACGGCTGCGTAGCACAGACAAGAACCAACTTTTTTTAAAGATAGAATGATTATAGTCTTGAAAATTATGCGGATTTACCACACTTCATTGATATTCCCCTATTTCGGGAGCAGTTGTATATGCGACAAAGGTAAATAGCCTTCTTACATGTGTGGATAAGATCATGGATATTGATTTTGGTCTGTTTCATTAGACAAATGATATAGATTTTTTTTGCACGATTGAACACATAGCCTCGCCCAGAAAATTTGATATAGTTCTTTTTATCTATATTTGCTGCGGCTATTTATCTATGAAAGATTGAACCTGGTTAAAGAGACAATCCTTTAGTAACAGCGGACCATCTCCATTAATTACTAAAATAAACATTCGTGTACATAATATGGCTGCTATGTAATCCTTGATTGGTCTGCGAACTTACTACATAATTGAATAAGCCAGAACATCAATGTTGGAAAAAGAGGTTTTACAAACTGCCACAAAGCCCACATTGTCCCATGAACTAGCAAACGCCAAAGTTAAATTTTCATCGTAAACGAATATCATTGTAAACGGATATGGACGTTTATTTCTCCCACATCAAATGACGACCTATCTCCTCAATGGTGTACAGATAGTATTTATTACTCTTGCTAAACATGTCTGTGGTTCATCACGAACGTCTAGTGGTAGGAAGGGTAGTAACGGGTATTTTAACGAGCTGATCGAGAAAGTAGATGGAAGCATACACAGACATGGAAGTACATCTATATTTAAGGTTTTTAGGATAAGATTTAGAGTGTGAGGCGGTCATTATTATTGGCATCATGAAATGAAAGGCACATATACGATGCGCATAGATAGTGCTTTTGCGAAATTTTTCATAATGCACGACTAAGCGATATATAAATTTGATCATTTCGATAGTTAAAATGATATCCAATATGATTATTCAGCAGTATTGTGTGCAATGAAAGGCCACTAGATTTGCTCTATCTGTAATTTCTTGACGGATCAGTTACATTGTTGAATAATGCAGGTGGTACTCAAATTCATGGCCTGCTTTGCGCTGTCCAGTTTATTTCAAATTTGAGTCTCTGTATTTGACGGAGCTTAATACTTCGGTTCTTGTTCCAGTCTTGTTAATATCAGCTCTGTTCTGAATACTTATTGAAGCTACTGAAGATAGTTAAAGTGGCTTTAAAATCTCGAATATAATACTTTTCGCCCAATACGATATCCATTTGACGTGTAACATTGTCCAATATGTTCTTAACTGAGTAAACAATTTTTTATCATATTTTTGTGTGTTGTAGTTGCTGATTAAGAGATAAAACAAAATATATATCTTTATGTTAAACGAGGGCCTTATTCTAAATATTTACACCGAATCTTCTTGAGGATCAGCACTTGAACTAGTGGCCAGATAGATTTATGGATATATATCCAACTACTGATTCAATGTTGATTACCGTGTCACATTCATAAGAAACATCATGGAGTATATTTTGGTAGGGACTGTGTATTTTCTCTTAAGCACCGCCCCTTCATCTGTTTCTCGGGGTCGTCCTAAGACGTTAATTATACTGAGGAAAAACGAATGTTAACAGTGCATAGTGTCCAACTAGTTTTTATTGCACTCCCATTTATCAAATGAGGCGAATTCTGTTTTCCACTTTATCCCTCTATCTTATACCGTTTAAAAATAATTCCCCTCAAAGGTTAGATGTATTTGATAAAAGTATTGTCTGCAATGATCGCATGAGAAAACCTTTTGATGTCTTTTGATGTTGCTTAAATCAAAGCTCCCAAGAAAATTGCTCTTGTCTCACATTATTGTTCTGATTTCTGATAGGAGGAACTTGAATCGGGTGAAGACGTTGCCCAGTGCCCCAGCTGTTCGCTTCTCATCAAAGTCATCTACGACCCAGTAAGTACACTCTTTTTAAAAAGTCCGTCCTACTTTTTCACAGTTTCTAAAACCAGCTTGTCAGTTCCTGTTCCACAGACCGTCATTCCGCATCCCTGAAGTGAGACCACACCAGCACATCTATCACAGGAATTCCAAATTGCGCAGAAGATTTCCCATTGTTGTCATAGCATGGTACGTTTTTTGATGGGGTTGAAATGCCATGGTCTTCTTTCCTCAACAACCCATACGTCACCACCACTAAACCTTTTTTAACACGCAGTATTGAATAAAGAGAATCCGACTGTTACCACTCAGAGTTAAAGCGATATATCAGGACTGGTATCACATATGTTGATAATGTTCAACTCTGCTGTTTCATCTAGATATAAATAAAGACGTACTTCATCGATAAGAATCTTGATTTATAAATAATTGTGACCCAGGAACAGTAGGCAGTGGTTCAGTTTGTAAAGTAAACTAACCATTGTCATAATATTGGACACCTTCCAATAACAATAGCTAAAATGGAACTCATTTTAGGTACATGTATACAATAACGACACGTCTGATTCTTGCATCCTATATGGTTCTTATATAAAACGCATGTTGAATGGTATTTGCCTTTAGGCGAAACCGCCAATTAGATGAATATATTTTCTTTCGTACATATGTGATTACTTTTTCTTCCTATATATGTAATAAATCCGAGCCTCGACAGAGTGCTAGGAGAGACGGGTTTGTGATGCAATTTGTTTCAAAATGCGCTTGTGTCTAATTCACCCCCTAAAGTCAATGTTATATAAATGTGGTCAATGTCCAGTTAGGACATTTGGTCGAGTGACTGCTACTCATTTGAGCATATCAAGTATCTGAGAACTGACTCATACGTGGGGGGAGAATTCTTTTTTTTATATTCATTCCAATAATTCGCCTCATGGGCGGTCTTCCATTATACGATTCTTAAATAATACGTATGATATAACTACACATATGTGGCTCTGCTAGTTTCCGCTCATCTGTTATTCTAGCGCATCAGGGAATCAGAGAAGGATTGAGAAAAAACGTTCCCTACTTAAGGAAAAATCATTTTCTTAGTCTAGTGTATTCACATGGAATGTTAGATTTTGATGAATGGGGCAGATCTTCACGCTACCACAAACGACCATTCTGTGAACAGATCTTTTCCTACATTTGAAAAACTGACGTTCTCGTTAGAGACTTGAGGGAGACGGAGGGCCCAAAAAGAATTCACAAACTTCACATGGAATGCTAGCATGGAAAGCTGAAAGACAGAAGTAGATAGGGTCTAAATTGGTAATGTAACCTCAGACAGACTAAGCGGTTCCACATCTTGAATGGCCAAAAATTGATCCAGTCCTTTCCACTCAGCTACAAAATATCAAAGCCGATATCCTTCGTTGACTTTCGCGTAATTCATTCTTGGAGCGGTGTTTGCAGTCACCATAACAGTGTCCCCAGGGTAGGGTCATTCCGTGATCTCTCTTGGAGAATAATAAGAGGCATTGTCGGCCACTGATTGTCTGCTGGCCTGGTATTACTGTCACTTTTATCAAGTTGTGATTGCATGTCAGGAGGCAGGTGGTCTTATATATCATCAAGGTGCTGAAAACCATTCTCCGGGGTGTCTGGTTGTCAGCCAGAGTGATCCCAACAACTCGGCGGCTGACAGTGAGAGCGCGTAGGTTGCAGAGTGGATCTAAAATGCGGGAATTATGTGGACAGAGGATTTATTGCCCGGTTATGAAGGCTCTCTCTGTTTGAAATCACTACAATGAGAAATAAATCCCATAAAAATTCAGAAGTCAGAATTACGACAGGCTCAGTATGTTTTTTGTCCTCTCCCACGTGGCTTTAAGTTGAATATAGCTATTTGCTAGAAAGATGCCGGCAAAAATCTTTTTGAGTCCATTCTGTCTTGAATTTCAATTGAGGGAATCGCTTAGAAAAATAAGAGCGCATACAAAATAACTTTTTTTTCTGATTATCTTAAAAGGAAATCTCATAAGCGCCCGACCGTTCTGGTTTCACGGAAAGCTTTACGTGTTAACGCCGCAGTTGACGGAGCTGTTGTCTTTGTCACACGAAGACAGTCTAGTGTCCTTAGCCTGAGGTCAACCCTGACACGGATGTGATAGGAGAGGGGTGTTCATCTCAGTCTCCGCCCGCATTTCTCACCTCTCACACCGAGACTGCGCCGGGAGTTGTACAAACGCGTCCCCTAAAATTACCTCACAACACACGCCGCCAACGGCTTATCTGCACTGAACGCCTATCACATACACATCTCATGGGGGTGGATCCTGCACATGTATACACACCTAAACGTCCACACAATTCATTTATCACAGAGACCTTCACAATATACACAACACATTACCACTACCCCACCTAGACTTCAAATCCTCCACGCCCATTATAGAACCATTTCAGTAACCATAAGGATAACAATTTTAATAATGATGTTATCTATGGATAATATTGATCTTGTAAATCGAGATTCCCAGTATTGTAATTGATAAAGGGTCTAATTAGGAATGAATACCGCTGTAGGATAAAAATGAAAATAGAATTTGCATTTTCACCACTTCCACTCTACTACTAGGTCCCTTCTCCACATATATTTAGAAGGAAACCCACGAGATGCAAATATCCTGGTCCGTACTCCACCGGGTAATTCATGAAGTGAAGCTGAGTGAATTAATCTGTGGTCAAACGAGGTGGAGTTCGGACCAAGTTATTTTCATCGAGTGGCTTTCTGATTTTATCTCACCCTGTATAATATTATTTATTGATAAAATGAATCTCCCAATTAGCCATTGAGTATTGGGTACACGAACTTCACAGCCGTGGAGTACGAGTTCCTAATGTTAAGCCTATGAAGAAAAATACCGGGGTGAGATAAAAACCCAGACTACACATATCTTACTTTCATCTTACAAACGTTCAGAAGTGCTTGTCACTTCTCATACACTCACATTTCGCCTGCCGTATCTAATACCTGTACAACCAACCCTCCCTAGCTTCCCATAAATCTCGCACACATTTGACCCTAACTTTCCCCCGTACCTAGAAGTTGGCATCACGTTCGTGGGGTACACTTACCACCTACATAATGGGGGTAATTATTGCTGGTGTCAATACACGTCGGTTCTGCTCCAGTAGTCTGCCTGCAAGGGATATTCAGCCTGGGGCCTGTTCCCAAATAAGTCTTGAATTCTTCAGATATATCCTACCTCAGTTCTTCGATAATACAAATTTCCACAGCCCAGAAAGCAAACACATAGTATTTGAATCAAATTGTCATTATATGAAAAGTAAGTGGTTTGTTAATCGTATATCTATTCTGTTGGGTATTTTCATCTATTCTGATTTTAAGAATGTATTCTGGGAATGTGTGGATGCGATTCTGAACGCTGGTTTTAGGAACCCTGGTGTTGGTGGCTCGTTGCCCGCGGGGTCCTTCTAGGACGGGGCCCACGTGTTCGACATGCTCTCTAACCAGGTGGATTGTGTGTAATTGATCCCTACAGTCTTAATCAATATGGCGATTGTCTGGGTGGAGGTAGCGGGCACTATCCGCGGGGGGTGATCGGCTTGTCTCAGCCGACTGTCTCACCTGGGTGACATTAAAGACACCCGCGGGGGATTTACATCTATTGTACGTCTAGATGGGGCAAAAGTTCATTACAGACGGTGAGATCCCTGAGTAATGACCCGTCTTCTCCTTCCGGGGTCAGCTGTCTTACCTGTTTAATCTGTGTCTGAAATGCCCATTAACCCTCTTTGCACATAGTTGATTACCGTGAATTTGGGTAAGTGTGTGGCCAATTCACCTTCAGATTAATGGGTGTGCACAGATACCTGTATTCCGAGAAGTACATGAAGGTATTTCAGACTATCGCGGTTTGTGTTACATAGATAATACCCTAACACTGGCGCCAGGTAGAATTATCCCATAGCATGTCAATGTTTGGGTTGAGTAAATAGACGTCATGGCGTCCCTTTTCGTTTTACCAAGAAGTAATATCAATAATATATTTATTTGAGTGAATAAAATATCAAGGAAGTAGTGACTACTTAACAGGATGAGGAGTCAGCTTCCCCTTACACATAATTGTCCAAAATGTCCCTTTCCTTTTAATCCATTATCTGAAGCCGATCCTAAATCTCTTCACATACTTAACAAGGCAAGAATTCCTTTTTTATTTTCTGTGTGTGGTTGAATACGGACATATCTGGCTTTTCCATCTGCCATCCGTCACTTCAGTCCCTCCTCATTTCACCTCACACGTTATTTTATTTTAGAGTTTTTAGAGTAAATTCCTGACGAGTGACCCGTCTGCAGGAATTCGCAGCGCCATCTCGCGAGGAGTGCCCCCGGCGGACTGCGCCGCGTGCCGCCAGGCGGAAGACGTACTTTAAACTGCCCCCTCAGGGTCAAATATTTGGGGACCGTTCGCCAGAGGAGTCAATAAACTCAATGGGTTAGCATTTGGGTCAATATCCCGTTTGACCCATTTGGTGGACCTACCCTCCTTCACCCAATAGGGCGTGGTGGGGTGTAGGGGTGTGGTATATGCCCCATCTATAGTATGCGGTCAGTATGTATATATTGAATGCTCCGCCATCCTAAAGGGCGGGGTGGGTCATAGGGGTGTGATATATGCCCCATCTATAATATGTGGTCGGTTAGACTGGCCTGAGTCCAGGCTGTATCCCTCCACCTGCATCTCCCCTTCTAGCCGTGATACCTCATTCCTGGGGCTGTCATGCGTTAGGGGAAGTCCTGATGTTGCATCGGTTTTATTTCTTGACAATGTCTATAATCAACAACTTGAGCAAGTCTAGTGGTCAGTATGTATATATCGAATACTCTGTCACACAATAGGGTGGGGTGGGGTGTAGGGGTGTGAGATATGCCCCAAATCTACAGTTATTACTCGCCATAGGGACTACTTTCTTCGTAGCCCTAATTATTTGTATGTGTTGAATATGTATGCATCGAATGCTCCGTCACCCTATACGTTGGATGAGCTGTCGGGGAGTGATATATGCACCAGTTCTGGGATGGGGGTGTAGGGCAGTGTTATATGACCCTCGCCTATGATATGTGGTCAGTATGTATGTACCGAATGGTCCTGGGGCGGGGTGGGGTGTAGGTGTGTCATATATGCCACGTGGTCAGTATGTATGATTTGATTATTGCTTTAGGCCTGATGTCTTGTTCTGTTGGAAGTTCTTATGTACAAAGCAGTAGCCGGAGCTCACACAGGCGGGAGGTCTCTGAAGGTGATGACCAGTGTAGAATAGACGGGGGGGATGACCACCAGCCTAGCTGTCAGACACCAGACATAGAGGAACCGTGGGGGGGGGGGGGGGGGGGGGGGTAGCCCAGTCCCCTCCCTCTCACCTCCTCTTTTGCCGGACACGAGGTACTAAACAGATGACCATCTAAGGATGCCCACCTCCCTTCCCTCCTTAAAAACGTGAGTAAAAGCCCATGTCGGGATGTCTGTGGCTTATTACTGACCAGCCCAACTGCCTCTGAAGCTCAGGTCCCACTAATACCCAGAACAGCTAATTGTTGTCCATGCCTACAGGCCATATAGTTCCCATGTACGACTACAGACCATAGATTTCCCGTGTTTACAGCTCACATACTGCCCCTGTCTACTGCCCATATTTGCATCTCATATGCTACCCATGTCTAAATATCATATACTGCCCATGTCTACATCTCATATACTGCCCATGTCTACATCCCATGTGCTGCCCATGTCTACATCCAATATGCTGCCCATATCTGCATCTCATATGCTGCCCATGTCTACATCCCATGTGCTGCCCATGTCTACATCCCATATGCTGCCCATATCTGCATCTCATAGGTTGCCCATGTCTACATCCCATATGCTGCCCATGTCTACATCTCATATACTGCCCATGTCTACATCCCATATGTTGCCCATGTCTACATCCCGTATACTGCCCATGTCTACATCCCATGTGCTGCCCATGTCCACTTCACGCTGGCGGAACAAGCAATTTAGCACTGGGAACTTATCTTGTAGTGGGATTAATGTTAATCCACACTCAGCCTCATCGATACCCTGTTAATAGACCAGTATGTGCTCAAGGATTAGCCATAGTAATCTTAATCCCACATCTATACAAGGTCGCTCTACCACTACTTCGGTTTCTAAATGTATCGTGGGGTTCCACAAAAGGGTCATCACTAATGCGTTGAGATTAAGGGTTTAGTTCAAAAACAAATGTGGTTAATGAAAGCATGTCATTACCCTGTTGTTGTTATTTTTTATAAATTAAAGATGCTAAAGATTATGCATGTATATTCAAATATGCATACGCTGAAAAGGGTGTGGAAACTTTTCTTAGCGGAAAGGTTGTTTACTTGTATATATTCATTGAAAAGGGACTATTTACATTAGGTCCTTCGGGCAGGTGAAACTGGTTGTCCACGAACTTGGTTGGAAATCAATTACCTGTGATAGTGCTATCAGTAGTGTGGGTTGGTACGGGTATCAGATAGATGATCGAGGGGTCTAGGGCGCGGGTGGAGCTTATCCCCTTTGATCCACATGACTGCCTTTGATCCTTCCGGCATGATTTAGACGAGGAAATAAAATAACTACAGATAGCAGTCAATATGCTGTTACTTTCTCACATGTACTGCCTATGGATGACTCTGCATTAGAGGCAGATAAGAGGTGAGAACAGAGGTGTTGGGAGAAGTGTATTGGTTTCTGTAGCACACGTGTCGAATTCTCCCCTAGTTTTCACTCTCCCTGCATAGGTGTCTGGGGTCGGGGGTCACTGGTTGACCTTGACCTCGCTGTGACCTTGGTGTCATGGCGGTCACCAGCGTCCGTCACCAGCGTCCCGTTACCCGCCATCAGCGTCTCCTCGGCGTCTCCTCAGCGTCTGCTGTGACCGTGGAGTGATGGAGAGGTAATGGATGTCCTCTCACGCCCCATCCTGCACTACTTCACCTGCTTTCTCCAAGGGCTCATCTCGTGCGACCAAACCCCGAGTTGGTGTTTGGTTTACATTATATCCCGGCGGTGAAAACCACGCCTCCTCCTTGTTAGCTCAGTGAAACTCTCAGACCTTAACTAGGAGGACTTGAGGACTCGCCTTAAAGTGTTCCCTTCACAGCGGGAGACTAAACTTAGGGACACCCACCAGACACCCAAACAAGGAAAAACTAAATAACCACAAGAAAAAAACAGACGACCAGTTTTTAATAACAGACGAAACTCAAGAAGCAGAGTTCATTTTGTCTGCTTCTTCCCCGCGTTTGGTTTACTTCATGCATGTTTGTAGTATGTCACAAGCTGAAGAGATTTGTGTAAATGCCTTGGAACAAAAAAAAGGCCCACACATCACGAAGACAGTAGTGATCCTGGGCATCCAGTGAGCAGGCATGCCGCCCGACTTAGCGAAACACAATGTCAGAATTTGATAAGACCGGAGCGCACACAAAAACAAGCACCACATGAATAAAACCATCCAAGTGTGTTTTTTTGTCCGATGACAGGCAAAATGGCAGCGCCTTGCATGTCTCAGTCATTGCGGTTTTTAATGTTTCATTCCCATCCTCGTATTTTATATGATCTGGATATTTGCAAATCCACATTCAGATTTCGACATTGATTGTGCATTTATTTGTGTGTGCGATGAATTTTTCTTACTTTTTGAATTGCAGAAGAGCGGTGTCATACCGAATCGCAATTTGGTGAATGAAAAAGATGAAAAAAATGAGAAGAAAATAAAATTTAAGGATAGCACAACAACACAGTGCGAACCCCTGCGGAGGGTCCTCGCAGATGGGGGCTTGATTGACGACATGTCCTAGATCGAGGGGTTTATTGGGAGTCGTGATTGATGTTCGAGCAGGGAACGTACCCGGTTACCTGGACCCCCACCGACCCCAACGTCCACCTGACCCCCTGGCGGCCAACCCGCGAACTAACCCCCCCTCCCCCACCACCACCCTCCTCACCTTACCAGGTCAGATCAGACACCCTCTCTTCAGTGTAGTTTTTATTTTTTTTCCGTGGTAATGCACAGGTGGATGGTTCAAAGGAAAGAAGTAATTGATTCCACCTAGTTGCACCGGATAGACTTAATTTACTCCAGATGATCCAGGGAATATACCACAGAGTTGGCAGTGCCTTATATGTAATCTTTATCAAAGAATTGGGTAAATTGGTGTACACATGTAATGGTGGCATGTATACTAATTGGAGCTCGTAAATCCATCTTAAAATAATATTCGTAAGATATACTTTTGGATTATTTATGTGGATGCCTTTGAGATTTCTGCTCAAAAATAGAAACGCTCTTGCTTATTCTGGGGGCCCATTTATGGATTCAAAATGTATTGGGTCAGTGCATGTATTCAGGATTACAAGTTTGCGGTGCAGATTTACGTTGTGGGTCCACCCACGACCACCTCCCACACACTGTCTGTGGATGGGAGATGTGGCCGAATGAAAGCGGTGTAGACAGGGGGTGGGCTGCAGGGCAAGCCCCATCCATAACGTGAGAATGGAGTACGCGTCCGACCAGTCCGGCGGGTAATAGCGAGCACTCTACAGTCTGGTCGGCCTTACTCTACCACAAACAACACCTAAATCTTACCTCCCCTGAGATAATCCACAGGTAAAAATAGATTCAGGAAAACCTGTTAGGGATTCGCATGTCTAATACAGGGATGGCCCCGTATCTATCATATAGCCATGAATATTGTTGTTTATGATTGCATGTAATTTTAGCATGAGGAAATGGTAGATTTTATTTCATTGAGTAAAGTGTGTCAGAGACAGAGAAGAAATTTCGATCCACTTCAACAGCCATGATCATAATGAAAGTGACAAACACAATAAAGAGCTAAAATCCTTAATGCCAGCCAATTAGGAAGTGAATTATACCAGATACCAACATATTCATCCCATATTTCTGATTCAGTGCTATTTTGGACAGGGGCACGCCTAGATAATATTTCAGGAACTAATAAAACATACCCTCAAGCGAGCAACAAACACCGGATTCACGGCAGAGTAATATGGCCCTCTATATGTTTGTGTGTTATAGGACACTCTTTGTAGATGTGAGCAGGTCCTATGAACTGCTCCCGGCCCTTTTTTAGAACAACTCAAGTAGATTCTACTCTCGTTGGTCAAAAGGGTCTAGACTGATCTACGAGGGGACCAGCATGGATTAAGAGCGGCTGATGCAATTTCGATTAGGAAATCAGATAAGCCTCATCGCGTTTGGTCGCGCGGAGGGAAAGAGCTGGGAGATCCTCAGAGGTAGTTCAGAAATAATTATCAGCTAACTCTTAAATATCACTAATCATGTCTTTTATAGGACACACACACTGTGTTAATGGTGTTTTACCACATAGTTATGCAGATAGGTTGCTGCAGTTGTTACCTATGCATATCAATATTTCATTTATTAATTGCTGTTCATTGTTTCAGTAACATTGATATGTTATCCAAAAGAAAAGGTGTTTTCCAAAGTAAAAATCACCTTCAAATAAGGTCGTTAAAGGCTTTGTTAAAGCTTCTCTTTCGGAGGTTAAGTCGAAGCAAAGTATGTGAGAATGATATACATCTATATACATATGATGCGATATATATATAGGAGACCTCAGATTTCTCATTGGTAGGTTATCTTACAGTAGTGTAATAGGACATGGGGGTTTCCCTGCTTGTATTTCTATCATACTATTATTTGACACTGAAAACCATGCCTGAGTTTTCAAACGGTATTGTGACCACTTTCATTCCTTATGGATCTTACAATAGATGAAACACTTATTGGTAGTTCTACGTTCAAATAAAAGTACACGTTAAATAGAAAAAAATAGATTTTATACCTTTTTTCGAGAGCAAAAAAAGTAGTCAGATCAGCTGCGCACACTACAAGTAATCGTCATAATATCAAGCACTGTGACCAGTTCGTTGTTGTACATGTGTCAAAACGTGTGGGTTAGGCAGATTCCCCCACTAGCTTCCACGGAAACAAGTATTATTTTCATTTAACAAAAATCAGTATACTTTTTTCTTTCCAGGGTTGTGATTCATGTTAACTTGGAGAAAAAGGAATTATCTGTAACAAAAGTAATCCGTTAAACAATAGGCGGTTTATCAAAGCAATCATTGTGCAGAAGATTGTTCTTCGTTTTTATAACTGAAAGCTGGAAGTCAGATCCATGAAGGTATTAATCTGCCATGACTCTAGGTTTTTGTTCTCTCGTCCTTCTTATGTCCCAGGCACTGCAGCGGCGGCCTTGTTTTTGCCGTGGAATCTGGGTTCTGGAGGGTGGGCACACATCGGGGTGTAGGTATAGGGTGCAGATTGTGTCTACCCGTGCAGTAAACTCGAACGACCGTGTCAAATGGCAGTCACGTGTATATAACGAAAGCAAACACCCAAATCCCGCCCAGGTCATTACTATTGGCTCTATCCGATAAGCCACGGGTATCCTCTTAATAACCAACAGGGAGGCTGCCCAAGTCCGGAATAACATTCTCAGTTTGAAAAAAAAAATCTATTTTTCTTGGGTTTATTTTTTTAAGATGAACACAATTAGTGTATTTTTTTTTGGGTATTTGTATATATCTTGTGCACATAGCAGCCACACCCACGCGACTTCGAATGATAGCGGCGTGTATGCGGAGGGCGGGCGGCCCGTGCTCTACTGGGCTCCGTTACGCTCGGGGGAGGCGTTATGTGCGGTCAGGTCCCCGGCCACATCAAAGACGACCCGGGTGTTGTCTTCTTTTTCGTTTCTTCTACACACTAGTGAGTTTCTAACGTGAACCACTTGGTCTTCTTCTTTCCTCATTCCGCGGTGGTGAGCTTTGCCCACTACCCCACTCACCCCCGTCAGCCCACCTCACACACTGGAGGTCCGGGTCGCAGTCCGACTCATCATCCTGCCACACTGACGTATGTAACACAGGCGGGGGTGGAGCTTAAAGAGGGATGAAGGAACGTAGTGTGGGGTAAGTTGGAGATGCCAGTAGCGCAGACGGGGTATAGGTCCGTATACAGAAGGGTTACCCTACGCATCGATCATAATGGAGGGGATCATCGTGCCTGGCTTTGATCTCATTGTGACTCCAGGGGACCGGGCTGAGCTGGGGTGTTGGGCGGGGGATTGGAGGACGTTAGGGCCCACCACCCGAAAGTCGGGACCTTAGGGCACAGCTGAGACTGGGGGTGTGAAAGCCACAGTCGCGCCTCGGCCGCATCGCGATGCCGCGTTCACACCTGTAGCGCCGAGAGGGAGAAATAGCTTTAATAGACGTTAGGACCCACCTAATTTTGCAGAATTGTTCAATAACTCGATATTTAAACAGAACCCTGATCAACAATGATTTTATTCCATCCATTTGCAAAACAAGAATACAGTGATTATAAAAAAATGTCTATCATCTATCATCTGGTTATATAATCTTTTAGAAATTCCTGTGTTTCACATTCTATGTGTCCATTCATTACAGGCATTAACTATTTTACATGTATGGGTATTATAGGCATCAAAGATTTGACATGTATGGATATTTCCATGATGTTTGCGATCTTATGATAGGTGCGCCCCATGTTGGCTTTCGGTGGGCCCTAGCGTCCCGATGAGTGGGCCCTAACGTCCCGACTTTTGGGTAGTGGGCCCTAACGTCTACATACCGGGCGGAGGTGTCGGCGGGGATGTCAAGCAGGGGTGTCAGGAAGGGGTGTCAGGCAGGGGTGTCAGGCAGGGTTTCGGGCTGGGTGTCAAGTGGATGTGTCAGGCAGGGTACTGTGGAGGGGTGAGGGTGTCAGAGGTGTCAGAGGGGGTGTCTGACGGGGGTGTCGGGCTGGGCGCGAGGCGGTGGGGGAGGGCGTTGTTTTACAAAGTGTCGGGCGGGGGTGGCACGGTTCCCTAGACACAGGTGTTGTCAATCCGGATAGCCTTGATTTCTATCCCCACCTGCCGATCACGTATCGGTTCTGAATTCTAGATCGTCAGCCTTAAGTGCGTAGACGAGTGCCATAAAACAAACAGCGAGTTGTGTGAGGATCAACGGGCGCAGGAGTCCAGGGTTCTACGTGTCCCCTTCCCCCTTCTCCAGCGCACATACCTGAAACCCATATCCCCATGCATCGCGGTCCTGTTGTTTTTCAAACCCATGTGAATCCTACCACTTTAACTCATGTACTCAGCCCAAGGGTTCAAACCCACTATCGGAAGCTGGCCATCATTATCACCCTCCCTCCCCAGAGAGGTAGTGTGAGCGACAGTCAAACTGCACCCCAGCGACGTCAGATCATACTGTAGAATCCACATCTCTCTCAGATCATCTTCTCACTGCGGCCATTGATAGCATCTTCTAGGTTTGAATATGTTTTAGCCTCCTATATTTCAGACTAGGTAGCGGTAGGAGGTGGGTGGACTGGATGAGGGGCGGTGGAGCCTGAGGGCTCAGGGCAATACCCCGCTTTGCACCCCCTCCCCTCCCAGTCTCTCTAGATCCCAGGGTGACAGGGGAGGGGGTGGTCGTCGTTATAAGTTCCGGTTCCTGTGCAAACATATGCGCCCCCTAGCGGTTTAGAAGGTAGGGCAGCCGTTAATTCGCGCATGCGCACCTAATGCCCCGGGCCCGTTAGCCGGCTCCAGGGTGACCCGGGATGTGAGGTGGTTGCTGATGGGGGAGCGCCCATACAGTGAGAATTGGGTGAAGAGACAGGTTTTTCCCAGCACCCCTCCTTGTACCTCCACCCTCGAACCCCGCCCCTTCCCCACCTCTGCTTGCTTATGCTTGAAATTCAGAGTTTTGCACTGGTCCGGTAACCTCTCCTCAAAAAGATCCACCGATCCCCCCTGGGGGTGCCGCGATGAATTCCAATCGGGCGCCTGGCCTTAGGTACATGTCAACTGTATACAATACGCTGCAGTAATCTCACATCACGCACAAGCATCTCCACTCTTCTCCACCCTTGGGTATCGGTAAAAAAATGAACCAGATTAATACAGGGTTTGGGAAGCCTGTGTGGGACACTGGTTTATGTACTGGTGAATGGACCCCGGTCGGTATATTATACTTCATCAGGGGGCGTGGTGAGGTATGCAAGGGTCGTTACCTAAATCAATAGGCACCCCGACTTACGTCATAGTCAGCTGACTTTAGGAATCAGCCTGGAGGTATCACTAAACAGGACTCCTCTTTAAGCAGATCTCTTTGTCGGATGGATCCCACAATTCCTTTAGAAAAATAAGGTATTCGGATTTGAGCCTACCCCTCACTTATTTCAATATGGTGCAGGCCTACAGGGGTCGAGAGGATGTGGTATAATTCGCCGATCAGCCAGTTCATTGTGGGCGTACATCATGCGGCGTAGCGAGAAATACAACTATAAAAAACCCAGAAATAATATCGAGAAGAAAGACGTTCTCGAATCTGTATCTTATTATAAGAGGATATCTATTTTTTGTCTTTGTTTCCTTATGGTGATTCTGATCTATCTTTTTTGCAAGCCTTCTCCAACCTTATCTTTCTGTTTGTATGTAACACTATTATGTGAAACGAAGTGGCTCTCGAACTAATTCGGCTGGCAGACGGGGGTGCTTGCTGGGTCCCTCTCCCCGTCTCTACCCCATTGAACAGGACTCTCAGGGTCGGGTGTAGGGTGCTGGGTCCTCACCCCTCCAGATGATCAAACACGAACCTGATTATTTGGTAGAGAGGGGTCACGAAGAGATCTTTCATTTCACCACTCCTCTCAGTCACATCGGCCCGTCTTGGACGTGACCCTATAGAAAAGGTCGCACATGAATACATCATATATTATGTAATGCACACCTCTGTGGCATTGTTGAGAATGGTAGGTACATCAGAATGGGAAAACTCCATCATGCAGCAATCTGAATGGGATATAGGGGAAAAGAATACATAGCCTCTGGTTTACAAAGCCATTTGCCATTATTCAAATAAGACATATTCAGCATGCGGCTTCGAACATCATGCATGGATGTTCTGTTTATGTATAAGTATATAGATGGCAAAAATATTGATGCAGCCATGGTCTTTTGTATAACCACGTTATCCATCATAACATCTCCTTGCAAAGTTGCGTTGGGATATTTCCCTATTTGCATCTTGTTGAGGTATATACATGTACTTAAAAGGTGGACTGATGCCTTAACTTTGTGATCCAGACCCGATATTCCTCTGGCACCCTACTACAAGTAGCCTTAGTGGAACTATTTGTAGACACGTCTACCTCTAGTGAGGATAATTTGTCGAGAGTGTTATACATGTACTCGTTGTACTATGTCAGAGAAATATCGTCCCTACTGGTTTGTGGTAATGGAGGACAAACAAAGGATTGTTGAGTGGATGCGTAGTTTAGACTGCCATCTTACTACCGAGTGGCTCTGGCACTGGCATCCTAGCAAGCTTACTGGTCTGGCGGGCACCCACAAATCGGCGGATAATGTAAGATTGTTCTCTTTTTGGATCCACCACCGAGGGTGGCTGTTTCTAATCTCCTTTCTCCGTCACCTGTCTGGTTGGAGCTGCCAGCAGGCATACCTGGACCACCTGTCATGGACACTCAGCGTGCAGTGCCCCAGCCTTCAGCGGAAGACAGACCACAGATGCCTTCTCCCTGTATCACCGTCTAACCGAGTGTTACGCCACCAGGTAAATAGACACAGCATTGGTCATACCCGGATCACATACCAGCCCACTACCTCCCAGCTAACACCTACAAGATACCATCACCAGCTGGGGCTCCAACAGAAACTAGGAGTAAATAGGATGTTCATCATAAATGAATGAGCATGCAATTTTAAAGGAATAACAATTAAAAAGTTTGGGATAGATTCAGTCTATGGTTAGTTTTCTGTCGGCTGGCAGACGGGGGTGCTTGGTCATAATTGGTCATGGTCAGCTGGGTACACCTCTAAGACCCTGAGACACTGGCTCCCTGCTCTGTTCTCAATATCACAGTGAGCAGCATGCAGATAGTAAAGGGATAGTTTTCTGGAAGCACACGGAAAGTTCAATGTGACCACTCTAACCTCTAGATGATGTATATAGCGCATGCAAGCATGCTCTAAAATATATCATCTCTTATTATGCCTATAGTACTCCTCATTGGGATAAATTCCTTAAATTGGACAATGCGAGGCAATCCTGTGGCCGTGGAATTTATTTACGCCTGTTCTTAGTTAACAAAGGATCCAAAAGGATCGTGCGGGAAGAGGATGGTGCTCTATTTAGGTGGGAGTCAGTGAGGGTCTCTTACTGGTGAGATGAAGACGAGGCGTCCTGACGGAGATAGAGATCTGAGTGAGGACAAAGAAGTGTAGAAATATGTGATGTGAGAGTCAGTCGGGCGTTACGGATTATTTAGTATTGCCCGCACGCAGAAAAGAATGCTATTTGACGTCAGTCATCAACGAAATAAAACACTAAGAAAAATATAAAAAGGAAAAATAACAACTTCCCATACCAAGAAGCATTTCGAAAAAGGAACCACGCTGATTATAGAGCAAAGTTTGATCTTCATGATTTCCTTGCTCGCTCTGGTTCTGCAGGAATTGGGAGTATTTGAACTTTGCCACACGGTAGGCGCAATAAAAGCGAGACAAGTCGAAGTGAAGTGTCACTCTCTGGTGACAGGCTAAGCTGTTGGGGATGACGCGAGCTGGTTTTATTTCACTGTCACTGAAGATGAGTTTGAACCTCGGGGTGTCCCAGACCTCACTATAAGAAAAACAGAATCAAGATCTACTTCAGTTTTTCTATTCTAACCATAACACCTTGATGTAGTGAGCTTGGAAAAAAACGGGAGAAAAATCACCGTAGTCACGGGTCTGTTGCCTGAGAGCAGTGATGTGACAGGACATTATGAAGATGACGCAGTAAACGTCAGAGCGTCTTGTGTCATGATGTCATGGTTCACGTCAATCTCCACCGTAACACCGCTCTCCTTCATGATTTTATAGAGTGAATGCTCTTAAAATTGTAAACCTCCTAACATTCCTGTACACTATTTAGAGTCTATGGAATACAGTCTTAAAGGTGTGATATTTTCTGAATCAATTTTCAGAAACCAGAGATCCTTTTTGGGACATGACCGTTTCAATCCGTATTCACTCTCATGGTGTGCTTTACCTTCACTTAGCGATAATTGGCCTCGAGAAAGCCCCCCTTGAAGTTCCTTCAAGGAGCTCTGTTGTGCAACATTGGGAGAAAACATTTTGAATATTTAACCTCCACACAAAGGGTTAGCTTCGTGGAGCGGTGCCCCTGGTGTGATTTAGACACGCCACGCGCACATAAACATTGCCTCTGATGGGAAAAGTACATGGGGGTGTTTGAGGGATTCCAGGGTGGGGAGACGGGGTGTGCTCTCACGCTGGAACTTAGCGGAGGGTCAATAGTGAGTGGAGGTCCGAGACGGTGGCCGCAGTTGGCTGTTGCCGGCCATAACAGTGACTGCTTTGATGGGTTGCTAATGTCACGGCCAAGCCGCCTGCTCGCCAGGCCCCACTGTGAGTGGGCTACCTGTGGTAAGATGTACCTTACCATTATATAGGTAACCTGCAGGCAGGGTTCACTACCTGTGGTAAGATGTACCTTACCATTATATAGGTAACCTGCAGGCAGGGTTCACTACCTGTGGTTAGATGTGCCTTACCATTATATAGGTAACCTGCAGGTTTTATTCACTACCAGTGGTTAGATGTACTTTACCATTATATGGGTAACCTCCAGGCAGGGTTCACCACCTGTGAAAAAGTGTGCCTTACCATTATTTAGGTAACCCACAGCCAAGGGTCCATTAGCTATGGGTGGTATACATGTTATTAAATGCGCCTTACCATTATATAGGTAATCCACAGACAAAGGTTCATTAGTTAAGAGTGGGATGTATGTGGTTAGATGTGCCTTCCCAGTGTGTAGCGGTATATACTACCTGTATATTGGCTACGTCGAGTGAGGTGTGCACCACCTGTTTGTGGGATACCACCTGTGGGGAGATACACCCTGGCATCTGTATTGGGATACCACCTGTGGGGAGATACACCCTGGCATCTGTATGTTGGCTACCACCTGTGGGGAGATATACCCTACTGTATGTTGGCTACCACCTGTGGGGAGATATACCCTACTGTATGTTGGCTACCACCTGTGGGGAGATATTCCCTACCGGTACCTGTATGTTGGCTACCACCTGTGGGGAGATATGCCACACCTGTATGTGGGCTACCACCTGTGGTGACATGGGCTCTATATGTCCGTGTATAGCCCCTGTTTCACCGTTTCCTTCTTTAAAAGTAGGTTTTAATTGCTTGTCTATTTTGTTACAATGATGGACATGTATTTGAAAATGCTTTGGCACCTCAAAAGGATATGGACGAATGACCTTCAGTCAAATGAACCGATCTAACAAAGTTGACCTTTAAAAAGTATAACAAAAGATTGCGGGAAGGAGCTTGCTGTTTGATGAGCCCAGGAAACACCACAGTGGTCACAGATGACACTGAAGAAATGCTGCCGTATGAGGAAGACATTGGGATCCTACCAAAGATAAACAAACCCAAGTACATGAAGTGTGATAGGACCCGCTTTAAACGTAATAAACTTCTATTGAACTGTCTAGTATAGCGAGAGCGCACACAAATTCTTTACAAAACGACAAATAGACCGTCACTAAGCAAATCCCACAAAACCATTCAATCACCAGCAATTTGAATACAAAACTGTCAGCAGTGAATCCGTGCGAAAGGTAGAGCCTGAAAGGATTATTGCATTTTTATCAAATTGATGGACTGTATCAGTCACCGGAGAAATGACATTTAAATATTCAACCTGTCCACTTTTTGATTAAAACTATAGCACGGTGTATTGTAACCAGGAAAGGCAATGAGTTAAAACGGGTATGGTTTTACTCAAGTGTATACTTAGATGGCTCCTGGGATTGCCAAATCAAAACAGGACTGGTAGAAATGCATTGTGGACAAGGGGAAGATTCTGTAGACAGTAACTACAGTCCATTGTCCGGTCCTGCCTCCTTTCCAGGGTCGCCAGGGTTCGCAGAAGGTGCGACAACGATTAGATTTCAAGGAATTGTTTGGGGTCGTCCTGGCCTTGGGGCAAAAAAAACATGCAACGAGAGAGCGCCGGCAGCAGGGAACAACTCGCTGTTTGTGTGTATGTGTGTGAGGAGGGGATTGGTGAGGAATGTAACGAGGTACTGGACCGAGCCCCCTCTCCGCACTGCCCACCACCTCCCACAGCCCCAGATCTCCCTACGTCCGTTCAGCCATTTAAAAAAAGTGCCATGTCACTGTGACCAGAGCGCGAGTGTGGGTGTGAGATGGAGTGGGGCGAGGTTTTTGTTTGACCTGCCACTGGATACATACAAACAGCATGGCCTCCCCATGGATTCCCAAGGCCATTCGCTGCCAAGTCGGTCACAAATTTCTTTGTCTTGATCCAACAAACATGCCCTCCCAAATAGAAGTCTTTCTGTAAAATGTCGAGGTTGGTTTGAACTTAATCCAACAGATTGGTTTATTCCTCCGCCTACCTTTTAAATATTCAGAATTTGGATGTATTTCAAATGGACTCGCCGATAGTCTACGTCCTTGAAGGTCAACTATGTAATCAGATGAAAAAAATGCTACTAGAAAACTAATAAATCTTACGCATTTGTGTTGGATTGACTTCAGCTGGTCAAATATTTAGAACTACCGTTCCTATGTGACGACCCATACACTGGTGTGAGCGTGTGGTAAGCCTCTAGGGCAATTCTATTTACAGCATGAAACTATGCGATATATTAATCTACGTCCATTTTGATGTGAAGGTCATTGAATCAACAGAAAAACTTACATAAAAAAATACAGTAATTCTGATTAGAAATATGGATATGTGTACATGTTCAATTTGGTATTTGGTTTGATATAACATTTTCAACAGACTTAAAAATGTATATCATAATTAGCTGTTATTAAAAAAATCGTGCACATGTAAACTAAGTCATTTTTCATGAAGGGGATAAAACAGAAAACCACATGTGATTGGATTCAGAGATAATAAAAAACCGCATTGCTTGTTTGAAAAAAATGGTTTTGGATTGCAAAATATTTCTCAACAATATTGCCCTATTTACAAGTCATGTTCTATTTTTGCATCGGTTGCAACAATGTTTTTCCGCCACGTACTCCAATTCACGATTGATATAAGGTTATCTTCCTGAAAACACATAGCGCCTGGTGCACATAGGTCTACGCCTTGGCACACTGTCCTATATGTTGGCAGGTAGTTGAAGTGTGTCTCTACCTCCCCAAGCCATTGCAGGTTTAGCACGGAAATCCTAGACTCTTATCTGAGATGTAATTTATATAAGGTGTCTACTCACCAAGCACGCCTCTTTAATCCGGAGACGTTAATCAATACGTTATTCCATCCTCCCACATGACACATTAAGGGAGCTCTTTGCTTCGTTCACGTACCTGACTCGCGATCACACGCGACTTCTTTCTAGCAAGTATTGTGCCAATATAGTAAACATTCCCAGCTCTTACACATCTTAGATATCTAAAGTATCATTCTAACCAGATAAATCAGTTAAATATACATATGCATGTACATCCACTGAACAAATCCACTCATAGCTTACAAATTGGAACAAAGCGTTAGCATGGTTTGCAAAAGGTTTACTAGGTAAACTATGAAGCAATATGACTTAAGATCAATGCAAGCGACTAAATGACCAATTTTCAACCTACGATGTTACTGTGATGTTCCTTACAAATGAGACAGTATTGGCATACTGACGTACTTACATGATTCATTCACGAAATCATTTATCATCAGGTTTGAATATTGTAAATGCAGTCCTCATATTTCCTTTACATGAATATATGTATGTTTATATTCCATGGTTTTCTTTCTTTTAATGTATTTTTATGAAGCAGTAAAAGTGGGGTTTTTTTGTTACAAAAGCCCATTTAGCATTTGGTAATAATAATTGTTCGATTAGGAGATAAAGTATTGCTATACTGAGGATAATAAAAGAGAACGCTTTTCTATAACGTATACGAAGATCGTGATTGTATCTACGTCGTACAGCTCGCGTCTTCCATGAAACATAGTAAAATCAGCATGTCTCATGTTGCTATTTCTTTCTTGTGTTTTTTACAGGAGGATTTCATGGAAGGTGAAGAGGTCGCCGCTCCAGTCAAGAAGGAACTGGAGCTCGCCTGACCACCCTGCCGCCAGCCTCCCAGCCTGGCCCCAGCAGTCAGTAAGTGGATCTTACTGATGTATCCTAAAGGTCAAGGTCGAGGTCGTGGGGTCAGCCAGGTCTCGTGGCCGACGAGATTTGTCACGTGACGCGTGATCTGGACCCGCACATGGAGCTGTGACGTTAACCGTGGTCCGGGTAGCGATGCAGAGGGCATCATTTCAGTCGGTGTCTTTTAACTTATTGAGACGGTTATATCTGACAATGGAGGACGAGGTACCAGTGATGTGCGACTGTGATAATATACCTGTACAAGGTCTATTTAGCTTTGGATGAATGATAGTTGGTTTGACGGATTCAGTCATAAGGAAAAGTCCATCCTCTATTAAGGCTTTCCTTCTAATTCCCAAGGCATTATCAACTAATTAGAATCCTGATCTATAGTACTGAAAAATTTTGTGAAGTCCCGATGGAAGAGATATCTGTTAAGAGTCACGCAGGTTTTATTGATACTCAAAGCCAAAAACGAGTACAAAATGTTACCTTTTAGCCATTCAATAAAATGCTTTATTTAAGGAAATATGGTGTTACTTTATTCTGAAAGAACCCCTATCTTTATCCCAAATCAATCAGAATTAAATCCGATGCATTCAATGTAAGGGCTTTAGACTCTATCTCTGTTCCTAAATCTAAATGGATGCCTCCTCTATTACCAGTAGATTGCTAGATCAATACCGGGAGAGTGAAATAGATGGTGAATCTTCTGGACCGATTCCCCTGCTACCGATAGGGAACCAAATGAGCCCACTGAAACAGTAAGATATCTGTGCTTAAAACAGTATTTCCGGATGCTGTCGCTTAGTATTTTGACTATATGCGGTTCAAGATTAAAAGACACATTGTCGACTCTTTTGAATGCATATTTTTGAGACACTCAACTGTCATTGTAAGTTTTTGGCATACTTAATCAGAGACGATTGGGGTAAAATACACTTTAATGGTAGTGAAAATGAAATTTTAGCCTCAAATCCCCATAGCATAAGCACTAAGCCTCGTTCCTACTAGCACCCGGAAATGGTTTTTTGAGCACGCATATCGGCCGTTACAGTAGGCTCCTTTGGCTCCGTATACCATTCATAGGGACACATTACGTCCTCGACTGATCCCCAAATACCCACTTCCTATAAAAATTACGTGTATACATGTATTGTAATTCAGGTTTCTGTACTGTCGGCACGAGTAATCAGTACATTAGCCTAGAATGCATCGTTCCCGATAATATTTAACGCCAGATGGTATAGAGGCATAAACCAGCGCCAATATACAAAATATGGCCAGGGGACAGGCTGGTCGCTGCCTTTAAGGTTCGATTTAGTATCCTTAATGGATATTCTCCATGTGTTGTACACTAAATTGAATGGCATTTGGACGCCAGAAGTGGTTTGAAAACCGTTCTCTGAAGCAGTGAATATCCGGGTTTAGTCTCGGTGAATGCGCCAGTGTCCTCATAGAAACCTACATATATATTAAAACCTACACTATTTGTGATGCTAAGCCAACTGAGACCTAGAATTTGCCAGACGTTCTATAAGTCACGTACATGGGTAGAGTATGCACGCCGACTAATATTGCTTTCTGGTTATAAGTTCTAATGTTTTATCCTATACCTAATATAAAATCCCATAGGCTTAACATTGAGTTTCCGTATATGCCACGCTTACTGGCATACGGAGTTTTATATGCCACTAGTGCCATACAGAATTGTTGTCATGTAATATTCCAAAATCTAGGAGACGGGGTAGGATAAAATCAAAACCTGATTTGTTTAAATCTTGGTCACTGCATGCCACTCCTGGAGTTTTAGCTCCGGACTTCACTCGGCTTTGCCTCATGAAATCACTATGCCAAACTCCAGTCGTGGCATACGGAGGCCAAGATTAAAACTCATCCAGTTTTACGATAAAACTGGTTACACAATTAGTTCGTGCATTTTTCTTGATTTCTAACATAGACAATGCACCCACACATATTGTGTTGTTTATAGTAAATTACAAAAATTCTTTTGAAGTACATAGCAGTAGTTCTCGCAAGTAAAAAATAGGACAATTTTTGTAAAGATGTGATGTAGTCAAAGAAACCCATCCCTAATTACATTAGAGCTTCAAGCTTTACTCTGACGACATTGTAATATAATACTTTCGTCGAACCATCGCTGCATAATATCACAGTTTGTCAGTGACAACCAATTGTAAAGGGGAAAAGAAGATAATCGTTCTGCAAGCCAGAATCTGAACGTAAACAACTTTCGAAAAAAGAACCCACGAGATAGATGTTGTTGTTGACAATAGGTACTTCAAATCTTGTTATCTAACACCTGTGTATATAGACTTAAGTGGAATGAAAGAATATAATGAACGTATGTATAACATCCACTTGGATGAAGAGATGGATGTTTTTTTAGGAAGTTTTACCTAGATTATGCTCTCCTGCTTGTGTACATGTCATTTCTAACAAGCTACTATATCATATTCCTTATCTTTGAAATCAATTGCGAGTGGATTTTATAGGTTTTGGAAAGAAACCAGGTCTTATGGGAATGCCAAAAATTTAATTGTAGCATATTTCCTAGGATAGATAGATCTCATTTTCTACTTAGTATACCTTATGCACGGAGCTCGTGTATTCCTGCACGGTTACCACACATCGTTTAGAGCTCGCGATTCCTCAGTAAACGAGTAATATGAGTATCTACATTTCCCTATTATCACTCATAGGAATGAAGATCATCATCGGATAGTATTTCAGTTCTTTCGAATCGAGTGATTTACATTAAAAAGAACTTTAGAACAAACACTTACCATCAGAATACGATGATCAGTCTGGGATAGAGTGGAGATAATTGTGAATACTGAACCGTTCTCATGTATCGCATGTTATATGCCTACTTAAACAGAGAGCGTTCAGTCTGTGACTGCTCTCATATGAGGGGCATTATGTAATGGCCAGCACTGACAAGTGTCGTAAAATCACGGTTGTTGGCATAATGGTATGGTAGCTGCCAGGTGAATAGCAAGAAAACGCCTATCAGATATGATTATATGGGAGGACTTTATCCAAGTGACGAGTCTATCACCATCAAAGTGATGGGGCTTGAGGACATAAAGCATGTGCATCTGAGCTACTGTTGGGACAGGTGCATGGATGTTAAAAGTAATAACGTAATACATTTAGATATAAAATATATTACTTGTCTCCGAGTTCCTCAGAGGCGAGTTCTATACATTGTAAATACATGTAACCCATGACTTGGCCATTCATATTAGCTAAGTACTAGTAATCAACAGATAATAATGTAACTATGTAAATTACAAGAATTCATATGCCTGCATATTATTCCATTTGATTAGAAAAAATCATGAACACTGACAAAAACAAATCCAGGAAATTCACAGAAATTTAAAGTTGATTGATTTAACTGTATCTCAATTGACATTTAGAAATATAGCGTTATCATAAGATGTATTTACGTGTGTACATCCAATTGAGGTTAATTGCTAGTCGTGAATATGTTGCATACACAATTCATCTTGTACCTTTGTTTTCAATACACGCACTGTGTATGATAATTTATGATGGCTGTTTGGTACCTGTATTGGGTTGGTTATCAGGTCTTTGTGACGGGAGCAGTCCGGTTATATCATCCATATCGCCCTCGCATTTACAGTAATTGACGTGACTTTACCATAGGCCTTCTCAATATAGACTCAATTTCATATGATGGTGTACAGCCTACCTACAGCACTTCCTTACTTAAGACAGTTACGGTGGTCGGAGGTTCAGGTGAAGGATCTAAACGTTGACTGTCATAGTTCACGTGGCCTGACATTGCTCGTGCACTCTGCACGTGCTTACAGAGCGTGTAACAGGTATTGTCACTCAAACAGGGACACTCTCCCTGCAGATATTTGGTGGTGCTAGACTTGCTAACCTCTGCTCCAATCCAATTTGTGATACACCGAAATATGAACTGAAACTACATTTCAGCTTCAAAACAGTGGAACTCTGTATGTAAAGGTAAATCACGAATATATTGTGAGTGGGGACAGAACATTAGTGTTAAATGAGCTTCACTGGCATTTCAAAAGTATCTTTTTCAACTATAATCTAGTATAGTGTGCATCCACAATTTATGAGACTTGTGTCACTTATGTCACCACATTGGGCTTGTTGACAAAACAAAAGCCTACAACACATGAGGTGTTTTCCACTCAGGAAATTCGTCCTGGAGGCTACACCTGATTCGACACCTCACAGAACAGGAATAAGTGTATAGTGTTTACTTTGTGATGCGTGTTTATCTCTCTCACAAATATATGATAAATCATTGATATTGGCATATGGGGCAGATTTTGTACCAAAGAGATACCTTGGCTCAGAGATACAAAGCAGGGCGAGGGATCTATGCTTGGAGAATAGCACAGTAACAGAAACCACCCCTCGCCGCCCACCCCTATGTACGTATCGAGAGATCAATGTAAAATGTGCTGACGAGCCCTGACACCCAGTACTACCTGCGGTGAATTTAGCGCCTCACTTAGCTGTGACCAGTGGTGATAGCTTGACGCCGATCAGTCCAGCCCTGCCTCACCTCTCCATCAATTAGTCCGCTAAGTGGGACTTAACGTCTGACCAAGTTGTAGTCGTCGTCGAGTCGACAATAAAGCCGCCGTCACTGTTAACGGTAGACTGCATCCGCCGGAGTCTGACCTCTGACCTTGGCACTGACCTTCAGCCTTGACGTCCGTGTCGTTGGCAAATGTCACAGGGCGGGTTTGAGCGGGTGTGGGCGAGCAGGAAGCGTGTGACCAGGGGAAGTGATCGTCACGGCTTGGTGTGACTCACTGTGACTCGCGATACTATATATGACTCTTAATATGTATATAAGGCTGTATAAGAGAGACTCCTGTTTCAAATATGGTTTTTGCAAATTATATTGGAATGACATGATGGCAACTAATCTTCATTTGCAAAGAAAACATTATCTTACGTGGTCGTGATAGAGGGGTATCTATAGGTTGATAATTCTAAGGCTCTACTAACGTGAACATTTCATATATATTCACATTTACTACGCGAACAAGAATCATTTTGTTTTATATCATGTCAATACAATATAAACAATAGCATGAAAATGTCTATGTGCTTGTATTGCGTTAATCTGCACTACCGGTACTACGTGTATATCCGTTGTTTCTTAATAATGGCTTGCAGTCCACATTAAACCAAATACTACTCAAAGTTCATTGTCCTATATTTAATACACTTTTGCTTACGGTCTATATTATCGAGTATAATATGCAACATTGTCTAGCATCTATTGTGTGGAGTGTTTCCTCCCCTCCTCAGAGCTGATGAAGGTCACTTGACCGGAAGTGGGAGACTGGCCGCGCATACTCAGACGGTTCTGTTTTGCTGGACGCGGGGCGTGACCGTCTGCCCTGATCAGCCATCTCGCGTTAAGGGAAGTGGCGGGGCGGCCTAGGACATTATTAAGGACAATAGCCTCAGGGGATGGGTATAGTCCCGGTGAACCTACCACCAGACACTTCATTCTTCCTATACCTTGCCCAACTCGCCCCATTCTTGCACTTCTCATGCCCCCACGCGTCCACAGGCGCCCCAGGGTGTTCACCAATCATCACCGTGCCCCAGGGGTAAGATCGAGGGTCATGACCTCTTGACACTGTGATAATTTTCCATCTTACTCCCACACTAACCCTCCCTCTGGTGGTCAAACGCGCAGACGTGACGTGTTCCTGTAGCTTGTACCCAATCTGCTACCCTTTAGCACCAGAGATGGCAGTTTTCCACATTTTCATGGAAACCCATACTTATCTTTACATTATATGTAAATCTTTTCCTTGTGTAGAACAACAATGACATAACTGAGCCACATTCACGCCTACTTAACAATGGTTTGAACCTCCCCCACATACCTTCAGTCCTATGGCATGGCCGACACTGATGTGTTTTCTTGTTCTTTATGAGGCAGCAATTTCCACATGAAAAATATTTTTTTCTTTTCCCAACTGACTTGAGAGTTTACAGTACCAATATTTCTATGGCAGATCGCCGAGTACATTCATGTATGAGGGGTGGGAGAGAAGACCCTTGGCGCCACCTCGGTGTCGGGACATGTTACCCTAGTTATGATGAACCCTTGGATGTTGTTTCGCCAATAAAAGCTGGGTGAAAACCCCTCGAGGTACCCAGCTGGGGCTTTTAGCCTCCTCAATTATGAACGCCGTGAAAGAGGGTGGAAAAAGCCAAACTGTTCTGCTGGATACCATGTGATTAAAGCCCTATGAGGTATTCCCCCCGTTTACATGTCAACAATACGCAGTTCTACTGAAACTAATTCATATCCAAGGACGTATACACTGTGAACACATGGCTGAGGATGTATGTACTTTGAGAGGTATACCCCTGTGAAATATGGACAGCGGGGGCATGTGAATGGACATCCTGGATGAGTTCAGGCGAGAGAATGTTTGGTGTGGATTACGGGTAAAGCACGAGGGGTAACTTTCCGTGCATATCACAACATATTATACAGAAACTATGTATTTCATAATCTTATGAACTGGATAATCAAATCCTTTAACGGTCCTTTATATGAATCAGTATCTGAGATATAAAATGGGCAGTAACGCATCTGATCAGGACTACATTAACTATCAGGACTGGTCGGATATAGAAAGCACGCTTTGGGATTTGGTATGACAGATTCTTTGTAGACCACTTGATAGATTCTGACAAAAGGCATTCATTTGACACAGAGGCACATCGCTGCGGTTGATTCTAAAGAACTAAAACGAGCGGCCAGTGGACTAGGTGAAGGCATCCCCCGTGTCCCGCGCGTCCCCATGTCTACAGCCATCAGCGAGCGGGCCTTAAGACGGACGGGACATTGTACCTGTCTCCAGTTGACCATCACAGGTGAGCTGCCATCCCTCAGAGAATGTTAATCCCCAACCCCCGGCCCGTCCTTACCGCCTTACGCCCTGTCAAATAGAGGATCATCACCAAAGTTATGACCAGGCTTCCTTTCTTCGTGCCACCTCTTGCAGCCATTTCTGAGCAAACACAAAACGATTAACGTTTAGGGAGGTGAGGTTGGGACATCTCCCTGGTATGTGGATTTCTAATTATAACTGTATTTACCCAGCAAAGAAGACCCTGGTTGGGTTTGTGGGCGGGGAGGGTGGGGGCAGCTTAGTCTTCCAAGCTAGGATGTATGGAGAGTTATTGACAAACCACATCTGAGAAGAAAAATGTATGCGGACAGGTTTTGTGACGAAGAGGACCCTTGGTTGAATAAAGCTTTGGTCAACAATTAAATGAAACGGGAAGTTACAAAATTGAAATACTTATCTGATTTGAATGTATCTGTCTCCATGTCTCAGGAAAAGAAATAGATAGAGCCCTGCGTCGTAAGATTAAGTCAATATGTGTGAAATTGGAATCCTCAACTAATAGGTTGTGCCTCATGCTCACCTACAGGCATTGTGGGCGATAATCCAGGTCCCCATTATCCAGGGTGGTAGTATCTCATATACCACCCCAAAGCCAGGTACTTTCCTCGACTAAGTCCTGAAAATACCATGAAAAACTACACATTCCTAGCCTATCATCGACGGTAGATAGTGTTAATTATTTGCTCGTGGTTCCTAATGAGACCTCCTCGAGACAGGCCATAAAGATTGATACGGTACTTTATCCCCGATTATGTCCTTTTATTGGTAAATGCTGTGCTGGGTGAAGGGAGTGGAGGAGGCATAAGAAAGGTCATACCCTGCGGAAAAAATGGGCGTCACATTTCAAAGGGTGGCAGGAGTGAGCTGGACTTGCTGCGGTGAACGGGTTCAGAGGGAGATAATCGAGGCAGCTCCTGTGTCGGCACACGGGAGGAACCAAGGAGAGGATCAGGGCTATTGTCAGCCAACAGCCAGGAGAGGTTCCTCAGAAGACCTGATTGCCAACATTGGTCTCGGGTTACTGTTACTTCTATAGTAAGGTGGACAGGGTTCTCGTGTTGTTAAACCCTCTTTCACTGAGAAAATGGGTAGTTGCTCGTTGGTATCAGATAGCGATAGTTCCTCATCATTTAGTTTGTTAAGGGGTAAGTATCTACGTTAATAGTGTGTCTCTGCATAGGGGTATGTTAGAACGTTAAGGGATAAGGTTCTATGTTCATAGCTATCTCTGAGTGGAATCTACATTTACAGTGAAGTATATTGCGAGTACAAAATGTCTAGGACCTAGTCTTTTTATAAGCACGGTTCAATTTGAGTGTAACAAGTTCACTGAGAATGAGACCCAGTTGAATATCGATACTTCCTGATTCGATTCTCATGGATTTATCTTCAGCATCTCAAAAACGCAGCTCTTGTAATCCAAACATCATGGATATAGGGAGGGGAATCTATGTCATGAGTCAGCAAAGACAGAAAGGGCCATCTTCATACTAGTGGCTGTGGATGTATACTTCATTTTTCAACGGCTTTTATAAGCTAATGTTATTTTTATAAACTAGTATAAATGCTTGATTAAAAAATTGTCTTCCTATTATATGAAATATATTTGTTTGTGACAAACATGTCCCTGGCCCGAGCCCAAATGCCATTACTTGGAGACATACTTCTAGTCCTGACCTTATCGCACTCGCAACGCTCCCTACATATTTTCGGTGGTTGTAACGAACCTTTACAATCTTGACGTTGTTTAGAATGTTAATTTTCTTTTACTCCGGGTCAGTCCTTGTACGCCATAACTCGCATTCCACTAGGAGATATGACCTCCCCGTAGGCCAGCACCATTTTTCACCGCCCTAAAAAGTAAATCAAAATCCTCTCTGTGTCTGTCCCGGGCTATACAAATCCAGTCTTTGCAGCTATATTTGGTGTCAACCGCTACGCCTATTCAGCGGGGCCTGTCATAGCAACAACCCATATATATGTGTATTAAGGGCTTTATTGAGTTTATAATAGCCGGGAGTAGCGTGGAATCCTTTCTCCTGCCCATTGTGGTGGAGAGACTGTCAAGTGGCGAAGCTTCCGCTAGTGCAAACTGCGCGAATTTGTTGCCAGTGAGGCCAAGCGCCAGTAAATAATTCGCCCTATCAAATCAGTGATGTCGAGGGGGCTCACATGAGGGGCCCATTCAGGGTGAGAGGGGGGTGGAGCCACTGGTCAGTGATGGTCAGTGAGGAGAAAGTTGACGTCGAAGGGAGGTTGGTGACCTGATAACAAGCAGGAGAAGGCTTGGTGGACCAGAGGGACAAAGAAAAAGAAATTGTAGTCAAGAACAAGAAAAACACGAAAAATGCTAACATTTGTTTTTTAATCCTCTGGGCGTAGTATTGGAAATACCATTACCAAATCAGAGCTACTCTGGTAATTTTGCTGTAGGATCTGGGCTTGTCATATACCTTTCTTCATCAATATAAAGGCTACTTTTTTTCATACTCTCCAATCAAAGCTTTGTCTCTTATGACCATTCTGGTATATCTACACTCTTCAAGCAGACATTTAGCTGCTCTGTGAAGCAGTCTTGATCGTCGGGCTCAAATCACACGCTCATATATCCTCCAAACTCTTTAGGGTCGAAGGTTTTGGCACCCGTAATCACCAAGCAGCCCATTAGGGCAAGCAATTTGGAATACAATGTACACGAACACTATTTCATCAAAAGGAAGATAGGCAGTCCACGCCTCTGAGCCAGAGACTACTAACGTTCACTATCGATCTACAAAAGATGTGACCAACTAAGCCGATACTTAAATTAGAACCCTATTGCACTAAGATTGAATAATCTTGTCGTTCAAGATCGACAAGATTCTTATAAGAGGTTGAGGAAGATGGAGTTCTTCTTCAAGCAGAGGCTTTCATGTGCTATGTCCTGTTCGCACAGTGAAACAGATGTTAGATGGAGAGGTCTAATTGACATGGAGTGGTCAAGGACTGTGGCTGGAGAGGGTTTTGTGTCTGGCAGTTCCAGTGTTAGAATTCACACGTTTTTCAGAGGACATGCCTGGGGAGACACTAGTATAATAGGCGGGTTTACTTTAATGTAAGCGCCTCTGCTTGTAGACGGAAAATGGAGTGGTATAATTGGCATTAAGTAGTAGGGAAGGCATGGTTAGAGCAGAGTTGTGTGGGTATGTGTGTGGGTGTGGACTATTGCGCATATGAGCAGGAATGCACTTCACCATCGCGCTTGAGAGCGTAGGGTTCGAATCTGCTGAATAGACAGACACTTATTAACCCATCCCACGGACAGATGCCCTGCCTAAAGAAAGACTACTAAGGACATAACGCGTTGGAGAGAATGGTCAAGTTGCTTGGCTGAGTTTTATATCAGGACGTTCGTCAAAACGCGTGGCAATAGATAATGGCCATTTAATAGAGTACACGTTTCTCATTAGAGCTAATATTAACTCAACTAAAGATAGGAATGTGCAAGCTATTCAGACTATTCCACCTCCATAAAGCATGTGCTCTACATTTTTTATGCAACGTCACAATCAATATATAGGTGTATTAAGTATAGTTATAGACAGGCTGGGACATGTATACTCCTTTAGCTCAATTAGTGCTTATTCTTTTATATTTCTTATAAAGTCCCTATTTCTAAAGTTTATCTCATGGGATTGTGTAAAAAGTTTCGCTTTTGTAAACAGTTGATTCTAGAGACTCTTGACCCACATATCCTTGTTATGTCTCCTTGAGCCTAAATGCCACGCTACGATTTTTATTGTGACAATTATATCATAGGTAAATTTACAGGGGCCACACACACTACAACAAAATCAATGAATGGAGCAAATATTATTGTTCGATACCCCTAATGCCATCTTAGCATATAATACAGGTTTGATTACCCACGATATTTAGTTTTGGTTAAATGTTTTTATTATCATAATCCGGGCAAGCCCAGGTGATCCATTTGGTATTGTCGTTGTACAGTTAAGGGGTGACATCGTATTCACTGAGGACGAATTGATTACGTCGTCACAACGAAATCATAGTATCTGCGGTGCCTTTTAGATTGATGCTAACAATTTACTTTACAAGTTATATACAGCAAGATGCTTCACATTTCCTACTTAGACTTAAACAAATATTCCAAATTACTATAAATCGTTTCTACAATGCATAATTCATAATCCCGAACAAGTAACTCGGGAGAATGCAGCATTTATGTTGGTCTCTGAGTATAATTCCATATTGTTAACATTTGACAATTTTACAATTCTTCTAAGAATATGGAAAATTTCATTATAAACGCTGGAGCATAAAGTCGAGTTGTTTCTGAGTCCTTCTAATCAAATTGTAGCGAATTCGGATGGGCTTTAGTTAAACACATCCCAAAGATATGGTTTCTTCACAGTACCTTCTAACGATAATTACAAAATTGACGTATCATTTCAGAAAACTTTCGTATATGATATATTACCTTTCTTCCATTCTTCATTAGATGAATTCCCCTTTAGTTTATGAACATGCAGCACCTATTTATCCGGTACTTGTTTGTCCGGGAAAATCACCGATGTTTCTTAAATGGATTTTTGTAATTCATATGGAAAATAGTTATTTCCGCACCTTGTTATAGGAGTGTAGAGAGACCACAGTTCTCCGTTATAAGGCGGCGTGTGGTTGGGTGTGTCTACTTTACACACCACATGGTTTCAATATCCCTCGGATCGTACAATTACTTGATTACATTACCCAGGAATCGGCGCTATTGTATTTTACACAGAGGTGCTAGGGCTGCCGCGCTGTTTATCAACAAGCTCCATGCTGTACCTTGTTAGTCATAAGAGACACGGTGCAAAAACATCCCAGACTGAGTCAGCTTCAACTGCGCCACAGATTAAAGTAATGAAACAGAATAGGGATAAATATGGAAAAACTGTTTTTAAGAGAGATTTATAGGTTTTCTTTGCGCTGGAGAACCTTATGGTTATTTACTATTTATCGCTGCTTGTATCACTGGAGAAACAAGCATGCCCCTATGAGTGTGAGTTGAAGGTAGGCCAACACAAATTTTGTTGGTAGTTGATTTGACCGAAAATCTCCATATTTAACCCATTCATGTCCTTGAGGCATCACCAGGCCATTTCAGGTAAATCATTTTCCAAGATATACAAAATCATTGTGTTTTGTAATGAAATAGGAAATAATTGATCATTATACATGAATCATTCTTATGAAGTAGGTATAAAGCCATACTTAAAACTTTTATGGAAATGATTAAAGATATCAACTATCACGTGTCATACCACGTGATAAAGATATCAAATTATCATAATCAGCCTCTGGAGCCCCGACCCTAGCGGTATACACTGACACTAGGCCCCGAACCTATGTGTATGATACACTGGCAACCAGAGCTACATAAAATTAGCTCTGGTGGGGTTAAATAAGCGGCCGCCTTTACCCAGTAGCGGTACCTGTTTGCTACTCTCCTACCAGATTTCGTACTGCTTGGAGAGTGTGTTTAGTCATAACCTCATAGCCAATTTACCATGTTGTTATTTCCGTGTATGTGTACTTATAAAATAGAACCACCATGAAGCTAGATTCCATTATCATGAAGCTATGAATTTTACCTATTAAGTATTTCTGCATTTAGAGCCTACATAGAATAAAACAAATTGGTTTGAGGCGACGTAGAAGGGATACCGTGTGGGATTTAACCCAACCCACCCCTATATCGTAGAAGGGATTGGTTGCCAAACTATGTGTTTGATTGTTGCAGGCGCTCGCCATGAATGGGTTAACATGGGGACCAATGCATGCATGGGCTATCTACTACGCACATCCCATTTGTATGATCTAGCACCTCAACCAATGGGGATAACAACGATGCAGTTAGATTTTGAGGATTGAAAGTAGTGATTAAGTTGCATCACGGCACTTCTCCGTCTCTCCGGGACCAATTCTGACGTGCATATCTGTAAAGTTCACAAACTCACCCCTCGCCACCAACTCGATTACTGAGCATCTTCATCAGGAGAAACTTGGTCCGGTGTTTTGTCTTCACACTCATCCATGTGGACTTTTCCTCCATGTTTCTAGCACCACTCTAAGTCACAGAAGCAGGGTAATTATATCTGGTGTAAGACAAGCTTACTATTAGAAATCTCCCGTTGTGGGCGCGGAAAGAGAGATTGACTGTGACGACTCCTGGCCTTGCTCAACTCCGTGTTTTAGAGAATGAACAAAGTGTGCCATCACGTTTGTCCCATTTCCTCTATCCAATCAATTAGGCAGATAAGCTTCGGTTCCCAGATCCTTGTGGCTTAAAGGGACAGGATTACCGTGTTGGAGATGAAGATAGGGATTATTGACTTATCTGTAGTAGATGATATAACGATGAACGTTCTCCATTGTTGCTAAGCGAAGAACTCACTCACTGCAAAGCCACCTCCGCAAGTTATCAGTAGGAAGGTTGTAACGGAGACACTTCACATGGTCTCTCCAGGTCTGCCTTATATTGACATTGATACCAGGAACTGCAGGCTAAATTCTACAGGATGTTATGTTTTCATGATTTTTGTTGATACTTTGACAAGGCCCATATTCTGTATCATCGTACAAAAATCTGTAAAAGACCACATACTAAAATAGAAAGAACAAAAATACAAAAAGAACAAAAATGCAAACAAGGAAGGGTAATAATGGGAGTTGTCAATGTTAGATCATGGCATAAGTAGTGTTACTTCATATTACTGGATTAAACGGGCGTGTTTTGTCATTACACCCTCTCAAATGAAAAGGCATACATCAGACAAAGAAGCTGAGATCTGTTCGTCCAATAGCCCTCCACACAAGTTGTTTGAGGGTGCGTCACAGCTCGTGCAGAGAGGGCCTGAGCAGGTAGCACCCGTGTTGGACGAGGGCAATCCTGGGAATCCCTCTCTCAACATGGTGACAGTGCACAGTTTGACCAGGGATTTCGGGAGGGTTGAAATCCCCCCGGGCGTGCACCACCCTTCCTGCCAACATCTCAACTTGAGGGAAAAAAGGTCCAGGTTCAGGATTAGGGCAACACTTACATACGTTCTGCGTGGGTTTATATAACACGGACATCAGCCTGCATAAGATGCTTTTGTCTGTATTGGTCAGGGCGATTAATTCAGGGCCGAGGAAACGAGTGGTAATCCCAACGACACACACGCACACACCCACGTGCGGCCCGCTGCGCGCGGGAAGGTGGGTTTTTGGACGTGCTTGTGAAAAATGTCGTCTGCGATGTAAACCTATAGATCTCAAACAAGAGAGGGATTTTAAACCTCTTAAGGCGGAAGCTAAGGTATGTCTCACCCTCTGATCTGACTGGTATCTCCACCCCTTCCTCGTTTAATGTCTTCTCACGTTATTAAGTAATACCCTGTATTTGGGTAAATATAAACACCCTCGCTTCTTTCATCCAGGGACTTAAGCTGGTCAGAACTTGCTACCTGTCCGATTCGGTGTCAAAGGTAATGTCCAAAGTACACACTGCTGTTTTAGACATAAATATTCATTGGCATTTTGCTAGTGTGGATCATAGGTGTTATTGAACTGTAGGCTAGTTAGTAGTCCATTAGGCATATTTTGTTGTAATGTATGTTAACCCTTTCTCATGTTAACTCCTCATCTGCCAGGATATTCTACCCCAAAGGAGAGAAGATCAACAAGTCTCTCAAAGATCATCCTATACGAAAATTTAGCGGTATATTTCAATGGCTCAGTTATGTACAACGGTTGGTAATATATACTCTGGTGAATTTCCCCGTGAAATACAGAATACAGAATATTTTGATTCCAAAGCAGAGTTCAAACGGACTACATTTGACAGATTCTTATGAGGTGAGGGCTCATAGGTTGTAGAGGCCTGCACATGTTTGGTGTAAAATCTAGATAGTGTGAAATGTTAATGAGGTCAAACATGAAACCTTCCAGTTCTGACCTTTAGAACATGCCACAGGTTCCCTGGACGTTGTTGGTGGTAATGACTCGACATATATATATATATACTGCAGACAGAATACTTTGGTCAAAAGAAAGGAATTTCATACAGTGAGTGGATTCCTAGAAAACAAAGCCCTTCCTTTTTCTGAACTCGTACGAAGGCAGTTATATGTATGTTGTTTTAGTTATATGTTTATGTTATATAGCTTAGAATATTGTTTTCACATACTGTATGTTTTAAATTGGTTCCAGATGGTATTAACTCTACACAAAATAGAATCTGTTAGAAGTGCAAGATTTGTTCAAAGATATTTCTCCTTATGTAATAATGTTCATAAATACAATGTCCTTGCACAATGCCCTACTGTACTCTTATGCTGTGCATGATATCTGCTTGTATTGGATTTCACATGGGACCCTTTACGCTGTACAACATTTCCCATGAATTTCACTCCGTTTTAAGAGTGCTCATCTTCTATGGTCCCACAGACAATGGTGCCCTCACCCACTCCACTTACCCACACCGTCTCACACCTGACCGAGCAGCCCTCCAGCCTTTAGCTTCCCCTGGAGAGTTAATGTAGCGGGGTATGCTAAGTCTTTGATCTGTCATGTCCGGACCCACCCTTAGTGATCTTCATCAGGCACTGTCCCCCAGACACACTCCACCCACAAAGGCCCCTGGTGCCAGAGCTCCCCGCCAGGGGGTGTTATGTTCCTCAGAGGTCAAGGTCAGCGCTCCGAAAAGTGCAGCGCCACTCTCTGTGATATTCCCCGTCCGGGTCTAGCATGTATGCGGATTAAAAGGGACTTCGAGGTGAACAGTTTAGTGACGGTAATGAAGACTTGGGCGTTACCCTCGAAGGGATTACAAGGAAATAGTTAAAGTATGTTTGTCCACCAGGCCAGTGACACCGCTGTCGCAGACTGGGGTCGCTTTGTTACTAGGACAACCTACCTGTCAGATCGAGCAAGTAAAGCCGCATCTACAAGGGAGGTTTCCGTCGTAAGTCTCGAATTAGGGATGAGATCTCGGGAGTATGTCAAACAGGGTAGAAGTACACATTGTTGGCATGCAATAATGACCTATACTACCGATTTCAGTTTGCTGCTAGTTGTTTCAAAGTAAATAGAATAGCATGCATGGCCAGTGCTCAATCGGATAAGTACAACAGGTTTTAGAGACGTTTCATGTTATTGAGTGATCCGTGATATCGTACCATTTACTCTGTTTGAAATATTGGTACATATTTCTAGATTCTTTTTACGATCCCTGATTCGAATCCTTTTTTTTTCTGGAAAATACATGGTTATTCGACACACTACTAAGAATAGACGTAGGTCTGTATTTTTGTTTTCATGTTGACCTGCATGAAAATCGAACTTTTTGTTCTTATTCCAGCCCTTTAGGCTGATTGATTTAGTACTTCTCCACAAAAGCCTTTTTGTTGAACACTGGTAATGTATATTCTGCTCAATTCTAATAAGTGACACTACGTCTGAAATAAGAAATTTAGATTAATCTCTCCAGCTGCAACCGCCTGGATATGCTTCTCCGTGGATTCCAAGATCCATATAGACTAGACCTTCCACCATGTGGGCCATTGTAATAACCATGCACAAATAACGGTCAAACACTTCTAAGACTTGAAATTAGTAACAGAACGATCCTCTTTTTTAATGGAACTGTTCGGTTCTTGATACAGCGATAACCCTTGTGGTTGTACCTGCACCACCGGAGGGCAGCACAGTTTTACGGGGGCACATTCAGCAGAGACCGGTTAGACGTATGTTTGATAAGTAACACTGGCAGCTCTGTATGGCAGACCCCTGTCACTCCAACAAACGGGTCTGTAGCGGCATTCCACTCCGTATTAATGACGTTTCCACTGAAAGTTGAAAACGTTCCGCTTGCCCTCAGGCCCTCCAGGGCTGCCTCCTCCTTTGTTGGAAGGTCACATCTGTCATCCCACAGCCGTGTAATGCATATCGACTCCAGGGCAGAAAATCTATTCTCTTTTTCTCCCTTTTACTTGCAGACGCACCAACACGTTCATGGAAGTATGTATGCACAGTTCAGACCATCTGGTCGAGATATACCTTGGTATTTCAAACTGGAATGCAATCACAGGGACACTTCGAATGTCTCCCGGTTTAGTGTTTTATGAATATGCCTTTGTCCGAGCAGGAACTCTATGCCACACTTTCAATTATTGGAATAATAGGCCATTGATCCTGCAGAAAGGCGTGCCCGGCATAGTTCACACTCATTGTTCAGTCGCTGAACTCTGATCCCAGGTAGCGATGTCAGTATAATGTGATTAATGTCAACCTCAACAATACAGAATAACGTTTTCAAATAACATTTGCGCACAGAGGAAAACATGTTTGTCCAATGAATATTCAGTACATTTTAGATTCATATGTTGTTGGTATTAGTTCCCCCTTGTTACAGTCTCGTCCTTCTTATCTTTGTTTTGATATTAATTCATTACATTGGTATGAATTGCACAACTCAGATTTACTCACAGGGCGTTCGGCAAATGATTAACTTGAAGGGAGGTTATGTCATGGTCATGGTTTGATTTCCGAAAGCTATCGATATCGTGGCTGCACTCTCTCCTTTTTAAGGAAAGCCTGGAGCTCTATTTTAAAAGATCTAGGGAACTAAATAATTTATCCGCGTTTAAGCACATGAATTACGTTTCAACCTCGTAGGATTGTTAAAAAAACAACGAGTGCTTCGACCTACCTATAGACTAGGCTCACTGGGCTTCAGAAGGGAGTATCCCGACACCCCACTTTCAACCTTGGGTGTCGTTTAGGTAATAAACACCCTTTTAAAAATGAATATAAAAAAGTTCCAAAAGCCAAAGACCTGAACTACATAGAGGGACCCTGCTGTAGATATTTCTGACTGAAAGCTTATCCGCTGGTAATTGCTATTTACATTTGTGTAGCTCAGCTAAGCTGCCTTATAAAGTAGATATACATTTTGATTGCACACTGCATGCTGTAAAGGGCCTCCTCGGGTAAGCCTCACACCACCCCGTAGCAGAATGCAGTGGCAAGCTGGCCCAACTATTGCGTGTCTAGCTTCAAAAGACCACACAGCATTCACAGGAGTTTCATCAAGAGCGCTGCTCCTATCTTGATCAAATTTAAGATGCAGCTGTAGGGGAGAGGGGAGAGGTGGCTGGCAAATGGAGCACGAAGAAAGAGAAGTTGTAATTGCACCACTGCCTGCGCCGACCCAGACACATCTTGTGTGACACCATGTAAATCCCATCACGATCCAGATGGGTATTGTATTGTCGGCACGTCGCTGTTATCACCAGGCTACATTGTCGACGTGAGTTAAGACTCTCCATGGAGCCGTCGCTGAGATATGTTTGAATAGTTGTGCGTATGAAAAGAAAACGCGGCTTCCTTTCGGTGAAGGAAGGAAGTGAGATGAGCTGTGGTGAATAGGCGCTACATGATGCGGTGTGAAGCATACCTTTACATTGTACCTCTCAAGTGTAGGATCAGTATGGCCAACTATTATCGTGTATAGTTATGCCTGATGAGAGTCCTGCTTTGTGCAAAGGTGAGGTCTGCAGGCTCATGCCCCATGACTCAAGCCCCTATGCGCTTGGGTCATCTCTGTTTGTACAGGTGTGTGCGTTACTGATCAAAAGCCCCACCATTTGGCATTTACGCAGTGATTATTGCTATTCCTGAGTCCTAGTGGTCAGCGAATGACGGTCACCTTGATGCCCCCTCCCCCCTTCCCCTACCCCCTTCCCCTACCCCCTCCCCATCAACCCCTCCCCCCTTCCTACCTCCTTCACCATCCATCTCCGAGGGTTAGGGAAGCAAATAAGCCAACAATGCGTCGTGGCGAGGCTTGCTCTCAGTTACCATAGCAACCGCGTCGTCGCGTCTGCCCGGGCGATAATACCGGAAGACTGGATGCTTGTCGTGGTCAGGGAGAAGGGGACTGGAGTAGTACGATGACCGGGATCGATGTCACGGCCCGGTCATGTGATACACTCTGTCCAGCAGCGGTCAATGAAAGAACCAAGCCTCGAGTGAGGAGAGGCAACAAGAAGGCAAATATAGCTTATCTTCAAATTTGAGTTTGTTTGAGCACCCTGCCTCAGCTGAATTAGCTCCCATTGAGTTCACCACTTTGTGACCTTTGGCCTTTTCACAACTGTAAGTACCAGAGGCTGGGTCCTAAAATGAGAGTCTCGAAATTTGTCTCCTCTCAGATTCAAATTTGAAATTTGCAGATAATAGATTCTTGATCGGAGGGTAATATTGCAGAAGGTTATTGATTTCCAGGAGATCATCAAGTGATTAGATGCTGATGACCTTCATGGCGAGCTACATGAATGTGAATTAAGATTTAGTCGAGGTCATTGCTCAAAAATATTTGTGAAGGAGTTTAGGAATTGGTCTCTGAGGTAAATGGAGTCCCGTGTGCTTTGTAACGGAATTAACAATAGTCCTAAAATCTATTCTCCTTTTACAAATATTGGCTCATTACTTCTGACAATTTTACAATGCAAGGGATCCTCTGTGTATCTGAATTCGATTTGTTCCACTGTTCAAATACAACCCTTGAATGTAATGGATTTTAGTGATGAATGAGCGAACAGTTCTCTTTGTATCATTTAATCCAGTAAGTTTCAACCGTTTAGAATAAGAGTACCTAGTCTATTCTTCCATTTCTTCTCCTTGAAATCTTGTTGTATGTAGTAATGGATAATACAATGCTCTGAGAAATCCATTTAGAGGCTATTGGAGTCTCAGCTATGTAGAGTAGAATCCTTATCACAGAGAAATGCCTCACAAAGCAGCCTGAGGGCTTTCCTAAATCTCTGAGCTCTGAGATTCTCTGAGTTGAACATCTCATCTGTGAGACTCTGTTCTGGAGTTTGATAAGCTAAATCCCCGTAACCATGACACCCACAGAGATTGAGGTAAGTAGGAGCAAATGCGTTTGCCTGACGCTTACAAAAGGGGAGTAATCCTATGGAACAAGAGTTGTCAGGTCTGGTGGGAAGAGAATATGTCTATTCAGTCATATATATGCCTGAGCCAGGAAGTACCCAGGTGTCAGTCTATAGGTATATCACTGTCAGGTAAAGGTGTAAAATGCTCGCCAAACCTATTGACAAATCCATGCCTCTCCTGTAACAACTCCCATGACCAATCCGCAGAGGGATCGCTGCCACCAGACGTGTTGGGTTAAGCCTGCTGCAGGTCTGGTGACATGCAATGCAAGTCCGGGTCGAACCCAACCACACGGGTTAATCCTAATAAAGGTCAGGTTTATAGGGTGTCAGTAACAGTTCCCGACAATAGATCTGCTTCTGAGAATCCCAGACACAGGAATAAAGTCAGGTACCAAGTAGTACGTCCCCGGGAATCAGCATCATGGGTTTATAGTAACAATATATGTGAGGACTGGGAGACTGTATCTGTAGTGGTCACTCTATATTCCAGTCTTTTAAGAACCATAATTGAACCCAGGTTTATTTCTACAATGACGTTGGCTCATTTTTCTTGGAAAAACAGAAGATATAACTAGGCTTCTAAAGGCAATGACCTCCAGGGCGCTACTCTGTCTGAGACCCAGGGTTTGGACCTATATTTTAGTTATTATTTCTGCTGCCAGAGGCAGATTTGCTTTGGTTGGTTGAATAAAGGAGGGGTTTCGGCATGTGATAAATATCCTCTTTAATTGAAGATAGATATGTTTTTAATCAGGCCTTCTGTAGGGAAATGACATTAGGTTAATTAGAGGCATTGTAGTGATAGCTCGCACATTTATAAGGATAGGGTTGTAGAATACCGCCCCAGCCTTCTGATTAATTAGCTGGATATAGAAGTAGCGTCTACGTTGAGAGATTTATGATGCGTAGATCACCGCTTTCTTGGGAAGAACAGAAGAAATATCCACAGGCGACAAGATAATGATTTGACAAATGTCATTCAGAGTGGTACCAGCTGCGGTGAAATAACTACCATACTATTAATTGGCCATCATGTAAAAACTAGCATAACAATGGTATCCATGTTTGTGGCTTCAGGGGCGAATCCTAAATCATTATTGAATACTGGTTGGTGAGAATGCAAATATTATTCGAGTTGGTAGCTTTATTTAGGAGTCCTCCTAGCAACCACCAATCACAAGCAGTCTTATAAGGGCCTTGCATAGTTAGAGCCAGCAATACATCTATAAGCTGAAAAAGTCAATAATAGGACTTAGGCATAGAAGACAAGTCAAAGAAAACGTTTCTATTATCCGTTGACAGCCTGGAACCGACATTAGATATCTGCTTTGATAGAACTTAGATATCTTTTGATTGATATCAGCGATTTAACTTGTAATAGATTACCCAGCCTTCAATTCCTAAGATCCGCTTGTCAGGTGCATTGAAGGTAGTCAATTAATAATGCTCCTCGTCGACGTTGAATAATCGAGTTATATATTTTTTCCAATTTCTTTTCTATTTTGAATCTTTGATGGCTTTGAGATTACCATCAAAAAGAGGGTTGCATTTTAAGTAAACATACTTTTGTTCCCCCGAATTCAGTATTTGCGTCAATTAAGCATTAGGCCTCCAGAAAGGTTCTTATCTAAAGCACTCTTGTGTGAATGTCAAACTTGATTTGTGTGAAAGGAAATAAAGGAAAGAGATTGGAACTTATATTAGACATTGAATTTAGTTTTTAAAGGTTGGAAAACGAACGCTTATCTCTTGATCAATTATAGAGATTTCGGTCAAAAGGATTTACTCTATTTGCTCTACAGTGGAATAGTTTGTTATTGTGAGAGATTGAATCCGTTTTTATATTTATACCTCTGCGCATTGAACATGAAGGAATTAGCTATTGGTAAGATATTTTTACCGTTTTTCTTCCTGAATAACATAAAAGCAGTCCGCTGTTTGTTTTCAACATTCTACCCGACCAGCGTCTGCTGCGTCTACCATTACCACGTTTAACCATAGTTTTGAAAAACTGTTCTTTATGCAACCGCCCCCTCCCCACTCCTCCCAGGTCTGACAGAAACCGCATTGTGAACTTCGTGAAAAATGGCGTCGTCATGACAAGCGCTACATCTATCAACTGTAAAGATGTTTTCACCCCCACGTCAGTAATCTTATTTAGGAAATAGCTGAGAAGACCTTTGTATTCAAGCCAAAATGATAGATATCTACCGCCCAGGTAATCATTGGTAATCATCAGACCCGATTTGCAAAGTTCTCACCATATGCTTCCAGCCTAGATCCCACTGTGAATTATATCTAGAGGTGTATAGTATGTTGTGAAACAAGTGGATACAGGATGTCTGATAGTGTTATTACATGTGATTAAAAGATCAAGTATGTAACCTGAGAGGTCTCAAGGAGTACCTAGGGCACGGGGTATCCGGTATTGTTTATTTTATACACTAAGGATTTCCGCAATTGGACGTTTTAAGTAGCCCGTAGCCATCCCTCCAGATCAGAATTCGTCTCATTCATCATATTCATGCCCACCTTATCTTTGACTGCAGCTATCTGTGTGTTAGGGTGAGAATAAGAAGAAAGTACCTGGGGAAAAGAGATGGTGTTTTATTAAGATGATTTTTAAGGTCAGCTCGAATTCTTCTCGCGTTTAACCCAGCCCAGGTTCTCACCACTCCGGGGGGTCGTTAGCTTTCTCGTCACGCGGGTCTTGTCAAGCCAGACGTTGCTTATTGATGAACTTCAAAGCTTTACAGGACCGCGCTTCCTTATCGACTAGGCACATGTGGGAATCAACACTTATCGAATGACAAGCCCAATGAAAATTGTAATTTTGATGTTGAACATAATATCAACTTCGGGCATGTGCATTCATCGAATGGCAGGACCAATAGAATTTGTGTTTTTCCCTGATTTTTATTTCTGTCGTTATTGTTGTTGCTATACAAAGTTATTTGTAACGATATCTTTAGATGTGTTTGTTATCACCGATTCGCATGAAAGGTACGAAATAGATAAAAGAAACTTAAACATTGCTTAAACATTGCAGATGTTTGAGGATACGATTGCATATCTGGGTATATAAATGGTTTAATCATCCTCACGAAACTATGAACTAGGTATAACCACGTGGATCAAAACTTAAAATCTTTAAATTTATCATTTTATTTTCTTAAACGGTACTGCACCAAATGACCACGTCTGTCTGGCAAGCAACGTTTTTTTTGGTGTCTTTTTTCACCGAAATGTCCCATCGCTTTTTGTGTGTGGGCAGAAGCTGTAGTGTTATTTGGCAGCTTGTCACTTGTGGTGGGATACACACCACATGGTGGTCGCGTTTGCTAAGACAGTTTGCCTTCCTCTTTAAACTGCTATGGATATATTCCATGCCTCTGGGCATAGTTGCCAAAGTTTGACCGTCGTGTTTTAACAATGCGACCAGCGCGAGAAATATTGAAACACGCCCTGGCGACCGCCGGCTCGGTTGCCAGTGAAAGCAAACACGATGGTAACACAACAAGGCCTGTCAAACAGCATGTCTCCCCTGGAGCACCCTTGAGAGTTTCTCTTCCCATTTGCACTATGATGCATGTTGGTGGGCGTGCCACTGTTACGAGATCGGTTGTCATATCAGCGTGTTGAAGACGAGTTCCAGCTCACCCGCTCCACTCGACGCCAAACAATAAGACCCGCACTTCTCACCATCATCATATCCAAGTTCGTCATGAGCCAGAGCCACCAGTTCTTTGTGATAATTTATTGAGAGGAGTTTCCATTTCATGCGTTGGGTTCGCCCTCACCTGGTGAGTGGGTATTGTGGTGATACTGGGTTGTAGGAGGCTGGACTTTATTGCCTACCTGTGGGAGCTGAGTGATTACCCAGGCTCCAGTAGCCTTCTCCAGCTCACCCTGGCCGTACCTGATACCTACAGGGACTCAGGGTTCAAGCCTCCTCCTGCACCCAGGTGACACCTCCAGGGACTAAGGTTTCAAGCCCTCTGCACCCAGTTGGCACACGCTTTTGCAATGTTGCACTGCAGTCACCTCCCAGAATGGGGTGGCTCTTTTAGCGGTTGTATTCAACTTAAGAAGTAGTAAACTCTGAGGAAAGAATTCGATGGAGAAAGATAGCATGTTGCTTCATATCAAACTGAACTTATACAATCATCGACTGCACACTATATGTCAATTATATGAACTTCTATTTGCCATAATTACGAGAATTCATTTGTTGTTGTTGGAGTGGGGAGGGTATCCAAGTTGAATAACTTCTACTTAGGATTAACACTCGTCGGTAGAGCTCTATTGGTTGTTTTTGGGGGGTTTTAATTGTAAATTGTCAATGCAGGTTACCTGGCCTGTGTGAAAGATTTCCATTAATCTTCATTAATCTTATGTTCTAAGCTTCACACCTCCGGCTTCCCACCTGTGGTCGAGCGCATGTGTGTGAGAGTCTCCCTCTGGTTCTAACTTGCCTGAGGCTTGGTCGTGTGATCACTGCGTCGCTCGTGCTGTTGGATCATTGGATCACCTTGTCCAGTTTATCAAACCGTGACGCTCCTAAAACAGGATCCTCGACTCAGCCTCAATGCAGAACCGACATTCAGGTGTGCGTCTACTGGTGGCTCCCTCTAGCTGGACCCGAACGAGGATTTGATGGCTGACCGACGCCAGATTTGGATCTGCATCAAAGGCTTGGCCTCGTTTCCGCCCCTAATATGTATATCCGCAGCCTAAACTGGGCGATGACCCTTAAAGCAAGATGTATGTAAACTGCGCAGATGTGCACACTTGTGTGGCTCTTCCTCATACAAAAAACAGTTCACGATTACTGCTGTAGATCAGTGGGGGAAGTATCACCTGGATTTATGACAGCCTCAGGTGCTGCGGGCCCAACTGAACATTTAGGTGGATGAACCTTAAATAGGGCAATTTGTTGTAGTCTGACTTGATAACAGGCGATAGATCAACCTGTTTGACCTTGATGTAACATTGATGATAGTTTTGTTTTTGAGATCGATGGAGGTATACGCGCGTATTTAATCATTTTTAATGCATCAGTGAACAAGTGTCCTTTTGAATATGCACCTGGTCCAGCTTTCTGTGCTATGATAAAATGCCTTGTCTGTCTTTACAATTAAATTGCGTAGCAGGGAGCCACAACAAAGCCCTACCCACGTGTATTCAGCAGAACCTTCAGTAGAGCCTCACAAGTGTGAGCAGCTTTATATAGAGACATACATTGATATTTCATCGTATTGTCAGCGGGTTTGCGCCCTTGTCCCCCCACAGCTCCTTGCCAACTGTATTTGTATTGTGAAGGCACTGGCTGCGGTGCTGAAGTCAAACAGAGTCCTCTCGGTCGCTAACCTTGAATATATTGGCCGCGGGAGTGAAGTTTATCCCATGATAGATTCACATGATTGTGTACGCAGCACCGCCGTCACGTCAGTATTGGCAGAGTCTGTCAGTGATGACGTGTGTATTGACAGATCACAAGACGTCCAGTTTACATTGACGTCAGACCCTGCTTCATACGTGGTGGGTTTGGGTGCGAACCATTGTTTAAAACTGACCCTCTCCTCACACAGCTCGTGGGTGCATGTGGTAATTGTACTCTTGAACTGCACATTCACATTGCACCCGCACTTTATTCTAGGCCCCAAACCACTCCTTACTGTCATATCTGCCTGATATATGGCACTGCGCTGAGGCATTGTATTCCGTACACATAACAATTTATTCACATATTTATATAGACATTCCCAGAAACATGTGTTGATGTGATATATATGTAATATTATTACTGTCGACTAGAACTCGGAAAGTATTATATTCATGAACAAAGTTTAACATAATTCATTAAACATATATATTACCTATGGAATATTTAAAATTATACAATCAATTATTCTAGCCTACAGCGTTTTGGTACTGTTCCTAACACTCTCGTGTTACTGCTCTCTAAAGGCATATTAGGGGTTAAATATTACCTCTTCATACCTTCCACTCATGCCCTGCAGACTAAGAACAAATTTATGTTATGGGAATTATTCCTGACATGACCTTTATGATTTGATAGAGTAACGCCTATGCATTCTTTTGAAGAGATTATTCATGGATTGTAAATTCTCAAGAAGCAATAATCACGGAAAATATTCTCTTTGGTTGGCATCTTCCTGTTTGTCCAAAATCTGTCAGCTTAGCATCTTTTCCTAATCTGCCGACACTCAGGACAGAGAAGTATGTGATTAAGACATTTGGTAATAGAAAGCGAAATAGAATTTCGGCATCGAATGTGTCTCCATAGAGACTCGTGAAAAAAGGTCGACTAGGATTATTGCAGTGCTAGAAAATGGAGACTTATATCCAAGCCGAGTTTACCATCCACCAAATGGCCTTGCCCGAGATAGTTGTGCTGGGAGATGTTGGTGTGACACGTAAATCACCTGCCTGCCCCCTGGCGTCAGGACGTGAAAGCTGGAGCTTGTTACCTGTGATGGGGCAACATCATCGGGCCACCTGTTACATACGAATGCTATCGTGTGGGTGAGAGGACCTGTCACCTCTCTCTGCCTCCAGTAAAGATACCAGCCCGAGATCTAGAGCCCTAAATATTGTAAGCGCCTCTGTCTGATGCACTCTTTGAATGTTCTATCTCCATCGACTCACTGATAGCTGCGAATTAGATAAGTCTAACCATATACGCTTTAGTTATGCTTCGGCACACCCTTGGCCGGGACTGGGTTAAAGATTGTTAGCAAATTTAATTATTGTTGTATATAAAATCTTTTGCAGTGTGAGAATAATGTATTTGTCTGAAGGACTGAAATATTCTTGTTATAAGAAATTGTTATAAGATGGAAATATGAGAGAAATATTGTTTTGTTGTTCAAAATGAGTATTCTTCTAGCATCACCGTATACAAGAAAATGAGCTAAATCAGTCAGCATTCTGATTATTCAGCAGTATGCTCGAATGACTTAGTTAAATATTCCATAGAGTCTTTCTCTTTGGGACCAGAAGACGTCGGTGGCGGATAAGCTTCGTCTTTATAATGTCGGTACTGTCGTTAGGGCCGTATTAGCTACATCAGCTGGTGAAGGTAGGATGAAAAAGACCACCATACTACCGCCAATGTGACAGTTCCTGAATCCCCTTTCTCTATTGAAATCTATGGAGAAAAGTGACATTTTTACCTACCTCAGACAAGCTCAAGCTTAAACTGAATCTATTGCTAAGTCTGAGTGGGAGGATCAACAGTGGGCTTTCTACGGCCCAACAGTGCAGTTCCTAACAGTTGCACGTCAGCATCATTATCACTGTTAAGAGCAGATTTAGGAGAATTATGTATAGTCTACAACAGGCACTGTGCAAACTCGGACCGCCCATCCAGTGGTTTAGAACTACGAAAAACTCGTTCTGTTTTGCCATCAATGAACAATTCAATCACAATATTTTGTGATTGAATTTGGGATAAAAAGGTTACATGCCACCAGAATGTATTCTGAAGCCTTTTGCAACGCGTGAGGTAAGGTGAACACAGGGTGGGAGTATTTTCCGGATTCATGTAGTCTTTTTGAGTCTCTCTTTGCCCAGTGGAAACATGTTGATGGAAGGCTGGCTGGGTTTGTTAATAGTAGCACTGGTGATGGATGGTATTTTCAGTAAGACGTCTAATGCCCAACCTGTAGCCTGGTCCCGGGACTTTAAATTCCGCCCACCACAAAAACAGGGAAGCCGTTTCAGATGGAGGGATTTTTTAAATTCACACGTTGGTCGTATCTTGGGCGATGTTTGACGTCAATCTGAGGCGCCCTGGTGCCTTTGGATCAACAGAAGCAGAATGAAAAACACGACTAGTGGTTTAGATGTAACCTGTCACACCCAGGGAGACCCAGGTGTTTGAAGCTGATGTGACTATTATGGCTGATCCTTAAGGTGGAAATCAAATTAAGCCTTTTTGGGCAGACTCTTTTTGTACCGGCCTCATATCAGTGACAGATAGAAATGTTTACGTCCAGACTGAAAACTCTTTTATTTGTATTCCTGTTCTCCGTTGAAAACTTTTAAGGAATGCTTCTGGGCGGCTTAGCGGCGCTGGCATACCTGTGCCGTCCGTGCGTTCTGCGCCTATTGTCTGTGTGTGGTTTGGGCAGTGGCTCCTTGTCTCCGCCACTGGTGCGGACTGAGCCAGCTCCCACAAACTCAGGGTGGAGAGTGTCTCTCTTCACCCGCGTCGCCCTCTCAAAGCCACGTGTAAATGATGAAATCCGCGAAAATAAACACGCCTTGGACGTGTGTGGTGTTGGCAAGCACGCTACCGGCCAGTATCAACACAGAGTGTATCTTCTGGCTGGTCCTCAGTGAGCGTTGTCTGTCCTCCTCCTGTCTATCGCTAGCACTGCCACCTGGTGGGCTCTCAGCGCGTCGCTCAATACCAAAGTGCCCGCCAGATCGGGACGTATTACGTCCTTCCCCATCACATGCACAATTACTGTGGCCGTGCTGATGAAAGTTTAATTAATCTACGCTTCCTAATTAATTTTCTATCATTTCCCAGGCAGCTGGAGGTTGGGGGCGGGGGGGGGGGGGGTGCCGTCCTCAGAGTGTCCTTGGGAACTACCATCAGTTGGCCATGTTGATATGTCTTTTCTCGGCGTGGCCTTATTGATAATAACATTGTTTGGTGTCTTCTCTGAACACACGGAGCTGAGGTCACGACCCCTCCGGACCCGCGCCTCGTGCTTACCATGCAGCTCACCCCTGGAGACAACCCTGGAGGGCGTTGGCCAATAGGAGGTGCAAATGTGAACCACCAGGAGGCGCCGCCGCAAGTGCTAGAGGGCGCTTTTGGTCACATGACCTGAGGGCCTCGGTCACGTGACCTGAGATATAGATACCTGTATATTTAGTTTGTTCTAGCGGTATTGGGTGAGTTTGAAGAGGCCGGTGGCCCTTCTTTCTCCTACCCCAACCCACCTTTCTCCCGTCTCCCTATCACTGTCCTCATGGAGTCAGATTTTTCCTGGGCGGAAACGGAAATACGAGAAGGTATTTATTTATATCCTGGTGGCAGGACTTGGGCGGGTGGACCTGATGTACAACGTTGGCGGTGTAAACAGGCTATAGGATTGATACATGAGGTTAGCTTGCCAACTCTAGTAACGGCAGATATGCTTATGCCTTTATAATGAACCCACCGCCACCTCTATACGCGGGTGGATGGAGGGATGGTGTATTGATTATCTCGTTGTCATACCCACCATTAATATGCATAAGAAGCCTCAGTATGGCCAAGCACAAAGTGAATACTATATAGGTTTGTAATAGTCGATATTGCTAGGATGTATAGTACTCCCTAATAGGAAGCAGGTCTGTATACAATACCAAGGCTTAAAGCAGTGTAAATCTCTTTGCCTAATAAAGCCATACGCTGTGAAGCTATGTGGTGAACCTTTTCCTGTACGTTGATCAGGTAATAAGGACCAGTAGGAAGGGTCTCTGCCCGTCCGTGTGTCATTAAGGTACTCCACCCATTCAAAGGTAAACCACTTTCTCACGAGTTTCCCAAGCGCCTTACTCTGTGTGGGAAACCATATCTGTTTTGTAAAAGAAAAAGAACTTTAAAAATATTTACAAATACTTGTTTCAATGCAAAATGTTTACGACACATGGGGAAATAACAGCAGGTGGCCTCATGCTACAGTAAAAAAGAGGACCAACAATTAAAAAAAATATAGTCACGCTCTTGGAATGAGTATGGATCTCTTGTTCTCCATCTCAAATTTCAAAACTTTCTTTGAAAGTGAAATTTTAAAAAGTGAGAATTTAACTTTGTTTCTTGCTGATTCCGCACGACAAAAGCCCTACGGATCTGACAAGAGAGATAATGTCGTCTGGAATGAAATTTGGATACCAGATTCTGTGAAAGCATTTCACTGACATATTTGGCAGCCGTGAAGGCTATGTAGATATGATACTGACCAACTGAATACGGAAAGAGATCAGAGAAACGTCCTCAGATAATGTATGGCTCGTATGTGTGTGTGTGACAGGAATACCAATGAACACAGAGCTATCGACAACCTACCAGCACACTCAAATATCACGAAGAGAAAAGTGGGCTGGAATTTATTATGACTTTACGATAGAATGGCTGCAAGATATAGTTGACGTTTGTGAAATGTGGAGATGGATGGAAAATCAATAAAATAGGAAACCTTCCATTGGAAATGTGAGTGAGATGTAGTTCTTATAGAAGTTCAAAGGCTACATGGACAGTAGAATCACGGACATTGCATACTGATCATGCACTATATATATAACTCAGTTAACATACTGGCACCAGCTGACCACTCTTTTGTAAACGCATCACTTAGAAATTTCTGTTTCAATCTGACAACTGGTGTGCCCAGAACTGGATCGCTGTGAGTCGAGGCCGACGGCAAACACTGCAACTTTGTTCGAATTGCGTCGTCGGCAGGGAAGGTCCCTGCTACAGAATGCTAAAGAATCTGCGACCCTGGTAACGTTTCAGAGAGAATCTTTTTACGTGGAGTAACTGGAGGAGGGGGATGTTTGTCAGTCAGTCTGTTATGTGCGACAGTGGTTTTCTGTTCCTATAGACCCTCTGTTAAAGGCTGGGCAGGCCATGTACATTACTGGGACTGCCACTGCTGCTTCCAGTACCACTATGCACCATCACTGCAGTACGATTATCATCAATACTACAACAATCACCTACATATCTATCACCATTACGCCACGATCACATGCAAAACTATCAGTATCATGCCACAATCAGCCTAGAAGATTATCACCATCATACCACAATCACCACAATCAATAAACTGAATCACTAATATCACCACCACAATTGTTATCAGTATGACTCCCATCATTGCCAACAGTACAATCGCTGCCAATATTATTATCATCTTAAGTTGTGGCTAGATGTACTAATCTGCAGGTACTGCTTGAGATTTGTAGAGATTCAAATTGCATTGCATGGTTGGCCATTTGTTACAGCCAAGCTATGCTAAGGTTGCTGTGACTAGTGTCTTTGGCAACAAAACCAACATCGTTATCATGACGACAATCACTACCGTGTGCTGTCACTGCCATCAACATTATTTTCACTACCAACATTACAACCATCATCTCCATAATCATCTCTGTATTGAACATAATCATCATTTTTAATATCAACCATACAGCAATAATCACCAATTATACGACTGTATCAGTCAACAATAACTGTACCACCTATGTCCCAATAGACTGAATTTGTATATCAACTGTAAGGATTGGGGTGGACAGCAGTTATCAATCTGTTCACCCTCTTGGTCGCCTAGCCTCCTCGTGGTGCAGACCGGATATGCTTGCATGCAAGCATAACAAAAGCGACCGGAGTGTGGAGTTAGCTCAGTGTTAAAGAGCACTGGACTTTGTTGATTCGGGTCCCACTGCAGCCACTTTTCTCCTTCACCCCCAACAGTGGTAGATTTACTGCTATATCAAAGGCCAATCCTTCTCATACCATGTCTATGTAGTATGGGAAGTCAAAGAACTCTCACCTCGGTAAATGTGTAGGGGTGAGGTTTCCACCTAAATTCATTTCATAGATTCGATCACCACCCTTGTGGTGTAAAAGAACCTTGAGAAAGTCTGGTGAGAACCTGTAATGGTTAACTGGACGTTAAATCAAACCAACAAACAAACCAAACCAACTGTAAGGATTGTCATCTTCAACATAGTAACCCCGACTATCACCATTAACGGTCTTGCTGTGTTCTTGTCATCCTCCTCTCATCAATTTGATCTTGTTTGATGTAACTTTGACTGTTGCTATTGCGTAAAAGCCTGTCAGCTCAACCAACAAATCACATCCATAATCACCATAATTACCATTACCTCGGTACCATCGCTTCAGCTATCATTACAACGACGAGCACCAAATCCCTTTCCGTTATTAGGCCCCTGGATACCCCTAACACTGCACTGAGAACTTGGGTTGGGGATAATTTCAGTTTCTGAGTTCTTAGGATCGTGACCTCTATACATGCTCGATCTAAGGGTTACCGCATTAGAATTAATCATACTATCCAGGTCGAGATAACCCAAGTTGATACTGAGAACAAAATTCTAAAGGTGACATGAAAGGTTTGTACAAATTCTAACCTCCTACCCAGTTTCATGCTAGTATGCGAACCTGGTTATTTCCAGTGTGGCAGAAGCACCCTGAAGCTATGATCGACATAAATCTGCTCCAGCAGGTGACAGGAGCCACCCCGCCTCTCCAATCACCACCTGCCTGTCAGAAGAGCTCTACTAACATTCAGCGCCAAGTAAAAATGAAGAAAAATAAAGATAAAAATACAGAAAAGAGGCATAAACGGTCCGAAGTCATTTGAAAATGTTGCCACATGCAGGATTCCACTGTTGTGTATTGTCCTCCTACCAAACAGGTAAAAGCTTTTAAATGCAACTAGCAATGGTTCAATTATCTATTGCGCATTTTTTATTGAAGTACGATCTCCATGGACAATACTGTCGAAATCATCTCAGGAATCTATGTTTATGGCAAGATTTCGGTCCAGCTTGATTTGTGCTATGACCAGAATCCGTCCAGGATACTTTCACATTCTTCATTATGTTACATAATCAGAAAAGTGCCAGAGAATGGCCGTCTGTTCGGCTGTCAAAAACATTTTAGAAAATGATAACGTAATCCTCCATCGTTTAACCCGTAAGTCCCTGTAAAGCCACCAGACGCATAATCACAGCCGATGGTGACGTTACGGTGTACAACAGCTGGCCACACCAAACCTGAACTACCGTCAGTGGACGTCTCAGAACAGGTGATGTATTGTTCGCCGGGTTTGTCAGCCTCAGCCGGGAGATCCAGGCCCTTGTGGGGGTGAGAACCCACACTGTGGATTCATCCCTGCCCCCTAGGTAACATTAGGGCCCCTGTTAAAAAGTGGGCATTACCCAACTGGCTGTCAGTGGGTTTTGTCGCGGGGATGCTGGTCAGTGTGCGGGAGGGCTGACCCGGTGCCGACAGACGTATTAGCCGCCTGACTCCCCGGGAAGCTAAGTGATGTCATTTTCTCACCTCAGCAGGCTGTTGAGAGTGTGAAAAGGTGTTGACTGTTGGCGAAGAAGTCGATCAGACTTGTTCATGGGCAATACACAGAAACTTGCCCCCGAGCCTCGGTCTATACATAAGGTTAACAGCTAGAGAATATTGGAAGGTAGCTTTGATAACCATTTGAATGGCTCTGCTTACTCGCCAGTGTTCTTCACTGCAATTTGGGCACACCCAATAGGGTGTTTTTATTATCCATGTCAGAAATCACTGTAACTTCTTTGTGTACCTGTCACTTCTTCTGACGGAAATGGTTGTTTACGCACCAACTGCACGACTGCTCAGGACGTTATAATTAAATTGTCGCCTTTTTAATGGGCAGCGAAGACAGTTTTTTGTCGGGCGTGGTGAAAATCATCATGTCTTGTGATATATTTTGAACAAGGCACACACTTGAGTTGAGAAGCCCACAAGGCAAGCATGACTGTGCAGGGGAAATGTGAAGAAGCATGCACAAGGACAAGTAGAGACACCAATATAAGTAACACTGCCATGAGCTGAATAGGATTTCTGCTATCATTTAGACCCTCAAAGTACACTAATGCCAAAGTAGACAAAGCGAGTCGACTCTGTAGATCTCGTAAAGCTGTATAAGTAACTTCCTCCCTTTGTGCAACCGTGCTCTATAGTGAAAAAATGTATGGCTTATCTAAAATATTCCCGTATGTAAAAAAAACAACTGCTATATCCTCTCTGATACAATTTTTACCGTTTAATGTTACTGAAATGCAAAATAAGAAAATGTAAATAGGATATTTGGAACATTAACCTGCGGAATATCACAATGTATACGGTTTTAGGGCGAAGTGGATGATTTTAGGAGGAGGGATGGCAAGGAATCGTAACATTTGGCCAGGATTACTCAAAGAACCTTCATTGAAGGTGTTGCTTTGCCGCACCGACTAGTTCTCATGACGACCAGGAGGGGGCGATAGGGGGTGTAGTACACAGCTGTGCTGAAAGAGGGCGCTGACTAGCGGAGCCTTGTTGCAGGCAGTAGATATGGCTGTGTGGTTGTTGTTTGGGTGGCACCTGTTTACCTGTACATACCTTCCCGACCCCCCATAGAGTAGTAGATATGCTGTCTCGCTGTCACACCCTACCCCTGAGCCTCCATCACGCCCCAGACATTCTGCGCCGCCGAAAACCACCATCTTGTCCCTAAAATATCCCCATAGGTAGACAATCCACTGTTCATTATATCCTCTGAAAGTTTATTTACACCCACGTTTGGGGCTCGAACCACGCCCGATGAAATCCGAGACAGCGTACAAAGAAGATGGACATGGGGAAACAATATGAACGGATTAGCGGATGAATGAGATTTGCAGAGCGGGAAGTGATATGACTTAGCCTTTGTGTACAGATCGTAGCTTTGTTGGGGGTAAACTGACTGGTTCGTCTCAGTACACACTCAGTGCACAGGCACCACCTTGTGTTCGCAGGAACCAACAGCAGGGGCTAAAATACTCCCAGGAAAGGGTTGATGAATCGCAAGAACCGACTCTGATGGTACAAGACAGACGTTTTACTGAAATGCCGAGTTTCTTGACAGTAATCGATGTTATGTTGCAATTCTCTGTCGTCACATTGATGTTAATCTTTACTTTTTGTCAAATCATTTTTCTTTTTGTTACTTTTCCCTTTTGAGGAGGGTGAATGTTAGTAGGGCACACAGAAACTGCTTTTCCTGCTCAACCCAGGCAATAGTCTTTTTTCCCATGAGTATAAATGCACTTTACCTGGGAGAGAACACTTCCATTGTAGGTGGAGATGTAACACCTCGACAGTCACCCCCTCTAGCGGCACTTTGGTGAAACAACATTCAGACATCACTAGAGTTTATCTTCATTCTCTCACATCCTGATTTTTTCTCCCCGTTGAGCATTAGAACTGGCTTGCTCTCCTTTTATTGGATACTTCAACGTTCACAGGTATTAACATTCTGTGAGGATAGCGTGTGTTTATGTGCTTGAAGCATTTCAAAGAAAAGACCCGAGTTTGAGTTGTAGGGGAAGCTATGGGGCTCTCTGCACTGAACTTTTTTCCTCTTGGAACATTACCCGTACCTAAGCAGTGGCAAGTTTAAAATACCATTCAAAGTTAAGGCCATTAAAAAGGATAGAAATGATTGAATGAATATAAATAAATTAACCTTGATAATGAATAAAATAACTATTGAACTTGGTTGGCTATTTCTCATATCGGATGGACCAGGTTAAAAATCGTGTTTTTCATATGAATCCTGACTGTCAATAAAAAAATATTTACATACAAAAAAATCAAATATACTGCCCTTTCAGTCCTCTATCTTTTACCGACGCTTAATACAAACTTAGACTGTACTTCCCCATAAAAAAATATGTGAATAATGAAACTTCTAATATCATTATGTAAGCAGCCCCTCTTGGCACTACTCCTATATGAGTAAGGTATTGGTAGTTGCACACAAACTGCTTGCTCTTTGTACCCAAATACTGGAGGGACTCCAGTTCGAAAAACCCCTGCGGGCCCTACTACGGTGTGATAGTCACATTTCCCCAAGAGGCCATCAGCTTAACGTTCGATGCATTCTAAATATTTGGGCGCCATTGGCTGGCATTATCCACTTAGTGGAGACGTTGGGGTGTGCCTCTCTGCGTGTTGTGTGTAGGGGAGGGTGTGGGACTTGGATCCCGTACAGTCACACCTTGTTCTCCGCACGGCCACTTACCGCCCCCTCATCAATAACTTAACCAATTGTCGGCCACTACTACGGCCTGGAACCCGGCCGCAGTAAAAACCACTAATGGTAGAAGGAGGCCGACAATAGGTGTTTGATTGCTTAATGTTTTCTGGCGATTGGTGACTGTAATCTAGAATGGACATCCGGTTTGCTGTCTGTTTGGCCTATTTGTTTGGATTTATGAATGCCATAATTTGTTAGCTGGAACTTGAGATTTGAAAGTAAACGTTTCAGAATTGGAAGTGATGGACTTTTTACTTCGTTTATTGTCTGTATCTTACAAAACAAACAGGTGTTGTGGTTATACACTACTGTTACCGCACTTTCCGTACATAAGTGCTGTACTTATATGTGTTTATAATACACCTACCAATGACAACACATTTACATGACTCGCCTACATCTTGTTATCCACGGATTTATTGTGTTCTATGTGAAGTACAACTAATGATATGCATTTTGTTAGCATGTACTAACCTTTGCAATACATGAGGCACACTAGTATTTCCCTGTGTTACACTGGATTTAAAACATGGCAATTACCTTTGTTGATAAAGCAATATCATTGATGCTAATATTTGTCCGTTCTTTTTTCTTTCAGGTGACTATTTTAACGACTCGATGTAAAATAAGGGTCAACCAGCTGGTGACAACACGGGAAACTGGCACCTACCGAATGTTTATGGCCCTATGTGTGAGTGGACTAACCTCTGGCAAACGGTCATTTAGACGTCTTCAACAGATTTCTTTACACCTGAAGATAGCTTATTTTCTTTCTCACAAACCTTATACCTCAACAACGCAGCCACAGTAAAGTGAGACTATCTCAGGAAAGTCCTGTTGCAGCCGTACATGTTCTCTCCCTAATAGTGCTTCAATGTATGCTATTACCAAGACTTATCCAGACTTTACACTCAATTACCAACTTTGTGAAAAGGAAACTGACACAATCTGAGTGACAGAGATTATGTCGTTATGAAGAAATAGAAGAAGACTTTCAATATAAAATGCCATGTGTGTATCTATGAAACTGACGAGAAAAAAGACGGACTCGGTGATAATCTGCTCTAAAGTTGTACAACAGTTGAGATTGTCTCAAACTAGGTGACAAAGTCTACGCCTACAAAACAACTGCTCATATGCAACTTGAGCCGTCTCAGTTACCAAGTCTACCAAGAGTTTACCAAGAGATTGCCAAAATCTAAGATTTGTGATTAACTGATGAACACAAGGTGAAGCTCCGAATTACACTGGTCTTCATCTGTAGATTACACTCGACTATAACTATTGTAGATTACATTAGACCATCTGCAGACTACACTAGACTCAAGCAATTAATTGCAACTGACTGAAGCTGCATGATAGCCTTCACTCAGTCAGAGAACTGCACCTGACCGAAGCCGCATATTACTCATGACTCAGTTTCTGAAATACACTGGACTCAAGGTGTAGATTTCAGCAGATATACTTACATTCTCAGGATTCCATTATATATTCAGGATATTCCACCTACCTCTGCCCGTGGATTACACCAGGCTGAGGCTGAGGCTCCTATCAGTCTACAGATTACAGTAGACGTAATCTGCAGATTACAATTGACTCGGTGTATTACACTGGACTCGGTCATGGCGCACGTTCAGCTGTTTGGCTCGGACGAGGAGGAGCCGGGGGTGCTCACCACCTCCTGCTCCACCATAGACACGTCGGCCGAGGACATCAAGCCCGATCTCACCCTCCTGGGTCAGACGGTGGGCGCACCCCCCGCCAGGCACGCCCAGGAGGAGGAGGACTCGTGCGACGACGACCCCTTCTCACCACAGTCCAGCGCCACGCCCGACACGGACAAGAAGAGATCAAAGAAGGGTTCCAAGAGGGGCGGCATGAAAGGGCTTAAGCAGGTGAGTGGCTCATAGTAGTGTTTGAGCTGTTTCATTGCCATCATCAATATGCAGGCCTCCCAGTGAAACCTTTAAAACCTATAAAAACCTATATTTCTATTCATGGGCCTTTATTTTTTTTAAGTAACCTATATAACCTATAAAAGCCTATGTTTTTCACTGCCATGCAACTTGATCTGTACAGAAAATTTTAGAATTTAACTTGACACAAAGTCAGATTGTCAAATGACAAGAAATCCACATTATCAGGGTGGTTAAGGTATCTTAAAAGTGTTTAAGAATCAACAGTTTGTTTGACTTCTTGCCAGTCTGGCTAGCCTGTTGGATACTCAGAATGCATGTCTAACCTGATGAGCCAGACATCCTGACATCCTACAATTTAGTACTAGGTGCATTTTTGTTAGAAACCAAGAACTGAAAACAAGAAATTCGCAATATTTTGACCCCATCATGCCGAATGTGTTAACCCTAAAAACCTATAAAAGCCTATATTTTTGGCCTTGAAAAACCTGTAAAAACCTATATTTTCATTTTCAAAACCTATTAAAAGACCTATATTGAGGAAGCAGGGTACTGGGAGGCCTGAATATGCCCACACCCAGGTATAGGTGGGACGATTCCTAATGCACGGCCAAAAGTGACATTCAAATCCCATACGTTTGGGATCATTTGGATGCTAAAACCTTTTTCATGGAATATAACCAGAGCAGAAGGTCTCACGAGCAACTCCTACCAATTTTAGACTAGCCACGGATCTATCATCCAAGTTCGTGGACTAGCTTAACAACTTAAATGTGAAGATCTAAGTTCAGTTAGGGTTTAAAAGTTATGTCTATACGTGCAAAACGCAATATTCATCAAACCAAGCGAAACATATTTCACACCTGTAGCGCGATGGAACATTAATTTTTCCTTATGAATCATTTGGTATCAGAGTCAGTGACGTTTTCTTGTGTAGGTCATAAAATTCAGTGGTCTCACATTCCCAGGTTTAGATCTTCACTTGAATTGTATTGAATGATGAAATATGTGCTTTGTAATATGAATAACATTAAGTGCAGTCAGCTCTGCTTGTTGTTGTGGAGGGTCGATGTACGGGTCTATTAGTAGTCACAGATTTCCACAATGATGGGAATGAAACCACTAACTACAGATCTACCAAATGTTTTTGCGTAGCATGTATATAACACTTAGTAATTTTGTTCTGGGTTGTGATAGAAAGGAGGAAGCTGCTCTGGTGCATATAACTAAGTCCATGTCCGATTATAAACAGGAAGTATATCTTAACACCTTCCTTGTATCTAGGAAAGTTATATTCTGATTTAACCTAGGGATTAACCCATGCCCGACGTAGAAAAGGTTCATAGATAATTCTCGACATTCCTACTGGCGTCCTAGCCTGGCCTTTTTGTTGACCCCCTGAGAATGTGGCATTGTAGCGCATAAGGCTCGGTTAATTAACCAGACATTATGTTGTTTGTCGACAGCCATTAGGTAGACTCTGCAAACAAAACAACACTTTACCCGCAGCAAATGCCACTAATCGAAATGCTATTGCGTAAGGAACCCAACAGGAATGGTTTACACCTGAACACGTCCATATAGCTCTCTTTTCATAAGCCGAGTACATCTATGAATTACATTCCTCATTCCGTTCCTAATTAAGATATGGGGTGGGAAGATGTGCCTCTGTCATCAATTTAACACCTCACCACGTCGTTTGGTTTTAACACTATAAGTAGGACATGCGTCTTATTCAGTGTCAGCAACTTAGAGCGTAAAGGTCGTCACCTACGGAATTATCCTTTCAACAGCACACGTTATCAATAGCGTCCTATCATGCGATTTCTGGACTCACTCATGCTGGAACACTAACGCAGTTGAATCCACCTAATCAAGGGAGACAAGGAATTGGTGGCGGGGCGACAAAGAAGAAGGATCCATTGTTTTTATCTGAAGGCGCAGATTCCTTGATGGTCATTATGTCAGTCGAGGGGATCCAATTAAGTGCTTTGTCACTTTAATCAAACCTACTTTCCATTATGTTTCTGGATATTGGCCTCTGGTCTAATGCAATCTGAAAGTTTCCCCGGAAGTGTGATTTTAACTTCCGCCTAATTGCTTAATTCAACGTTGTTGACTAGGAGATCAAAGAGTGTAGGAACATTTAACGAATGACATACTTTACCTATAGACATTAAATATCAACTCTGATTTTCTTGCACTTCCGAGACATCCAGTCATTATGATTATATATATTTTTACAATGAATTACGATTTTGACTGAATCTTCAGAAACCTAACTAAAGAAACGTCTAACAGTGGCCTAGAATAGCCTCGAAACATTGTTTAGGTCTTCACCTGTAATTTCGGTTTAGACCTCGCTGGTAGCCCTTGTCTCTGGTCATTTCCAATATACTGCATACCATTGACTGGCCACTCACATATGACTTGGGCTCTCTCATTACGGCTGTCATGTGAGTGACATGCTAGATGTGCATGTAGCATGTAACAGCGTGCAGCACCCGGCATGCTTGCCTCAGGGTTCACTGCTAGGGTCAGCACTTCTGTTTGTACAGACCACTAGTTCACCTCGTAGCCGCAGGGCGCGCTGACCACAATCAGATATATGAACGAGATGGTTGAATAATAGCAGACGAGACGTGGGCTTTTTTCATTTCCTGACGTCACATTCAATTTCATGTGTTACCGGGTCAAAAGTGTAAAGATTAATCATGGGTATTAAAGTTCTAGAAAAAGTCAATGAAACATTGTAATATTTCGTTGTAACGACCTGGGAAACCATTTTTATCAGATACTGGCACACGTAAACAAAAACGCAGGCAATCTGAAAGTTATCTGCAGTGAACTTTTGGATTGTTCGTATGAACATCGACCGCAAATGTAGTGGACCTCACTCTAATTGTTATCCCGAATATAATGACCCAATCTATATGATATCACTTTTAAGAGGATTCTATTTACACACAGTAATCACAGAATATATAACCAGAACTTAAGTACAGATTATAGCCTTAAAATAGACCTCTAATTGCTTCCTGTCTGTCACAATATATCTAGTATGATTTACAATTTGTAAGGTATGATCATATCTGGAAGATAAAAGAAAAGTCATCCGTTTTAAATAACCATGAGCTTAGTTTGAGAAGATGAGGAACTTTTTGTCAATAATTGAATTCTTGAAATATATGTGTCAACAGAAGAAAGAATTATTGTAATCGTTTCCAGCAGCAATGGAAATGTTCTACTCCACGAGGGACGGGAATTTATCAACGTTGGCTCCGAGTGGATTGAGTCCTAAGGGAGATGTCAATAGTGCCATCAGATCGATCCTAGAGATCGATGAAAGTAAAGAGAAGTGTGATGGAACTGTCAATGAAATTATTCTGGGCATTTTAACACGGGATCTAGCCTATTGCAGTCCTCCCACATCGAGACAAAATGGGTAGTGCCTTACTAATAGATACCTTTATCTTGCGGAATAGCTGTCCTGTATAAGTCTATATTGCCATGCCCAAATCGATGTGATTATGCTAGGCGATGCTGGTACTATAACTGTTGATTCTTTCTCCCATGTTAAGGAATATATAACTAATTCAGATGATCATTTCGCTGTTTATTGATTTGTGGTTTGGGGATGTTTTATGTAGATCCAGTATACTATATGAATGAGCATACAAGGCGCACTATCTATGACCTATGCTGATATATGATATATCTAGTGTGTGTGACGAGGCAATAGTCATGAAATACCAGCAGTTCACTGGACTAATCAGGGACATACGAACCGAGAATGACAATAAAAAAGCAAATCATTTTTCCACCAGAATTATCGAAACTTACCAAAACGTATTTATTTCTTTTGATAAAAGTTACTAAATAAAGAATCTGTACATTTATTGTCAATTCCCGATTCGCATTTCCCAGACATCATTACATACATCAATAACCATTTAGGTCCTAATAAAAGTAAGATGATGGTGCGTGTTCTAAGTTATTGTCATTGAATTTAATCACTGCACTTATGGCGGAGGCTGCTGTTCGCAGATAGGCTCATCAGTGATTTACTGTACACCACAGCATCGCGGAAGAAATGATATATTAGACAAGCAGACAGTCTACAAGGAGCCAGTCATTCTTTAATGCTCTATTACGGGCACTGGGACTGCTACTTTAGGTGATATACCGACCCTTGGCACTGGTTGTAAACAATATTTATTGTGATTTTGTCGACCAGGTATTCAGGTGTTTTTTATGTAATAGGACTTCGAATCACAACAAACTCTGCCTAAATCACAAAGGACCGGATGTTAGGCAAGCCATAGCTTCTTGCTAAATCAGATTGCCTCAGCGAGCTCTTATTCGTTGTAGTGACATTTTATTATTTGGTGACTCACAAAATGAGAGTTAGCCCCCAAACTAATGTCTTTCTAGCAGCGCGTTGGATATGATGTTGCCTTTTAGCTGAAGTCTTATTTCCTAACCTATAGGTGTTTGAAATAAACTCACCACTCAAATTCTAGGCCGGCTAGTAACAGCTGTAAGGTATTTCCAAATTATAATTTTTATGCTTAATGCCCTGAACATTGATATATGTGGCAGATTACTGAATTCACACAGATAATAATGTGTTTGGATGCCATTTGCCCTATGGGGCCATCCATAAAGTACGTACGCACTGAGGGGGGGTGGGGGGTCAAAAATTTCGGAAATTTTGCGTAGGCTCCTTCTTTGTTCTATTGCGTACAAAATCGGGAAGAGGGGTGGGGTGGTCAACGATTTCGGAATTTCTGCGTACGTACTTTATGGATGGCCCCTATTCCTTACAATAGAAATGTTGATTTGAAAATAGCTTATATTATTGATTTACTCTAGAATGTCAAGGACTAACATAATTCTTTTCAAGCATAGGGCTAGCTAAACCTGGAATTATTCAGACGAAGTGTCTGGTATAACACAGCAAAAGAGTGGAATGATCTGAGCCCAATGACACGAATTGTACCACGTTTTGACGAATATATACAAAGGAAAACCTAATTGCCCTGAGACTACTATTCTAATAGGGTATATCTCCCGCCTCAGGTTCTACCAACATGCCTTAAATACCTGTACTCAATTAGCACATACACATTGTAAATGTCATACCGACCTTTGTTCTTTTTTATTTTCTTTCCTTTCTTAAGTACTTTTTGGTTATAGCCGCATCATAGACGATCTATTGAAATATCACATGTAGCTAATTTACTTACCGTTTACTTAGTCTTACCTGTACCATTGCTTAAAACTACCTTTCGGAAGCACCATAACTATTACACCTGGCCCTGGAGCCTACTGAAAATAGGATCGATTTAAATCCTAGTGGATTACTCCAGTATACAGAGATGTCAGTTTTCCACTTTTCCGTGGAAATCCACTTTTTTTTATTCAGAATATGTAATTACTTTTCCTTATGTCAAACAAAGATGACATTTACACCAATAAAACAGTGGTTTGAATCTCCCAACATACCCTTAGCCCGATGTCATGGCGAACAAGGACATATTATTGGTCTTCTCGGTCTCACAGAGGCAGAAAAATCCACATAGATATTTCCACTTTTTTCCCTGAACCCAACTGACATCCCTGAGTATAAATAAAAATCTAAAAAAGGCCCAGATCCAATACCAAATGAGAATGTTAGCTTAAAAATACCAACACCGAAATATGCTTGTATTTCAAGCAACAGACCTAGTCCCATACCGCCTATGTAATAAAAGTAGTTTTCAGATTGATTGAAGGCAAAAATATCTCATGATGAAGGCATTGCATTCTGTGATAATGAGGTTAGTGTAGGGATCGGGCACTTCAAGGATCAGAGGTAAAAGACCACCTGTTCCCTGTCAACACAGGTAAATAAGCGGGAGCTGCTCCTGGGCGGACACCCACCTGCTCTGTCACCCTGGAGGAGGGTGCATTTCCTTACCTGATAACGTATCAGTGACAGGTTGGCAGCACCTTAACCCTCAGTTCTTCATCCGCGCACATACGCCATCTGGTGGTATCAGTGTATATAAGCTGCTGGTCATGGTTCTTCTCCTCGCTGTGACTACATCACACCGGTAATCAGCGTAGATCCGCTGGAGGGTTGGGGTAGGAGTGGGAGGCACCTGGAGGAGGTCTATGAGAACACCTGTGTGCAGGTGTGTGAGTGTATGAGTGAGTGAAGAGACCACGCTCCACGACCAGCGCTGATTGGACTATTAAGCCAGGTACGTCTTGCTAAATGCTAGCTCCGGGGCTTCCGTAGCGTTGATATACAGCCAGCCTCACGTCGTCTCCGTCATGAGATGATCCTATCTTCGCCGTCTTTCTACACAAACAGTGCCCGCCCGGTGCTCCCCGCGCCCATCAGCGCCCCCCAGCCACCGCTGCCAAAAGCAACACGCGCTGAGCCCGACCGACCCGACCACAAAAGGACTTCTCCTAGAGTATAAACAAACAATCCCCCAGCTGGCGAGTGCCTTTTTAACGTCGACGCTCTTTTCGCACGGGCGTTTCTGGCTGTTTTGAAAGCATATGAGGGTTTTTTTTCTCACTCAATCAGAGATTTAATTTGGACGGCCCTGATCCGAGAGATTCGACTGCTTTTTGTGTTACAGTGGAACTCGTGGGTTGAATTATTGATGCCTGAGATCTCCTTAGTCTTCGTGCGTTGGAACGGGTCGCCTTAATGTTCAACCCCTCTGATTTAGATTGATATAAAAACGCTCACAGGTGGTGCTATAATATGCAGGATATATACCTAATGTGGTGTGAGGGGATTCCGCTCCCACGCCCACATACGTATAACAAGCTGTATGCTATTTCAGAAAGTCTGAACTCACACTTGTAATTCAACTAATGCCAATGTTATATTATGTATTCTTTTAACAGGCTGAAAAAGCCCAGTCTCTGTCTATGCTCTGTTGTTTTTGCAGACAAGTCTGAATTCTACTTGTACATATACGTCTCATGGTCTTTAAATTCGGAAACATATCAGATAATGCTCAGTGATCGTCACCGAAGCCACGTCTTCACACACACTGTGACACATCACATCAGATAATGCCAAAAACGATGTATGTTTCAAAAGATAACTTTACAAATACCGCGAAATATATAAATGTATAAAAAACAAAGTAGGATAGGTGATTACGTTAACGTTAGCTGGTGATACCTGCCTGACAAGCCCTTCCATGGCCCCGACAACAAAACATACACGGTCTGCCACCCCATTTGTCAGCCCCGCTGTGATTGGTTAATGGGGATTACATTGTACAATACTAAAAATGAGGCAGCAGTTCAATACTGCCACCCACTTCGCGTTGGTTGTTTCCACAGTGCAGTACAGATATAGCCACGTCTTAAATTAAGAATAGGCAGTAATGAAGACGCATATTACATGTGATGCCGTCTTGCAGTTTATTATCGCATCATTTTGACACACTCAGGATAATTAACGTCAATTTGTGTGCGTGACAGGTGTGTTAAGAAAGTGCATCGAATTCGAGATGATTATAAAACTCCATACCAGGAATCGCAATAATTCATATAAATCTGATACCAAACGTCATTATATGCAGAAGACATCAGAAGCGCGAGCGAATGTGTCTGTATAAGACTTGAGGTGGTAGTTTGATGAAACTCACTGTAGTAAAGATATATAGTATATTTATATCGCATATGAGGGGGGATTTTTTAAAAGTATAAAGCAATAGGTGCTAACCACTATGATTACAGAATCATTTCGAAATCGGAAATCTACATTTTGATTTTTTGTCCAATACGATCATTATTTCGTTTGGAAATTATCTACGATGTAGATGATGCTTGTCGTCACGAATTACAAAAAAATGATAATAAAAAAATTCCATTTCATATGGACATTATGCTTGATGCTATATCGTCGTTTAGCAGGATGCCTTACATTTCTAAAGGTTTACGATGTGTTTCAATATCACTACCAGTTTATCTACAGTTGTAAGGACCTATCTATAATAGATCCCACTTACTTCAAAGCGCGGTGGTGCCATGTTTTATAGTAGAGGGATCCATATAATCTATACTTAAACCGTGAGGCGCGTAGTTACCCACCAGTCTGGCGCTGTGTACAAGTCCCGCCATAATCTATAGGCAATGGCTGAGTCGGTTGTGCCAGAAATATATCGATCCACCAACGTGAAGGTTATGGGAAGCAATTGTTATTCAGGATGCGTTGGTCCCTCCGTACTTTTGTTCAAAATTGCCTGTCATTTTTCACCCTCGTAATTTTGCTTTTTTTTTTAGTAATTCAGTGAGCAATTCCCACACCTGCAGCGTTTGCATTATGAATGTAATTCAATCGGCATGTCCCGCATAGAATGCCAATTTCTGGCACCTGACGAAAGATTTATTGCAAGATTCTCATGTTATCCTCTTTTTCTGTGTTGCTAAGAGAAATATATCCTCGTGGAATCATGACATAAATCTGAATGATGAATGGGATGAGAAAGAGCAAGTATGTTATAATAGTGACAGAAACTCTAGTTGGGGAAGATGGATTCGTGTAGGGTGTCCGAGATAAATAATAGGTTTGCCAGGGTGCACAGGTTGACAAAGCTAATGATTTTCTCGGTGCCTCTGGCCAGCGGTGTAGGTTGCAGTGGCCGTCAGCCAATCGATGCTGTCCCTGAGCGTTCCTGCAGCTCTGCCGCTAGGAACCGGAAACGGCGCGCACACTCTGCAAGCGGATATGTTACTAAATCTGTGATGCCTATGAATTGATATATAGGTAGGACCTCGGCATGGAGAGATGGAGGATATCGGGCACGTGCGTAGGTCGGCCTTCTATGCTGACCAAGCACCCGATATGGAAGGAGAGGGGCGCAACTTTAACAAAGGAAGTATGTTTCCAGTAAGACATGTTCATAGAAACAATGTCAAATAACATTCAGATTCGTAGATCTTATAAGGTATAAATGGGACTGCCAACATTTGCCGATATTCAGTAAAAGCATTTAGTTGCTTACCTTTTTAGAGGTGGACTCACACGTCAAGTGTTTCTCTGGGTTCTGAAAGTAAACCACATGTTTACTTTTCCACGTAATTAAAACAGATAGTAACAAAACATGATACAGAATCGCAAGTGACAAATGCATCAGGTGTGGTATATTGTTTTAGTAGAATCTTAATTCTGTGATAAAAGTTACCATCATAATTTCAACCTGGACCACTCGATTGTGAATATTAGAACATCAAATTAGATATCAAGGCAGGTATCAATTCCAAAGTCTGATTAGCTTTATCCCGACGAAAGGGTGTCATATAAAGCTGAATTTAATTAGCTGAAAGCTATTAACCTGGAATATTTTGTCATTTTATTTAGCCCTCCAAACATATTTTAATCAACAAGACGTTTTATAAGTAATTCATCATAGATTACTTTTATTAAAGCACACGGATAAATGGCACGGAAAATCTGAATCTAATGTAATTTTGTGTCAATCTTGAGTGAGAATGGTTAGTTAAGTGAAGAGATAATTAGGTCACTAATGCTCTCAGGTACTCTGTAGACTTGATGATGCCTTTAGACATGTCATTTATCTAAATATTAGGTGGTACTTCATACATGACCATGGGAATGAAAAACACATTTAATTATTGTAAGATAAGTCAGTTGACTTATTTTGCATAAATCTATGGGAATTAAAAATCCATTCAATCAATGTAAGATAAGTCAGTAGACTTTTTTTTTAGAAATCGACACAGACCACATGTGTTGGATTCAGGGTTCCATTTGCCACATAGTATGCTTAATAGATGGTCCCTATGAAGTATAGCCAATTGAAACCTCGCAATCTACTGTCTCAAAACATGTGCCTGTACACGCGTCTCGGTTACAGTATTCTATATCCAATATTGACTCTTACTTGCTGGCTTATCGGCCAGCAGTGAGTATATATACGGCCACAACGTTAAGAGCGGTATGTCAAGTGGAGGACACAGGTACATCTTGGTGGAGCGTACACGTGTATATTTAACCATCTATTTCATGCTGACGTAGAAGTATCAGATTTATCTTGGAATACAGGCTTCGGAGTTTTAACTTTCTGGACAATATCATTTCATATGGACAAGAAATTAGAAATATGCTGTTTTAGACATACAATACAGTGATTGCGAGATAGGAAATTGAAAATATGCTTCTGTGGGTATCTTTTTGCGAACCTTGTATTGTATAAGGAAATAGATTGCTGGTGTTTGGGGATAATAATTGAAAATCTATGTTGTGAGGAATGCATTATTAAAGCCATGAATTATCAATAAAGCATCAGGGGTGGTATGTTGTAGTTTGCATATATTTACAGGGGTGTCAGTTTTCAATGTTTCCATTGAAATTCATGGTATTATTTTCAGAATGAATGATATTTTTCCTTGTGTAATGTTGACATACCAACTTCTAAATAACCCAATTCAATAACGGCCCAGGATTCCCCACTGAACATCAGCCCTGACCCATATAAAAAAAACTTGAGTTTCCCTTGATCCATTGATTCTCCACTGCAATGCCTATATTTAAACCTTATATTGCTATGACAGTATTTCAATGTTTCTGTCATACCCCAACTGGCATCACTGTATTTATGAAGACAACACCAAGACCTGATAATAGAAGTGTATAGGACGGTTCGCAGTCACAGGGTTGTGGATCCAAGGGCGTATCTATTATCCACAGAGACTCTCTCTATCCCTACGTAATGGGATTGAAAAACCCACTCAGCCGCTGCAGGTGATTCGACGGAACATCTCTCATGCCAGTTTCGTGTTCTAAAGTAATCAGTTATCTTGTTTAGAACTACATAGTTATCCATTACAGAGAAACAGGAAGACTAGAGCTAACTACAGCTTTTTCCGTCCTTTTTTAAGCTGTGCTCATTGATTGCGCATTGTTGTTTTGCTGTTGTATGCATTTCTTAAATTTACCCATGCCGTATATATACTGTAAATACGCACCGTTTCGCAACATAACGTAAACATACTGTATGGAACAGTGTTCCTTATTTTGCCGTACGGAACAGTGTCGATTAAATCATAAGTTAGAATATTAGTTGTTAGTCAAACTTAGTTAATCATTCTATTGATTTTGGCTATATAATGAATATTAAACGACCCACCATGCTTGTACAAACCACAAACTCGATGTTAATTTACGGTTTGTACGGAACTCGATGTAAACGCCTTGTTCCGTAAAAACTGTAAATTATCAGCTCGTTTTGTAACTCAGCCGCTGCAGGTGATTCGACGGAACATCTCTCTTAAACGGAACTTATACTCAGGTCGTACTATATATGTACGTGTACATGAAGCTAGATAACCATAGGGAATATAATTTTCTTCAAGATTTGTTGTTGCCTGTTTACATGCTTGCACGTGTGGGTTTTCATTAACTGGAAATTTACGACATTTGATAAAATATGCACGCCGTCTTGGCATAAATGTATATGTGTATATTTTTACTCCTGATCAAGAATACATGCATACAGAGCCAGTCCTTGGGAAGTTATACTACAAGTATTTCGTGGAAACACGAACCTTTCGTTGCATTGCAGATATCTTTGACCAATGAATAAACAAGCAGATGTTGAAGCTTATGATAACTATATGTGGGAAGCGCAGGGGCTGGATGTAGTATAGTTCATCTTTTGTCTGTACAGATGTCCCATTTCCTTGGTCAGGGGTAGCAGAGAGCAGGCCCGGGCAGATAGATCCTCGCTCCACGCGGCGGGGGCGTGGGGACATCAGCATTTCATGAGCTCGCTGATCCGCGGCCGCCTTCAGTCCACTACACAGGGCAGTGGTTGTGGCAGGCCAAATCACGTGATGTCCAGTCGACCCAAATCCAGGGTTATTCTTTATCTCCTCCCCGACCATCCCTCCCTCGCCCACCTCCCACGGAGTCTTCTTTGTAAAGGCTTACTAGCTCATCCGTCAGACCGGCCACTGGCGTTTACACCCATAAAAACATGCGGCCAGACCCCCTTTAGCTCATCCCTACCGCCATGGGAACCGTTGCCATGGGGATCGACTGAGGGAAGTATCCCAGGGCCCTTTACCCCGCCTATCAGGCCATCAGGATGAGATGGGTGTGTGTCTGCCTTTTCTTGGCAAACTTCAGCTTGGCGAGTGCATGACCAGAAGCTGAAGCCAATGAAATTTTGTAAGGCTTTCTCTATATTCGTTGGGCTGACCGACCATGGGGTTGTTCTTGATGCAGTTTTATTTGAAAGTACTCTTAAAATAGGACTGGCATGAAGCTCAAACATGTACGAAGTGGTTGTAAACAGAATAGGTCTAAGGAATAAAGTTCTTTGTATGGAGGTTGGGCCGAATTCAGCCAAAAGCAGCATGACCATTTATGCGGGGGAAGTAGGTGCCAAGACTGTCATGTCTGGGGCTCCTCTAGCTGTGCATTAGGAAAACAGACTGGGCGCTGTATCTGTTAATGTTTACAGACTCCCGGACGGTCTAATACCTGCATATTCTCGAGTTTGGGAGTGAGTAAAGATTAACAGATACTAGCTAAAGTCTGTTATCCTTTTTATACACCTTCAATTGTTAACAATAAGAAATTAACGCAAATAACAACACGATGAGTATTGCGGGCATTTAAACCTGACCCCTACAACAGTGAGTGTCCTACACGACACATATACATATCTGATATAGGTAGCAGAGGTCAGTAAGCCTGAAGTACGATGTGAACCGGTGTTTAATAAACTGCATAATGGAACTGCTACCAGTGTCGCTCGTATTATAAGTACTGATTAAATAGTAAGGAGAAGACATATAGATACACCTGAGAGTTTTTGAAATAAAATAGAAAAACTTAGTGATTAGATTTTAGATCATGAACAGTAGGTTATTTGCTATGATTCAATATGATAGTAATTACACTTCAAATGACTTAAAGGGACAAAAAAACTTAAAATGGATATAAGTGAAATAATTCAAGACCAAAGGAATAATGCCATATTCGTGCGACCTTCACTGTTCAAGCAATTTTATTTCTAATACACGATTGTGTACAGCTGGTTTATAAATGGCCTTACTTTCTGCAGTATATAAAGTCGTGGTAATCATCCCCAATGAGATTGCTCATGCCATTTTCATGCTGCCCCACCAGTACCCGTAGGAATACCACTAAAATCCCTGAGCGATAATTCATCGTCTTTATGGTTCTGCAATACGGAACACCAGTAATCCAGAGTGTCGACCATGTTTTACCGGAAGTGACGTTCCTATTTTGGTCGCTGTTCTTCTAGCAGGGCGCTCCGCTGTAAGACTGCGACCCACCAACCATTAACAGGTCGCGATCTGTAGCGCTGGGAATTGTGGGAAGAGGAGGGGGCAGCTTTTCACCATGCCGGTCATGTCCGGGCGTCCCGAGAGGTGGCGTGGCGGTGTGACAGGCCGGATCAGCGCCATCTCTCTCCACTCGCCATAAAGCGCTGCTCAATGCCGCCAGGGTGTACGAGGCAGAGAAACTCAGTGTGATCTACTGTGAGGTTCACACGCTCTCCTCGCTTGTAATGGCGATTTATGTCTGGCTTCGTTGGTCTACGGCGAGCTACACACACTATGGGCAGAGTGTGTATAAGGGCTCCCTTGTGACGTGAGCGAAAGGAGATCTGAATTTCATGAGTGTTGGAGGTAGTCACTGTCATTTAATTCATGGAGATGAAGCTCGTGGATGACCTGCATTCGCATCATATTGAATACTGGCATTAATTGTTATTTAACACAACTGAATTGTATGAGAAAAATGGCGCGGTTTCCTTGAAATTACAGCTTATTCGGAAAATCCATGTGTGCACCATAGATTATGTAATTTTCCCAGAAAATATTGCAATTTTCGGTGTCATATCTGAAACAAACTCCTCACAATAGAAAAATACTTTGGCCTTGTCCCTAATCCATTGTAGACAAAAAATGAAAAACTATTTTTGTTCTTCTCGACAAATGATATGCAAGTCCTAATTCATGGTCGATGGCAGATAGTATCGTAAACAAATAATATACATGCACCTCGGCGAAACCAACTCACTCTGACTATTACTATGATTGAAAGGGGCCATCCATAAAGTACACGTGTACGCACTGACGGGGGTGGGGAGTGTAAACAATCTTGGAAATTTTGCGTATGCCCCTTCTTTGTTCTATTGCGTACAAGGTTTGGAGAGGGGGTGAGGAGGGGGTCAAAATTTTCGAATTTCTGCGTACCTACTCTATGGAATGTGTAATTCAAAACAAATTCTAAGACCACCAGGATTGGTGAAATCAAAGAAAACAACCAAAAAGACCCTGACCTTCAAGCGGCAAGTGACCTCTCGATCCACATACATTCTTCCATGTAGTACAAGCGCCACTTGACGTTCTCCGCTGCCGGTGGTAAGGGATCGCTACATCGGGTGTAAATAAGCCGCTCCTCCTGCCCTCACTTGGTGTTAATCTAGGCCCCCGCAGCCAACTGAGTAGTACCATCATCACTGACCACCCGCCGGGACCCATCCGTCATAGGTGCTCAGTATGAGTCGCTCGCTGGTCCCAGTCATATGTGGTGGAGCTGCTCACCCTATGAAGCGCTCGTCACGGAGAAAAAAGTCACCGACAGGACAATCAATCCCCCAGCGGGCCGAGAAGCGCGCCTCGCCCGCCACTACCATGAAACTTGCATGGGGGTGTGCGGCTGATGGAATCAAGACGGGGCTGACAGAGAGTGTAGAGGGGTAGGGGAAGCGGGTGGGATGGCCAACCCCATTCTGATTCATTGACGAACTCCTCCTCCTGTATGCCGCGTCCTCGCCGACGTGAATGTCAACGTAACCAGCAGAGCAGCTCGCGAGGAGCTCGCCACCCGAGAAAAAAGGAGGGGAGAAAAATCGGCGACCAGACAAGGTTGGTCGACGGACCAGGCGCCCACAATGATGAGACCCGCTCGTGAGTTATTATGTGCTGGAATATGAGTAGCCCAGAGGAGCTGCCTGCCTGTAAACACCACATTAATGAACGACCCTGCTCAATACTAATCTATCTTCTGATTATAGTTCTAACCATGCCAACTGCTATAATTATGAGAATCAATCTATATTTCTATGGGCCGAAAAACTCGCCAGACACATTCTGACATGGACGCATAATGTGGGTGACGACTTTAAAGGACTGATAAAGAATTTCAAATGTTGCCTCCAATTCATTTTTCATCGTTCAACCGTGTAGGATCTGGAATGTAATAATTCTGCATGAAAGAAAATGAGAAGTTTGCTTCACTGATCGCAGATTCATTTGATAAGAACTACGTGGTGAAAGTGTACGCGTGTCGGTGTCTGCCATCTGGGAAGGGCCAGCCACCCGTCCCTGTTTGCAGTCTGACCCTTCTTGCTGCCGTCTAATTCAATACGAGCTGCTCGCGACGGATCCTGACACGGGATCCACGCTGCGGCAGCGCCTCCTTTGTCTCTCGCTACTGGAGCTGCTCAGAACCACTTCACAAAGCCACTGAAGGGTAGCAGGCTGGTGGTCCGAGCCGTGCCCGCTTGATTGAGTTCAGTTGGAGTTGTTTTCTCCTTTATCCAACCCGAGGCGAGTTGCTCTTCTGTCTCTGTCTCCTCCAGGCCCTGACTTCATCCCTGCACCCACACGTCCTCCAGTCCCAGATCCCTGGTGAGATTTAGTCGGTGGTTTTGTTTGTTATATTGTCTCTGGGAGTTTTTGTGTGTCTGAGCGGCTGACCCGAGCAGCTCTGAGGCGCCAGGCAACAACAGCCTCATGCGGGCTCCTCAGCCACAGTCGCCCCATTCCCGCCTTCCAAATCAATCGCTTTCACGCTTGACTGGAAACGGAGAGGAATTCCTCACCGACGTCATAAAGATGTTGCCTCGGTTGGCGGCGTCCATATTCACCCCCACCAGGGGGAAATCACTGCCTCCCGGGAATGAATTACCATGTAGGTCAAGGTGAAGGTCAATTCGAGTGACCTTACAATCTCCAAACCGAATCTCAGTCGATATATTAGTATCTAGGTATAGGCAGTAAAAGTATAAAAAAAAATATGACCGCGTGTGGTGAATGTAAACTTACATGTTATTATTGTAATTAATGTTATTCTTTTTGTAAGTTAATGATATGATTAACTAGGCAGAATTATATGTTGTCATCGAACCCAAGAGCGATAACTCACTCTCTATGATTGTCTATGGTGACATGCATTCTGGCGCGCGGATGGACATAAGCGCAGAAATTATACTCGTTATAGTATCCGGTGCTAACTTCTATTACAATCAATTAGATGGCAACTGAAAGGTAAAATGGTTCTGTCAAACTGCAGCCAATTGATATGTCATATCTGAGAATATTGGGAGAACCTTTTAACTGATATCTGGAATATCCATCGAGTCATGTCATACTTATCTGTGATTTTATTTTGGGGGTTGACAGGATTTTATAATTATCAATGAATAGACGGCTGTGGTTGAGTCTCTGATGGTCAGAATTGATAAAAGAGACAGATTTCCCCGAGTGTAGGCCTTGCTCAGACAGATTGTAAAAGAACAAGAATTATAGAATTTGAAAGACTGGTAGGTGGGAGTTTTCCATGCATGTTTCCTATTGTACTCGGGCTTCAATGCTCAGCGGCCTAGGTTAAAAAAGGCAGGTAAATAACTCTACCAAATAAGACTAAGCCTTATTAACCACCAGGAATCCACAATCGACGAGTAATGCATCCTAGAAACATCTATTGCCTTAGCTTTATCAACCTCTAGAAATATGCTGTGCATGATCTCTATCAGCCTCTAGAAATATACAATTCTAGACCTCTATCGGCCTCTAGAAACATGGAATACCTGAGCTCTATCAGCCTCTAGAAGCATCTTTCTCCGTGTCGGAATCATGATAACTGCTACAAACAGCCATTTAAAAACCGTCATGCCTGACAGGTCCAACTACGGCAAACATCTTTTAGAGATGGGAAGCTTCAAGCATTTAAGTTGGGAGATGTCAAAGCAGGGGGGACCTACAGAAGCCTAGGTTCACGTTCAAGGTGAAGTAATGAACCAGCCCTAGGGGTTGCCTGGAGGGCCACCACCACCACTCTACCGGGGTAGAACAGCAATATGAGTGGCCTATGACAGGTGGATTATAGCAGGGAACAGACGGAATGCAGAGGGGAGGATACTGAAAGAACGCGGATGAAAGCCAGGTTGGAGGGCTGAAATTTCACCAGTCGCGCCGCCTAGTGGGGCGAGGTCAACCGGGGCCGCTCGGGGTCAAACCATCCAGGACCCGGATTAAAGAATCAACACCGCCAAGCCGTCGCCCATCTCCTTTGTCAGGCAAAATGTAATCCATTAGGCTTACGGATTATAGACCCCGAAGGGTCTGGGGGAGACTGAAAGCATGCATGCGCGCACGCTAACTTCTTGACGGCCATTCCTAAACTTTGTGTCTCAATGGGACCATCAGGGATGAAATTTCTTTCAGGAAGCGCTTGCTTGTATGGAAATTTTAAAGGCGGTATCTCCCGGGTGCCGGGTGTTTCCCGACCAATCTGTCGGCCGTGCTCCTGTCCGGCTTTAGTTACCGTGTTTACATTTTGCGACTCGGAGGACGATTTCCGCGTCGGATGAGACGCGGAGGTGCGTAAACACGTTGACGGGCGACACGCGCAGATAACACACGAGAGAGTTTCCCCGCGCGTCTCAGCCCCGCGTCGTGCCATGCTCATTGCCTGCCCCCCGCGCCTTTAATGGATTCAATTACTGCAGCCCACTGCGACCGCCAGGCGTCACCTCTGATCCCTCCGGGGGCACTTCCCGCGCGCCCCCCACCAGGATTAACAAGTCAGGTATGATTTAGTGGCGCGTGTCATTACAAGGCGGTGATCTGCGGGGGTCAGTGGGGTGTGGCACGCGGGGTGGGGTGTGCGGACGGGTGGAGGGTGAGGGTGAAGCAGGACGGGGCGGGATTGGCCCGGCAGTCGATCAGGGCACTGTGGTCAGGCTGTGGGGTGCTAAGGCTTGCCGAGCTACTTGTACCAGTAGAGGTCCACAATGACTTTAAGCCTTCAGAAGCGCCGGGTGTCTTCCCATACGGAAATGGAGAGTGAGCGACAATTGGATACGAAAACACACACACTCCAGACATACTGCCTGCCAGGAGACTGCTGTTATAATTTGCTTCCTCCTCTGAGACGGGTCTTTGGGAAGTGGTCAGAGAAACATAGAAAGGCGATCGACTCGGAGCTGCTCCTCGAGCCACTGCCACCACCCTCGATGGCCACTCAACTCGCTGAGTGAGAGACTCACGTACACAACTGAGTCACAGAGGGACGGCAGAGCTGCTCGCTGCCAGACAGCTGTAGCTGGAGCTGTCCACTGGACGCAGTTGAGGGCTGAGCTGCTCCGAATGATGGAGGGAGCGAGATGCTCCCTGTTCCGACATCCATTGACCGTCGTCCTGCCAGGGGTCAAACTTGTCACATCCACATGGCAGGCGCATCCATAGCAATTTGCCTGATTCAATACTGAGATGTATTTTCCTCCGAGACTCTGACAGTATCAGCAGCCCCAGAACTACCATTCAGGCTTAGCTCAATATACGAAATGAAAATGTGGACCGCACACAGAAATACATCGATGAAAGCACGTCCCTATGCATACATACATCTCTGTTAAAACAATGTGCTGTTTGTCCAGCCGCATCCCTAGAGAAATTACTCGATACGGCGACAGATCTAATACGTACGTATATAGATATATCTATAACATATACTTTTAAAACAACATATTTTGTGCACGTAGTAACTATCAAAATACCATATTCAATGAGATGCTGTGATTAAATTATGGAAATAAATCAATAAACTGAAACACGTTTTTCGGTTGTAACCTCCAAAGCAGGACGGCGTATGTGCAGTGCAGGACGGGATCGTTTATCTTTGCTTTCCGTGTTTGGCTGTTAAAGGCTTTCTGTAGCGCCCAACAATTCAATACTGTGAACAAACCTAATGTGACAGGCAAAAAGCATCATCAGTCTCATCCTTTCTGTGTGGCTAACTAATGGTGAAATAAAATTCCCAGAGTGGAACAAACTGTTCCTGCACTGCCACGCTTTCTCAGACCATCGATTAAGATCCCACACATTATAATAACGTCCTGTCTAATATTGTTTGCTAGAAAGTCAATGTTGTTGATATATTGATATGAATATTTACATATGGGGGGGGGGGGGGTAATACGAACAGATTAAGAAAGATATTGATGAGTGTCTGTGTCCTCGTTCGCCATCGTGTTTGGAGTGCGCAGTAATATGAACGAGGCGATAGCCGAGTGAATATTCTGAAACACTCCAAACGAGATAGCGAACAGGGACTCAGAACAAGCACGAATATGTTTCTGATTTATCTTAGCCTAGAAATATTTATTTCTTTATCACCCGTTGAGAACGAGTTACCGTTCTCGCAAGCCCGTTGAGAACGAGTTCGTAATGCTAAGCCTATAGACGTTTATACCAGGCTAAGATAAAACTTATGATTAGATTAGACGAGTTGAAACTTTAAGGAGGAAGGTAGCTTTTGGTAAGCTCTATTACAAAAGGTAAAGATTTAATCCCTTGTGACTGTTTATCCTTCATGAGTATCTACCAGAGTTTTTAAATTCAATTACAAGTTACATGTTTTATGTTCTGATTGAAGAGATTTCCTTTTATGTTTATATTCTATATAGATATATGTAAATCAATACTGACATTATGAACGATATATGGGTAAGGTAAACCTATGACATTCCAAACATGGGTGTTGTTATCTATGCACAAATATTGTTGGAAAGTCATCCTTTAGGTTGTCGGTATTTGACCAGAAGGCTCTGTCAAACGTGGACAACCTTCTCCTTCATAGTTTCTCTATAAGCAAACCTAGTAGATCAATAAATAGAATCTTATAGGAAATGCAATTATTCGTTGGTGTTAAAGCGCACGTAATTATGCTATTCGAAAGGCACATGTCGGAGGAGGGCGCTAATGCAAAAACCAGAACAGCGCAAGGGCAAGCAATGGGTAATAACTGTGCCATAGTCACTCCTGATTGAACAGACGTTTTATAAGGCTCTTACATCCTGCAGCTCCCCCCAGTGGACCCTCTTGCAAATATGCTTTCAGTCTCTAAGCGGATGCTGCTTCTGCCAGATAGCAGCCGCGGCAGACCCGGCGGAAAATGTCATTATTGTTGAAGGTCCTACTTGTTAAATCCTTTTCTGATATCGCTCTAGAGCCACGAGGTTAAAAATGGCAATATAATTGCCATTTGTGAAATTAGCTCTTTCTTAGCGTGGTATTGCCTGTGCAATAACGAGCTTTATTGCGTGATTGGAGGGGGATAGTCCACCACAAGGTGTGTTTGTGTGATTGTGGGTGGGGGTGGCCCTTTGCTAACAGGCAACATGGTGATGCACTATGCTGTACTCTGCAGTGTCTTCATAGAGGGGATGGGGGTTATCCTTGGGGAGGCATTGGTGGTGGACTGGCATTCAGCTGCCGGCTGGGCGGCCGAGGCAGACGGCGGGCCCCGGGGATCCCACTAGAGTGCCGTATACAGCCCCGCGTCGCCGTAACTTTTCACCAGGCATCTAGTATAGGCAGTGCGCCACGCCACACCCAACCACACCCACTCTCTCCACTCCACAGCCCCCGGCCACAGCACTTTTATACCACATCATTCTTCATACACATCCATCTGGTGCCACTCTCTAACTCTCTATTCTTTCAGCTGTGTTGCAGCTGTAATACAATTAACGGATCGATGTTTAACGCAGATATGAACGATTGCATGAACGATTTTTAATGATGAGCAACTCCTAGACATAGCACCGGTGGTACTACTACTTTACTGCTACCGGTTCGGCTTTCCTACTCCATCACACTGGCGCCTTGTGCATTGCCGCCTGTACAAGTATAGCGGTACCTGGGGGTTTGGGATAAAGGCCTTTGTCACCTCCTGGTTGAAACACGGTCGCTGGCTCGATCAGCACCACCGTCGAGCAGCTCGGAGCCACTCAGCTGACTGGACATGCATTAATGTCCGGGTCGTGCGGAGCGCTGTTCGGTTAGCGGAACTCATTCAGTAGTTCCCGGCACGAACCAATGTGGTCAGCCAGCCCCCAGACCAGCCGGCTTCTGTAGGCTCCCTGCCCGCTCGGCCCTAATTGGGAAAAACAAGGGCACTGCCAGATATTCACTGCTAGAGACTCACCTCTATAGAATGCAGGACGAGTACCGAGTCCTTGATGAGGAAGGACCAAGTCTAATCTATTTAAGCAGATGAGACTTGGGTATTCTCTTGAGAACCCATGCCAAAAGGTTGTTGAGAAAGTAATGAATCCATGGAAAAATGCCCCAAATGGTTACAATGGTTGTATGTCACTTATGCGTTGATTAAATGCATTTACCAAGAAATTATTTATAATTCCGATGGTAAGAAGTAGCCACATAATATTGTAATGGAAGTACACTGCGTGTATACATGTGGGATAGAATCGAATTCATGGCCTAAGAGGTAATGTTGAATACTTCGCAAGGTGTATTGGAAGGAGTAAGCATTTTCAAGGTATGTCTGGAAAGATAAAGTCAATCTAGTATCACAATAGTATTTACCAAATCACCAACAGCTATTCCAGCTTATACAGGAAGTCCTTAATGTACATGCGATTGACAATTAGTTTGTAGGATAGTTAAAACTTATGTTCATGATATATGCAGTACAAAAGGGCATTGTCTAAACTACCTCGTGTTAACATAACGATCAGCATGACCAGACACTTTTGGTCGGTAAAGCTGCCAGTATTTATTGCTGTATTAAGTCTACCAACACGTGTAATCACGAGTAGACTCGGCAATCCTTTACTGGTAGGCAATTGTGTTCTTCCCCTTAAAAACACCTTCGCCTGCGGGGTGGGAGCTATTGCACGCTAAAGATAAAGGCGCATTTTATGTGAGCTTGTAACCGCCATAAAAGAGGGAATATACCGACGAGACAAGGTTTAGAATCTCTTGAGGAAGACAGTTAAGACTCCCATACAAAAACAGCAAAGGAACCTCCGGCGATAGCTGGGGTCGTTTCCTAAAGTATAGTGAATGTTTTCTACTGAAATTTCACTCAAGAATCCCTACTGATGATACAAGCATGGGGCCGGTCTTTAAGGCCATTCTCCAGAACTTTAATCTCGCATTCTCAGAAAAGCTGTCTTGGAACAGTAATATTTTTGGCAGGGTGAAAACTGTTCACAATGGAGTTGGATTCCCATGTGCTCTGTCAAATTGAAATGCAACCTTTCTATAAAAAAAATTTGGATCAGTTTTCTCGAGCTGAAGAACTATCCCTTGTATGAACTGTAATACACATAGCAGGATATAAGATTTTATCCTACCCCTAATATAAAATCCCATAGGCTTAACATTGAGGTTCTGTATGCCACGCTGACTGGCATACAGAGTTGTATATGCCACTAGTGGCATACAGAATTGTTATCATGTAATATTCCAAAATCGAGGAGACGGCGTAGGATGAAATCAAAACCTGATTCATTTTAATCATGGCCACCGCATGCCACTCCTGGAGTTTTGGCTCCGGACTTCACTCGGCTTCGCCTCATGAAGTCACTGTGCCAAACTCCAGTCGTGGCATACGGTGGCCAAGATTAAAACTCATCTAGTTTTACGATAATCCTTCATAACGATTTATGTTGCACTCCGTTCTGGGTCCTTGAAAGCGCGAGCTTAAGAATAGCTGAGATTTATGTGTACCGTTCCCAAGAAATTCTCCAGAAGGTTTTTAGGAACCGTCTTCTTGCTATGGGCGAGCTCACTTTCATGTGACTATTCTGTCTGCTACTTTGTAGATAAGGAAGAGGGCAGTGCTGAAGGCAGGGGGTGCTTACCCCTACGCCACCCCGTCCCTTTCCATTCAGAGACAGTAGGTCCCACTGTAGATGAGGCATAGTCTGAGAGCAGAGCTTAAAACCCCTGTATTGCTCGGCCTGGCCACAGTTCTAAGGGCTGTGACGTGCCGTTGGTGGCTAGATTCGGGCTTTATGCCAGACCTCACCTGCCGTGATGGGCCGGTGCCCGATCGATCCGTACAAATCACCCTGCATCCACCGCCTTATGATCGATCATCAACTCTTGTGAAGAACGAGCGGCTGGTGAAATCGTGTAATCGGCAAGACGACACCCGAGGGGAATATTCCCGCGCTTTACCGGCACTCGGAGCAGACAACTTTCCCGCCCCTACCTTCCTTTTATTTCACTTTTTGCCTACTTCCTCTTATTAAGATCCTTGACGTTCTTGGTAACACCATACTAATACCTGGTAATTGGTAGCTATATATAGTCCGCTACAAATAGATATTCATGATAAGTTACGTGCACAGGTTTATGCTGCGTTATTAACTTGGTAATGTGTCTACATGGCATATTGTATTAAGTCTTTTGTGATGAGGCTTGCTAGAGGCCAGATTTCCTGAAGTAGCCCGGTCCTGACGTGATAACATGACCTTTACGGATGATCTAAATTTAGTCTTTAGCTGAGTGTAATTAGATATTAAGGGTAATCATAATGTTTATTAGATTAGTGGCATACTCAAGCTTGAAGATATTTCATGAACACGTCCCATGCTCACATAATCGAGCGTCATTTCTATTTGGGTTGTATTCCTATTTACATGTATGTCGTACTTTATACATTGCTTTACTCCCTTGCTACTTCTACCGATAATCATCTGTTACAATATTTTTAATTATGTGCGCCAACATAGACTTAAAATCAGGCCCAACGGCTGACTGTCGTACTTGTTCATGAGTGACGGTTGTATGCCCGGTTCTACTTTGCAGGTCTGCATCAATCATATATCGTGCACATGTCTGAAATGGAGTCATCTGCCATTCATCAGCTTGTATTTTTCTAGCAGTAAGCCTATAGCTTCGGAAGGGTATATAAACCATTAGATCATTGTACGTGATTGTTGGCATTACTAAAGGCCTTACCCATTTAAATGTTTTACCCCACCACACGGATGTATGCTGTCTGAGGAAACTCTTTTTAGATGACTTAAATGGAAATGTGTTCCATTGGCGTGCAGATTCAACAATCACATCACATTCCATCCCTGAGTCGCTGGGGTTCAGTTTATGGCTCCTTCCCCTACTCTCAGGACTCACATCAATGAGAAATATCTGAGAAATAAAGTTTTATTTCCTCCTACACCTAGTGACCCGCGTATCCGGGGCCGGTCGCATACGAAAGGCGTCCATGGGGATCCAGATGCGCGGGGGTCATTAAGTGCATTTCTAGAGGTCAATCGGTCAGACCTCCTCCTTAAGGACCCTACCGTAAATCTCCAGAAGTGAACCATTTAGTATTAGCCACCGGATTTTTGGGAGTTTATCAGTCGCGCAGTGAGGGGGTTTACGGGATGAGCAGCTCATGGGAGAAGGACCCACGTGTGGCAAGTTAATGGAGGGACTCTGTCAGACGTCATTACGGCAGACGACATTATTGATATCCGGGAGTGTCAGCGTTGTAACTGGGCCAACGTCCGCGCGCCGTTTTTATCAATGGCACTTCCGGTATGAACGGCATTGAGCGGATCAGTGAGTAAGGGTGTTGGAGAGTGGTCGGTGATGTGGGGGGAGAGTGAGGGACGGCTGCGCGCGACGTGGCCGGGAACGCGCACAATAAGAGCCATGCTGAGAGTCGATCTGTCGTCTGCTCCGACCGGAAGTGCTTTGGTTTGTACATGTGCCGAAGTATAAAGCCCGAGGGCAATCTACTTCCCAGCCTTGCCTGTCGATCACCCAGATTACCTCCAGACCCCCACCCCTACATCACACCTCTCCGACCCCCGAGACAAAAAATAGCACAATCAGATTTACTTGCCATTCAGCACCTGATAATTTGGGGTGAAGATGGAGGAGAATACGTCACCCGATCTATTTGTTCACCTCCCTGTCCTTAAAACATGTCATGGAAGATCATATGGAGCAAAATGTGAGGTTTCCACGAACAGACTGACTAGACAGTCTGGTTGGGTATGCATTTATTGCGTGACAGTACCTAATTCCCCCAATGCCCAGTTCGTATGTTTTGGGTTAGGGTGGAGGCGTGACCAAACGGAATCAACCGGCGCGTCTGTCCCGGAATGCCGCCCAAACCCGGCCGACAATAGTGCTCGCATACGGCAATCAATGAAACTATGGGAAGGTCATGAGAACAGCGGCTTGTGACTTTATCCTCCCGGCGGCAGTCACAAAAAGTGCCCCTGGCTAGACCATAACCTCTGCGTTTTATGCAGCATATCGATTCCAATTTACTTAAAAGCCGCTTAACCGAAAGTAATTGTTGAGAATCCAGGGATCTTATCTCGATTCGTGAGCGTGTGTGCTGCTTCCATGCCTCATTGCCTCCTATGGCTATAGATACCTCAGTGACCTCAAACCGACCCACAAGTGACAACTGTTACCCCCTCCGACCCTTCCAGCACCCACCCATACTCCTGTGTATTATTGTTCTTTTCGTGAAGATTTACAGAAAAGTTCATCCACGGAGAAGATGCCAGTTCCTCATGACTGTCAGACCTCGTGGTTGGTTTTGTTTCCATGAATAATTTAGGCGACGGGTGGTGGTGAGGTCGCCACCTCGCCTAGAAGACTAATCCCCACAGAGCTCCATCGATCCAAGACATCTGAGAACTCAACAAGGAGAGGCGTTTAGAACCACCCAGGGATATGTATTAAATTCCACTTACAGCTCAGCACAAGACAGAGATTGCAGGAAAGGTCAAGAGCTTCGTCGGCTTACTGTCCTATAACGGGAGGAAATTTACCTATACTTACTTTCCAGTTATGGTATTAAGAAAAAGATATTTATGGATTGGTCACATGTTTCAATGTTGGATTTATTTTTGAATAAAAAGAGCTTTACTTGAGTTATATAGAAAAGAGAAGAAAATATATATTCAATTGGAATAATAAGCGTAACCTCGTTGAACGTTGTTCTGCTTTGAAATTAGAAACCGGGTCTATTTTCTTCCGGCGTTTTTGTTGGTCTTTAGCCCGGAAATGTAAAACATGCAAGTAACCTCCAAGAGGCTTTGGATTCGACTAAGCTGAGACATGGAATTAAGAATTGACGTACACGCATTTGTAGAGACACATATGATGTCCTTTTCAATGAGATACTTTAGTTATCCTGGCCATGTCCATTCCTCTTTTCTCTGTGTTTCCTTTTGGGCCACCAATCCCAAGGAGACACATAATGAGCATTAGGTCGTATCTGCGGCGCATGCGTCGTTGGGGTCGCCGCTCAGTTCCGGTCAGTTCACTGAGGAGTGAGCGGAACGGCGGCGGGCAATCAGCACACAAGGTCGTTTATACTTTTCCTGGCTATTTCAGCTTCTAGCTTTACTGTCCCTCGCTCGCCATAAAGACACCCGTCCTCGGATATCAGCGTCCCAGGGCCCCGGCCGATGGCGCACAGGCCCTTAAATCAACGTGACAGGGTGCCCCTACAGGCAAGGCTGCAGACCAGACTGGGGGAGGGGGAGAGGAAGGTTCTTAGATAGTCTCCAGGAGTTTGACCGTCTGGTTTCGGCCTACTCTCTCCTTTGATGGTGACAGCCCCCTCTGGAGAAAGATATGTATGCCAGATTATTGAACTCTGATTGATGGTTGTGTGATTGAGTACCTTTCACTTTCATTTCGCAGAATGGAAACAAATTGAAATGGCTACTTTCTTTGAGAGTTTCTCACGAATGAATTCTAGGAACTGCCGTCAGGCTTCCTTTCTTTCCATTCGATAAATTACAGCTCTGTGATCGCTGGTTGTTTTTCACCGGGGAATGGCATGGGCGCCCAGCACCAGCTTAAGTGAAGAGCGCCACCGTGTGGCAGCTACCTGAATGTCTGTCGCCATAGTAACGACGGGGTTAATTATCCAAGCTCTAATTGCAGGTGTATTGTTTTCTCGGCTAAGCAGGGCTGGTCCCATAGCGCTACCACCTGGCTGAAATATCAACTGCCAGGAGCAGGAAAAGCAGGTATTGAGGATGTGTTTGGCGGATCTCGACCAGAAATGGATGTACCTAATATATGGCTTCAAAACCAGAAGTATACGGACAGTATCAGGCGTCATTTAAAAAAAAATATTGTGCAGGTAATAAACACAGCATATATATATCTAGTATCCTACCGACGACAGACAATCTAACATTCAAAAAGTTCGAAAACGTATTAAGTTCATACTGTGGTAAACGTTCGAATGAAAACATTCACGATGAAATTGACTTTAATGCACTGTTGGTTACTATGCAGTTCGGTAAACACTCCGGCAGAGAGATTGAACTGACAAAAATCTCACCCACTTGTCATAAGACAATCACGGCTTATACAAATAAAGACTTCCTACTATAGGAAACGTCTTATCTACATCGTTTTGTTGAAATATAAACAGTTTAGGATTTTTCGATGACTTACTCCTGAAAAGGCTGGTTATAGGCTTATACCTCCCTAGCCTAAAGATTTGCTACTTATCAATGTTCTCCATCTGAAAGACCTACAAAATAATATTTAGGCCAGGTTATATTGCTATACATTGTTAAGGTACAGGGATGTCAGAGTTCAGGGAAATCCCTGATATCAGGGGTTATTATTAAACAGAAATGCTGTCCTCACTATCTAAAAGCCTGAATGGAACCTGTGTAGGTAAACCCCAGATCATTTCTAGAACCCCATATACCTGACTTCCCTGTAAATGTGTGCATTAATACTTCCATGAACTTCAGGGTTTTCCCTGACAAGCTACCCATAGATAATACAAAGATAAAAATCCCTGAATTCACTGAAACCATTGGACGGTTACCATACAAACCATATTGAATGCATAGCTAACACCAGGATCCAGCTTCATACTACAACCTCCTCTGCACATATTTGGTTTAACATCAATGGGACATGCAATGTAGTACTCTGCTTGGAGAGCACAGACTGTAGTACCAGTACTAATCACCAGGGGAGACAATTTTAATTGTTTTTCAGCTCACAAAAAGCTTGTTCATTATAGTATCGGGTTGGTGGGGGAAGGTTTCTCATATCAAATTGCTTAAGGGATTTTCCTCAAAGGCTGCTGACATCCCTGATAGTAGTGTGTTGTGCTGTGTTCTGTCCCTTCTTGAATAGAATAATCATAGAAATCAAATACAATTCTCAAAGGATCCCACAACACAGGATTGGTCACACCAAGTCACAATAGAAAGAGCTATAGTCAGCATGGTGGCTGTATAAAATAGTATAGTTATGAAACTTGAGGTGGGAGAATTGCGCGGTTATTTGCTACCATGCTTCGGTCTGATGACACATTTTATTGCAGATATTAACACTTGGCTGAGAAAAACAAGCTTTTGTCCTGGGCGTGGACACCTTTGGCTCATACTGCATATTACACCCTGACTAACTTGCTATAACTACGGTTCTAGTTTGACGTCTGGGTCTACTTAAGAGTTCCTTATATTGTCGTCTTTTTCTTCTCCATTCTCCAAAGACCAGTCATTACTTTTTTATTATTATAAGGTTAGCTTTTTGCTTTCAATCACATCAGTAAACAGGTTTTTGCCCGGTTTAATTCTCCCTCTCCTTGAGTTCATAGTTACGATTTGTTCCCTTTTTAAGGCAAAAATGAGCACAACAAGTCCTCCATGTATAATTTGGGACTAGAGCCTATATAATATATATATTCTTCCCTCGCATTTATGTGATGATGATTGCATAGGAAATTGTCATTTACCCCACAAATTGTTTTTGTCGAGTGCCAGATTTACAGTAACAATCAAATTTCCCATATTATATGTTGTATACCGGAATAAATCGATCTGAATTATCAATAAATAACAAAAATAAAATGTATAACGCAGTAGAAAGGCAACATATGTACAGATGATCTTGTGTATTATTTTATAGATGTTATTTTCCATCTGTTTTCTACCAGTGTCCTATTTCCTGTGCCTATCACCATGTACGCCTTCATATGTATACACACAGCCATGATGAATTCCAATTTTGTGCTTTGAAAAAATGTTTTTGTCGATAGAAATCATAGATTCAGGAGATTGAATTGCTTCTCTTTGGTAATCTTATTATGTGTCATATTCGTCAACATTACTGCTAAATATTCTATCTATCCATGAATAAAAGTGACACCCATTGTAGGCCTACGTTAACCACTCCCGCAGCCTTAACCTTAAAGAATAAAAGTTTACTGAGTCCAGCCTCGTGCTATTTTTACACGTGGTATTTATCAAATCGATAAATCAGCAGTCGCTAAGGAATTTGGTTTTGTAAAAGAGGACATTTAGCTTTGTCAAAGAGGACATTTAGCCACTTTTGATCCGACGATTTGCCATCGTTAGCCTGTCGCCCCTGTGGTCCCTCTTCCTCTAGCTTTGTCCTATGTATTGGTCTTATCTGATAATGGTTTTTATGCACTACTGCCTGTGGTGTTCTTTTTGCACTCCCTTCTTGTCCCCATTGCTTGCCATCACTAGCTAAGCCCCCAGTGGATGCCACCTTCAGGTTGTCTCACCCTGGGGATCAAACCACTCCTACCCACCTGCCGACCTTCCGATACGGTCCAAGATAATTGGTCCCATTTTAATTTGACTTAAACACCTTCCATGAAAAGGAATAAGCATATGCACTTGGCTAAACCTCTCAAAAATTATCTGTACCAAGTAAAGTTAGTCATGCCCAACTAATGTATTTTTACCTACTATATATAAAAACGACGATTCTGGACGGATCCGCCAGGAGTTTCCCCTGAACATAGAGACATACACATGTAGTTAATCAAATCTAGGATTGGAGACTTACGAGAGTGAGATTTTCGTAATACCTTGAAAATGTAGATTCCCTTTTAACAAATATGCCTTGCAGTTATTCTATATTGATTGTGTGTTTCTTCTACAAGAAATAAACTTCAGTAATACCAGACTATGCAAAGTTATGATAGTCGCACAAGAAAAATACTAAATTTCAATATTTTAAGGATAACTGATATATAATTACTAATAGTTGTGAACAAATTTCAATCAAACCGTCTATGGTACCACGAACTTGGATTAATGTTTTATTATTCAGTAAGTATAATTTGTTTGAGAAAATGACTAGCTCCCTTTCCTGTTAACAAAATGATGTGTATTTTGGAGTACTTATTTTCCCTTAAAATATGAATTTGGAGCAAACTAAAGAAAAAAGTAAATCTGTATTGAATCTAGCTAGGAGTCAGTTCTCCGAGTAAAACTTAAGCCTTATCAAAAATACCGGCTTGGATTTCCATTGTGATATATGTAAAAGGGAATACAAAGATCTATGTCTGGATATGATTACAGTACATGTAGTTGTATATAGTAAGCATGTAATACTGGTGTGTGCACGTTTATATTAGAATAGCGGATGTGAAAGTCAGATTGTGTCTCTATGCCATTTAGCGGCGCTACTGTGGTCACTCATACTGGACATTGTGTTAAGATGACAGGGGCTAGGGCTCAGTGCTATGATACTGGGCACTGTCCCATAACGGACGGCATAGCGGGTTCACTGTTCTCCCGAGGGGCGACCGATCATTTCATTAGTAGAATTGTGTGACTTTGGTTTGTGACCAGGCAGCATAGGACATGAATCATTACTCACCTGTCAGTCCCCTACTATCGACATCCTGCCCCTATCTCCCATACCCCACACAATACATCCCACCCCGACCTCATTCTCCCATGTATTGGTGTGGGCTCCCATTATGCACTCATGATTTAATCTATTACCTACCCCAAAAACGTATGTAGATTTTCTAATAGAATCGTGTGTTTGTAATTAATTATTATTTGTCTTTTTGTTCCTGTAATTCTGTTAAAAACTACTTCATTTAAGCCATTCAGATGTTTTGCATTGTATTTAATATTTTTGAATATTATCCTGTTGGAGGGTAGTATATCGCCAGTAAACCACTAAAGTGAATGCCAGTCCTTGTAATGTCTGCAGCCCGTTTCATTATCGTGATGGCACCTTCATTACGTATCTGGTACACATCAAAAAGATAATGCGTTTCCTAAGTATGATCTACACTATAGGACCTATGAATATAAGCTGGGACAAAAAGACACCCCCCTGATATATTCATGCGGATCCTGATTAGTAGGATGAGACACGTGTATTAACATTTTATGTTATTGGGACTGTAATGGAAGGGAGTGTGGATGGCATATCTCTATCAGCTGTTGACTACAATCATAGTGATGCATGCTATTGCTGTATTTTGCTCAGTGATCCAGGCTTGATATATAGTTGAAATAATGGCGAGGGGGGCTGTCCATCACGACCCTGTTAACACATCTTGTAAAGAGCTACGAAAATAAGACAGTAATGAAAGAGGCGTCATCCCGTGTTTATGGTGAATACTAAAAGGCCGATAACAACGGCTTCTGTCTCCAAGGAGGAATACACAGACCGTTCAGTTGGTGTAGGTGTATAACGAAGAGAAATGTCAAACGTAAAAGACCTAGGACTGCATTTGATAAAAGGTATCACCCCTTAGAACAATCTACCAATAGAAGTGCAGAGTGGAACCTCGTATCAATACTATGAGGAAATGTACTTATATCAAATGCCCCACAGAAAATACTTTTCCCTCTACATCTACATCATTCTATACAAACCTGAAAATCTGCCATTTTAATTACTTACATGTTAGCGGTCATTCACTACGGCTCTAGAGCGCGAACATCATTAATACTGCACCCCTAGCAGCGGGTAGTAATTCATAGATATTCAACCACAGAGTATATAAAAACCTGTTATGTGTGCTGGCCAGAATACATGCTCACCAGGGGCCAGGTTTCGTACTAATTTTTTGTGCAAATAAAAAAAGTTAAATCTAATAAGTACAAAAGCTGACACCTGAGGAGACTATATTTCACTTACTTATAATGACACCCTGGAGTGGTGTGATGATAACCTCTCGTCTGGGTTTATTTTCATGACACGCCCTCCTCTTATTGTTTGATTGACGAGTAACCGCCATTCATGAAACCATTGCGTGTAGGTTGTAAAGTCAGGCCAGAATCCTGCTTCGTGATAGCAAGTATCACAATGTCGAAAGGTCTATAAATAACTGCCAAACTTGTCACGCCACGTCAAAGAAGAAGTACAACATAGATGCACACCTCTGCGTGATACTGTGAAGTTTGGCACCGGTTACTGACTAGAGTGAGGACACCTTTAGCTAACTGTGCCAGGCGCCCGCTATCCATAAATAGTTGTACTAGTGCGGCAGAGATGAACCATACACTCTCAGATAATACGGTACATGTTTACAAGCTTTACGGTAACTGCCTTTCTGCCCGAGTCCACTTCCACTGAGCAGCTCGCCAGTTATCATCCTAAACCCTATAGGGCAGATAGCTATTGTGTTATGGAGGCGGCCATCCAACATACAATAAATAGGTGGCGGTGCAGTTAATGGGTTGGTTTTTTGCATTTATTCGGCTTGACAAAGAGTGATTTTAGTCTCGTCTAATTATTATCTATGGACCATTTATAAAAGCTATTGTCTCCCGACTACTGGGCGCCATCTTACAATTTTCTGGTGGATAAAGGTGGAAATAACAATTACTCTGTGCCATATAGTAAGTCCAGTGCGACAATTGAGCAGCTCGATGAGGGATGCTGCACACCTTCAGCGTAGGATGAATGTATCCACCTGCGATATCTATGTCACCTTCAAGTATCACCCAGATCGCTACGACTACTTAATGGCGAGCTTTCCCTTTAGAAATTCATTAACAACAGAGCACACGATGTTTAACTGCTTTGTCATTGTAAACATAGTACTGTGTATTCTCGGAATGGTAATTATAAAGGACTGTGTTCATTAATTGTAGATTTGCTAGGTTGTTTCATAAATAAGCTTTATAATAGGCGATGTTGAGTTGTACCCCATTTCCTGATTTTCGGACGGGTTAATACAGGCAAGAGCGTAATCCCTGAGGGTCTATCCGCATCGAGGTGTTAAGGATAATACCTGCTCTACCTGTAAAGTATTCAGGATATTGATTGTCAGTTACTCGCTCATGATACCTTACCATCTAGTATATGAATAGTACAACGATATTTCATACTCATGTAATATTTCTGCAAGTCTTTAATGAATTAGTGATAATAGTTTTGAATTCATATCACAATGGATTTAGCTTATCACTGTTCTGAGAATAAAGATGACAGTGATTAATATTACACATCAGATAAATTATTCATCACCCCATTCATCAACATAATTTGTGAACAAGGATGCTTTTGTGTAAATCCAAAAGCCATGGCAACTTCTATACTATACTTGTACTCTAGCTTCGAGCACTGTCAAAGAAGCGGATACGCTGGCCTTGATTAAATCGAACCGTGAGTGGGGTTGGCCATTCCCTCTTGAAAAGCGAGCTTCTTAAGAAACAAAGTAGCTCCAGCAGAGAGACCCCATGTGGCAAATAAGACTATGCAAAATGTACACTTGAAATAGAGATGACTCAGCGGAAAGGTCCCTGTATATTCTATAAATATCGAGAATCTTGGGGACCCCGTATTACATGTCAGGTCTCGATGATCAAACCGTGGCGGAGTCCTTGATCCAGCGCGTCCTACCGGGGAATGAGTGGCTTCCGGCCGTAACGTACAAGAGAGAAGTGTTGTCATGGTGATGGCACATGTCTTCTGCCAGCTATGTTGAGTCTCCGTCAGGGAATATAATCTATTAGAAAACGTATGCTATGTGTGCACAGAGGCCTCTATGTAGCAGGTGGTGACGGTGTTTTACCGACGAGTCACCCCAAGCCTTTTGCTCATACCTCCGGTCTCATAGTGAGCAACTCGCAATGAGGCTCTCGTTTAACAATTATCCTTAATGGTCTACTCCTACCACTTAGCCTAAAACGGGAAAGTGACAGATCAATGGACAATCGTTGTGCCTGCCAAGGAAACCTTGCTCCATTGCCAGTTTAACAACATTACCACATTGCCGGTAGTTGTATTACACCACCGCCAGTCTTGTAGGGCAGTTCAACAATACTGTTAGTATTAAGGAGAGAGTCGGACAAGTCAGGTACGCAGCTGAAGCCTCATGGTTACAAGACTTATGTTCGAGTCTGGATACTTGCTACCCTGAATGGATTAACAGAAAAAAGAGCTTTTTTGAAGCCTGGTATTTGATACTAATTTGCTGAAGAATAACATGTATCTAGTCCTCCAGCCCCAACATTCATATAAAATACCCTTACAAGGCAGTCTACAGTCATTATAAAAACAAACCTTTAACCCGGAGGCTCACGAAGCACTGATACAGCACCAATGATTATATCTTAAACCATGTATACCAGGCTTTCCATTATTTCACAACAGTAAATATCTCGTCTCAGCGTGTTAACATATAAAAACCACCAAGAGAAATTGTTCCTGTTATCAGTACTTCAAAGAACCAGAAATTTCTGTATGGCAGGCTTCTGCAGATACGGACAGCTGCACATTAAGAACACATGTCTGCCACTTCCTTCATGGTTAAATCGCTCATGTGTAGGTAACTACTGACATGAATAAATGAGCGCTGGTAAATGTGTTTATCTACGAGCTAGGAAACGCAGTGGCGGAATCTCACCCCACCCCACTAACTTCCCCAACTGCGCATGTCGCATTTCCCACGGCCCTGGGATCAGCGACCGAGTGCGATTATCCCGAGCCGATTGGATTACCGCTTCTCTGACGCTAATCCTATCTGTACTTTGACTATGTCCGACCTTGGTCCGACAGCAGTCCGGTTTGTGTCCTGCAAATTGGAACTCGGGTCAGAACCTTGAAAAGATACTTGGCATTCAGCTCTAAGCTGCTCAGGAGCTGCTCAGATTTAGTATCACAATGAAAGGGCCGCGTGTTGTGTTGCGAGCAGTACTCGATGTTGTTTGCCATGCCAGGGCCGCCCTTGACATTAATACCTGCGTGAGCTGCTCGCCTTATGCTGAGCTACTCACCAGTCGTTCCATAATTAATAGATGCTAAGGGTAAAACCCCATTGAGTTAATCCCAGAGCACAGTTTGTTGGGCCCATAGCGGGCAGGGTAGGCAGGAGTGGGTGTGACCACTCAGCTTAATGTAGTTTGACGGCAATATCTGCCGCGAGTCGGAATGGATCTTATATTAACAAGACACGCCACATTATGAACACTTTAGGCGTCAAGATTACACCGTGTCCGCGCGGCATCCAGTCATGCGGGCGTGTCATTGAGCCCCATTGGCGGCCACCTCCTTGAATGTGGCCGTTGCCAAGCAACAGTAACTGATGGGTCTAGTATCTGTGGGTTTCATAGTAAACAGATGGCAGTGGTCACCCATGTGGGCAGGGGGAGGGGCTGGGAGTGGGCTTTCGAGGTTTGGTTTGGGGAGGCAGTCATGGTGGGGGGTAGTTCACAACCCCCCCTCCCTTTCCAACCAACCCATCCACCCGCACAATTTCACCAATACGGATCCCTCGAGGGGGACATAAACCTCCTTGGTGGAGCCCCGCCTCTTTCTGATGCTAATAGGCCTATTTCAGGCAAGTCACAAAAGGTGTTGACCAATTCTCGTGTGGAGACCCCATTACGATGGCGGATCCCATACCACTACCACCGCCTCACGCCCCCCTCTCCCCTCAGTCAGTGACCGCTCCGAGCATTGCCCCCACCCACCTCGCGCTCCACCCACAGAAGATGACCGATGCTTCTATGGGTTCTATATTGAGTCCGTGTTAGCAATGAAGCCAGTGATGGTAAGTCACCTATACCACAATGCATAACGGCTGAAGACGCCTCCGTGCGAATGCGTATATGTAGTTATTATATACCCGTGCACGAAACTGACGCCTATACTGTATGGAAGTAATGTTCTGATATCATATGTATGTGCACGAAATTCAGTGTACGGGCACCGGGTGCGCGAAGCAGGAAGCTTGTTAGCTTGTTCCCGATCATATATTTGACATACAAACCAGCGAAAAAAATGTGTATAGCAACGTTTGAGTATCGCCCGTAAATATACACAATTAGAACCTGTGAATGTGGTAGGTGAATACATTAATAAATATAAAACATTGAAATCTGATGTTAAAAATATAAAAAAGGATGGGCTTGCCATAGTGCCAGACACTACGATGCAGTCAGCTCCAAAATGAAAACAAACCTTTGAGTCACAACATGCCTTGCTTTCAGTTTAAGAGCAACGACATTACCATAGTAACGCGTTGCCGTGATAACAACACGCTGGTTATGTACAGATCTTAATCTTTCTCGTAGTAGAACAGTCGGCAACCAGCTAAATATGGCTGACTCGCCCAGCATATGCTTCGGTTCCTTCCCTATGTGAAGTAGCACTAAGAATGTGCTTGGAGATTGATCTTCAGACACTCCAGCCTCGCTACCATCACTAGAGCGACATTGTCACTCGCCCAGCATATGCTTTGTCCCTGCCCTCTATGAAGTAAGACAAAGAATGTGTATGGAGATCGACAAGTTGATGATGTCACAAACTCCAGGCTTGCGATCAGCACAAGAGCGACGTTGTCGCGAAAACCACGATTCAAGTATACGATGTTGTGCCCAACTACATTGATAATGGTATTGAGGTAAATATTTAACTAATTCTAACGATTTGAGGGTATATAATAAAAAGAATACAGTCTAGGCTTCGCAGGATGTTGTTTTGTACTTGGTCCTTGGCCTGAATTTACGGCCTTCGCTCTTCGAGCTCAGGCCGTAAATTCAGGCCAAGGACCACGTACAAAACAACGTCCACGAAGCCTAAGCCAGTATTCTCTAATTATTGCAAAATGTAGATGACCAGCTCAACTATGGCGGGAGAAGTGAGTATTCAGTATTATGATGGGATTCTGTGTTGGCAGGCGCTATGTAGGGGTGAGCGGGCGTGCGAATCGGCATTGTCTGCCCCAGATTGCTTTTTACTCCAGTGTACATGTTAACATCCAATGAATGGTCTTCGCAATGTAACGTGATTGTAGGGTGGGGGATGTACCGTAGGCAATCATTGGCACAGGGTGTTTTTTACATCGCGGGTGTTCGTGCCATCATTGCATGACCTGTGTCATTTGTGTGTCCAAATACATGCTCTGGCGATTACATAACGGACAGGGCGGTATTAAGTCAACAGCTTCCGACGATTCCTCTGTGCATAGACGTGATGAGCCCACACTCCTAAATGCCAACATGATTTATGCCTAAAATACATATTGATGTCATTTCTTTTTAAATCTATATCTATGGAGACCCCTATGAACGAAAACCGAAGTATGCCAGTGGGTCCCTTCATACATATGAAGCTCTAGAGCGAGTGTGGTTTAGGGAAAACGGGTATTTTTGTATTATTTTCAGAGATACACATGTGGGCGGTTGTTGTATAAGTGTAACTGCCGGCTGGCGCTTGTCTGCGTCGGTGTACGGCCACCACAACATCCATATATCACAAGGTTAGCTGTACGCTACACCCAAGGCAAGGAGGGATCAGGGCCGGGAGGGGTGGGGGATGAGGGGGTGAGGGCAGCTTGGGGGACACGAAACCGAAGCTGATGCTTGGCGGAGAAGGTGGGTTACAGGACCGAAAGTGTCAACAGCTTTAAGGATCAATAGCGTCTGCGTATAGAAGGGCACTACTGGTCATCCCGGCGAGGATGGGGTGCATCTATAGACAAGGGGTAAAGGGGTGTATAGAGAGGGGTATAGGGGCACTCACCTTGAGTTTCCCGGGAGGCGGTGGTCTCATTTATCAAGCCTGTCAGTGGGTTCTGCTGTCAATGTCAGCATCCCCGGCTCCCCCTACTCCTGCTGCTGCCTGCTCACGACGAACCCGGCATCTCCGGACTCCGCCTCGGAGACGACGGTGCGTCGTTGGCGGCGGGTGGCGGGTGGTGGTTCCAGTGGTGGTTCCAGTGGTGGTGGTGCTAACTGCTAAGTGGATGCATTCCGACCAGTACTACAGCTGACTGTCCCTAGCAGCGGTGGTGGCAGCAGCAGCAGCGACGTTGGAGTGTAGAAACTAGCACGACCATCACCGAACCGGCTTTCTTACAACACAACAGCACAGGGAGAGCCTGCCGCCACCTTCTCTGTACAATCAGCACACCTATATATTTACATATATATACGCGCACGTTCAACCCGGCTCCAACGCCGCCGCTTCAGTCTGCAGTTCCTCCACTAATCCCGACGGCTCCGGTGAAAGATCTCAGCGATGACCAAGGTGGGTATAGAGAGGTGTCCAGTCACGAACCCAGAGGGGTGTGCAGGCGGCTGGCCGGTCCGGGGCCGACGGGCGGGCGGGGGCGGCTGCGGGCGTCAGGCCAGGCGTGGCCGTGTTGACATGGTGTTAGTGGCCGTACAGAGTAGCCGATGCTGCAGGCGCACGGCGCGCCGCTCGCTGGGCTCACTGTGAGACCGCCTTACCTCCCTCCACCTCCCGTTCTCTTTCTCTATTCCCCCGTCTATCTCTATCCTTTCCTCTGGTTACTTCTGCCATCCAGCAGCTACATTGGCGCTCATGTGTTCAATGCCAGCCACATCGACAGCTGCAGGAGCAGCAGTGGTAGTCGTCGCCGGAGTATCAGTGGGCGGGTGCACGCATCGAGCGACGCCCAGCCACTGGTCTCTAGTCTCCGTTCAACACCAGCCACCAGCCACCCAGCCAGCCACGTAGCGGGCGTTACCCCAGATAGCGGTGCGGGTTCAAACCGTGGAGCGCTCTCCCACCAACCACGGGCACCCATCGACGTCGCATGTGCCTACTACTTACCCGCCCCGGTCACTCTAACTCCAGGGCATACCCTTGGTCTGTGTCTCATTGGGGTATCTATAGTTCGATAAGGCACTAAGGCAGACAGTGTGTTTAGGCAGTATGGCTGTATTGAGAAGTGGTCAAGGACATATCACCTCCACGAATGGGTCTCGGTACCCTCTGCTCTTAGTATATTTACAATGCTCTAGAATATGATATAGATAGCAGTATGTTATCAATCCAATCCTCTTGTGACTAGCACTCTAGGGACTTACAGTATCATTTCTGTATATATGTGATTACTCTAGGGACTTACAGTATCATTTTTTTATGTGTTATTCTTTGCTCGATTACCCTCCACCCCCTTCCCACCAACTCTACGCCCTCCAATAGTACTTAGCCCCCCGACCACAATCCACTGCAGGGTCATTCCTTGATAATCCATACAGAGCCACAAGGGCACTCTCTTGTCAGCGAGACGCATTGCAGTGACCATGATATAGTAATAAATGTTATGTCTTCCTTGACTTGGATTTTGGGTTTACCCAGGGCTTCTCATTGATACTTAACACAGGAGCTCCCTCTTGCTTCTCTCCCATTGAGGTCTTTCCCATTGAGGCTTTATACACTGGCTTCTTCATTGAAGCTTCATACACTAGCTTCTCCCAGGGCTTCTCCATTCAGGCTTCATACGCTGGCGTCTCCCAAGGCTTCCTATAAGACTTCATACACTGGCCTCCTTCTGGCTTCTCCGAGGCCTTCTCCATTTAAGGCTTTATACTGGCTTCTTTCAAAGCCTCTCCCGGGGAATCCTCATTGAGGCTTTATAGGCAGGCCTCCTGGCTTCTCCTAGGGATTCTCCATTGAGGTTTTATAGACTGACTTCTTTCAGGGCTTCCCTACTGACCCATTCGCGCTGGGTGATGCCTTGAAGCATCAACTGGGGATGACCAGGTGATGCAAGGCATCATCTGGGGATGGCCGGGTGATGCCTTGAGGCATCATTTACACAATAAGTGTTTCATGTAATAAAATTGGAAACTGTCTCGATAAACATGAAACTTTCACAGAAAGCAGGTATAACATCATATGCAATACTTACTGGTGAAATAAAATAAATTATTAAGGCCTCTAGGGCCCGGCTCCTAGCGGTATTCACTGTCACAAGGACTGAGCCATGTACGTCCATGCCATTACCTTGGGCGCCCGGCGCAATAGGGATATATCCTCATTCACTAGCTTCTCCCAGGGCTTCCTCTTTAAGACTTCATGCACTGGTTCTCTTTTGGTTTCTCCCCAAGCCTTCCCAGAAGGGTAGCGGCACTCAGTTTTTATCTATAGCTTACTATTGATGTTTAACACTTCTCCCACGGCTTTCGTTGTTTGACTTCCACTGGAAGTGCTTCTCTCGTCGTCCTAAAACTACATGTACTTTGCGGTGAGTAGCATTTACCACCTGAATAAATCCACATTATTATACTATTACCGCATTTATTGTTAGAGCTATTCTTTGAGATTTGAATTCATAATATCAGTTTTCGTCGAAATCATAATAAGCTATCAAAATGTCCGTCGGTTTTCCTGCTCGTTATTTGCAGAGGATTTGGGTAGTCTGCTGCTTTCATTTTTACTTCATGTTGATTTTGCCATTACTCAACCAACAGGTCGGATTCGTCAGTTTAAATGATTTTAGATACTGTACGGAAAAGAACCAATTTTTCATTTCGTTAGATTTTAAAAGTGTATTTGAACCTCATGTTATCTCAAAATCTCAATTTCTTGCATGGAAATCCATTTTCAGTATATAAGATATTTTTCCCTTATATAAAACAAAGATAATATTGATTGAGCCCCATTCATACCATAAGTGGTTTAAACCATGCCACAGATCTTCAGTTCCATGCTGTTGCCAACACCGACTCGTTTTTCCACATTTCTGCAATCTCTCTGAGGTAGCGAATTCACCTTGAGAATTATTTCCACCGGTTTTGCCCGACCCCAACTGACATCCCTGCAATCCTGTGCAGATTATGTAGACTCTACGCCCCACCTTCCACAATCCCTAGGGAGTCCCTGACATTATGCTTTGTACTTTAGAATTCCTGTCATTTAACTCTGGTAATAAGATGATTATTAAGAGTAACCATATCACTAATAATACGGCTTGTCCATGTCGTGTCCCTTTCATAAAGACGGTCATGGAGCACATTCTTCTACACCACATGTTTTAGTCCTCGCCACCATGGCGTGTTACCTGGAGACACTTCTACGGGCAGAGGTCGTCGTGATGTCATTTTTCATATGTTCACGTATTTATCTCGAGTGTGTTTCTATGAATGTGTTCGTGAGAAAATAAGGGCTGACAGTTATCGTTGATCTGTCGGGAGCAGCCGTTGCCAAAAGGAATTGAAGTGTTTTATCAGAAAACACCACTGAAAGGCGTTATCAGCACAACATATCACAGGTATTGGCAACGGTCAGAATCACTGGTTACATGCTTGATATTCATAACAGACACACCTAAATGGGCTGAATAACTTTCCTGCTGCTACTCTTACAAGTCAGAAGAGCGTGAAACATGAGACGTTTGAATATTATATTCTCTTTACCTGTGTTTATGAGGTAGACTAAAGAGTAGGTATCTCTTTCTGTGGCCATACCAGATCAAAATTTAATTCATTATCTTTTTCGAGTAGAGTGTAAGACACGATGACAGGAGGGGGCAGACCCTGGAAGGTCCTGGGGGCCTTTACGGTACCTGCTACAGGAGACCAGGGTATTCATAAGGTTCACTATATTCTCCCCAGTCCCATCTGTTATACTCGGGGCCACAGACCCCGCCCATTGCCGAGGATCGCGCTTAAGGTATAAGAGTCCTCCCATTGACCTCTGCTCTACTAAATTGAAACGAAGGCCGCTCTTCTTTCTATGGACTTTCATGAAGATTTGCTCCCATCCCACCTGAAAGACACCTTATATTTTCATCTCCTCTTTCCGTGGACTTTCATTAAGATTTGCTCCCTGAAAAAAACCTTATAGTTTCATGCATTTTAAGAGTTTTCCAACTGTATAATATCATGTGACTGGTTATGTATATTATGTATATGCCATAGTCTCCGTTCCCTGTGGTAGACAGGCACGTCCCAGTTTTAGACGCCGGATCACGTCAGGTAGATGTCATCATGACGTGTCAGCGTCGTGCCGGCTGGTTGGTCTCTTGAAACATGTGACGGGACAGTCCAAAGGGAGGGACACACGTTAACACGTCTGTTGCTAAGTAACGGACGTGGGCCTCTCGTAACAAGCCATTGACACGTTTCACTTGACGTTGCTGGAGCCAGCGTCCCTAAGGTCGTGTTCCCAAAATGGCGGATTGAGAAGCACTTATTGCAATAAGCCAACCACGTACTGGCATCTGTGGGAAGATGGCATTTGTGGAAACGAGAGACTTTTTGTCTGCGGGCAGGCAAAATCGGATTGGCTATTTGCGAAAATGCAGCTTGAGCTTGTCAGTGATCTCCCACTCATTACTGGTGTTTGTGAAGGACATCTGGCGGCGTGTATGAACAACAGTGAGACTACCGAGGAGGGTCTAACCCCACCTCCCCCCCGTGCGTCCATTGCGCCGCTATGGGTCATCTCCATGGCAACAGTGTCGACAGGGCCAGAGGTCAGGTGGGGAATTTAATTCCCATTGTGACGCGTTTGATTAGCCAACCCTGTGGGAAATGGGCTTGGCGCGCGCGCGTGCGCAGTGAACAAGCATCCGATTTGCTGACCTGTCCATCAGCGTCCCCTTCCGCGGCCGTCAAGTAGTCCCTCCACGACGCCCTTAGTAAGGAGATTATATCAGCGGTGTCTTTACGTAGTCTCCCTGCTGTCGGCGCTGAGCTCACACGGTCTACATATTGCATCTGCTGTCTGACTGCTTTCAGATCAAGACTGATCGCTGTTGTCGGCTTCGATTGCAGCTTTCTTATATATTAAAGACAGATGATGTCACCGATGTCTCCCGCTTTGATAAAAATCATCAGTTTCACGAATACCCAACGAGCAGTATTCGGTTCCCCGTGTTAAAGATGCATTGTTCTGCGGCTAATTGCTCCCTACTTTACGAGACAGGTCCCTATAGTTTGTGCATCCTTCTCCATGTAATCAATGTCCCTCTGCAATCTCGAGTAGGGTAATCAGGTCTAGAGGAATTGTAAGGTACAAGACGTAGATCCTGGCAAGGCCGACCGGAAAAACAGGGATGGATGCACACGCGAGTTGGGAGATCAACTTGCATTTTTATCAAATCGGGAGTATAAGACTTTCAAAATGGCGTTTTATTAGGAGCCCCTCCCCCCCCCCCCCCCCCACGACTACTTAGGCGCTATCTTACAATTTCCTGGCGGGTAACAATAGAACTAGCAATCACTATGCGCCCTATAAGAGACTGTATTTATCACATACGTTTGTATGTGCATCTGCATATTTCATGTCTTTATTCTTTCCCAAACATATCGGTGAATTTTTCTCTCCAAATTGACCTTACTAAGTTTAGAAAGATTTAAGAAAAAAGGTCGCCCAATATTGGATATCTTCGAATACTGGAGCAAAGGCGTTTTGTCAGACAGTAAATATAACATATACCGACTGCTACCACAACGTTGCTAACATTGCAGTATCCCTACAGCAGTCTGGAATATTCTCTGGCGCAGGAAGCATGGACCGGATACATCGCTCAGTGTTCCCAGTTGGCTCCGGGGAAAAAGCTGAAACTGGCCTAGACCGTGTATGCAGTGCGTGGTGCCGTTAACACGAGGAGGGGCCATTTATTGATCACACCGACCTTAAAAAGGTCCTCCTGGAACGTGAGGATGAATATCCCCATATAGTACCTGTATAATTGAATTTTGAGGAGTGGTGTATGGTGTAGGGCCATGTCTGTGCTTAAATGATTAACCTTTGAATCGTTTCACGAACATATAACATTGGGGATGCAAGGTGTGATGATTGATTCATTCGGCAAGTTCTGTTTCACATGCAGGCTCTTATATTTTATTTCTAGGAATTTTAATATTTGGTTGAAGGTGAGAGAGATCATATATAAAGCGGAAGTCATAACTATTTTGACAGCTATAAATGTTTTAACGAAAAATGTTTCTTAAAATATATGAATCATTTGGATGATTTTTGTCCATCCGCGACGGTCCAACTGACAAATTCCCAAAAATCTTTGTTCGTATCAGAGGATGGGGATAAAATAAGCTAGCCTGTGTGATAATTGTTTTTATTTTTTAGAATATACAGTAAATCATTACCAAAAACTCCACACAATCTCACAACGATAAATCCTATTTGACAATGTATTACTAGTATTATTTTCTATCATTGCCTCGAGGCACTTCGTCGTCGGTAAATGGTTGATAATGCAGTCACATTCTCCTTGTATCATTTTCATACTCCTTTCGTGTAATAGTAAACCTTACGGTGTTCACAGTTTAGATATCTAGAGGCATCTCCGACCAGTAATAACATATGTAACGCCACTGTATTCAGATGAAATGGTAAAGGTTACGATTACAGAAAGTATAAAGAACGCCTGAAAATATAGAGCTTGCTCGAAATACCTGGACGCAAAATGGTACACCATTCACAGTATACAGTCCTATTACGTATATCCTTAGCCATAGGACATAGCAGTAATATTAATCAAACAATTATGTACGCCATACCGCGGAGTTATGCGAGCGTGTCCCGAGAGGCCTTTTACAGCAGTGTACATGTAGCTGGAAGGATGTTGTTGGGGGTTTCCCTTCTGCACCCATATTTCTAAAGCTCCATTTCATATCATATACCTTCATGAATTTGCCGACAGGAACATCCTCCTCCCCTGTCTACCCTCCTTCTGGTTTGAAAATGCCCGCTGTTTCGCACATCATTTCTAATGCTGTTCATTCACATAGAATTGAGAAACTCAGTGAGATGTGTTGGTAAAATTTGATATAACATCTAATTGTAGCTGTACTGATAGCCTGTCTGGAAATGGAAGAGTGGGGGATAGTTTCCACAGGGAGGAAACGTCAATAGTTTTTACCATCAACATCCTTACACACACCTGCTCAAAATTACAGCATGTAACGACTTCATATATCCAAGAAAAACAAGCCATGATTTATTAATTTAAAAGACGTACATATATCAAAAGCATGGACGGATAGGTCACGCGGGGTTCATGTTTTAGAGCTATTTGCATGTCATTAAAGAGTTGTTTTTTTTGTCTTGATACCATGATTTGAAGCAAAAGAATGGACGAGATACCGTATGCATTTTCAGAAAATTATATTTCCAGACCAATAGTTGTCATGAAACCGATTCTACTTAAGCGTCCTGGGAATTGCTGTTGACGCAGTCAGGGACTCAATATAGAAATGGAATATTGACTGTACGCCAGCGTCGTGCCAGGGTGTGCATGTATTGTAGGACATGTTGTGTCTGATGAGTGAGAAGCACACCTGGTTGACTCTAAAATTTGCCAAGTCGGAGGGGGGGCGCTCGCTCAGTCTATAATGTTGTACTTAGGAACTGTCCACACAAGTACCTCAACCAGTAACCAGCAGGCACATCCTGCACAATTCTAGAGAATTAAAAAAAAACCTGGACACGGATGGCATTATTACTGCAGTTTAGTGGAACCTAAAACTAAAAAGAATTCTTAGGGGGGAGGGGGAGGCTCTAGTTGAAGTAAAAGACTGGACCATAGTATATATAAAAAACAAATATGCAAGACAAATATTAGAAATTGTTATAGATGTATAGGGACTGCCTACAACCATATATTCCTCTTGGCAAGCAGTTGGTTGTGGTCGGGTGCCAAGTAAAAGGGGATGTTGAAATGACGAGTGACAGGCCTGCAGGTAAACACGTATTACTTGAAGGCTCACCAATCAGATGGAGATTTTGTCAGATGATTGCTAGAAATCATTGTATATTTCGATTTTTATAGCATAAGGTCTACTCACACAGGAGTGTTTTACTGATCCACTTTGAAAAGTTATGTCAAAAATACTGTCGATTTAAATGGCATTTTCGAAATTCCTTAGTTCTAGTTTACTGTCGGGGCAGGTGTATCACTAGAGGACAATAAATATGTAGGAATGGAGAATTATATAGGAGGTACGCATGTCTTATGCTCTTTTTCTTTTTGGAAAATACTTTTATTAGACGATAAGAGGAGCCTCAGCAGATTCAGATTCCGCTACTATGCATTGAATTGTGAATACTTATTGTTTATCATTACTACCAAAAGAGATTAACAAGTTAGAGAGCAGAAAAAAACTGGATCTTATTCAGCACATTAGGTACTCAGATGAAATAATTCTTACAATGATATAAGTCACCAAGCTCGAAAACGAATGTGTAACTGCGGTGAAAGTACTGTACGGATTATGGTTTCCCGTGACCATACTACTCGAGCCTCAGTATTGCCCCCTGGGGTCCCATTTCTGAACTGTGTGCCTGTAGAATACTCCTATCTTGATATGCTAATTATACATCCATTTCTGATGCTAATGCCAAGACAACTGAAAAATATTAATGAGCCCATTTGCTTACTTGATCAGTAGTTTTGTCACATCACTTTCTGGATATATATTATACATATGTGTTGCTATAAGTTTGGACTATTCACAGAGGTGATTATATTTAGAGGAATAAATCTCATCGCATTACCATATAAGTGAAACTAAATTGATTACGCAACTTAATGATGTTTTCTATCATAACTACCTGAAAAGTCTACCCTGTGATTAAACCAAACAATCTACGATATAATGGATATAGAGATCATGTGTATACAGTTCAACAAGTCATATCAGTAATTATAATTCTTTTGAAAAAATAAAGCTTTATTGATTCCACTACTAGATGCATACGCCTGTGAAACCTGTAGGTTGGGAACTCAGGGATACTAGGATCCCTGACTCAGAGTGAAGGTATGTAGACAGGATCCATCTCTCCCTCTCCCACCCCGTGCCCTCTACGAGTGTCAGACAGGTACCATTAGGTGGGCACATCCCTCGGGGTACCTCTATTCTCTGGGTACTGCTGTACTTATCCCGGGGTCGTTTGAAAAGATACCTTTCAGGATGTGGATGAATCTTGTCTTGAGGTCATTCGGAAAGTCTGCCATGTACATTAAGTTTTGGTTTTATACTTTATTGTTTCTGTATCATCACATCTATCAGTAAGCTCATGTACATCTATATCCATTATATAGATTCACTTTGCTGTATACCTATCCCAGTACGATTTATGGTGCATATTTTATGTTAAACTCAATCACTTCTAAAACAGTGAATTTAGCAGAGTACATGTGTATTAGGCTCCCCGACGGGAAATGAATACATATGTGATCTCCTCATTATTCATCCTTTTCTACCTCAATATGCCGTATACCGGTATTGGATTAATGGCAACTGGCATATCACCATAATTCAATGGCAGATTTCTATTTTCTACAGAGCTAAATAAAAATTTAGAGAAAAGATAGAGTAATCTAAAAGGGCAATGAAAGATACACCTAAGTGATCAACATTGCTCGGTCATTGTCGGTTTCAGTATTTGCTTTTCTATTTTCATCTTTCCTGGTTGGTGACAGACCACAACTTCTATGCACGAAATAGTTGTCACTGAAATACAATCAACTTCATAGAATCGGTTTATCCTGGGGGCGGTTCCTAGAATTAACTTTAAGAATGAACTTACCACTGAGAGCAAATACGTGCATCTAGGAACAGGTGAAATCTTAGCTTTCATCAAGGAGTTGAGGTGATTGATATGAGTCGGATCCTGGTATGTATTGGTATTTGCTTTACACGTATATGTGGGCCGTCCCTCACGTGCTTTAACCTCATGATAGGTAATGTCCATATCTTAAACAATTGATCCATAAAATATTACAGTTTACTCATTAATTATATTCCATTCCCAATTGCATTTCCTATGGATTTTCCTTGTACAGTACTACCTTGACAATAAACGATACATTGCCAAGTTAACTGAATAAAGATAGGTTAGCTTCTACACATTGACGCCGTTTCAAATGATATCTTGAATGCCCAGTGAATATATTGAATATTCGATTCCATTTGACCTCTTACAGATAACTGGCTCTATTAGAAAAACATACTTTGTGTGTGCTGTTCTAACAAAGTTTATTCCTACATGACCACAATGCCCGAATTCTATATCAGTTTTGCGTTCTTACTTCACGAAGAAGAAAAAACATACATTGTCTTTTTTCCCATTGGTGTGGCTTAGGGATGAGTGCTGGCACATTTACTTAGACTGGGTTCATTCTACGAACTTAAGTCGATTAATCCAAAGCACGTGCTTTGCGGTAGGCAGAGTGTGTGGGATGGCGAGGGACTTAACGCTATGTAATAGTATTACCCAAGGTTTTGTGCACCAATAGACTGTTCTCCAAAAAGGTGTATAAAATATAATATAGGAATAATAGAAAGAAGAAGATTCCAACCTGAGGTCCCTCCCCACAGTGTCTGTGAAGAAGCTCCCTTCACTTATCTCTCACCTCCCCTTTGTAGCCAGTACTCTGGATCATCTGGGGACAATAGGGTGGAGAAAGTGCGGCCCCAGCTGGTGAACAAACATTCAGTTCACAGCGTGCAGTGGGGTCCGGTGCATGCACCAGGACCGCCCGCATCCTCATGCCCCTTTCAGTTATGTCATGTACGAGAAGAAACCGGACCCAAAAAGAAGACAATTCCAGCCCATTTGTTTGGCGGTGTTTGAGTTTACAATAATAGCTGTGAAGGGCGATAATCTGCGGATTGACAGAGATGTGTGACCATAGGACGAGGGGTAGAAGCACGGCGCATGGGGTAAATATGAAAACCATGACGGGAACAATCACCTGTCAGTGCGGTATGGGGCGTGCGACACCTTGGTGGACAGTTTATGTAGTTCCGTGCACTCGATGTGAAAAAGAACCACCACCGCAAATATTTGTAAAACGTTACACATTGAGGGAAATCCGAGTGCGAGCCTCGGGACAGTAGAGGAATGGCAATATGTCTGTGTCTCTGGTTTCATCCCACCAGAAAGAGCAAAACTGGATACAATGCTGTTTTCATCGTACTGTCTTCAGAGAATGTGTGAACATACCTCATTCATCTTTCCTTACCACAAGATATTTGACAGCACCGGAATTCCATATAGGAAACAGTGAGCGGTCCTACTTAATACTCACAATGTTTCAGAGTAAGCAGTCCTATATATCTACGCATACCGGTCGGTCTTAGGTTAGTTTTAACGGAAGTGAGGCATATAAAATCGTATTTATATTTAAAGAGAACATGCAAAATTTTACCTACTTGTTTCCATTAGATCATTTATATTCCCCTGCAACACAACCCCGACGAATATGAGATTGACCTTGTTATTGGATGTACCTTTCTCCTGCGTATTGTCTCCTCACCTCTTACTTTTGGTGAGGAGCTAAAGAGGAATTACTCCAGTTTTCTCTCCGGAATGCTCCACACTCTCCGCTATATGAGCGGAGAATGGGCGACACATACATCTAGAAGGACCTGGTGGGGACTCTGTTTGGATGTTTTCACCTCAGTCCCTCTGTTATCGTGCCAGCAGGGGTGGGGGAGAGTTATGTGGGAGTTGTGTACCTGTACATATGTGGAAAACTCAATACAAACGATAGTTTGGCCACACAGGATGTGGAGGGGAGTATGGGAGGCTAAGGGGTCCCAAGTGGGGCTATTCCATTGGCTGGTTCCTTTCGGTCTTTGGGCTTTTCTGTGTTGCACCATGCGGGAACCAGCCTCGCTCTGGCGCCGCCTCAGCGATGCAGGCGGCCATCCAGGTGGCGCTGGCAACGCTGTGTCCTATGTAGGATTCACGGTAGATGGCGCTTCAGCTTCCGGCTGACCGCGCACCAACGCTGGGTGCCGGCGAGAGGTGGTGAGACCGTAATCTCAGCGGAGACACATCAAAGTTCACGTAACTCACGAATGGGTCGGCCTACGCCACCGCCAACCCTCTACCTCCCACCTTCCTAACCCCAATCCTCTACCTCCTGCCTCCCTAACCCCCGCCCCTCTATTTCCAGCTCCCATAGATCTCTGGCTAGAGTCCTTGGGTAGAGATCCATAACCTATTGTGCGTCCGGTTGATAGGCCTACTTCTATGAATCAATGGCATCAGTACTATAATGTCTCGCAATGAGTTAATTCACATATATGCACATGCTAATCCTAGATAGACAAAAGTTCCCTCAACCAATCTTTAGGCCCATGAGGTGATTGGGAGGAAGTCTCAGGTCGTTAGACATCGGTGAAAGAAATTCACTGTTAGGCATCAGAAGTGTAAGATATATGCCGTATGTATGCCTGCGTCTCCTTGATTTCCATTCAGGTAAGAAATGTGTTTGGGACAGAAGTGGTTAGTGAGTATAAAGAAGACGAGGGTAAGAAACATAAAAGATTGGATAAAAACTATGCCGCCAACCGCTCATGGCTGTGGTATTTTTTTCTGTTCTAGCTGTTCATTCAATGATTTAATTTGCTGATCACACCTCAAGAACAAGGTGTTGTATGTGGCCGGCGATTCATAAAATAATCGACCTGGATTTTGCTTTTAGTAATTTTGTACTTTCGTCTAGAGACATAATATCCCTGTGACTTCTCCATTGGTTTCATGGTCCAGATATATTATTTACAAGCACATGTTCATTATTAGAGACATATGGACGAGGAAAAGGTTCTCTCAGGGGGAAAATCCCATAAATTATGAAAGGCCTTGTGGAAACGTGGACAAGAAATCAGTTGTATGATGAAGGTGGAGAAGAGAAAACCGTGAGAACTTGTTAGTCGGGATGGTTTTTGTTCTTTTGGGGGTTAATGTTTATTGAGAAGCTATATCTGACAATGCCAGATCTTGGTGATCATGTACCATCTATAATTCAAAGTGTTAATCACACTCGCGCATCACCCTGATATGAGAGAGAAGGAACGAAGAGAAAGGATGTGGGCGATAATAGGAATATAACTGGGATAATTGTGAATTGTGTAAGTCTAAGTGAGACTCCTGCGGTAGCAGAGATGTGAGTTAGAATAAGAGTTTTGGCGAGAGCTGGAGTAAGATGTAGGTGAGCGCAAACTCAACTCTTAGTTCTGATAGGGCCAACTTGTGCGTGAGTATCACTACACAGAGACAATGTAAATGAGCCTGCAACTCCGGACTGCAGATCATAGCGCTGGCTCCAGGAACAGACCAACAGTTCCTGAGAGACTTGGTGTGACCACGGACTTGGATGGCCGTGGTGTGACTGAAACAGGGATGTTATGGAAATGGTTATCCCTGAATTATAGGAAATCATTGAGCTGAACGCGTGAACGATAGATATACTTTGTACACTGGATTTATTCTCATGGACTTGTATTGACTTATAATCTGACACTGGTTGGTCTGGTGTTGTCATCACTTTATCATGTTTATCATGAAGGTATGTGAGTTTTGATAGGGTTGGAAATTGTTCAAATGACGTCTCATGAAATAAAGATCCTGGTTTGACATTACACCTCTGTCGGTCCTTTATGTAGTAGTAGGCCTACCAGTAAGGGAACCAGCTACCACAGGGAAGCGATTCTTACGAATCTAGCTCTACTCTAACGCCCATGAGACCACACTGAGCTACTCTGTGTGAAACCCATATGAAGAAGGTAACATCAAATGCCAAACCATGTCTACATGCATGTGTTACATTCCCCTGATCCCTGTGATCAGTGAAACTTCATTCCAGCTTCAAGGACTACGTTGTAGGCTACCTGATAAAATCAGTACATATGATATAAATGATTCATGTCCTGTTGTGGCGGTGGTACTGAAATCTTGATGGTGACGGGATCGATGATTTCCTCAAGAAATAAACGATTAGGAAATTGTTTTAAGTTAAATCCTCAATTGATGTGTACTAGTTGGTGATTGTAGAACGTAAATTTAGAACACTCTGTGTAGATATGAAGTGTTGTTACTGGATAGGAACTGAATGCTCTGTACAGGTGTTAATCCAATTCTGGTCATGGTCGATTAGTCAGACACAGTTTTCAACATACACGTGCCTGTTATTTATAACTACATGTAGTACATTTGCTATACATATTCGGGTTCCGTTCACTGGCCTCACCTAATTCCTCCATATGTATCATCATTTAACGCTCAACATCTGTCCACGCATGTATTATCATGTTTTATAAGGGTCAGAAATGAATATATTTTCTCTCACAGAAATGCAGTCTTCAGCTATGTAAAATGTACTTTCCTTTGGCTAGCTGCCTCGAAAAAGTCTATCTTGGAACTGCACTGTACACCGAAAATACCTTAGATAAATATGCGTATCTATGGAGGCAAAGTGGCCCCGCGACAACTGTAAATACCCGTGCTCAAAACATCATTTCCGGAGGCCAGTAAGAACGGGGCTAAGTGATAAAGCTATTGGGGTTCGAGGCTAGAGTTTAGATATTTGGTCTTGTTTGCTACTATTGAAGTGTATTTTATAATAATCGTCTCTGAACAAGTTTGTCTCGAAGCTACGATGACGGGTTGTTGAATCTATAAAACTATGCATTTATAAGATTGGAGAATGATACATATAGTTTCAAACCTATATAGTCTCCGGAAACGGTGTTTTAAACACGGGTACCTGCGGTTTCAGCCTGGCCACTTTGGCGCCTTATGTGTGTTAGTTCTATTGTAATTTGTGTTTCTCTCACCAGGGAGTTGCTGGGGACGATTCGTTCACGATTAGTACTCTGAGTGCCGGTAGGGGGCAGAAGAAGCTACAAGCGGCCCACCTCACGTCCAGTCTGCTGGAAGAAGTCCTCAATGAGAAGAAAATGGTAAGAATCCCCGCGTGCAAGTTCTAGGTACCTTGTCCAATGTGTACGCGAGTCTTGGTGCTTTATATAATATGGTATTCACTTATGAGATCCAGGAATCTTGTCATACAGTCGATGACTATGTACATGTGTGGAAATATTACCCAGGAATTCTAGAAATGCCAAATACAACTTGTCTGAAAATGCATGTAGACTGTAGAACACAAACGCGAAAGTTTCCTTATCATTTTGCGCAGTATATTTATTTAAATCAACAGGGTGGTTCGACAAAATTTTAAAGTGCACCGAGGAGTTTCGACTCATTTCACAAACTGCTAGTTCGTTTCTCCATATTTCAATTTTAGGTTTAAAAATTCCTGGTCTTTAAGAAGATAAATGATCAAGGAGCTTTTATTTTGAATTGATCATTCTCTCCAGGTTATTGGCGTTTTCGTCTAGGAGCCGAGATTGCCTATGCCATCTGGCTATACGTGATCTAAATTATTACTACAAAAACACTTAATTGAATACCTTCTGATTCATCTGAACTGGTTGCTTGGAAATTCCTAAAGGCATATCGAACAATTCATCTTGGAAATGAAAATATCCTGGAAAATCGAATATGATTGTCTCCAAATACTGTAGAATGCGGGGGGTTCCTTTTTATATAGAGACCAACATAATGAGAATCTTATAGAAATATATATACATAAATTCAAAAAGTTTAATTTCATATGATAAAACCCATGCCATTTTCGTCAAACTTTCACAAAAAAAGGGGAATACATATTGTACGTATTTGGTTAGGTCACACTCGAAAATCGTTATATTTCATTTATTTGCTATTTTATAATATCAGTATTAGAAAACCACTAGGTAGCGCCACTGTGTATTGTATATAGGTTTATGCCTTAAAAAGGGAACATCCTTGAGATATGTGACACACGTACATAACCACTCCGTCCACACAGGCGTTACTGAAGTCACCTGACGTCATTGAGCAGCTGCAGCTACTCCAGGAGGACCTCAAGACAAACCGTCTGCAGCAAGCCCCGAGCACGAGCGGCGTCCCTCACCCGGACAGCAAGACCCGCGGCCCGGGCGACCAACGCGAGGCCCGGGCGTCCCGGCACGCACAGGTAGAGACCCCTAGTGGGCGCCAGACGAACCAGCGAGGCGACGAGGAGAGCAGTCCAACGTCAAGTGGCGGTAGTAGTATCTGGTCAAAGGGGGGCTCAGCCTTCACCAGCGTAGCGTCTACCGCTACTTCCGGTCCCAATACTGACACGTGAGCATACGGAGTGATTAAGTTTGTTCATTTTTTAATAGCATAGAGTCAGAAGGGGTGAAAGGTAACCGTATTTTAGTTACAACTTGGGCGAAGGAAACTAGCAGATTTTAGTTGTATGTGAATGAAATTTTATTGATTGAGTATAAAAAGAAGAAAAGTGTGGTACACCTGAGGAAGTATTTGAATAATTCTATGGATGTAACTTGTGATCACAAATTATAACATCATATTATGTATAGCTAGAACAGTTAGGCTCTAGTGGTAAAAGTTGTCAAGGCAATCCTGCAAGTTGCTCTCCAGCTAAACACTGCCACATGACTTCAGGACATACAATCCACTAGCTCTTGTTTGTCCTTTTAGATTTTACAATAATTGTCACACAGAACATCGGAACATCTTACTCTTTTCACGGATGATATAAGAACCTGTAGGATTCAACAATTGATCTTAACTTAGTTCTCAAGTAAATGTGCGCTAGAAATATAAACTATGTGTGAAGTCTCATATTTAAAGTTCTCTCGATATAAATTGAATCATGTGTGTTAAAATCTAAGCTTGTGTCTATATTATTCGTATGTTCTTTTTTTTTATTGCAGAACTCAGTTCTCATTTATCATGTTCACTTGGTAGTCTATCTAAACAACTAGAAAATCCATCAAGTGAAACTACATTTGTAGTTTCCCCTGAAGGAGTGACGCTAGTATATACCAGTATTTTATCAGTAATCCAAGGGTTTCATGAAATAAAATGTGTTGTATGTTCAGACTTACTTGTTGATATCTGCACGAATAAAACTTTTGAAACATTTTGATGTGTTGGTCATGTTCACTAATAAGTGAGTGGCGCTAAAATACCTCTAGGCCTATTCATAAACTGGTTCAGATTTGACATGTGCTTTATAGTGTAATCCGAAGTGTCATGAAAATAATCTGTAGACAGATCTTAAGGCTCGGCTTAAAAAACAATGCCAGAAAAACGACAGGAAGTCCTTGAAATGTATTTCCTTGCACTGAAAGTGTCACAAAAAACTCAGCATCATCAGAAACCTGGAAGAAGACACTAAAACCATTCAAATAGGTTTGTTATTAACACAGACAGGAGGTCAGGCCAAGGAGGCTGGAATTAGAAGAGTCCCACCAGAGGGGGAATCAGGGTTCAGAAAATTTTAACGCCATCAATTTCCATACGTTGACCCCAAATTAGTTAAATAAAACAAAAAAAGATATATTTTAGCACAAATAGTCTATGGAAATACACTTCGCACTGTACTAGTACTTAATTATCAACGTTTAGTTGTCATTTACACAATTGCCATCAATCACTGAGAAAACACTTACCATTGCTAATTATTTTCCATAATCGCAAAACTTTTTGTGTTCCAGCCGAACTCCGCTTTCCTGCTGGGGTGTGGAAGGTCGGTTATGTGACGGGCTCAAATTTTGTTTCTCTAAACCACCCCAAACAAGCAAATATGTTGAATATATCCCCCTCTTAGCGGAGAGGGAAAAATTCACACGATCAGCCAATCATAGCCTGATGATATTGTACGCAATACAGATGTTGCCGTTCAGCACCGCCTAACGGCCCACTGCCTAGATACGCGGCCGCTCGGACAAACACCGCGAGTCTGCGGCTATGCCTATAGAGACATACAGCAATCACACCTATAGTGTGAACGGTGGGTGTGATTGCAGGAGTGTTGTTTTTTGACAGATCAAATTGCTGGAAGAAACTAGAGTATTGTATCAACGAGTCTGAGCTGTCTAAACTTTATAATTGGTAATTATCTTGGTTCTAACTCGGAGAAAGATAAGCATATTATAGCTAGGCCTGCCAATGTATTATTGTGTATACAAGTTTGGTATACCTGTGTTATCTAAGCTATATCTAATGTATTATTGAGTTCATATGCATGTATGACATACCAAATTGTAGCTGGAATACCGTAGAATATAGTGAATCACTTTTATCTCTATCGGAATGATGTACATGGATGTTATAAATGTATTTCTTTCATAAATTCATTGATCAAATGTTAAAGCATACGTTGCCAGGGGTATGTTTGGCTGCAAGCATTCCGTAACCACGTAGATAACGTGCGACACCGGCCTATGGAAAAAGGCCTATTGAAACTGTTGGTATGGCCCAGAAAGTTGATAAAATCTGGAGCAAGTCTGCACACCCACTAACAAGTAACCGTCTTAACCACAGGGGGCACCACCAGCAACGCCACATAGACTGGTCCACTCTCCGGCCGCTTGTGTCTCTGCACCGACCTGCATGTTTGGGACAATCTGTCCCATTCGCGAGTTTTTTTCAAATATCCTAAATTCTCAGGGACTTAGGGGTTATTTTGTGTTCTACTTGTAAATAGAGATGAACAAATTTATTTGGTAAATCATATACATTAATTTCTGTTACTATTTATGTAAAACCAGATAGAATCTCTGGGATTGCTTTCTACAGTAGATATCACCTCATGTGTTATTTGGTTTGGTTTTGTCGACAAGACCCATGTGCTCCTTTGAAAGAGTAGTCTAGTCAACTGGATTCACATTATAAAGTGGTTTAAATCTGAAAAAGAAACAGCTGGATTGTCTGTGAAGCTCATTCAAAAATTCCTGAATTTCACAACTCATAATATATGAGTTCTTTGAGTTTCATAACTTTTGACAGTGACTGTAGAAAAGAAGTTGGCAATAGAATTGATCCTCATGTTATTCAGGATGATGTGACCATTTATGCACAGCAGTGATTTGTCATGACGTCTAGCGAGAGTTGATCTTAACAGATCTTCCTAACTCATCAAATATTGATTATACACAAATTCTGATTACTGCATTGGTTTTGTGGCCCCAAAAAAAGCCTAAACCGAAGGTGCCACACTAAAAGATATGACAATGAATAGCTGAGTTGCTATTTCGCATAGGTTTCGGGGCTGACATTGGGAGCCATTTTGGATTTCAAGATCGCTGATAGATAAATACCTCAGGGTGATAGATTAGTATTTCCTACTTTAAATTGATATTATATGTGATGAATATTTAACTGTCCATACAAGGAAAAATACAGCTACCATTCATTTTAGAGGGCCTTGGTGGCCATATTGGATTTCACAGCCATATTGAAAAAAATAAGCTTGGCCCCTACTCTAATTTTGATCAGTGCATCAAGTTCTACCATTGTGCCAAATTTTATGCTTCTATACCAAAATGAGGTCATCTTGCACGATTCTGTTGGACTATAGGTACTTGTAGGTAACCACTGCTTTTAGTTTCTCATCCCCTATTTTGATTCCCCTCGCTGTGTCTAACCCTCTTTTATTGCCAACCCACATAACTTTCATCTTATTATAGTTTATACGGATTTTGTTTTCCTTACTCCACTCATCTATTACTAATAAATCACTTTCCATTTTTGCTTGAATATCGTCTGGTTCCTTGCCACTCACCATTAGCACACTATCATCAGCATACATTATCAGTTTTCCATAACTTATTACATCTTGGAAATCATGTTATTAATAGATACTAGCGCCTTCGTCTAACGATTCCTAATTGCCGTCGTGCCCCCTAGCGGGTGAACAGGAAACCATCATTATCTCGTGGATATCATTTTGTATGAAACAGGCGTTTGAGCTGATCATCAGCGATCAGAACTATTTGGATTGACACTAGCAAAAGTTGGGATGTCATTGGTTTCTCACAAGAACAGTGCATCAGAAAACTACAATACTAAACTTGGATTTCGGCATGGTTAAAAATTTATCATAAGATAAAAAGTATGCCTACGTATAGATCTACCAAAAAGAAGAGCCGGTTTGAGTTTTTCACTAAAGATTTCACTCTTGTGGCCCTTCAGTCTCCAGGCATAGGTCTGGTTTACTTTGTCTCTATGTGCGGGGGCAACTCCAAGTGGATCCGACCAAAATTCTAACGTTTTATATATATATGGTAAGTAATTAATGGCACTCCACAAGTAACATTAAACAGCATTGATACATTCCCAAACAATTTTGTCTTGCAGGTCCTATGCTTTAAATAATTTTCCAATAGTATCACCAGTTTCTTTTTTGGATCAACCTTACATGATTTTCGAATAAGCATCGTATGGCCAGCTCTATCAAAAGCCTTTTGATAATCCAAAAAGGTAATTAAGGTGATATTTCGTCGATTCAAATTCGCATGTAATTCCTCTATAAGTAAAACGATTGTCTGGGCCGTGGATCTCTTCGGAAGGAATCCGAACTGGGTATCTGATATCATATTACCATTCATAATATGCTCCAAAATTGCTCTGTGCATATACTTAAATATTTTCAAAATCATAGCACAGTGATTGCTCTTCAGTCATTGAAGTTTCTCAATTCGCCTTCGTTCAACAACAGTAACCTATCGGCCATCGCAGCATTCTCCGATCCGGCCTGGAAGTAGGTGGTGCTCCGAACCCCCTGGGCGGCCATTTTGGAGAAGCCCCTACACAATGCTAAGCCTATGGGACCATTCAGACGTCTGTTTTTGATACTTATCAATGTGTCGGGATGTTTTAAAAACATAATAAATATGAAGCATTTTCTTGGTCAAAATTAGGCTTCCCTCGTATATTAAGACCAAATGTTTATGTGGTAACCTCAGTTCAGACTATAAACGTGATGTCAACAAATCGTCAGAATATGTCTGATTAATATGAATAATACTATTTCAACTATTACATGTACAGACTGGAATGGGGAAGGTAGATTATTATAGTTTTTCGCTATTTTAAGCTCTGACAGCACTTTGTATTCACCAGCAAGATGGCAGATCGATCTGTTGTCAGGTAAATTTGCATAGACCCCTGTACGGTATCCCAGAATTCCTGCGCTCCGTGAGTTTCCGGTTGCAGTGCGGGTAGTCCGACAATGTAAACAATGGCCGTATATCGCCGGTTTCCCGACTTCTACCCGTAGAAACTGCCTGTAATTTGGCTTTCTGGTGTAAAATCATCTGAAATTTCCATTTCTGGCATCGGATTTCCGATTATATGAATTTTTGATGGCGAATTGCGTCTTTTTCTTTTTTTTTTACAAAAGCAGCTGGTCATCATGTCTGACAACATTACATTACGTTACAGTAGCACCGGATGACCCCCCTGAAGTACGCAGGAAGCGCGGTATATTGCGTATGGTGAGAGGGTATACTAGACGAGTAGGACTGACATCACAGTTATTGGATGGAGTGTTGACTGTCGAGGGTGTATCCTACAACGTGGACCAAGCTGACCACTTACCTATTCACCTACTGCCGCCGGACTTCGTTGAACGACACAACATCAAACGACCACCCTCAATGCGAGTGACAAACAATGCTGACAGGTCTGTGCCTGATACACCGGAACCGATGCAACTAGGGCAATCGAATAAGCAATCTACAAGTTCTGAATTACCTTCGTTGACCTCGGTAAATAATGACCCAACAATTGTATTGACTCCCGTCAGTGTGGCGCCTTCTGAGGAGACGGTGGACGAGAGCATTGAACACATTCGGGAAACTAGTTATGGCATTGTATTTGCAGGACCAACAGCATACTTGAGTAACCTGTATCCGTGCAAGATAGGCTACAAACTTACTGAGGATCCCAAAGAAGTACCAACTACCTACTCAAGTGCAGAACAGATCTATCAAATCAGTAAAGCTACATACTGTGGGGACATAGAGCTACAAGTAAAATTGATGGGGATATCTAACCCGTACCAAGTCAAAAAGGCTGGTCAAAAAACACGAAATTATAATGGTAAAGACTGGGATGCTGTGAAGGATGCTGTACTGAAAAACATAATCACTGCCAAGTTTGTTCAAAATAACCAAATAAGAGGTCGACTAATGAAAACGGCCCCGTACACACTGATTGAGGCGACAGGAAACGAGTACTGGGGTGCAGGTGTAATTTACGAACATGCCCACAAGGTGAGATCGTACACCGGCCAAAATAGATGTGGTAAAATCCTGATGGAGGTGCGTACTGCAATGAATCCTCTGTTCACAAAAGTACAGTAACTTGTATGTAGCATACACGGATAAGAATGGCACTTATTATCAGTGACTCAAGACTACGGGTATCAAGAAGAACCCTGAATAACAATAGTTTTATTTACAGAACAGTGATCAAACCGGGATCGGGACTGCAACAACTGGGGGAAACTGCTTTGCACTTCTGCGAATCTGACCATGAATTTTCCTCAATTCTTATTTGTGGAGGAGTGTGCGATCTTGTGGTAAGAGATAGGAGGAATGGAACGACACACTTATTCCTGGAGGATAATTGGGAGTTCATCAAGTGGCAAGTATCGATCCTGATAAATATCTACTGGGACATTAAATCGATTAGACCAAATCTAATGGTAGGCTTTGGGACCTACTTTGGAGTGGATTATGCCCGTTATTACAGCGTGCCAGTGGATCATGAACTGCAATATAATATTGAAATACGTGTACAGATTGTGAATGAACTCATAATTGATCTGAATAGGCGACATGGAGTTGCCACCCCACACCTAGCGACGTTAGTATACGTTGAGCATAGTAGGCAGGAACGCTTCTCCATATTGTACAACAAATTATGGGACGGCTGCCATGTACATCATGCTCACGCGGATAGGCTTGCCAATTATGTCAATAGAGCAATACGTCGAATCCAGCTGATACAAGAGGGGTCCCCGTTACATTGACTGTGTAAACAACTGATATCGCCCTAGTGGTGGTATGCAGTAGTTGACGGTTTATGATGGCCTTGCCCCTTATTGGAGCAGAATGTGGTGATACGGCGGTCTAGTGATGCCCAAGAGTTACTGATGCAGTCCTAAAGGATGAATGAGTTAAGTGTTTAAACTCTATCGAAAAAAGTATTGGATACTATGTAAAGTTTTACTAAAGTAAGATGTTTTTTCCCTTATATATTATTATGTACCTCATAGCTAATTGATAAGCAAATGTTTTATGTCATATTAAAATAGGTTAATGTACTGGGAAACGAAATGACGTTGACACTGGTTGACATCTCTATACTTTGAAGTATTTCAAATCGAACTAGCACTACAAATCGTGTTGTATTCTTTTATTCTGTTGAAGATGACCTTACGCTGAGCAGCATATGACTAAACTACGGAGGGGAGGATCGAATGTGATGGAGCTGTGTTGGACGTTATAACAATACGGAAACTGGGACTGACCTTACAGGCCGGTAATCACTACAACAAACAAGGACACAGCAGATGAGTGAAACATCCAGAGAACTTATTTACCTACTGATTTAAATAAGGAGACCTTATCGTTTGTTTTGGAGTCGAACACTTCTCGCTACTTGCAGTGACACTGATTACAATATTATAGGAGTGTAGTAAATGCACACACCAAATACTACATGGACTCGGTTCACAAAGACTTATCAAGCTGTTGACTACGTCTATAAATTAGTTCTGAACTCACTATGGGACACATCGACGGACTGTTGTAATTTAAAGATGTCTTTCACTCATCATTTAGATCCCCCCTCCACCTCTTTGGCTGTCCAACCGATTGATAGTCATCACACTATTCTGTTACTTTAATCATCACTACTAACAACTACTTCCTTCACACAAAAGATTCGGGGATTGACACAATCCCTGTATCTCTCGAGTCGCTGCCTGGGTTTTACCTACGCAGGACTATCGTCATTCTAAATTAAACTTTACTAATCAATTTTCTTGTTTTTTTTTGTAATTGTATCGTCACATATCACCATTGTTCATAATTCATTCTAATGAAAGGAACCTTATTATGTCACTTCAATGCAAGAAGTATGTTTGGGACCTTAGATCAGATAAAATTACTTCTTGGTGATTATGATGTCATCGGAATAACTGAATCGTGGTTAGACTCTCGTACAAATGACAATCTGCTTAACATACCAGGTCATCAAATCTATAGAGAGGACAGAGAGAATAGAGTGGGCGGGGGCGTAGCCTGCTATGTATCACACAAATACAGTAGTTTTACCCAAAAAATTGAAGAGTACTCAGTAATAAATGATGACATTGAGAGTTTAGCCCTAAAAATAAGTAAACCTGGTCATAGAGTACTATTCATAATGATTTGTTATAGGCCACGGAATGGTTCAATCGATCAATTCAATGATTATATAGAAGAAGCGTTAACTGATCGGACCCACATAAGATCAGAACATTGGCTATTGGGTGACTTGAACATAAACCTCTACGATAGGGAGGATAATAAAGTTCGAAAATTATTAGATTGTACAAAAGACTTGGGATTAACACAGATAATAGACGCAATTACTAGACCCAAGGCAAATAATGGAACGTTAATAGATCATATTTATTCTGATAGTAAGCACATACTTAACTCAGGAGTAAGTAATATAATGCTAAGTGATCACCTTCTTATCTGGGCCCAACGTAAAATAGAGAAAGTGAGTAATACAAAAAAAGAATTTCGAGGGCGATCGTACAAAGGATACTCAAGGGATAGTTTATTTGAATATCTATCTGACGTGGATTGGACGAAGCTTGGGAGAGTAACGACCCTAATTCGCAGTGGGATATGATACTTGGGAATATAAATAATTACCTGGATCTCACATGTCCTGTCATTAACATGAAGTTTAAAAGGGGTAAAGAACCGTGGATAACAGATGATATTATGTCCATGTTGAATGAGCGAGAAAGGGTAGTAAAACAATACAGGGCCACGCAGGATAACATATTACTATTGGAAGCTAGAAGACTAAATAAAAAGATAAAAACATCCTTTACATGTGCAAAAAACGAATACTGTAAGGAAGCTATTGATAATGCTAGAAATAAACCGAAAGACTTCTGGCGGAATATCCGGGAATTGGTAGAGGGCAAGAAGGAAACTAATACATGTGTACTTAAAGATGAAAGTGGAAATTATATCCCACTTACTGACACTGCGGCGTTTATAAATAGTTACTTTACCAATATTTGAGGGAATCTATATAATAAGTGTGACCAATCTAAAATTGAAGAGCAAATTCAGTACCTGGAGGAAATGAACTCAAACCCATGGAAGGAGGACCTAGTTTGTGACAAAGATGAAGTACTGAAATTATTAAAAGAGATATCTATTCATAAGTCAAGTGGTATAGAGCATGTCTCGTGTAGGGCATTAAGAGATGCTATGATAATTCTAATTGATGAAATAACACATATATTTAACACCTCATTCAATACTGGAATTATGCCTAACTCCTGGAAAGTGGGAACAATAATCCCAATACCGAAAGGAGGAAACAAGTCGTATGTAGGGAATTGGAGACCAATCAGTATCTTACCTTTACCGGCTAAACTGATTGAAAATGTATTTCATGCTAGGGTGAGTTTTCTGTTAGACGAAAAGGACTTTTTTACACCAAGACAATTTGGATTTAGAAAAACTTAGGGACTGAGGATGCGATACTAGATTTTACAAATGATTTATATCTTGCCAGGGATCAATCTCAATTAACTGGGGCTTGTTATATAGATATTTCTAAAGCATTCGATTCCGTCTCTCACAAATTGCTGCTCTTGAAACTTGATAAACTTGCATTGTTGCCACCGAATTACATGAATTGGACTACCAACTATTTACATGACAGGAAGCAAAAAGTGCTTATAAATGAAACAACATCATCGCTTTTAGCCGTAGAGTATGGAGTACCGCAAGGCTCGGTGATGGGGCCGCTCCTCTTCCTGTGTTTTATCAATAATATGTGCGACAACCTAATAAATTGTACTGGAACACAATACGCTGACGATCTTGTAATATACAGTTCAGGGTGCAACGCGTTAGATGTCGAGAACACCCTACAAATGGCGACTAACACTGTGTTTGATTGGTGTAACATGAATGGCTTACAGCTCAATGCAAAAAAAACTTGTGCAGTCTGGTATTGTTCACCTCAAAGATAAAAAAATTTAGAAGATTTAAATATAATATGTGGGGGTGAGGTAGTGTCTTGTAAAAGGTCCTATAATTATTTGGGAATGGTAATTGACCAAAATCTAAACTATAATGTGCATATTGCTAAAACTATTAAATCAGCGGGTCATAGAATCTATAAATTAGGGAAATTTCGGAAGTCAATCAGTAGGGAAGTTGCTAAAAATATTTATTGTGTTACAATCAGACCAATCCTAGAGTATTGTAATTGTGTTATAGGAGGTGCACTCAGTTCGGAACTGACAAGACTAGACCGCTTACAAAACAGAGCACTAAGGTTAGTGTTAGGAGGATTTAACCAAATGAGAACACCTGTAGATAGGCTTCATAACCTAACAAATATTGAACCTTTATCCATCAGGCGTAGGAGGCAGTTGCTTCAACTCATGTATAAACAGTCAAAGCACGAACATAAACTAGATCAAACTATTAGGAATACACATAGTGATGACAAAATAAAATTTAAGAGTTACAAGCACAAATCAATGAAATATGAAAAATCAACTCACTTTAGAGGAATACGAGAATGGGATCTACTGGATAGCAATACGCAACAACTAGGATCATTGGCTTGTTTTAAAAGGTCATTACAGTTGGTGGTCAAATAAGAGATTGAAAACTAAAATCTAACCTGGTGGCAGTAGCGACTGTTCAAGCTACAATAAATTAACTTGTGTTGACATAACTGGCACAGGACCGGCCTTGAGGCAGTTCTAAAAATGATGAATACTGAGATTGCTGTAAGTTTGGTTTTAATATCAGATCACAATGAGTACACACGAGTGATACTCTGGCCGAGAGGTAGAGGAAACTGTTGTACTCGTTTATTTTTCTTTTGTGAATTACGATGGATGTATATCACCTCATTTACTCACATCTCACCCCATCTCATCTACATATCTTCTAGCCTGTTGGCTGATCTTGATGTACGGACCACAAAGAGATCTTGATGTACAACAGGAAGAGCTGGTTGATAACCAGATGTTGACAATAAAGTAATAAAAAAAACAAAAAAAACAGTGAAGCCAAAACTGACAAATGTAGATCTTGCGTGGGTGTTCTGTAAAAGTAAACAATAGCTGAAGTGCCACATTGTTCTTACTTCTAACTGACTAATTTCGTCTTTAGCTATTAAATAACCTGAATTCTACATTTCTGTCATGGGATTTCTAATTTGAATGCCATGAAAAACAGAAACGCATAATGGGTGCAATGGGTCATGCCCCACATTTCCAGTGCGAACAATATAATTTGAATACACATTGCATTATTTTGATATGAAAATACTGTAGTGCTTTTACGAGGGACACAAGACCCGACGAGCAAATCCGGTTATATAGGTAGTAGTTTATTATGCAGTATTCACCCCTGATCTCCATTCAGGGGTGAACAGCTGTTCTATGTAAATAGGCGAGGCGCTTTGCAGTTGGGGAACCAGCGAGGAATACTGAACAAAATGGATTTCAGATTTCATGAATTTTTGATGCCGAATTGTGCGTTTTTTGACAAAAACAGCTGTGGTTGTCAGTGTGTTTGTGTAAAGCCCACTTGGGTACTGACAAATGTAAACCATAGCCTTCCACTCCACTTTATAATATATTTTTCTAAGTCGGAAAATGAAAATTGTTCTTGCGTTGTGAATAACAGGCGGATCTTTATAAGTAAAGCATTGTTGGAAAGCTACGACTCTGGTCTATTTGTTGATATGCATAGTAGATACCTATGCTTTGGCTAAAATTTCCCATTAACAAATGTTACCTTCCTGTATTTACAGGAATTTCATGAAAAATCTATCGCGATGACCTATATAAATTACCATCCTATCTTCTTCGGTAGTTCAATATGAATGAAATGGTATCTATATTGCCAGGCTGTGACAGATATTTCCTTAGGTAATGAAACATTTTGACAGATGACAAATAGTCCAGAAGACTAAAAATGTGATTTTCTGAATCATAAAATCATTAAGGTACATGAAACAAATAGAAATATTCTCTGTGAATATTTCTAAAATTAAAAGGGGTTTAGTAGATGAAAATATACATTATGTCATTGTTATGTACATGCCATGCCATAGTGGCTTCAACTTGTGGGAAACCAGTCAAAAATCTTAATATAAACTTTCTACTGATCTACTGATCTTTATTTTGAGTTTTTAAGTTAATTGTTAAGGGATTTATGATATCATACCAACTCAATAAAGAAGGCTGACATATAACAACCACCCTATTATATTAACCATATTGGGTAGTTATTATATTAACCATATTGGGTAGTCGTAGATGACTGTGCTGGCTTTTGATTTAGAGATCGATATTATGACAACAACATTATGATACAATGTATAGACAAATTTAAAAGTTAATTTTCACATAGTAAATCCCATGTCATTTTCTCCAAACCTTCACAGAATATAGTAAATGTGTACTACTGAAACCTGTAGGTCACCGACCTTAATCAAGCATTGTTAAAAAGCTAAGACTCTAGTCTATTTGTCGGTATACATAAGATATACCTCTGCCTAGGCTAAGATTTCCCATGATAGTTTGAAAATCGGAATCTGTTAGGTAAAAATATCAAAACATTTTACTTGTGTGTTTTCACAGTAATTTAATGAAAAATGTATCAAGATGACCTATAGAAATAACCATCCTATCTTCTTAGGTACTTCAAGACAATTTAAATGATACTTATATTGCAGAGTGGTGATAGATATTTCCTGAGGTAATAGAACATTGATATGACAGATGATAGAGTGTCCAAAAGTGCACTAGAATATGATTTTCTGATATTATTGCATTTTTGATACTGGCTTTCATACAAATTGTCAAAGATTGCAATATTTTACAAGTGCAATGATTATTTCCCTGTACAGCCTATCCCATATTTGGTTTTATATTTGAGGGATCTTCTGTAGGTAACGAATTAATCTGTGTGTTGGAGGAAGTTTTTGCTATTTTGAATAATGTCATAGGCAGCAGCCCATGATCCACAATTTCAGTGATTAGAGATGTAAGAGTTGATAAGTCAGTATTATGGTTGTGTGACCATGGCTAGTATAGACATCATACGATTCTGATTACAAGTACGATGGCTGGACCTGATTGTAAACAGGCATGTATTTGCCTTATCTTATCCAGGATAAATAAAATGATTTAAAAAAAATAAAACTCAGCGACAGTGGCAACTCTGAAGGCATGGGGAAAAATCACCTATTTTCGCTCATGTACTTTGTAGTAATTTCTACTGTTTATATTGTTTCTGGGCCATGAGAGTTATCAATATACATTACAGATAATCCTTAAAGTAATATCTAATTATCCAAAATAGGTGACATGTGTTTAGAATAGGCAAAACCCATTTTGTGGATAATTTTTATACCAGCTACTGCCAAGCAGCTGACAAAATCGGCGGACAGGCTGCACTGTCAAAAGCTTCCTGTTAGAAAAGAAGAAATAAGTCTCTCTTTTCTAACAAGCTAGTTTCTTTAAATATAATCGATTCTAGCTGTTGACATGTCTTTTATTCAGCGATATCCTGCTCCTAGAGCTGTGTTATGATCAAAACAAACAATGGCGTCGGCCGGGTCCGAAACCGGAAACTCACGCACGGCCGCCATTTTGCCATGCGCCCGCGGATGAGTCAAGGGTCTATAATTTGGAGGGTATTTTGAACCGGAAGTCACCAGCCGGATCGGAGAATAGGCGTAAAAACGTAAACAAACCCTTTTAGCGACAATGACATAAATAAACGATATGACGGTCAGAGAGTATTACTATACATGACACATTTTTATTTTATAATTTTCTAAAATGTTTACCTACCTATTATAAAACGTGTAAATTCTGATAACATCCGCTTGGAGATGCTCCCGCACATAGAGACAAAGTGAACCAAACTTAGGCTTGGAGACTGAAGAGCCACGAGAGTGAGATTCTTGTACAGTACCTAACTGAATCCTGCTATTTTTTTTGTTTTTCTCTCCACAGATGTACTTCTATTCTTATGATTTGTTTTTAACTGTACTGAAAACATAATTTTGAACTGTAGTTTTCCAATCTCCTTTCCTTGAGAAAATGCAATGAGATCGTATTTCGCTGGTAGTCGGTAGAATCGGTGTCACATGAAATGATGGTTGGGAACTGTAAGATAGTTCCAGGTTTTAATAGTAGGGGGCGCCACTAAGCCACTAAGTGGGTGGGGAGCCACAGACTAGAAAGAAGCCACGACGAAGTCGCTAGTAAAGGAATAAAAAATTGTTTTTTTAAATGACGAAAATAATGAGTGAACTATACCCTCAATCATCATCAATCGCCATGGCTCCTAGCAATTGATAGAGGAATCAGTGTTAATTGACAGCGGGCCGTGAGGATTGAGCCCTACCATCAATCGTGTGAAAGGTTGTTATTTGACGATTTCGTAATTGATGAAAATGGCATTTTAAATTATTTCTAGGTATATAATAATAAGCAAACATCCTAATTCTAGGCGAAACTTATTGAACATTCGTGATCAATTACGGAAAATATAAAACCTGACGCCATAGGCGGGAGGCTTTATATTTTCCATAATTGGCCACGAACAATAAAAGGTTTCGCTAACAGTTAGGAAGTTTCCTAATGATAATATATACTGGTCATATCGTTTGAATAAATTGATAATCTAGCATGAACAGAGATGATTGCAATGGACGTTATTTGTATAAACAAACATTCTTTATACTAAAACAACGTAGAGAAATCATTGTTCACGTAAATATGGCGAAATTAGGATTGTTGCAAAACTCCCTCTATAACGATTGTATTTGCTTACCATATTTTCGGCTATGTTCCATAGCTTATGACGAATTCTACATGGTTTTTGATCTGGTATGATGTATGTTACTGTTTCCTCTCTGGGAATAAGATTCTATTTCAGACCTTTTCGATGAGCTACATCTTGCAAGGGGTACGTGTCAGCACGGACTTGGATCTTGGACAATTGGCAGATTTTGAGTGACTTTGGCTGGGGTCGGCAGGCACAATTTCCTCATTTTCAGATAATTAGGCATGGAACATCAAGATTTTGAAAATGTTCCCAGATTTTCAAGTGAAAAATCTAGAAAATCCAAATTCTTAAATCATTCCCATGCCCATAGGCCTTAATACAGTATTATACTGTCGATTCCAAGTATGTACCTACATGGAACAGTTGGAATTAGGGTTATAAGTGCACTAGATTTTTCTTAAGTTACAGCACATTTTGACTTAGTGAAATTTGCCCGCCGGCCCCAACTATTCTGACTTTCAGGCAGTCATTCTTGGGAAAAAAATATTTTCATTCATTCCCATGCCCCTAGGTCTTAATAAAGTATTTTACTGTCGATTACAGGTATCTAGCTACATGGGACAGTTGGAATTAGGGTTCAAAGTGCACTAGATTCTTTTAAAGTTACGGCACATTTCGTGTCAGTTTGGGTTGGGTCGGCAGTGAATATTCCCTGATTTTCCAGTGAAAAATCCAGAAAATCCAGATTCTTAAATTATTCCCATGCCCCTAGGCCTTAAATAATGAAGTATTTTACTGTCGATTCCAAGTATATACTTACATGGAACAGCTGGATTCAGGGTTCTAAGTGCATTAGAGTTTTTAGATAAGATATAGGTCCGTAGTGTCAGAGATGCCTCTAATAATTACTCATGCCACCCAGCTTTCAGCAGATCCCGCTTATTGATTACATCTGGTTGGTTTTATCGATTGCCTCAATAGATGCATTAAGAGTGTTGGATGACTGGCTTAACAGACCAACCGTCTAAAATATTGACTTTCTCCCTAAAGGAGAAACAGAAGTAATACACAATTAAAGTGTTAGGTGGTGCAGTTGCATACTTGCAGACTCCATTATTCTGCATTAGAAACTATGCCCAATTTGTCACTTTGATCTGACTATGGGGCTCAATTGCTTTTGTAAATACAAAAGCAATTGTGTATGCACATGTGTTTATCACATTGTCTGTCCTGTGAAGTGGTGTAAGTTGGTAATTGTGTGTATTGAATTATTGATAAGTATGTATGGGACTGGGAAATATTTCAGGGATGAAATTAGTGAAATTGTGTGTTATGATTAGGCTATATATATATTATGATTTACGTGTGTCCTGATGAACTTAATAATTTTAAGGGAATGAAAATTGGTACTGGGAACTTACATAGCTTGTATGGGAAACTCAACGATATGAGAAATATTTTTAGAAATATAGATTTTTTAATAATGACAGAAACATGGCTTACTGAAAGATATACCAGTAATATGCTTAATATACCCAATATGACCTTATAAAGGAATGATAGGAACTATCCGGAGCCAAAAATTGAGGGAGGGGTTGCTATTTATGTAAATGAAAAGTATAATAAATTTATGAGAGTAAGAAGGAGTTATTGTAATTCAAGTCCATTGATTGAATGTTTGACTTGTACAATTGAACAACCAATCACAAAAAAATACTGATCATTAATGTGTACAGACCTCCAGGTGATAATGTTCAGCCATGTTTAGACTATTTGAATAATATTGTCGAAGATGAGCAATTTGATAAGCATGAAGTATGGATTTTAGGTGACATGAACATAAATAATAGAACGAAACAGTGTATAAAATACATTAAACTTAATCAATTCTTGGTAACAAATTCATTGAAGATGTTATCGACACATGAAAATTACCTGCATAAACGGGGAAAGTCAACCATAGCTCATATTTACACTAATTCGAAATAGGTTGCAACATCAGGAAACTTGAACTATATGTTTTCAGATCATGTTGTAATATTTGCAGTCCGGATAAAGAGTAGGGAGATATATTTATAAAAGAACCATTATTAAGTACAGAAATTTAAATAAATTTAATGAGGATTTACTAATAGCGAATATAGGACAAAACTTCTTAAAGTGTAATAAGCAATCCACTGATGGAATAGAAAATTATGCATATTGTATAGAGAGGTATATGAATACGCAACATGGTATTAAAGAGAAAGAATTAAGAGTTAGAGGTAACACTTTAATTCCAAATGAGATTCTTGGGCTAATTGAGACTCGTAAAATACTGTTATTGCAAATTAGTAAGAAAGAGATAGTAGATATTGGCTATAATGAATTACTGTTAGAAATTCGTAAACTTCGGAAACAAATATCCTATAAGTTAAAATGTTATGATGCCTCAATAATTCAAAAGAAACTTGAGAAAAATAAGTGCAATCCGAAACGATTTTGGAAGAGCTTGAACGAAGTATATAACCCAAGAATGGTAGGAAGTAGTGGTTTTGGAAATATTGACGCTAATGGTTTACCTGTTGAAGACTTCATGAATGATTATTTTACAGATATTATCAGTAAACTGGGAGTTGGAGAGGTAAATAGTAATATGATAAATGATATGCCAAATAGCATAATTGAATACCCAATGTTGGATGAGGATTTATACACCAACACTGATGAAATTGTGCGAATAGTCAAAAACCTCGATAACCATAAGAGTACTGGGATAGAATTGGTTAAATCGGGAATTTTAAAGAGAATAGTTTTAAAGGACACAAATTATGTTAAAAATGAAATCAATAGTGTTCTGGATGATGAGGTATTTCCTTTACCGAAGGAGGGAGATTTGAGTGACCAGAGCAATTGGCGTCCGGTTTTGGTTTTGAATTTTTTCTCCAAAATCTTTGAAAAAGTGTTACATTTTATTCTACTACAACATTTGACTGTAAACCATATCCTGATAGATGAACAGTTTGGCTTTTTACTGAAACGATCGACATCACAGGCTATTTTTCTCTTAATCAATGAAATTTTATCAGGTCTGGATAAAAGAAATGTAGTATTGGCCATCTACATCGATTTCAAAAAGGCCTTTGATAGCGTGAACCATTTATTGTTAGTTAAGAAACTATCCGGATATGGAGTTTGTGGAAAATTGTTGAATTTGATTAAAAGTTATCTTGAGAAAAGAACACAAATGACTAAGATAGACGGGGTATTATCAAAGCCTAGAGAAGTTTAAACAGGTGTTCCTCAGGGCTCGGTCCTAGGACCATTATTATTTGTGGCCTTCATTAATGACATTGTTAACACACTAGGATATGTAAAACCGATTCTGTATGCAATTGATCTAGTACTTATCGCTACTGGCCCTTCTCAAAAGGAGATAATTGAAAGGATTAAAGACGACTTGGATTGTATGAATGTTTGGGCAAAAAACAATATGATATTGATCAATTATAAAAAAACGAAGGTAACATGGTGTGGAAATAAGAGCAATTAAGACAGGAATTTGAAAATAAATATAGGAGAAAATATTGTAGAATGTGTTGATACCTATGAATATCTGGGAGTGATTGTGGATTATCGGCTTAGTTTTGAGAAGCAACATAACAAGATCTGTGGAGAGTTTGCCTCAAAAATGTTTAAGCTTAAGAAAATAAGATGCAAATTAAATCTGGAACAAAGTATAAAGATCATGAAACACATGCTCTTACCATTTCTCGAGTATGCAAGTGTGATTCAGTACTGTGTCACACAATCAAAATCACTTAATATGAGAAGGGATTTACAACTCCTTATGATGATCAAATGGTGGATTAAAAACCCTGATAATGTATTGGAAAACAGGGCGGTAGGGTTACGGAGTAATGATATTATTGAGTTTAAGATTAAAAGAATAAATACTGCAAAATACAGGAACTCGCAGTTGAATAGAGGAAGACAGCTGTGGGATAGTTTAACTAAAAATGTTCAATGTATAGAAGCTGATGAAATCTTCAAACAGAAACTTAGGGAGATTAATTTTAATAGCTAGGTAATATGAAATGTGCAGTTTGTATGATGTAATAACAGAGCTCGATCAGTAGATCGGTATAAACTATGAGTATGGGTATCTATTAAGGTATTGGGTATTTGTTATGGGGTTGTGTGAATGATGTATGAGAGATTTTGTATTTGTCCTAAATGTTAAGTTGGTATTCAATGGAAGAACGCCTCTGGTTGAGACGAATTGTGTATCGTTATTTATGTGAGATCAAATAAAAAAAAGATTAAAAAGGATTATTGAACGAGGAATTCTGCATTGTAGGGATGAAGCATGTACAATTGCAGATTTGACCACACGTTAAGATCCTTTATTGTGCACTGCAGATATATTAGATTCAAAGCCTTCACGAATGCCCAACCAATCATGAGGTAACAATTCAGCTTAGCAAGTGTGTAGAAAAAGATATGTTGCCAGGTATAAAGACAACCCAGACAGTGTAGACCCCAGCCCCCCCGCCCCCCACCTTGTGAATGCGGCCACACACGTGTGAATGTGGCCGCCCGGCCCCCGCCCGTCGCCTGTCGCTCACTCGCCCGTCGCCCGTCGGAAACTTGTTGTATCGGCCAACAACTCTGAGACAGAAAAAATCTCAAAATTCGTAGATAATTTCCTCTAACCGGAAGTCCCGAAAATAGAGTCCTATGTAAAGGACACTAGCCACTTCCTAGAAAAAAAAGCAAAGTAGGCAAACTAAAGAAAAGAGACATTATAGGGACATTGGATTTGAGTGCACTATACACCAACATCCCCAATGATGAAGGTATATCTATCATATGCCAACTTGTATATGGAAACGCTAGAGAAAAAATTGCTGGAGGGATATCACTTACAACCGAGGGTATGGTGGAGATATATCGATGATATATTCTTCATCTGGGAAAATGGACAGGGGGAACTGGAAAATGGTTTAGTTACTCAACCATGCACACAACACCATAAAGTTCACCATGGAGAAATCAACCATAGAAGTGAACTTTTTAGACACCACGGTCAAAATTGGTCTAGACTACAAACTGTGAGCAGACCTATACACCAAACCAACGGACGAGAATACCTATCTAAGATGTGAGTCCGCTCACCCAACCTCACAGAAACAGAGCATCCCCTACTCACAACTCCTAAGAGTAAAAAGGATATGCGCAAAGAATGCGGACTACCAGAGAGACACATCCCAAAAGGTGAAAGAGTTCAGGGATAGAGGCTATCCCGAAAAACTCCAAAATAAATACAAGAAAAAAGTAGACTGCATCCATAGACAGGAAACCCTCCAACAAGAAACAGAAAAAGTTGGAAAGTAGGGACAAATTTTCCCGATCAGTACCTACCGACAAGGCAAAACACCCATCTGGTTAGGGCAAGGATCACATACACTAGGTACCACACACCAGTGCAAAGAAAACGTGTCATGCAATAGTTCAAACATCATCTACTGCAGAGAATGCAAAAGATATGGGGACCAGTACGTGGGACAAACAAAAAGAAAAATCAAAGGAAGGATCTCAGAACATCTGAGATCCATTCAACAAGAAAGGAACCACAATGGAGTAGATGACGTACAAGTATACATACTAGACTTCATCTACAGACATCCATACGGCATATGGCATGGCATGTTGTAGAATTTTTTTTTCAATATCTTTTTTGATCCGATAATGATACAACTTCGTGTTCATAGTCACATATAATTAAGGTTTTTGGGACCAATGAAGATCTCAGTCCTGTACAGACTGGTTTTAATGATCCGGCCTTACAATATTTTCATTACAACCATATAATGGGTCGAGAGTTTTATAAATAACAAGTATCTTAAAAAGAAATAAATGAATTATCAAAGTAATCAATGTTTTTGATATTTTATCCCCCACGTCTTGTAATCAAGCACAATAAGAACAATGCACAGTGACAATGACAATGACAAAGGTGAAAGGATCTATTATGGCACATTTCTCATAAAACATTTAAGATTTGGTTTTCACAAATGGCTGGCAGGGAGTCTATGAACGCAGATATTGTGAGGAATATGCAACTATATTTCTTTTTTTATTGGGAGATATCTTCAGTTGTACTATGGGATATACATTTAAAAAATATGATGAAGTGTATTTAACATACACGAAACGTCGTGACAAACGCTGATACCACAATGTACACCAACTGTCATCTTGGCTGAATAATAACACCTTCAATTGCAAACCGCTGTGTCTGTTTTTTTGTGAGTTTTTCTCCTTTTTCATTTTAAGAATATACCAAGTCACCTATGCTACAGGGCATCTTTCCAGAACATCATTTTACTTTCATAGATTAATCAGTAATGATATTTATCTAAATTCTAATTGTTATGTGCATCTCTATACATTAAAGAAGTGATACATTCAAGAATCAAGTGCCCCAATATAAATTCAAGGAATGAGTACGGATTTGCTGAAATACATATCATTGTGATTATTGTTTAGGATTTACTACATTGTTGTAGATCATGCGGAAAACCTCTCCTAGTGTAGAATCCAAGTTTCGTATACTCTCAGGGTCGTGATCCACATTATAAGAATCATAATAAAGGTTCATTCCTAGATTGTTTGACCAGTTCCAGTGGATACCCTGTTTATGGATGAAGCTTCCACTCTCCTCATAATGTGGATACACAAGGGAATTCCACTCGACATGTATCAGTTCAGGGTAGGCCTTTGCAATAGAATAAGGTACAGTGAGCATAGCATCCCTGGAGTCACTCTTCAAGTTCTTGTAAACAATCTTCCAAAGCTGTATGAAGCAAGACCTCCTTGTTGAAATTATCACAGAATTTTCAAGAACTTTAGTGGCACGTAAACCTGCCGGCATGCTGGTATCATAATGGAGCAGGGAATCCCATGACTTCAATGCAACTACATCCAAATCCAGGTATATTCCACCATAGTCAAATAAAATATTCAATCTGGCAATATCAGTCTTAAGTTTATAAGACTTAATGGGCTTTCCATTTAAAGTTTTCGGGAGAGGCATGAATCTTGTCATAAATCTTGGGATATTGTTCATCGTTTCCTGCCACCACTTTCCAACAGGTCGTATGTCACCCCAAAATATGATTTTGAATGGTTTGACATATACATGTACACTTAACACTGACATGTAATGGTGAAATCTGAATGTATTATTTCCTTTTTCTTTAAACCATATATAGTGAACCACTTTTGGAACAAAATTAGAGGGATGTCTCGTGGGCTCTGCAGTAAAGTTCTCTCTTTGCAACATCATTGGAACATTCCTCTTCAATCTAGATTTGGAAATCGGAGAGTTAATGCCCGATATGGATGAAAGACCGATATGCCCAAAAAACAAGACACAGAAAAAAAGAATAGAGCCTGATAGAAGCGCGAAGAACAGTCGCCTCATCTTGATCATTTTCATTATATCGGTGCTGCGCGTCCTATTTTTTCTCCTGGAAAATATCAATATTTGTTATCATAACACCATCATATTTGTACATACACCATCCAGGTATTAGAAAATGTGCTTTACAAACACATGGTACATTCAACATACATTTATAATACGATCTACATTAGAGCTATTCCTGCATGATAGACTAAGGACCGATACTAGCATCTCTAATCAAACATGCCTATGCTGCTTGTAATTAACAGACACTTTACGTTGTCTAGGTCTGATATAATATACAACCTTTGTTCTCATATGCTACCTTTACTCTCTTTGCTCTCAAGAGCAATCCATTATTTGTACACCGTCAGGGAGCAGCTACCGTTGAAACATTGATAAATCGACATAGTTGCTTAAAAAGTCGCGACTTTTCTTTATGAATACTGTAAGAGAGAAGCTGTTTCCAAAGTACATGTATAAATAAAGAAAGTAGAGTTGTTAGTCTCTTATAATTCCATGCTCATCCATCAATGATGAACATACCAAAGGTAAACTTTTGCTGTCTTAATGTATATATTGGTACGAAAACAGGCTTCTTTTCATCTTCACAGCCAGTTTATTGGCATAAGCTTCATCCTGAAGCCATGCCACCTACTCTGATATCTATGCTCTTTGTAGAACAGATATGAAATTTTAAGGGAGCAGTGTGTCTGAGCGCATGGTCTTTCATTGTCAGCTCCCAAGCAAGTTGGGCATGAAAAATGTTTCTACACACAAATATGGCTATACAATTGACTAATTCTGGTCTGATTTGCCAATAACTTAGAAGGGTTTTACCAGAGGGCACTGTAATGGAAGGTGATGCATTTTCTTTAACATTATAGATACTAGCGTATATATTCTTTAGTAAACATGGACTTGGCTGACTATTTGAGAGTAAATCAGGTGGGAAATTCTGAACAAATAGAATTAGATTTCAAAATGAATTTTCGTTTAATTGATCTGACGCCTATTGTTCGCGCAGTGTGTGGTTGCGTGGCGATTCCGCCTGCCGATGCAAAACCCACCGATCATGTGCATTCTGTATAAAAGTCGGTTGCTGGTCCACCTTGAGAATTTGTCTGTGCTAACAATCTTTAATCCCCAATTACACACTCTATTTCTACCAGACGACCGATTAGGTGTTCCAAATGCACCTAGCATTGAATATGTATAGAACCTGATTAGCCCGCCCCCCTAAATTAACATAAATAGTATTGAGAAGAAAAACTGTTTTTAGACGGACATGCAGGTGGCTACCGACCGATTTTTGGTCACCGCCGCTGATTAATTCAACATGGTGGCCTCAACAGTACCGTAATCGGTGGCTATAACCTGTGTGTGTCTTTTGCAAAAGCCAAGACGATACGGCATTTTCCAAATGAGGACTTCAAGTTCCCATCTCTATATAGGAGTGGATTGCTTCACCGTGCACAATGTCAAAATGTATCTGAGAAACCTTACTCACCTGATGACTGGTGAAGATTCTGGAGCTAGGGTTTTGAGGTAGAAGGCTCAAATCACCATAATGTCTCTTCGGATCCAGCGTTAAACCCCAACCTGGTCAATAGTAATGTGTTACTACATGTACTTCCTATCTTATAATTTTGATCTACTATTCATATTGCCTACTTTTCACGAAGACAAGATATCATTTGAGAATGAATAGGGAAACATTTGGTCATAGGATAGGATACCAGTACGAGCATGCAAACAGGGAATGCAAATGTATGGTCCCCTGTCCCTCTATACTTACCCAGGTTTAAAAGACTACCTCTTCGGCAGAGTGCCAATGTGAAGTGATGTAAAGCGTTGATACGAGCGATGTGATGGTATTTGTACTAAAGTAGGTCTATAAAAGATTGGGGACAAAAGAACCAGTCAATAATGGCCTGGAGTTGTCTATGGCAATATCCGGTTCTCAGAAGCACGTCAATAATTCAATATTTGCATCGGGTCAATTATTGTTCTTTCATAATAAATGGATTTTTAAATAATTTTCAACACAGACAAGACATAAAAGCCATATTTAGACACATGATTGTGATTGATCTATAGCGGTACTTTTCATTAAGGTAAATAGTCTTATGGCTTGTATTAAGCCAGTGTTTCCTGGATACTAAACACCTAGCATGAATCATACCTCCTTAAAATATGCTGTTGTTGGGGACTCTGGGCAAGAAACATGAATTTCTTGTTATCAAACACTGCATGAAAATTCCAATTTTACATATATATACACCCAGCATATATGTAGGTATTATTTTGCATATACAAGGTTTTTCGTGTATACGCTTCATCTATAGGCATATATACGAATCCATGTTACAGTCATATATATGCCATATATATGCCTGATTCTAATTTACACCACTATCCAATGATTCCGATCTCTGCAACTAGGGGACACCACTGTAGTATAACCCATTTTCCATTAGTCATTAAGTCCTTGGTATATGGCTTGGGCTACAGCACAGATGAGTGGTCAGAAATTGAAAGGGGGCATGGCGGAGGCAGGGGGGTCGCAAACCTTTTTTTGTATCAGTACACATATATACGCCAAACATATATGATATGTATACGACCGGCATATACATGTCACACAGAGGATAGTTCTTCTCATATACGCTTGGCGGCAAATACAGCCATTACGCTTCAGTATACACACATAAACTGTATTGTATATGCCACATACGCTGGCGTTAAATGTGGACGTATATATATATATATATAAACCTGCCAATATACCTCGGATGCATGCATTTACGCAGTGGCGTATATGTATGAAATAACTGCGTGTTTTTGGGCAGTGAACAAAATGGCAAGACACTACAATACTCTTCTACCCAAGAGCCAAAATCAACAGAGTGGCAAGGAACAGAGTCAGAAAAGTTAGAAATGCTAATCAGTTCGGAGTGAATCATAGTGCGCTCTACATTGTCGGGGGTACAAATAATAGTATTCAGAGAGTCTACAAGAACCCACCGGAGACTAGGGTTTGTGAGGATACCGATGAAGAAATTATCGAAGATATGGTGAATGCATGTATACAGGGAAATGAAACTAGTAGTAAAAGTGGTATCAAGTGATTGCAAAACCGTTATTGCATTCTTATATAGCATCGACCTAAAAGCAGCAAACAAGTTGAACGAGAGGCATTGATCATGAACAATATAGACTGAATGGTCTGATTTAAAGGATCAATCATTGCATAAGAGATATAGATACAGAAACAGCGGTGATCACGCCATACTTTGTAGAGAAGTTGAGAAGAACGTCCCAGGAAAAGCCACAAGATACTAACATAATAAACTGTATGATGGGTACACCTATACTTTGGCATGCCCTACATGCTTGTAGGAAAATTTAAGGATTTGTATGTATGAGTTACTATAGAGGAAACCCATGAAAGTTTAGGGTCTGAGCCCGTATCCCATCGAGTTTGAATCACGTAGTAATTCACAAGGCGAAGCCGAGTGAATTACTACGTGATTCAAATGAGATGGGATGGAGCTATGACCCTAAACTTGAATGGGTTTCTGAATTTATCTCACCCTTAATATTGACTAATCGGCTAGCATTTGTGACATTATCCCCCATTGGATATTTTTCATAAATATCTAATAGGCGTTAGATACGAGTTCCCAATGTTAAGTCTATGGAGAAAAAATATCTGGGGTGAGATAAAGGTGAGCACTGCTCACTGCTATGCAGCGATCAGTCTGTTCTGTAGGCGCCGGAGGCCTCAGTCTACCTGAGGCATGCCGGAACTCAGAACACTGTGAACAAGGAAAGGATTTATCATTAGAAATATTTTATTCAGTTTTTCAGCTTTGCATTTAATATGCCACATACCTAATACCATCCATGTCGAACAACAATAACAAGTGCATTTTATGAAGATACTACGACATATGCATCATATCGGTGCGCAAACCTGCTGACCGATACCGATGATAGTCTGTCCAATAACGGACACCGCATCGACTATCCTGTAAGTGCTTCAGTATTCACGCACTCCCGCAATGTTTATAACAAATAGTGTTCATCTTTCCTCTCATCTATTATGCTTGGGTAGGTGGAGGTAGTAGTTGTCCCATCCATTCTTTTTAGTACAGCGAATCCAATGGAGTCCATTGAATATCTGTTTATCCTGGCTCATAAATACACACTTATACATATTTAATATAGTTGGTTTCTGTTGTATATCTAAACCGCTAGGCGGCGCTACCGTAGTATAACGCTATAGTACTTGTATCAACCACCAGATGTCTTTACTAGTATTAAACGGCTTGAACACAACAGGATGGGATAGAATCACCCAGCTCGAAAATTAGACCATCTTGCTTGGCACACAAAGTGTCTCTACTTGCAGACGTCAACACAAGCTAAGTGCAAGGCCATGGAAGCCATTTACTACAAATTGGATGAACTTTCATTGAAAAAAAAACCAGTGATAATTTGTTGTGTGAAAAGAGCCCATGTGACTTTAACTTCTAAACTCTCTAGGCCTGAAACAAATCTAGGTCTAGCTGGTTTCAGTCCACAGTAGTGAAAGTGAATTAAGCCTTCAAAGTTAAATGACTGTATTGATATAGGCTAGGCTCTCTACAAATAAGTGAACAAAAAAAACCAAAAAAAACCCAAAAAAAGTGACAGTGAATCTGAATAACCCAGAAAAATTATGGCTGAAGCTAGGAATGTTGTAAATGCCATAGGTGAGTTAAGTCCCAATAAAGAAAAGTGGGCTAACTATCAAAGAAGGTTCAATGCCTGGAGGCGCATAAACAAAATCCAGGATGATGAAAAAATTGATGCTTTATTAGCTATGGTGGGGCCTGAGGTTGTGGACTTGTTAGTTGCATTGTGTGCCCCTGCTGAAATTGAAACCAAAACATATGCTCAACTGACTGAATTAATTAGTAAACACTACACCTCCGGATCCAATGAGTTAATTGAGAGCTTCAAATTTGATGAGCGCAAGCAGGAAGATAATGAATCTGTAGCAGATTATATCGTGGGTTTGAAGAAAATAAGCATACACTGTGGGTTTGGTGATGAGGACCAGGTCAAAAAGAGGTTAAGAAATCGCCTAGTTACTGGTTTGAGGTCCGCAGCAATTAAAAACAGACTGCTAGGTGTGGGTGCAGCGTTAACATGGGAGAAAGCTGTCGATGTCAGTACGTCAATGGACACCGCTAGCCATGGTAATCAGCTCATGGGGCCCACACAGGATGTAAACCGTGTTCAGCAGGGAGGTTACAAGCACAAGGGAAAAGCCCCCTCTAACAAAAAGTGTTATCGGTGTGATGGCGACCACGAAGGTCGGTGTCCCTATGAAAAGGAAAAGTGCTTCAATTGTGGTAAAATAGGTCACATTTCCAGGGCTTGTAAAACAAAGCATGCTCAAGGTCAGTCTCAAACAAGAGGGAGTTCGCATAGAAGCCGTGGCCGTGGAAGAGGCCGTGGGCAAGGTTGCGCAAATTACGTTGATAACGACAAACCAGACTGGGAAAATGTCTTTGCGATCCATGCAACACCCCTAGAGCAGCTCTTGCATGAGTATCAGTCCGTGTTCAAAAGAGAGACAGGAGAAATAAAGGAGTTTGAAGCTACAATCGAGTTGAAGCCGGATGCCACACCAAAGTTCTACAAAGCACGCCCCATTGTCTATGCCCTCACAGACGGTGTCAAGAAGGAGTTACAGAGGCTGGAAAATAACGGAGTCTACCGTCGCGTCGAAAAAAGTGAGTGGGCATCTCCTATAGTAGTGGTTCCAAAGGGGGATGGGCAGCTACGATTGTGTGGTGACTACAAAGTGACAATAAACAGTGCAGTCATTGACCAACCGTATACGCTACCTACAGCAGAGGATATATTCGCAACGCTGGCAGGTGGTAGTCAGTTTACGAAACTGGACCTGTCTAATGCCTATACACAAGTGGTGGTAGAGGAAAAGTTGCGGAAGTACCTGACCATCAACACTGTGCAAGGACTTTATGAAGTACTCAGGTTGCCCTACGGGGTAAAAACAGCACCACACATCTTCCAGAGGATAATGGACCAGGTATTACATGGAATTCCTGGAGTTTGCTGCTATATCGATGACATATTGATAACTGCTCCCACAAAGGACGAGCATCTAAAGGGCCTTGAACTGGTACTTCAGAGACTGAGCAAGCACAATATTCGAGTCAAACGTGAAAAGTGTACGTTCTTGGCTCCCGAGGTCCAATATCTAGGACATGTACTCAACAAGGAGGGTCGTAGGCCAGTACCAGACAAAGTTTCTGCGGTGAAAGAGGCAAAAACACCGGAAAGTGTCCCGGAACTCCACACCTTCCTCGGGATGATCAATTACTACGGTGGGTTTGTTAAGGATTTGTCGACCATCCTAGCTCCGTTAAATAACCTGCTGAGGGATGACGTACCGTGGAAGTGGTCATCACAGTGCGAAGAGGCATTCAACAAAGTCAGGGATGCCCTAACAAGTGACACAGTCCTAACCCACTATGATGTCAACAAAAAGCTACTGCTCGCTACGGACGCATTTCCTTACGGAGTCGGAGCAGTACTATCACACATCGATGACAAGGGAGAGGAAAGACCGATAGCCTATGCATCAGTCACGCTGACAAAAGCCGAGAGAAACTACGCACAGATAGAGAGAGAAGCATTAGGCATCATCTTTGGAGAGAAGAAATTTCATAAATACCTATATGGAAGAACATTCACATTACTGACAGACCATAAACCACTGACGAAGATACTCGGTCTGAAAACAGACGTGCCAACCTTGGCAGCCCTACGGTTGCAAAGGTGGGCGCTGATGCTCATGCCCTATGACTACGATGTCAAGTATAAAAGATCTGAGGATCATGCCAACGTTGACTATCTGAGTCGTGCACCAGTGGACATAGCCAAAGAAAACATGGAGGCTGAGGTTAACTACTTTAGTCATACAGACAAACTACCAATCAACGCTAGAGACATAAAGGAAGCAACCCGAAAAGATCGGATCCTAACGAAAGTGCTAGAGTTTACCATGAATGGTTGGCCAAACCATGTGGATGACGATGAACTGCTAGCCTATTATACAAGAAGACACGAGCTGTCGTGTGATCAAGGATGTCTTCTTTGGGGAATGAGAGTGGTCATACCTCAGAAGCTACAGGAAAGAATGCTTGAGGAGTTGCATATTGAGCATGTCGGCATAGTGCGCATGAAAGCATTGGCACGTAGCTACTTGTGGTTTCCTGGCATTGACAATGCGATAGAAGCAGTAACCAAGGCATGCAAAATATTCTTGAGTCTTAAAAATGATCCACCAGCTTCTCCCATGTATCCATGGCGATATCCGGAAAGGCCATGGGACAGGCTACATATAGACTTTGCTGAGTACAAGTCGGAAATGTTTCTTGTTGTAGTAGACGCCCACTCAAAGTGGTTGGATGTGGTCCTGATGAAGTCTACAACGGCTGAAAAGACCAGGGAGGTGCTTGAGTGGATGTTCGCCCATAACGGTTACCCACGAGAGGTTGTAAGCGATAACGGGCCACAGTTTATCGCAGAGGTGTTCTGTGAGTTTCTGCACAATAAGGGTGTTAAGCATACCCTTACTGCTCCCTATCATCCAGCGTCCAACGGACTTGCAGAGCGAGCAGTGCAGACCCTAAAAGCAGCTTTAAAACGGCACACACTGGATGTAACACGAGACATGACTACAGAGAAAAAGCTTTGTAGTTTTCTGTTGTCCTACAATTCAACTCCACATTCTGTGACCGGGGTATCTCCATCTGAGTTGTTTCTAAAAAGACAGCTTCGCACCCGGTTAGCGATGATAAAACCCAACCTTCATGTGACAGTGGAGGGGAAACAGGAGAAGATGAGAGAGTACAGAGATGAACGAGTGCCAAAGCTTCAAGAGAGGAGAGCGCGTACGAGTAAAGAACTGTCGAGGCACTGATATCAAGTATGTACCTGGCTCGATCGTGTCAAGGAAGGGTCCAGTACAATACCTGGTGAGAGTTGGCCAGAACCTCAGATATGTACATGTTGACCATCTTCGGAAATCAGGGGAAACCAACGAAGATGACAATGACAATTATGATGATCAATCCATGCAAAGGCAATTAACTGACACAATCATCAATGATATGCCAAAAGATGGAAATCACTCTGTGGTTGCAGATACACCACCCAAAGCAATGCCACCAGTGGATCATGGGGTTACCCATGAGGAACCATCCAGAGTTCCACCCCCGGTGGTTGCTACACCACCTAGGCCTATAGCACCGTCACCAAGACGAGTGCCAATGAGAGCCAGAAGAGCTCCCACAAAGTTTAATGACTATGTTACTAAATGACTGTTCTATTTCAGAGACTAAGATTTCTGACACTCACTTTTGGTTATGTTAAAAGTAATATTAAGTAAAGAAAACAGTTATGGTTAGTTGATAGAGGACTATCTAAATACAAGTTGATTGATTGGATTTTAAAGACTCACAAGAACTAAGCATATTCATACTTATAAACAGTATACTCATAGTTATGGACATCTACCTCAAAGAGACCAAAGACTTTAAACATGTTCTAATTGTATGTTTATTCCAGTACGATGTCAAAACCATTAAGCGTGGAGGAGTGTTGTATATCTAAACCGCTAGGCGGCGCTACCGTAGTATAACGCTATAGTTCTTGTATCAACCACCAGATGTCTTTACTAGTATTAAATGGCTTGAACACAACAGTTTCCATTAATGTTCATCATAGGTGCACGTCTTATCTAGTACATCGTATTATATTAGCAACATCATAGTAAAGTCTAATGATAACTCAAATTTCCCAATTCGAAATATATCAACTTGTTTTCATTCAAATATTACTACTGAATTACCATGTAGTAATCGACATCCAGTATGGAATGTTGACTATGTTACACATACAAATTATCTCACAGAGTATTTATAACACTATACCAAATAACTACTAATACTAGATTCATTAAACTAGTCCCATTTTGTCACCGGAACCCTTTTAACTAACTTCATATAACCAAATTTCTATACCCTCGAATACTCACATACAAGATTTTTACTAATATTCGAACCTATGAACATTTTGAAACAATTTAGCACGGAATTGGGCTTGCCCGTAAACCCTGCACTTATTGTATTCTGCCACACACTTTTGAACTAGCATCCGATCGTTTCCATAGAGTCATCACGTTCGATTTATACACTTGAGCAAATTAGTCCTGTGTGGAACCTTAAACTCACCCGCTAACACCCTTTAATATCTCCATTAAGTATATATAAACCAATTTTCTATACACTCAAATACAATCATACAAGATACTTACTTATTATTCGAACATATGAACATTTAATACAGCACAGATTCAATTTTGCACATAAACCCTACACTTACTCTAATCTAACATACACTATTAAACTGGTACTGGATCGCTCCTATAGATTCATCGCATTCAATTTTTCGCTTGAGCAAATAAGTCCTGTATGGAACTATTAGCTCGACCGGTACAGACCTATAACATCGCAGTAAATAGAATTTACTGACCAATTTTCCATACGCTTGAATACGAACATATACGAGTGTTGCCATTGTTTGAAATGTAATATCCTTTTGAAACATTATATGTGGGTTTTATATATTATAACATATTAACCCTTTCTACGCTGGTAATGCCTTAAGGCATTCCCCTACTATACGCCGGTAATGCCTTAAGGCATTCCCCTACTATACGCCGGTAATGCCTTAAGGCATTCCCCTAGCATGCGCCGGTAGTGCCAAAAATTCCAGAAATTCCAGTTGTTTCGCTCGTACCTCAGGTCCAGGACACTTTTTTCTGGTTGGCTTGTAATGCGATACTTCACATTTATCGCAAAATCTTTGCCGGAATGCCATCCTCAAGGAGATGGACACTGATAAAAAATACATCAGTACGGTGAGAGACATGTAGGATACTATAGAGGAAACCCATGAAAGTTTAGGGTCTGAGCCCGTATTCCATCGAGTTTGAATCACATAGTAATTCACAAGGCGAAGCCGAGTGAATTACTACGCGATTCAAATGAGATGGGATTGAGCTCTGACCCTAAACTTGAATGGGTTTCTGAATTTATCTCACCCTTAATATTGACTAATGGGCTAACATTTGTGACATTATCCCCCATTGGATATTTTTCATAAATATCTAATAGGCATTAGATACGAGTTCCCAATGTTAAGTCTATGGAGAAAAAATATCTGGGGTGAGATAAAGGATACGAATGGTATGTCCTCTGGTGGCCAGAGTGTGAACCGATCCAGCTGGGTGGGGAGCAATCGAGCTGCCACCTGGTAGTTCTCAGTGAGTATATACCTTAAACGGGTTTAAGTCCCTCATATATTGACTTGTTTTCATATGTACACGCCCATATTTCATGCCAGCGTATGTGTTGTATAGAACCATGGACATACAACTCTGGCTCTCACCAGTGAGGGAAGTGTCAACCCTAGTAAGAGTAGGAGTTGGGGCCTTAATTGGTTCCTTCAACTCCTACCCAGAATGGACAGTTCGCGAGGCATGCAATAAAGACGCTGATACCAAATACACCATTGAGAGATGGGAACTCTTACCACGGAGAGAATCAGTCTATCTTTTTCTTCTGCTTTGTACACTGCACTCCTTCATCTTCTGCACGGGAACCACCCTGGGTCTGCTGGGCTCGACACCTTTTTCACCCAGTTTACAACGCCGGAATGGTGGGAGGTGGAGTGCCTGCTGGTCTGGGCTTAACCAAGTAGGTTCGGGCTGGCGGGTCTTCTCCTTGCGATACTCAAGAAAACTTTGGCCAGCAGATTTACCGGAAGGTGCTAATGAGGTTATCCCTTCATTTTTATATTATCACCATGTTGTATGTACTCTTTTCCAGAGCTACAGTTTATCTTTGTACATTTTTATTTCCCATTCTTCCACACTTTTAAACTATGGTATCAGCACGGACTTGTATACATGGATTGGCAACCCGCCGCCTGTGGCCCGTAGGTGTTGGACTCGGCATTGTCTTCAGGGTTCTCTCTGTAGCCAGACGGCGGCGCTACAGTCGCCGACGTGTTGCCGTTTTTTCACACCATGCGGCGCCACGTTCGCGCGCGCGGAAATAGGTGTCAATGGCATTTATCACTCACATCACGGACCTATATCCTATATCCCTACATCCCCACATCCATACACCCCAACATCTCTACATCCTACATCTCTACATCCTACATCACCACATCCTACATCACTACATCCTACATCTCTATATCCCCACATCCATACACCCCAACATCCCTACATCCTACATCTCTACATCCCTACATCCTACATCTCTACATACTACATCCCCACATCCTACATCCCTACATCCTACATCTCTATATCCCCACATCCATACACCCCAACATCCCTACATCCTACATCTCTACATCCCTACAACCTACATCCCCACATCTTACATCTCTACATCCCTACATTCCCACATCCTACATCCCCACATCATACATCCATACATCCATACACCCCAACATCCTACATCCCCACATCCTACATCTCTACATCCCCACATACTACATCCCCACATCCTACATCCCTACATCCCCACATACTACATCCCCACATCCTAATCCCTACATCCTACATCTCTACATCCTACATCCCCACATACTACATCCCCACATCCTACATCCCTATATCCCCACATCCATACATCCCTACATCCTACATCTCTACATCCCCATATCCTACATCTCTACATCACTACATCCTACATCCCCACATGCTACATCAATACATCCCCATATCCAACATCTCTACATCCCTGCATCTCCACACCCGAACATCCCTACATCCCCACATCCTACATCCTCACATCCTACATCTCTACATCAATACATCCCCATATCTTACATCACTTCATCCCTACATCCCCACATCTCAGTGGCGCCGTCGTCTAAAGTCACCCAAACTCTGTCACTAGTTTGGAAAAACCTAGAAGAGCTAGGGATATAATCTAAACTGTTCTGAGTAGGTATTATATTGGGGAAGACAGCTAAATACTTTAGAAAGGCCTGATTGAGTGGGAACATTTTTGAAACTTTAACTTTTCACTGGTGAACCCTCCAAAATCAGTCATTTTTCAGTGGCGCCGTCGTCTAAAGTCACCCAAACTCTGCCACTAGTTTGGAAAAACCTAGAAGAGCTAGGGATATAATCTTAACTGTTCTGAGTAGGTATTATATTGGGGAAGACAGCTAAATACTTTAGAAAGGCCTGATTGAGGGGGAACATTTTTGAAACTTTGACTTTTCACCGGTGAACCCTCCAAAATCAGTCATTTTTCAGTAGCGCCGTCGTCTAAAGTCACCCAACTCTGCCACTAGTTTGGAAAAACCTAGAAGAGCTAGGAATATAATTCTTACTGTTCTGAGTAGGTATTATATTGGGGAAGACAGCTAAATACTTTAGAAAGGCCTCATTGAGTGGGAACATTTTTGAAACTTTGACTTTTCACCGGTGAATCCCTCAAAATCAGTCATTTCTCGGTGGCGCCGTCATCTAAAGTGACCCAAACTCTGCCGTTAGTTTGGAAAAACCCAGAAGGGCTAGGAATATAATTTTAACTGTTCTGAATAGGTATTATATTGGGGAAGACAGCTAAATACTTTAGAAAGGCCTCATTGAGTGGGAACATTTTTGAAACTTTGACTTTTCACTTGAAAACCTGTCAAAATCAGTCATTTCTCGGTGGCGCCGTCATCTAAAGTGACCCAAACTCTGCCGTTAGTTTGGAAAAACCCAGAAGGGCTAGGAAAATGATTTTAACTGTTCTGAATAGGTATTATATTGGGGAAGACAGCTAAATACTTTAGAAAGGCCTCATTGAGTGGGAACATTTTTGAAACTTTGACTTTTCACTGGTGAATCCCCCAAAATCAGTCATTTCTCAGTGGTGCCATCATCTAAAGTCACCCAAACTCTGCCATAATTTTGGAAAAACACAGAAGGGCTAGGAATATAATTCTAACTGTTCTGAATAGGTATCACATTGGGCAAGACAGCTAAATACTTTAGAAAGGCCTCATTGAGTGGGAACATTTTTGAAACTTTGACTTTTCACTTGAAAACCTGTCAAAATCAGTCATTTCTCGGTGGCGCCGTCATCTAAAGTGACCCAAACTCTGCCGTTAGATTGGAAAAACCCAGAAGGGCTAGGAATATAATTTTAACTGTTCTGAATAGGTATTATATTGGAGAAGACAGCTAAATACTTTAGAAAGGCCTCATTGAGTGGGAACATTTTTGAAACTTTGACTTTTCACTTGAAAACCTGTCAAAATCAGTCATTTCTCGGTGGCGCCGTCATCTAAAGCGACCCAAACTCTGCCGTTAGTTTGGAAAAACCCAGAAGGGCTAGGAATATGATTTTAACTGTTCTGAATAGGTATTATATTGGGGAAGACAGCTAAATACTTTAGAAAGGTCTCATTGAGTGGGAACATTTTTGAAACTTTGACTTTTCACTTGAAAACCTGTCAAAATCAGTCATTTCTCGGTGGCGCCGTCATCTAAAGTGACCCAAACTCTGCCGTTAGTTTGGAAAAACCCAGAAGGGCTAGGAATATAACTTTAACTGTTCTAAATAGGTATTATATTGGGGAAGACAGCTAAATACTTTAGAAAGGCCTCATTGAGTGGGGACATTTTTGAAACTTTGACTTTTCACTTGAAAACCTGTCAAAATCAGTCATTTCTCGGTGGCGCCGTCATCTAAAGTGACCCAAACTCTGCCGTTAGTTTGGAAAAACCCAGAAGGGCTAGGAATATAATTTTAACTGTTCTGAATAGGTATTATATTGGGGAAGACAGCTAAATACTTTAGAAAGGCCTCATTGAGTGGGAACATTTTTGAAACTTTGACTTTTCACTTGAAAACCTGTCAAAATCAGTCATTTCTCGGTGGCGCCGTCATCTAAAGCGACCCAAACTCTGCCGTTAGTTTGGAAAAACCCAGAAGGGCTAGGAGTATGATTTTAACTGTTCTGAATAGGTATTATATTGAGAAAGACAGCTAAATACTTTAGAAAGGTCTTATTGAGTGGGAACATTTTTGAAACTTTGACTTTTCACTTGAAAACCTGTCAAAATCAGTCATTTCTCGGTGGCGCCGTCATTAAAAGTCACCCAAACTCTGCCATAAGTTTGGAAAAACCCAGAAGTGCTAGGAATATAATTCTAACTGTTCTGAATAGGTATTATATTGGGGAAGACAGCTAAATACTTTAGAAAGGCCTGATTGAGTGGGAACATTTTTGAATCTTTGACTTTTCACCGGTAAACCCCTGAGAATCAGTCATTTCTCGGTGGCGCCGTCATTTAAAGTCACCCAAACTCACCCACATCCTACATCCCCACATCTCCACATCCACACATCCCTACATCCTACTTTCCCACATCCATACATCCCCACATCCCTAAATCACTACATCCATGCATCCCCACATCCTACATCCCTACATCCTACATCCCCACATCCCTAAATCACTACATCCCAATATCCTTACATCATTACATCCATACATCCCCACATCCTACTTCCCACATCCCCACATCCCTACATCCCACCATCTCCACATCTATACATCCTACATCTCCACATCCATACATCCTATATCCCTACATCCTACATCTCCACATCCATATATCCATACATCCCCACATCCTACTTCCCCACATCCGAACATCTCTACATCATTACATCCATACATACCCACATCCTACTTCCCAACATCCCCCATCCCACATCTCCACATCTATACATCCCCACATCCATACATCCCCTATGACACTACTACGCCACGGCCATGGTGTAGTGAATGTGAGGTGGATGCTCAACATCCATATATCCATACATGTATCCCACATAATGTGGGGATGTATGGATGTGGAGATGTGGGGATGTATAGATGTGGAGATGTGGGATGTTGGGAAGTAGGATGTGGGGATGTATGGATGTAATGATGTAGGGATGTGGGGAAGTAGGATGAGCAGTATGGTGGAGGGGCAGTATGGTTGAGGGACAGTATGGTGGAGGGGCAGTATGGTGGAGGGGTTGTATGGTAGAGGGTTAGTATGGTGGAGAGACAGTATGGTGGAGGGACAGTATGGTGGAGGGTAAGTATAGTGGAGGGGCTTTATGGTTGAGGGACAGTATGGTGGAGGGACAGTATTGTTGAGCGACAGTATGTGTCAAGAATGCTAGTTCATAAATTTACCACTAGGGAACCAAAAGTTGTGCTTCATTGACACTAGGGGCGCCACTAGAAGTCAGGTAGTTCCAATAAAGGCCACTAGGAGATGTTGAATGCAGCCGAGTCAGACACATCACAGAACAAACACAGAGATAAGCTAGGTTTCCTATCCATAGAGTATAGGTCCGTGGTACCAGTGAAAATTCTTTTGTGAACGTTGGAAGGCTAGAAGAGTACCCAGAACTGATCGACTTAGTTGTAACTTTTTCAGAAAGTCCCCCGCAGAAAAATGGCTGCATGGTCCCCCCCCCCCCCTCTAAAAGCTGGGAGGGGTACTGTAGGGGTCAGGGTAGTCAAGCAGCGTTGTTTTCACTTTATGCTAAATGGTGCGAATGCCGATCCCCGCTGTGCGGTACTGCCGGCGGACCTGTGTATGCAAATACTACGGGGTCGGCCACATTACATAACTCAGTTAGTATATATAGGCCACAGCAGGTCGACAGGTCTTCTTGAGGTGCCTCTCAGTCGAGTGAACGCCTGGAACCTCAAAGTTGGTTAGGTTTCTTCGTAAGCCTTTCAATGGTGAAGAGACCCAAATCTCTTCCCACACGCTACTTGGTACCCCGCAGCACCAAGGAACTGTAAAGGTTTAGATACAATAAAACCTTCATATCTAAATAGTCCGGAGTCTGGTTTTCTGTCTTAGGTTAAGCTTGGTTGTAGATCCCGCATCTCCCTGCCTACTTCGGATCAGATCCGAATCAACCCATGCTGAAGCGTTCGACGGGGTAGCGACTGTGTCTCTGCCACCGTAGTCTCGCGAGAGTGGTCACACACTCTCAACGACCAGTGGTACGCTATACATTCAACTGGCAATTGAGTTTGTAGGCTAGTCTATGAACTCCTTATGTATTAACTAACTCAGTTCTTATATGGGGATCACCCACATCTGAATTAATTTTTTGATGGAGAGGGTGACTGTTTCTGTCTCCCACCAATGTGGTGCTTTTCCTGGAGGCCCTACAGGTGTCTGGGAGGGGTAGTACAGCAAGATAGGGATATTGGTAAGCAATCCCGAGTTGGGCCAGGTAAAACCATCACTGGATATTTCAGCACAACTTGGGTGTCAGATGCCTGGAAGGTCTTTCGATGGTTGTTCCATATTAGGACCCTATTGTGAAACCCTTCGACCTGTGCACTCTGTCAGGCTTAGCCTGTAGGGTGTGAGATTGGTGGGGAGTCATTACCAAGCCTCGGCATGGTTTTGACTTCCCGGAGTTGATTCTGAGCTCCTCGACTTTTAGTTGGGGATGAAAGTTCAAACCAAAGACAGCAGGGGTTGGGGCCTTAATTAGTCCCTTCAACTCCTGTTAAGATTGGTCAGTATGTCGGGTATGTAAAAAAGACATTGATACTGACTACAAATTGTCCTCATCCGAGGAACGTTCATACAGCTTTTGCCAGTTCATCCACAACAACATGTCCTAGCCAACCATCCAGACAGGATCAACCTGCAGGCTAGGAGGCTGTTTGATAATGTCAACAAGGTGAAGGGGATTCATGGAATCGCTCCCCCCCCCCCCCCCCCTGCAACGCTGGAATTATGAGAGGGAGGACAGCTGAGGGCTGGACCTTTGTAGGTCTGCCCAGGGAGCTGTTTCAAAACGTGGGTTAAGTCTATGGTTTTGAAACAGCTCCCAGGGCTGATGCCTGCAGGTCTGCTGGCCTCAACACCTACATAATACATCAAGAAGATGTGAAACGACCGGAGGCGGGGTGCTCGTCAGCACGGGTTGACCACTGTAGGTCTGCAGCTGGCGACTCTTCCCAACCCGACATCACGACGACAGAAGTCATCTACATGTCATCCCATTTCTTCACGACTGGGTAAAATACTCTCTCTAAATATATTTCCTGGAGACTATCTGGAGGCTATCTCTTCGTTTCTATTGTATTATCGCCCTTGTTATTATGCTGTCTTCCTTCTAGCGGTTATATTGTTGTACTTTTTATACTCCCCATATAATCCACACTTTTTACATAACTGATATTAGTGAAAATCTTTGTAAACACCAAAAGATGGAGTAAACCAAGAGCTGCTCGGCTGTAGTATATTTTTTACGGGAGGTCCCCCAGCAGCACACTTAACTGGCTGCAAGGTGCCTCCCCCCCCCCCCCCCCTTGGTAAAAGCTGGGAGGGGTAGTGTAGGGGTCGGGTCAGTCAAGCAGTGGTGTGTTCGGTTTATGCTAGAGAATGCGGGTGCAGATTCCTGTTTTGTGGTGATTCCAGTGGGCCCGTGCACGAGAGTGCTACGGATTCGCCTGGAGGATACACAGGTCCAAAGTCAGGAAAAGTGTGAAGAGGAGACTGAGTCTCATGTCGAGCCTTCTGTGTATCCGATGAGACAGGTGCGCACTACCTGTACCGGCGCACCTGTCCCATACCAAACCCCACCTGGTGAGGTGTGGGGGTATCAAGTTAAGGTTGACCGATGCGACTTTTGTGATTAATACCTCAAATAACATACATTATTAGTATACATATAACCGCTTGGAGCCTCATGGTTGGTAGGGTTTCTCCAAACCCTTTCTGTGGTTGAGTCAGGGAACTTGCTGCAGCTTGTGGACTCACTCACCCGGCTTTACTTGGCACTCCAATGGCCAGGTACCGTATACAGAAAGGTATAATAAAGATTGTATATTTTAAGTTGATTCGTCGTCTCCTTACTTACCGAAAGATAACTGAACCAACCTATAGTACAGCATAGGGTGCACAGTCTCACTCCGCCAGAATAAATAAGATAGTCTAGTCCTCGAAAAGAGATCCGAGAAAGAACAGAACCGGCGGCCTGCTACATTAACAAAAACAGCTGATTCTTTGTAACAAATATTTATTTTGGGAAATTGATCATCACAACATTTTCACTCCACTTAATTACACAAATATCAGAGACACATGTTCAAGTAAGAATTTCGCCTAAATTTACTTTTTCTCATCAGTTACATTGGTATAGATCGTGACTATATTGAGGCAACTACCACTGACTGGCTAGGAGCTAAATACAATGTCCATCTTCTAGATTTGGGATATATTTCAATACCTGGTATATACCTCTCATTTCGTTTTGAAAATAACGTTATTGCAAATCATTATTGCTGTTGTATTGAAAATGAAGACAATCATTAACATACCCTGCAATTTCCGCTAGCGTACAAAACAATGAGACTTTTAAGGAAATGTAGGTCATAGATCCAAATGATATATATTCTATCGGTAGAATGAACATGTACTTTATAAATAAACCGTAAATTATGTAATGAAATGCACCAGGTATGTTTGGGGCGGGTCCTTAAATCTACAACTTATGATTATCACACCTCAGTTGCAAAGATATACATGGATTCTGAACAAAAATAACTTATCTATAAAATAAAAAATTACGATATATAATCTCCGAATCACGGTCCAGGTATGACAATGGAATGGTTACAAATACCATCAAATACGGGGGACCTTTTTCGATACACTGTTTTGGAACTGGTTAACAATATTACTTCCAGTTGCAGCTTAACTTTATATACGTTAAGAAATCTGCTCCGAGAAAAATATGATGTTGCCTCATTCGAGTAGATGCATTCTTTTATCCAGTCTAACATTAAGAACTTCATCTTAACGGTATATAATGGCCGGGAATGTTTTTAATAAAGATTCATCACTAACATTAAAAGTGTCACAACCATAACTATCTGACTCAGTTTCAGAGAGGAACACGCAACCCAACCAACAGCAGCAATTTTTTCTATCAAACTTGAAAACACCATACATACTTGATTAAATACGACAATTCATACTCTCGGACATTACCAATGGTTCAGTCGGAAATGCATTTAACAAGAAAGAATATCTTGCAATCTCTTGCCGATGATTATACTTAACAATGGTTAAAGTATTTTGTCTACCAGTTCAAGTAAATTTCCAAAACAACAAACTCCATTCAACAACACAAGATTAAAGATGTACATTCAAAATTAAAATTTATGTGGTCGTATCAGACCAGGCCAAAAGACAATATATTAACACCAAGGGAAAAAGCATCATTAATATACAAATTTTGGCGAGTTTGTTCATCATATTTAGAGCATCGGATAATAACAATAGCCAACACTGCAGAAGAGCCCAACAAGTTAAACATCAACGGTAACACTGGGACTGATACAACAGTCACAACACCAAGGATTAGAATTCAAACAGGTGATATAAAATATCACATTTTCACCATCTTACACGTATAACATTAAAACCGATGATATAAATATGTTCTGATTGACAACATACCATATCTCTTTGCACCAAAGAAAGAATACTCCTGGTAAATGGGGGTGGAATTTCAACTGCGAAGTCACCTGAAACTTGATTTTCGAAACGCCCTGACTACGCAGATTCGTGAATGTAAAAAAAAGACGATTGGAATAGTGAGAATGACACGATGACCATATATTAATGAATGGCTTTCAAATTGTATTTTTCGTGGTGAGAATTGTACAGAAAATGCTGCGCACTGTTTAAATCCTGCATTGATTAATTTCGACCATAGGAACTAGAAAAGACATTCACCTGTTACTCTGGATTTTTGAGAGGCTTTTTATAAAAAATAAAATCATACCAGTAATGGGACTTTCTCAGCATACTTTTCTGTGTTTACACTGAAATGGAAGCACTCCAAAATTTGAAGTAAGTGTCTATAGTATAGGGAATCAAAAACAATATCAGGTATTTCCTTTGGATATTCTTCTAATCTTATGTTGAAAAGAGTGCTTTTGGTAAAAGTAAAGTTGAAATAAATAAATATGATAAAAAAAAAAGTGACAGGAAACACTTCCATACACAACCGATGCAAAAGAAAAGAAAGAAAAAATATGATAACTTCGGATATGAAATAGCTCTTGAATATTTTTGTTTCATTTCATTTCAACTGATAAAATGTATAACAGCTACATAACAAGTTAAAATTACAAGAAAACATTTGACAATGTCGTATTGTATTAAAGGTCAATAATAGTCTATAACGCATGGCACTGTATATAACTGAGATCCCTAGGCTTCTGAAGATGAATAAAAGGAGATCAAAGGTAACTAATATCGTCGTATGGTATGTCCACGGGACATCTATAAAAACACGTGGAGATGCTGGCTATTGCTGCGGGGTTCTGATTGTAAGACGTGATAGAGTAACAATAACCTTACATCACACACACAGGAATAATTTGAATCCCTCTTGGTACAAATACTTTGGGTTTCGTACAATGTCCTCGCCAACTGATCCACTTTGGCTACCAATGAAAGACTGTCACGCTTCCACAGACACAGATACAAGTACATGTATATGGCGTAACCCTCGCCATGAAAACCTATAGAATAAACTAAAAGAAGTTTCATAACCCCTCTCAAGAGGGTAGATCTCAGTACTGGGTTATAATAAAAGTTACATGCAACATTCCTAAATTCATTTAAAACATCTATTCAAATATAACTAGCATTTGTTGCCAACGTCACATGTACAACCTGCATGGAAACTAATAGACACTTAGGACCCTGGGTTAAAAAATCAGGTACTAACCTCTATAAATGACACACTCATGTATATATATGTATACCAGGTCATAAAAATAGGTACAAATCGATTGAGTATTTTGGCAGTTTGATACATGTGAGTATTCTGTGATTCATAATGTAATTTATAACAAGGTGAGTAGACATGACCCAACAACAACACCGGCCTAACCACAGATTAGAAGCAGGAAAAACAACTCGGTGATCTACACAACTACACATGGACATTTTTATGGTATTTTCACACACAATCTCTTTTTAGAAAGGATAGCGTGACTAGACACAATTCACAAAGGTTACCGATTGTCCTTGCGGAAATTCAGCTCATGGTTCGACCATTTTTGTATGGGTTTTTAGACACAACCAGACCGGTAGCGTTGGCTCTCTTTTGTGAATATAGCTCTTTTAGGGAAATCTATCTCCTAACCCACCATAAACTTTGTATTCAGGAAACTATTCAAACATGTCATACGACGACAGCCTAGAATGAAAGGGAGTAAATTAATAATAGAACAGAACCCTGCCAAGTTCCCGGCATGATTCTTGTGATAGAATTTGAACCAGACAATCCAAAATCATATATAGTTTAACCCATATTGATACCTACGATCTATATAAACCTGACGTCCTAAGATAAACTAGTCAATGCGTAGCAGTTCCAGATTTCTAATGAATATGAGTAAGGTACGAATCTTTCACAGAAATCAGCGCCGAATTAAGGTGTGGCACACCGCTGAGCATATATATGATCCTTATACTCAAGAAATAGACATCACTGTGATGGTTCTGGTGTGCGCTTTACCTTTTCAATTGCCTTTCGTATTGTGTTCGGGGTTTCTTAGCCTGAAATCTTAACGATGTGCGTTTATGAAACCCCGTCTATATAAGAACAGTGCTATGAGCTTTGTTTCTGATTGCCCAGAAATGTTAGGCCGCTATTACACATCCTGTAGGACATGCATAATTCGTATAATCAACCAGGTTACAAGCGTGGTGTGTGCAGCTCTAATATTCTTATGCATGCGTGCCACTTTCTCTGCGTGAATTATAGTAGATGATAATAACACACCCTCCCTCATTCCCCATGAGAAAAACAGCGTGGACAAATGATGGAAAAATTCTGATTCACAGCTCATTCGAACTCTAAAGCTTAGGAAAAGTATATAGTAAATGCCAACTAGGTGATATTCCTATCAGACCAGGAAATAGAATTAATCTATGTAATCTGTCGATCAGGTAAATGTATTGAATATTAGAAGTTGACAGATTTCGTCAAAACTGGCACTGATAAATCCATTTCAAAAGAATGAAATTCTAACCACTCGTCACTAGTTCTTAAGTACACGTATTGAGATTGACCAATTCCAAATAGTAATTACTTCAGTAGATGCTATCGACAAAAAGTTAGATCCCAAAAAGATGTAGAAATTTACGAACAGTGAAGAGTCAAAAATTGTTTTGTCTAAATTCACAACTCTTCACGACTCAGCTACAATTTATTCTATACAAGAATTTTTCCACACCAGTTGTTAGTTAGACTGTTTTATCCAAATGTATACATGAAACATGGTAAATATTTTCTGTTAGTCATGAAATCCAAATACAGTAATCTCTTGAATTGTTGTTCAACTAGAAGAAGTCTTGTATTAATAATGATATGAACCACAATTACAAGTCTCTCACTCTACTTCCTAAACAACGATTAACAAAAATAACAGAGGGCCTGTAGCCGTGGCGCAAGCTATCAACAAATTAATGTAATATACACATCATTGTGACAATAAAGTATTCAATTTCTCACATGATAATGATAGTTGTTTCTCAGCGAGGTACCTCAATGAAATGGTCAGTTGAATCTGTTAGCATACAAATATGATGTTCCTAATATTCATTATACACTCAATGAATTGCCATTAAAAAGATAGACCAAGTACCATTATTTTGTCTGCATGTCACTTCCTATATTGAGTCTTCTTATGACCACCGAAAACAATTGACTAGTACTCATTGGTATCAATTGAATTGAGCCTATAGCAAATTCATCAAAACATAGAACAAGTAGTTAAAAGATGTATTTTAATCTATAGATACACACGTCTATATCGATGTGGTAAATAACATGTGCATACCAAATAAAGGCCAGATGCACAACCACAGTCTCTTCCAAGTTTCCATTTGTTAGAAGAAAGTAACAACAATAACAGGAATAAATATGAACGGAAGGAAATTGGAAAGGTAATCAGGAGTCGATATCCAAAGATCGACATGAAAATGTCCCCGTTGTGGACGATCCTGATAATGCCTGCAAGTGCTGCACAATAATACTCGCACGTGGCAATAAGATATGAATTCCCAGTGGAATACCAATATGTTGTGACCATGTCGTTAAAACAGCCTACGATTCGTGTCAGTAGGAAATTGATGCACGTGTATATATGTATATAATATATACGTGATTTTTATCAAACGACTTATCAAACTAAAACCGAGTGGCGTGTCATAGAAAATCTGAACACATTTGGTGATCTGAAGTTAGTTCTCAGTAAATGTTGGGCGTGATTGCATACAGCCGATGGGGTATATTCCCGATGGCTCTCTTTTTACCAAGCAGCCGTTGGTCTAAGGGTACACACAGCATAGTGTCCTTCTGTAAATGGACGAGCATTGTAACGGCCATACTGACGCCCAGATCATTACCACAACAAACTGGATGTTCCTAATAAGCGTTCTCTTGGGGCAAACCGTGTCTACATTCCTATGTTTCGCCATTTATAATTTAAACGTTAAGCTTTTCGTTTTTAAGCACATATATACACATCTAGTAACACTTATGAACTGCGTATATCGTTTATATCTTTAAAATCAATTTAAATTGACAGCTCCGAAATTCAGCACTACTTCAGATGATCTACATTGAGTAAAACATTATTGAATAAGTAAATTTGGCTATTACACTAGTCACTTTTTTCAGACCCATACCTGACACTTATACAATATAATGATTCTCTTAACGATAAAAAAGTGATCGAATAAGAAAACAAATATCAAGAAACTTGACAATGTAAAAAGCTGAAATAGTTAAAAGTGTTGCATTTTGATAAATTCTGAAATAACCATCAGATATGTAAATGATATACAAAAATAATAAAAGATATATACTTAGGATATAGCAATAATATGGACAACTGAATAAAAACAGTAATAGAAAAGAATGTATAGAAATAATAATATTAAAAATAACATACATATACATTCATAATAAATAGATTGAACACATTTTGTAGATTTGAAATAATCTTTGGTAACAGATATAACTACACATAATGATAAAAGTCACATGCACTTCCTTTATAGTTCATTGCGTACGACCAATCGATTTACTTACAAACAATCAACAAACAGTGTGCAGTAACACTGAAAAACAGTGCTTTCACTTGTAAATCTTCTCAGTAAATTCAGCTGTTAAATTTGTTTCGGAATATTCCAATTGTGTTCCAGACCGCCTGGCCTGAGTCAGTCGTTGGTTCAATGACTTCTGATTGACCAAATCTCCATCACCGCATTCAATCGTTATACTTTCCCCAAACTTCCTTTTCTCCTGCCTCTAAAACATGCATATCTTTCTATCATGACATTCAAAGTGTCCAACCGTACCCACACTCCTTTAGTCTAAGGCCGCCTGTACCTCAACAAAAACACTCAAAATGTAATCTCTAACAATGGTGCTAACAAGCAAGCCATTAGACTGTTCCAATAAATCACATCGTTTCAACCACATTCGGAGACCATCCATTTTCTTCGGCGAGGATATTTTAAAATGATGAAGTCACACTCTCTTGGAAGCAGGTTTCAATGTGATGTAGCCACCAAGTACATACAGAACGTATATTATCATGTTCTTGTCGCGTGCTCATACAGACGGTCAGGGTAAAACAGCACCCGACCAAGCACCGTGTATGATATTAGTAGTAGCGTTAGTAGGACATTGCAGATAAATATATCGACAACTATCACCCTCATCATCAGCATAGAACCAGATCATGCGGTATGCGATCGCCACAACCGTGATTTACATAACGGACTCGCACACCATGATCTATCTAAGTCACTTTGATTCAATGAAAGCCCTGGTTATATATTTGGTGATGTATGGTATCTTTCACACACCCTGTTGACAGTGGCCTCGCATATTCTAAAAATGAGTACTTGTTCTAGCGTCCAATGTAGCTTTGGTGTGGGTGGTGACGACGGTGACTTGAAGGCTGACAGTCGGTCTTACACGAACACAATTGGATCCTATAGTCAGACGGCTGTCTCGTAGAACTCATTGGGGTCGCCGGGGGCGGGGCTCTGTGCGCGTTCGGCGCCTGGCTGCGGCGATCTTGTGCGTGAGTTGGCCGGCGAGCGGGGTTCGGGCGGCGACGTGGCTTGTGGGGGCGGCGACCGGCGCATCATGGCCGTGGCGCCGTCCCCGGAGGACAGCGACAACGCCGTGGCGTACATGGACGACCCGCTGACGATCGATGACTGGTCTAGGCTGGGCTGCTGATGCAGAAGCTCCAGACTGTGATGTCCACGCTCTGCCCTGTCTACGGACGCCTGTCGCTGCATCATGTAGGACGACGTAGACAAGGCCATGGTATAAATACTGGAGTCACTGCCAGCGGTGCGCAGCTTGGGCTCAGCACCGCCCTCTTGTGACGAGTGCGGGTAGCTACGGCGTAGTCTCTCCTGCTGCACCTGGCGGAGAGTCAGGTAGTTCAGGTGGCGATACAGCTCCTTCTCGAAGTGCTCGAGTTTGGCTTTGGTGAACTCCTTGTCGAGAAGCATCTGCTCTATGGTCAAGCCCTTCAGATAGCAGAAGATGTTACTGCGAATGCGCTCTATGATCTCCACCATGGTACCTGTGTCCGCCCATGTGTACAGCGCTTCGTGCAGCTGCATGAGAAACTGGAAGAACTTATCGTCCGATTCAAGTTTCTTCATGTTTTTAGAAATGCACATGACGCGTAGAAGGTGTCTCAAATAAACCACGCATTCGTCCAGCTTGCTGCCTTCCCCCACCTTAGACACTATGTCAGGAAATTCGCTCTTGTTCTGAATGAACGAGTTCTTAATGCAAATTTCCCTCGCAGCATAATATGCTTCGGTTATATTTTTTTCTTTGGATTGTAAGAACTTACTGTTTTTGGCCAGCACCGTGTCTACATAGCGTATTTTGTTCTTCAGATCCACCTTCAAGTCACTCGTTATCTCGACGTCTTGTAACACGAAGTGATCTTCATTGAGGTAGAGTTGGTTAACATATGGTACCCGAGCAAGAACCAACGTTTCTAGGTCTTCATCTGATATGAGGTTGGCATCAAACCGCTCAGCAGCACTCCGCCCTGCGAAATAATGGATAATGTGTCGTACGAGCCTGCCCGTATGATCATTCCATAGGACCGCTGTGTTCTGGCCCAGAGTGTATACCGTCGATCCAAAAGCAGACGCGATGTTCACTGGGCACGAGCCTTGACAAGGGAGTTGTAAAGTTAAAGTCTCAAAAAGGCGTTCAATTTTCCGAATAACTACCATTGTGTTTGACATTGAGGTCTGTTCCATTTGTTTGAGCTTGTTTTCCCAGCTGACGTTGACGTATTCTTTCGGCCCGTACACACCGCTGTCAAGACGGTATTTGAAAGATAATATATGTAACTCCGTTACTTCCCTAAATATAATCACCTGTTTCATTTTAGCAAGAACTTGGGTCACTTTGGATATTGCGTCTTCGTTCTCCCAGTAGTTAACTTGGATGATGTTACTGAGTTTGTCGCGTTCTTCTTTGCGCCGGGAGCGTTTGTTGATCCGCCACATAACGCAGGCGGTGAGGACACACCCACAGATCAGCGTCACCAGTGTGTCCAGCACAATGACCGTGAGCAGGGATGCGTTCCGCGGCATCCACATATTCCCAATGCTCTCCCCTGGGGGCGGCGTCGTCCGGTTTTCTGCACTGCTCATCTTGTTGGAATTAACGTTCAGCGACTACTCTATAACAGATACAAATTAAACATTCGTTTGAAAAACGATTGCATTGCAACTGTCCCTTACACAATATATCTGAATTCATTATGTTTCACCCCGAAGACATTCACACATTTATATTTGCAGTTTGACGATGTGTTAACTTATTGTATGGTCTACGAGAGAGAAGTAGTAAATCTTCACAGTGAAGAATTGAATCGTGCTTCAGTCACCTGCTGGGTGAGTACTGCTAGTGAGGACTGGAGAGTGAGGACTGCTCAGTGAAGACTGGCGAGTGAGGACTGGGGAGTAAGGACTGGTGAGAGGGTACTGGTGAGTGAAGACTGGTGAGTGAGGACTGGTGAGAGAGGGCTGGTGATTTAGTACTGGTGAGTGAGGACTGGAGAGTGAGGACTGGTGAGTGAGGACTGGAGAGTGAGGACTGCTGAGTGAAGACTGGCGAGTGGGGACTGATGAGTGAGGACTAGGGAGTAAGGACTGGTGAGTGAGGACTGGTGAGTGAGGACTGGTGAGTGAGGACTGGTGAGAGAGGGCTGGTGATTTAGTACTGGTGAGTGAGGACTGGTGAGTGGGTACTGGTGAGTATGAACTGGTAAGTGAGGACTGGTGAGAGAGGACTGGTGAGTGAAGACTGGTGATTGAGGACTGGAGAGTGAGGATTGGTGAGAGAGGGCTGGGCGGGCAGGTAGGGTGGATGAGTTGGGCTGGCAAACGGGTGGGCAGGATGGACACTGAGTTGGATAGGCGAGTTGGACGGGCAGGTTGGGGGTTGGCAGGTTGATGGGTAGACAGATTGATGGGTAGGCAGGTTGATTTTATGGCAGGTTCGTGGGTAGAAAGGTTGATTTTATGGCAGGTTGATGGGTGGGCAGGGAACAGATAGGCAGGTTAATTTCATGGCAGGTTAATGGGTAGGCAGGTTGATTTTATGGCAGTTTGAGGGGCTATATGGTGGAACAGCAATATGTAGTAGGGGCAATATGATTTAGGGGCAGTATGGTTAGGAAGCAGTGTGGTTGAAGGGTAGTAAGGTGAGGGAAAGTATGGTTCAAGGCCAGTATGTTGAGGGCCGTAAGGGCAGTATGGTTGAAGGACAGAATGGTTGAGGGGCAATATGGGTGAAGGGCAGTTTGGGTGAGGGGCAGTATGGTTGAGAGGTAGTATGGTTGCGGGGAGTTGGTTGAAGGGCAGTGTGTTTGAGTTGCAGGGTGGATTGAGGGCAGTATGAATTAAAGAGAGTATGGTTGAGGGGCAGTATAGGTGAGAGGCAGTATGGTTTAAGGGGCAGTATGGGTGAAGGCCAGTATGGTCGACGGAAGTATGGGTGAGGGGTAGTATAGGTGAGAGGCAGTATGGTTTAAGGGGCAGTATGGGTGAAGGCCAGTATGGTCGACGGCAGTATAGGTGAGGGGCAGTCCAGCTAAGGGGCAGTCCAGTTGAGGGGCAGTAAGGTTGAGTGAAAGTGTGGTGGAGGGGCAGTATGATTAGGGGGCAATATGATTATAGGGCAGTATGGTACAGGGGCAGTGTGGTTGAAGGTCAGTAAGGTGAGGAAAGGTTGAAGAGCAGTACATGTATTTTGAGGGCCAAGTGGCACAGTATGGTTGAGGGGCTGCACATCCATCTGACTGCCCATTGATCTGACTGCACCACACAAAACCACTTCACATTACACCACCTCATATTACGCCACTTCACATTACATCATGTCATAATACTATATACCCATGCCGTATATACTGTAAATACGATTTCGCCACATAACGTAAAATTACTGTACAGAACAGTGTTCCGTATGGGAAAATACGGAACACTTCCGTAAACGTTTATTGAAATATTAGTTGTTAAGCCAAATGAAATTAATGATTTTTCTTTATGTCGGGTATATAGTAAATATAGAAGCATAAAACTTGATAATAATTTACGGTTTGTACGGAACTCGGCGTAAACGCCTCTTTCTGTAAGAACCGTAAATTATCATCTTGTTATATCACTCTAAATCTTAGACCATCACATTACACCATATTTCACCAGTTCACATTATACCACATTTCACCATCTCACATTACACCACACTACACTATTTAACACTTATTATGTCAAACTACACTACGCTCCTCACTCTACACCACACAACTACGCCTTACACCATACTATACCATGTTAATACTATACCACACGACACAATCTCATAATATACCACACTACCTCATAATACACTACACTACACAAATTCATATTACACCACACTACACAATGTCACACTATACCATATCATACCATCATAATACACCACACTACAGCATTTCATACTAAATCACACTACACCATCTCATTACACTACATATTACACCACACTGTCTCGCACTACACCACCTCACATTACACCACACAACATGTCACACTACATTATAAATCTATACCACACTATGTCACTCTACACCACACAACTACACCTTACACCATACTCTACCATGTTATAATATACAGAAACTGGCTGATGCCGTGGGCAGAGGGATGTATATACATGTGATCAATAATTTTACCAAGTATTTTGACGTACGAAGACAGTCAGCCTGTTTTTGTATTATTATATACCTAAAAATAGCGATATTTCATCTAGTCACATGATCATATACCCCATGGGTAGGAGCGGGTATAATACGTAGTTAATACAGACACAGGTATATAATAATATACCACACTACACAATCTCATAATATACCACACTACACAATCTCATAATACTACATCATACATGTTCACCTCTCTAGTTCTAAATCTTCAACATCCAGACTCGAGTCTAGATCTAGACTAAAGTTGTTTTCTTTTAATTCTCGGGAGCGGAGCCTACGTAGCGCGCCTAACAACCACACGCAACGGGTCACAATAAACGGCTGTCACTCGGTTGCACTGGTATTATCGCCCAAAAGAACCAAAAAAGTTTGAAGTTTTTGCTACGAATACACATGTTTATTCAAGAATTTAGGGTGACATCTACAGATTAGAGAACTATTGATATCTAACATTCAAGAAAAGTATTTTAAAAACAATTTTTAACTGCTTTTGGTATTTTTTGAGAAGATTAATGCACTGGGATTTTAAGACTCGGCGATTGGCATATTCGGCCGTTTTTGCGAGAAATACATCAAACATTTGCAACCTAGATAATCAATTACATGGTCGATTTTGATATTCTATATGTTAGACAGATCACTGAAGTATACATGCTTCTTATAAATCTAAAAGAGTTTAATGGAGATAATTCTTCTGGGAATGGTTCTCTGTCATGAAACCTAGGCTTAATTCCTGTCACTCAGTCAGAGTCAGTGATCTAAATTTCACAGGTTAGATAATCATTAGAAAACTAGAAGCACCCTGAAATAAGATGAAACAAGTGTATACTATTCTGTGTTGGAAATGCGTTTTAATTTGAATAAATCTTAGTTGGTAAATACCGGTACCAAAGAACCAGAACCAGGCGGTTCTTGTTTTCTGGTTATAGTACGGCGAGATCTACATAATTTTATTTGCCTGGTCAACGCTCGCGGCCTTTTGTCACTAGTCCCAAAACCCAATGTGCATCTCAGGTAATATCTGTATACTAAGATTGGTCTGTTCTCAAGCAATCTGCTGAAATCGTAGATGACAGGCTCTTGCAATTGTCAAGATAAAAACTTACGGTAAAACTGCAGATCCATGGTCCCCAGCCTATAACATAGACTATGTCATAGGAAATGTCACTTTTGCGGCCCCGTTTAATAGCCGACGATGTTATGGTGTCTTCGAGCCAAACGGTCCATTTTAACTGGCTAAAAAAGGCCAGAAATCACCTTTAATTCCGCCGCGGTGGGTCCTCGGACATTTGGTTTACGATATTTCGAAAATACCGCCATACATATCCATCCGCTATTATAGTCCCATTTACCCGGGTAGCCGCTAGGGGGCACGGTGGCTATTTGGTTGGCTGGGTTCCGCCTGTGTACGCCGCTGGCTAACTAACACCGCCGAGCCCCCTAGCGGATGACCCGGAAAACCAGCGTAGGTGGCTATTCACTAGCTATATACCCGCTAGACTTGTTCCCTGCCCAAATGAAATAGGGACTGGTGACTTCTTACGTAATACCACTAAACCTCGAACTGACGTTCACACAAGCTCTCTTGACTCTACATAGACTTGCCCAAGTCTTCTCTTTTCTTCCTTTTAAAAAAAAATTAAGTTCTAAATCCAAACTACATATAATACATTTGGTTTTCAATCAAGGCCAGATCACAGCAAGAATATGTAAATTTAGATGTGTTATAACCAACTGGAGCCAGCGGAAGATGGGATCCCATTACTCAAGCTGACACCTCCAGTCTAAATAAAAACCTTTAAAAAAAAATTCAGGTTGAGACAGTAATGAATTAAATTTAATAACTGTAGCAATGATAATGTGAGAGGTCAATATGCCTGATTTCGGTAGTTGTACGTACTACAACGCTGTATGTCCGCTAGCACTCCCTACAGTAATACGTTTGGGTTGTGCACCATAACTAACCCTAGCACTGACGGCAGCGGGTCGCAGGTTTATCCGAGGTAGACATGTTGGTACCGCTACGTTTGGTATCCTAAATCCCTAAATGATTAATGTATAAACCCTAAATAAAGATCAGTAGGTAGCTACATAAATGCAGAAAACAGTTATTAAGTTATACCTCGATTTATGATAGGGAATACCACGAATGCCAGTCCAACGCCGATTATCCCTGATGTCTTGCATGTCTGTACACCCAAACAAATGGTTCAGAAAACCCATGAATATATATTTATCATCTATACCAATACATCCATTAGCACAAATCTTATAATAAATCTTTACAATAATTGCGGTGGGTGGGCCGGGATATCAGGCCGTGATTACGGGCGGGCGGGCCGTGATTACTTGCTGACCAGGCCGAAGATATTTCAGACCGTTTCTACCTGCTACCTACATACTAGAATGTAGGGTCGGACTCGTCTGGCTACGGAAATAGCTGTGCGCGAAAAATTATACGGAGGCCGGAAAAGTCGAGGGGGCGGTCCCGCCCAGAGGCCGGAACAGTCTGCCGGTAAGACAGCGGAAAAACGGCAGAATTGGTAGACTGTAGTACGTCCCGTTATCGCCAGGGCCAGGGCGCTCAGGCTTTCAAACTGCAAATTATCACAGTAGGTTGATTGACATTTCCTATGTTATAGGGACCATGGATCTGCAGCTTTACCAAACTGACTCAAAAGTGCATAAATCTGCAAATTCAATCATTCACATTTTTAAGCCACAATGTTTATTTATAGAACTTGTCTGAATCAAATAAAGCTACCTCTAATTACGCATATAATTACACATCTGATTACACAATTTACGCTACGGCCGTCGAGCGATAATACCAGAAAGCTACACTGCGAAAAGCGGCTATACCCTTCGTGGAACGGTTGCCAGGGTGCCTCGTTTTTACGTTCCGCTCCCGAGAATATGAAATGTGTTAAAGCCATGCGGGAATTGAACTGCACCAGCACTTCAATAATCATTTGATATGAAACAGAATAATAGATATAATTCCCGAAATATAGCATTTTACAACAATATGACCTCATATAATCAGAAATGTTAATTGGTTGTTTCGTTCTCATTGAGAAATATATATTCGTAAGATCGACAAATTATCGCCCAGATTGTCAAATACAGAACATGAAATATTTGTATGGGAAGCGCATTGTTTCGATTCCAAAGAACTAATTGTCGATAAACCTATATTGTTTAACAAAATATAAACTGATCTAGAGATATGAGGCCAATTAGCACCGTTTATCTCTATAAATACACAAACCTTCGACTCCGCCCCCTCGCTCGGCAAATCCACAGACACCCTGCTGCGGCAAATCGAAATGTGTGCTTTCACTGGGCCGCAAGTTAAGCAATTTTCCTCAAATATCTTCACAAATAAATCCACAGATACTATCAGTATTATACATTCCAATTGAAATTATTGTATATAATATATTTAAGAAGAATATAGCAAAACCTATTTTTCATATATATTTATTCCTTGGTTTGTTCCCTGCGTCTGCTGGTATGCTATATGCTGGTTCCGTGTAATTTATTCGCACCCGGAAGTAAATAACTGCGAGCCTACTGTAGACAAAATGTCGGATGTCAGTGGCACCGTATCCTAGTTCGACACAGGAGAAAAAAATCGTGCATTCTATTCATTAGAACGTTACATGCTGTACATGCAGAAAGAATCGGAGAAGGAATGTATCAATGGATCCCAAAATATTTGCATTTAAATATTTTAACGGTGTATTGTAGTACAGTGAGGCATAGACGAACACAACATTTGCATAGGAATACCCGGCCGTAAGGCAATCACCAGCCTCCTACCGTTGGTACCGTCATCTGAGGTCCTGAGTCAACAGTCTATTACCTCTACGTCTTTCTTATCACTGACAGTCACTTAACTATCTCTCTTATAAAAGAGAAGATCAAATTATGTTAACATAATATTCATTACGGAGTTGCTAGATATCAATATAATCATCGGTTTCATGGTAAATCATCAAAACAGATCCGATGTAATTTGATGACTGAGTCACTGATCAGTGGTACGCCCAATGACACCCATTGACCACTTTAGGATCGCTGTACTTCCCATTATTAGAGATTGGCAAGATCAACAATGGACGTACCATTGGAATCCACCTAGAAAGAAAATAATACGATGGATCTGTGCAGCCCCAGACTCAAAACTGCTGCTAAATGACAAGACACAAGCAAGGAATGAGAGTAGAATACCATAGAAACTCTACAGTTAAAAAAGTCACGATCATTGCTCTCCTGCCCATATACAACTTTGAAGTATATTATGTAGAAAACATACCGAATTAACTCGTAGGATAGTTGTGAATCTCTGATATAATTATACGAAACAACCATGCAGATCAATTGGGGAAACGAGAGTATCATTGATACCATCGAAAAAGAGTTGCCAGAATCAACATTCTACTGGCTTCTCATATCTATCGGGGCAGCAATAATATGGATTGTGTACTTGACTTATTACAACTCTCGAATTTTTGGACTAATATTGACAACTATACTCAATCGATTCATCAAGTATGGACACATTAAATTCGGTAGGTACCCATCAGGATAAGAATTGACCAATAATCTTTAGACAACTACACCTAATGTAGTGAGATCTTAAAGTCCACCAACACACAAGATATATCAAGATATGTCATGATTTGGTAATATGCTCGTGATTATTCAAATCCTAGCAAGATTTAGCAAGGCTTTGTCTTGAGGTGTCGTGTTAATAGAGCACCAAAATATAGATATGACATCGCAAAAATAAGTTCACATATCATCGTGCACTACGGGAATTGGACGTCTTGAGCTTTTTACCGTTTGAGCCTCCTGTCAGCGCGAAAACGTGGACGCCTTGCACCCACCCCATGGACGCCTTGAGCCTACCCTATTTTAGTTCTGATTGGCAGGTTAGAGTTAGAAAAGGGTTGGATAAGGGTTAGGGTTGAGTATACATGACTATAAACCAGTAAAAGTACACTTTTCAAAGTTTTTTACATCTAGATGCTCAAGAAAACTTAAATGGGGTAGGCTCAAGGCGTCCACAGGGTAGGCTCAAGGCGTCCACAGAAAGGCTCAAGGCGTCCAGGGCTCAAATCATCCTGGGCTCAAGGCGTCCATGAACCGTACACTACATATTGCGACAAAGGAGGTACGACATATCGCGACTGTGTTAGATATAACAAGGTATAGCAAGATATACCACAGCAAATTCATCGTGGTGGTGGAACCAGCCCTTAATTTGACCAGATACCACACTGTGTTGGATCATACTCTTTTTTGCCAGCACGCGTCAGTTATCAGGCATTGACCAACTGACACTATGCTTTGTCATGCCACCTATCCAATTTTATATCAGACATAAATACGGCATAAAAATGAAGCATACTGCCGAAGGTGACCATCGCGCTGTCTTGCGAAAATGAAGCATCCAATTCACGAAGTTTAGTGTCCGAAGCGTGTTGGCCACAAAGTGTATTGTCTTGGATTCCACAGCAAGCAAGTGTGTGATTAGTCCCTGAATACAAATGTATGTTAATGACAAATTTCTTAAGTTCTCTTGAAGTAATTCAGGTTACAATTTGAGTCAAGTGGCTCTTACTTATCATATCCTTATTAGTAAGACGTGGCTATGACACCTCTGTAATAAGCCGATGCTTTATTAAAAAAGCCGATAATATTAAAAAAAACCAACAAAAAAACAAACTTATCATATCCTGGTACTTAATAACGTCATTGTTCATCATCTAACATTTTACATATGTATTCAAGGTAGCATAGGCTTGGCGCAGTGGTGCTATCAACAGGTTCTTGGACGCCTTGAGTCCAGAACTATTTGAGCCCTGGATGCCTTGAGCCTACCCTGTACACGCCTTGAGCCTACCCTGTGGACGCCTTGAGCCTACCCCATTTCAGTTTTCTTGAGCATCTAGATGTAAAAAACTTTGAAAAGTGCACTTATACTGGTTTATAGTCATATATACTCAACCCGAACCCTTACACAACCCTTTTCTAACCCTAACCTGCCGATCAGAACTAAAATAGGGTAGGCTCAAGGCGTCCACAGGGTAGGCTCAAGGCATCCACGTTTTTGCGCTGACAGTAGGCTCAAATGGTAAAAGGCTCAAGGCGTCCAATTCCCCTATCAACATGTGTTCTAAATCTGGAGATTGATAAACATATCAGATTTAGCAACTTGACTGCTTTCTATGCTCTACCTTTCCCAACATAAATGTACATTTCCTGTCTTCCACGATATCATGCTGACATACATATACATGTATATTCTATAGCAATGGTGAGCATTGACTGTGTTCTCATAACTTGGAGGGGTCCCATTATGACCATTGTCACAATATAGTCTCTTATCCCTATCTTATTCCACTGCTATCAGTAGGCTATTCCAAAAGATATACAGTAAGGCCCCCCCTATGGGACACCCCACTTAAGCCTTAAGGGGGCACTTTGCTCGGAACAGAGGGTGACCCCTTAAGCGGGGTTTTACTGTAAATCATCAACTTTTTGAAAGAGACAAGTTTGTTTGATTGTATAAAATATTTGAAAACATTGAACAGAATTGAATGAAATAAGTCTATGAAAGTGAAAATCTTAGTTCATTGATGGTTCATATATACCCTCAGGGTCCCCTGGGACGTTAAACCACAAATAAACAAACCCTATCTCTATAACCATATATCATCCCAATATGGTTATGTTTTTTTCTGTTGGCAGAGGGCCAAAAGTCTAACTAGCCATGTTAACAAATCTTTACCATCAAGTAGACTGTCACCCGGAATGCACCAACAACCCGCTCATCATCATCCCCAAATTTGAACACATACCTTGAGTTCCTCCTTCGTGCAAACTTCCAGCCGACCACCAGAAAAGCTGGCGAAACACATCTGAAATGAACTTTATTTCTAATGTGGCCTAGACACTTAGCTAGGTGTGTGTGCTTTATTACACCTTTTAACCAGATGCCTGAAGAGACACTTGTTGAAACCGTGTTATCTGTGTAACCCTTCACACAGAAACATATAAGTTACCCCGTCACTAAGCGAAAATCCGATGATGACTTAGCAGCCGTTTTCCTTTGAAAATGACACTCACACGGTAGCGTTCAAGGTGTGCCCATAGGCATAGCCAATGAATTGGTCAAAGTATGGAATTTTACTAATTTCCAACTTGTATATTATGATCCACCACGAAATTCCCACTGTGCTAAATCACAATTGTGTTTATTGCTGTGATATGATGATATCCAATATATGTATATCTGATATTATGATTGTACACGTTTCAGGGTCCTTCAGCTTCTCCGTTTTGTCTGGAAAAGTCATGTTTAGAGATGTTCACTACATCACGGAAGACTTCTCAATCCGGGTTCAACTTGGTTTTGCAATATTCCGATGGTGGAGGCCGTTAATATTAAAAGATATAAATGAAGGTAGGTTTCTCTCTGTATATATACTCATGTTGATCATATAAACGTATGTGTATACAAATGTAATACATAGTTTATTTGATGAAGAAAAATGTATAGTTGATGAGCTACACCATAACATTTAGGCCCTATATGATACTTGGTGCATGTTGCCATTGAGAGATTAAATCCTCAAGCAGGAGGAAAATATTTGTTTGAAAGACTATCATCATTTTATTGTTTTATATGCATTAAGTGTATATAGGAAAAATTAATTAAAAAATATATACATGTATAAAAAAGAGTATAGGTATTAAAAATCCCCAGGTTAATCTGAAGTAAACTGATGGTAGAATCAGTTATCCTTATCCTTCACTTTTTGATCATGATTCGTCTGTTTCTTATTTAAGATCTGTCGCACTCGGAGACAAGACTATCTGTTTATCTTGATACGTTTGAGCTGCACGTCTATAATCGCTCGGAAAACTTTGCTCGATTAGAGAAGCTATTTGGTCTTGATGAATTAACTATACCAAAAAAGGACGAAGATTCACAAGACAAGTAAGTATTGATCTATCGTTGTCAATATAATAGAATTAAGGAACACCAATTATATGCCCCAGTGAACCTCTGATCAGGTTTCCCTTCCCAGGGAAAATACAGAGACTAGAGGTTCATATTGTTAAAGGCACATCCTACAATTTGGCTCTATAGTAAAACCCATGTCATTTTCTCCAAACTTCTGCATAAGGTACACAAGGGTTTGTTTTTTCTTAAAAAAATGGAAAAAAATGGGGGTCACAGAGCTCGTTTTTTTGATAAAGACCATGTTTCGAGATCATGTCAGAATCTTGGAATTTCTACCGATTTCCACTATTGTATCAAAGAAAACCCTATTTTTAGTATGAAAAAGGACAAATCCCTAATTTATTTTGCAGTTATTTATTATGAACATTAAAGACATTGAAACAAAATTGTGATAACATGGAAAATTAAAGGGATTATGTATAGACAGTGATAATTTTCACACACACAAGGTTGCAATATTTTTCTATTTTCATAAAATCTTACGAAACTTCAGGAGTGTATTTAGGAAGTGAAAACCCATGTCAAGTTTCTGAAAATCACAGAATATATTCTCGGGACTTTTGCATATTCTATTGATAAAATAAAAAATGGAGGTCACCATGCTTATTTTTGAGATATTTATCATTGTTTGAGGTACTACGCTCACATTTAAATGTCACTTTTTTGTATTAAAGCACTGAAAAACATAGTATCCAAATTAATTCACAATACTAGTTGGTGGCTTTGCTCTAAACATAAAAGCAGTGACTACAAGCTGATAAAATATATTTTCCTGTGTATACTATTATACTACTTGATGTAAGCAGTAAAATAACTTGTTCATAAAAATTTATACACTTGTCATAACTGCACAGTGTTAGAATAGTTTTGAAAAATCAGTCACTGCATCAGAGTATGAATTTGCATGTTGTATATAATTGATAACATTACTAAGGAACGATAATACCTCCCATGCACACACACACACTGCTATATTTTAAGATAATTTATCAGAGATAATTTCAAAACCAAAGCAGCTGAGGATGTACTTTTAAGTTGTCAGATATATGAAATAACCAGTATTGTGTAATTTCAAACAGTATGATATTGTCTACCTTTTAGAATTACAGCCCGTTGGGGCAGTGAATTGGCTAGGTAGAGTTACATTGGAGCTGACACTCACATTAAGAGTTGGCGGTTGTGGTTCTAGGGACTGCTTAGGTCCGTTACTTCATTAAGGGAGGCAGGAAAAGTACCCTCTAATATTATAGTAAATTTGCCCTTGTTTTTATTTGCCAAACTGACTTGTTGTCTTATTCTATGCCCCATGTCAATAAGGAACCTACCTGTATTGGTTGCTTTGGTCGGTACTTAGACGATTTGCGTTAACTACCGATTTGCGGTGGACGATTTGCGGTGGGTTTGGACGTTTTGCTGTGACATTACCCGGGTTCCGAGGTGGACGTTGTGCGGTGAAAACTGAAGTGTTAGAGTGAAGCCAACACTAATAAACGGCCGATTTTTACAATTATAACATTGTTTGTTAGAAAGCGATCTAGATCCAGAGTGTTTATTGGCTAGTACCAGCCTGTGTCGAACGATTTACAGGCAGGTAGTATGCCCTGGATGAACCACTTGGAGTCTATCATCGGAAGTGGCCGACACACCAGTTCAATTTTCAAATGTAAATTTTAATGGTATATCGAATTGATACAATTCCTTGAGAAGAGGTAAATATGCCTTAAGATTCAACATTGTAGCTGAAATATTGATCGAAAATGAACTTTGATGACTTTGACAGGTACTTGAGCTATGATAGGCGCCACAGGCACTTGACAATTAATTATGACAGTGCATATTGGCAATTATTGCTCAGAGTCAGAGATAGACTGTCAGTGTGTGTAACACATTCAAAAACAAAGGCAGGATATGTAACAATTGATTTCCATATCATGTTCGGTTCGATCTATTAAATGACTGTATAATTTCGCCTCTCTTCAGTTCTGTCTTATAATTAATCTTTACAATAATTGTGGACGGAGATATGAAAATATCACAGCAAATCGTCCGCGTGCTCAATGCAAAACATCCACCGCAAATCGTCCAATCGCCACAGCGAAACGGTAGTCAACGCAAAACGTCTATGATTCCTTTGGTCATGTTTACTTGAGGCACAGGCGAGGACAATCCAAGATAACATGGGAAACATGCAAGCACTAGTCTACACAGATCTGTCAATGTCTCTTTAAAAATAAAGTCAATTTTCTATGTTTTCCGGAGTGACAGACGAATACGTTCAGTCGGAGTGGCTGCACATTGTACGATATGCCTTTAACCCAATCCTTACGAACGATTTTTGTGCTGCATCGTGTTGGGGGTAACCGCACCTCACATGTATCGACATTAAGGGCGAGCACCAGATTTCAGAAATATATTCACGTGACGTGATTTGTGTTACTATGGCAACCTTTTCCATTTTCCAGTGTTATATTAATGAGTATTTCACGAATTATGCGCCTAAATTGCAATATGTCAAATGATGCCAAATCATCATTCGCCCATTGCTGCAAATGCCATACGGCATCATTCACCCATGACTCGGGAATGCCATAGTTGCACCATTAGTAAGGAAAAGGTTAAGCAAATGTCATTTGTTCAGCAAGCTTGACTTTCGCTTTTGCTTTTGACTAGGGATGGGAGGCATGACATATTCTCGGTTTTCTACATCCCATAAATGTATAAATTAAGGTTATATGCAATAATTACAAATAAGGCGTATGTAACGGGTGATTCTACTTGGCAGAATCAAGTTTTAAAGATCCGATTGTGAGGAACATATCCAAAGGATCACATAATAGCATTAAATATAGACGAAAATTATGAATGGTTCAAATTTGTGTATACCATCTGTTGCAGAGATGGAACGAGAACGGTCACAGCGACTGTGTCTCAATCCCAGGAAGGGCGATGGCAGTGGCGTGATCTCATACCTGTTATCAAGATTGACATATCCGCCGTAAGTGATCTTCATGTTGTTTGCGGCTTCACCCGTCTGAGACTCATTCTTACTAAACAAAGAGCGATATGCAGTTGACATTCGAGCTGAGTTCGTTTGGCAGGACAAAGGACTCGAAGAAGTGAATCCTATAATACATAAAAAGTTTAATTGTTGAAACGTAATTTGATGTTGCTTTGAGTACTATCAAAAGTTATAAACTAATTATCTCTTTGTCTGTACAATATTAACTAATCGATTACTATTCAATATTTTGGATGATAAGATTGAAGGTGCATAACGAACCATAATGTTATAACGCACGACCCTTTATGAACATTAGTTACTGATATCTTATATACTTTCTGCTCGTAGGGGAAGATGGTGTTTGGTAACTATCAGTTACCGACCACCCTGTCCATCAACTTTGGAGACGCACATATCGTGTATACGACCAAACCTGCCTCCACCCCGTTCGACCAGTTCATGCACATTATAAAGGTTCGCGTGGACAACATCCGTGTTATGCTTGTGCCCAGTCCCAAGTACATCGGCCCCGTCGACGAGTGAGTGCCGCTTTCACTATCATTTTTTAATCCTTTCTTAGCAGTGGACATATTAATCTTCATAGATAAATGTATTTTAAACACTGCTTGTGGGGAAATGTCTCGAAGTCTTCTCCTTACATAATTTGTGAGTGAAGTTTTTAGATATCTTTCAATTTCTGAAAAGTTAGACGATTATGTAGGTATTACAAAGGTTTTCCTACACTTTGTTGATTTCTGAAATTCAGGATATTATGTGTTAAATTGAACACTTTTCCGGTTTTGACCATCCTTGAAAATGTAGGTACATGTATGTATTTAATAGACACAAATGAAAGCTTTTGTTACGCAGTTTTCAAAAAGTATTTATGAAAAAGAAAGTGTGCATCGTGAAGATATTCTATGTTCTATTTCTTTGTAGACCCCCGCGGTTCATGGGTGAAGGCTTCGTTGTGCTGCAGAGTAATATGGTCGACATCTACCATTACCACGACGAACCAGGTAAAATAACTCGTCCGTTCTAATGTAGGTGTTTAAATGAGTTGCTTTGAAACCTGGTTTTGACTACCTCGAGGTCAGTCGTTGTGAGTACATGTACTTATCTAAGATAATATCGGCAATTGTGATGATAACCTTCACATATAAGGGGTATAGACCATAAAGTAAATAGAACCTGGAAAAATATGTAATGACATTACTTTATTATGTTGTATCTTTATCCTCCTATGATATATGACCTTTAGCACTAGTAAAGTTCTGTCACTAATTACCTTTCATTTGATTTAGGTTTCGTTCCCTATGAACCTGAGTTGGTGCAGCTTGCGAACGGTGACGTCATAGCGCGACGCACATGGCCTTGCTGGGGGGCTGACGTCAAAAGTGGGAAGGCCACGGACCTGAGCTATGGGCCGTGGGCCGATCGGCAAAGGTCAGTCTGAGGCGTCACCCCTGGATCTATGACCAGGAAGAGGATGTCATGTCAAACAAACAAGTCAAACCACAGCCAGCCTAGATCCCACAGTGATACTCATCCTTGTGCACTCCTTATTCATCCCATCACCGTTTACATAGTGTTTATATTCTAATTTTGGGTCATTTAATATCATAGAACAATTCTAGACGTGTGAATGTACGATTTTAGTCTAATGTGAGCTGAAAGATAATCCGTAATCTGAACTGAAACAAGAACTATAAAATAGGCCCCTATTATTGTGTGAGACTAAAAGTGTCGGAAACTATGTAATAGTATGTTCATCAATGACGAATAAGCGTAGAATTATTAAAAGATATATTAGCAAGTAAAACTGGGTCTTTTGCTGCACCATCTTAACAAGCAGCCAACCAGCCACTTCCAAAACTACCATTGTATGGTCCAAATATGTCAGGCACCAGTACGTAAATTAGGTATAAAAAAAAAATTAAATTAGGTATTTGGGTCTGTAGTGTTTGGTCATGGTCTGCTGGACACTTCTGTAAGACATTAAGACACTGGTTTTCTGCACACTACAAATATCACAGAGTTGGCAAGCAGGTAGTGAAGGAATAGTGTTCGCAACACTCCGAAAGTCTTTATAATTTCCCCATAAACTAGGTAGTGTATCTGAGCGTGCCCCGCACTCAATAATAATGCTGCATGTGTAAGAGTTATAACTATATCCTTGTAGAAATTTACGTCAGGATAGCAATACGCCGACATTTCCACTGGCTACTTTAACTCCATGTCGTTTATCTATTTTTCACCAGGGAGTTTCTGTACAAATTCTTCTACCCGGCCGACTATCAGATGATGGAGGCTACAGTACTACCAGAGCCTGGCCAGAGGCGCATCTTCAAGGAGTTTGACTTCAAAATGAGTATGCAGACAGACGCAACATTCGACATCTTATTTACAAAGAACAAAGTAAGACTTCAGTGTACACCAACCACAATATTAGTTAATGTTATCCTCAATTACATGATATTATCTTCAATTACATGATGTTATCTTCGATTACATGATGTTATCTTCGATTACATGATGTTATCTTCGATTACTTATGATATTATCCCCAATTATACATGTAACAAATAAAACTTTACAAACTTTATCAATTGATGATATAACAATTATTTTTTCAAAGACAACTGTGTTGTTGAGTGAGATAAAATAATCAGAGTTGGTGCAATCAATTTCCCTTTAAATACCTAATTTGCCCTGGACGCAGCCATTGCTGTCCTTTTAGTGTAGTTTCTGTAAAATATTTGTTGCACCCCGTGTACATATAACTTATATTTTATAGGAGACACAAGCCATCCACATGAACACAAAGGCTGGGTCATACCTCGAGTTCACCGTCCCGTGGATCATGGAAGAGTCGGGCTACGTTACCAAAGTCAACGGCCAGTTAATGCACCTTGACGCGTCCACCAGCCTCCAGTTCCGTTCATTACTCGAGTGTGAAACGCTAGAGGTAAGACCTGGTAACCCTTAGGACCTAATATCAAACGATGTTTTAATGCTGTGGTAATTTGCGTTGATTTCGACGAAGGCTTGTGGGGAACCGATTGCTTAGCATTATGCTATGTAAATGTTGTTTTGGTAAAGAAAATTCTGTTATAATCTCTGATTTCCATAAGATTTCCGGATATTTAAATTAATATTACATAACGAAACTGCGACTAACGAAATACCTTTTTCGCCCAGCAGGCAAGTAGCCACGGCCTGATATTCATAACTAAATATTCATTTGATACTTTTTTCGGTAAGGTGGAGGAATCTAGATATCCCGTAATCAGTTGTATGAATAACATGTACTATATGTGTCATAGCTCTACTTAGAATATTATGGTTTTTTTTCTCGTTTTGTTATTCCAGTTTGATATAGATATCAATTACCCAAACAACTGGAATGACCACCAGGATTGGAAATGTGACTTTACCGCCTGTAAAGCGTCACTGTACATCGTCTTCGCGCACAAAATCTTCTTCCAAGGTACAAATTATGCATCTATTCTGATTGTGGTTTTTATATGAACCCCCAATAACAATTGAATGAATAATAACATAAATGTTTAATCTGAAACGTACAGTATAGATTCTACTTTGATCTTTGGTACTAGCTTTATGCGACTGTCTGATATAATCTCACGAATATAAATTTCTTACGGCGTATACTATATCCAGAAATAATAATTTCCCCAGATCATGTTGATAAGTTGTATGCACGGGAGGGACTTAGGTGACCTCAAGATAACCCTCTCATATAATGATAGAAAACAATAAAAGTCACACAAATATGTAATAACTGTTATGAGCATCTCCTACAAGATTCAGTTTGGGGTTGTTTTTGTTCACCGTGTAGACCTGATGGAGGACTGGTCCTCAAAGACTCGGCCGGACATTTTCCACTTCGTGCCCTACACCTGGCGCTTCTCCATCCTCATGAAGCAGTTCGAGCTCATCATGCTCGCCAACGAGTACAACTGGATCGACTGCTTCGGCCAGGTGCCAGAAAACTGTAAGTAGTCGCTGGCAGCACGAGCAGGTCCCCCGGTGCTCAACAGGTTCTGTGCTTACTTAGCATTGTCTGTAGATAAGGACAATGTCAATTATAATATAAAAGTTACAGTCACATTCTCCTAAATTCCGGAGGTGGCAGGTTACCATGGAAATGTCCTTTTTCATTTTCAGTATATTTACACTTTTTAATTGTAGAAAAAAAGAGATATTGTTAGTATGGCCTCGTTCAAGCTGGGAAAAAAATACAGTGGTTTGAACCTCCCCACAGGCCTTCACCCTCAAACCATGGCCGACACTACTATGTTTTCCATCTTTTTCTGTGTCTCTGAAGCAGAAACTCACTCATGGATAAAAAATATGTCCGCCTTTCTTTTTTCTGACCCCAACTAATATCCCTGCAAATTGAAATGTAAAGTAAATATTTTGGTATTGTCATGTGTCAAGGGAAACATGTTATATGAAGCTACCAACGACAGCATAATTACCTAACACATATAAAACATTTAGATGCTGTCAGATCCGCTTAGGGTTCCTTCCGCACATAGAGACACAGTTAACCAGACCTGCGCCTGGAGACTTAAGGGCCACGAGAGTGAGATTCTCGTGCAGTACTAGACTGTAGTGGTACTAATATTTTTTGTTTTTATCTACACAGATGTACTTCTATCCTTAGGATTAATTTCTTGACATACTGAAGATATGCCTTAGAACTGTAGTTTTCTAATCTCCTTGCCCTGAGAGAAGGCAGTTAGATTGGAAAGGATTTGAAAAGTCAAGGCTCAGCCATTGTTACAGGCTAGAAAGTCAGAATTTGACATTTATTCAAGGTGAAAATTCAAGGCTTAGTCTTTGTTCCACACTAAAAAATTTCAAACTCCATACGAGGACTGCCAATAGTTAATTACTATGATATCCTCCAGGAGTTGGCAGGAGTTGGAGGTATAGGGGAGGTGTAAGGGTAGTGTCGGGTTACCATAGGAGAAACTTGTTTTGTGCATATCTTACAAGTCTTTCATTACTGGGCCTGTCAGGTGTTTGGGAATTAGTTAAGTAGTCAAGATGAAAAGTCAAGGCTCAGCCATTATTACATGATAAAAAGTCAGATTTGGACCTTTTTCCCTGGTGAAAAGTTAAGGTTTAGCAATTGATACACACTAAAAAGTCAGACTTTGACATTTTTAGCAGGTGGACTGTTGGTCTTAAAGGTTATGGCTATAGCCTAAAGTAGTACACTGCTTGTAGAGTTACTAGGCGACCTGACCACATTTTTGCTTTTTATAGCTCACTAAGTACAGATAGGAATATGATTCCTGTTTTTGGAAAGAAGGCTTTATGGTGGAAAAATGCCTTTTAGCATTTTGGCATGGATTTGAAAAAAGATACCCCTCTGTGAACTCAGCAGTTCATGGATCAATGCACACATATATTTAGCTACCTGTAAGCGATTCCCCTCAAGCAGTGTTTAAAAAACATTTATCTACTTTTTTTGTCCACTGCTAAGAAAGCATTACCTCTTGTGGAGAAATTTGTATTCCAATTGACTCTCCTGATCCAGGATGATCCATATCCACCCTTAGAAGGTGTCTTATCTACTTTTTCCCCTTGAACTTTACATGTTTTTGAAATATTGTGACTATCTGTTTTCTTTATCAGTTCTGGTAATCCATTGAAAATTACACTGGTAGTATGCCACTACACAAACAAACCATGTTCTCTGTGAGTTCTCTTTGAAATACACTCAAAGACACACAGACTGCCAGATGCTAGCGACGATGTCGCTAATCCTGCTTAAAGAAGTTGAAATGGCACCATTGATTCCTCAAAACATTGATTTCTATTTGTTGAGTAAGTCGTTTTTAGAATCTATCTCGTTTTATATTTTCAACAAATGATGTGAGGTATATCAGTAGATAGGTTTACATTGGTAGTACTGTTCGAGATATGATTTGAAGGGCAGGATCAAACAATAGACACATTTCTACATATGTAATGGACGTTATGAAATTATGTATGTATATATAATGTGATTATTCAATGTCTCTTAACTACTCTGAGTGGTGCTTTAATATTTTAATCTTACAGCTCAAGTAGCGTTCTGTGGGGAGACATTTGACCTGACGCTAAACTTACCCTTCATCGACTACTTGCCATCAACTGTCCCCATCAAACTTTTCATTCGTGTAAGTAATTTTCATCTTAAATGACAAATTGCTCTTGCCTTTTAGACCCCATTGATGAAGGACGTATGATATCATACACTGAATCAGGCTCATCACTGCACTGACATTAAAGTGGAATGCAATTCACATTTTGTTCTTGCAATACGAGACGCGGCGAAATTCACTTCTGGCGCAACCGATACAAAAAGACAACCCACAAAAAAATATATATTCATGGGGTGAATGGAATGTGTCCTTAAGAATGATAAAGGGCTGCATTTGATTAGAAAACATAATTTCAGTACTTAACTTGTACGTTGAAATATTCTTACTAAAACTGCTTGATATTCGATAGTGTAATGTGTCAGTCATGAGTTGTACTTCAGGAGGCAGCAAAATGGGTCTACTATTTAAATGATTCGGTAGTACCAGAGCTTTACTGTAACAATTATGTCATCCAGTCCTGCTCCCTAGCAGTTACATGACGCATTTGTTCTGAATATGATTTTGAAGAGACCCCCTGCAGTCCTGTACCTATATGCATGTACATAGTATAAACATTGAACCCAGGATTTCCTTGGTTACACTATTTTCCCCACAGTGAATCCGAATGATCATATTTTTTTCTATATATAGTGAAAAAAACTTGAAAATAAATGATTTATCTGAATTTGCACTAATTTCCTATTTGGAATATAACGTCAGATATGCTTGGAGGCATCTTCATGTCCTACATGGCAACATCTCCAGGTATCTTTTTTTTCATATCATAATATATCTCCAGGTATCTTTAGTACTGAAAGAGTTTAGAATGCACGTATATGTATCATACATAAGATGAGGGTGAGGTGACCGTACATAACTGGCATGCTGTGTGTGTTCAGGGTGAGAGCGTCGACTGTCGCATGTACCTCCCTGAGACGAACACGAGCCGACACATCCTCCTCTCACTGGCCAACAACATGAAGGTGATGGACCGTGACGGCACTGTGCTCGACATGCCCTTCTCCACGCACACCGAGAAGAAGTGGCGCAGGGCCACGCAGAAGAGGTCAGTCTCAAACGCATATTGAAGGGAAGGGCTTGGAGGAACAGAGATGGCACTTTTACACATTTCAGTGAAAATTCTTGTTTTCATTTCCATTGTATACAATTTATTTCCTGGTGTAAAACAAAGATAGCATAAATTGAGCGCTATCCGTGCCAATAAAACAGTGATTTGAACCTTCACAATCCCACTCCATGAGCAACCATGAGGTATTTTCCATGTTTTCTTGGTCTCTTTGAGGCAGTAGATTTTACATGAATTTTTTTTTTTTTTACCTGTCATTCAAGGTAGCATCAGCATAGGGAACGGACGTAGCCTCATCTTACTTCTAGATTTTACATGAAAACGATTTCCACATTTTTGTCTTTTTCCCAAATGACATCCCTGAAGGAAAGGGAATGCTGTAACAACAAATGTTTGCTATAGAAAAAAGTTTTAAAAGGTCTGATATGTCACAGCGAAGAGTTTCACTTCTTCATGAGAACCGTGCATTGAAATGGTTGGATCTCTTGCCTTGCCAGCATAGGGTGGGTGGACTGCTGGACGACGCCCATCGTGGCGCTCAGTATCGGCTACACGTACCACCCGATCCCGCCGTCCTCAGGCGACAATCAGCGCGTAAACCACGACCCCATCTCCACGCCCGACGCCGAGGAGCAGCTGCTCATCCCGCTGCGCCTCGTGCCGCTCCGCCCGCTCCGCCCCAAGAAGAACAAGTCCACCGGGCTGGGCATCGAGGAGTTCGACCCCACGCTCATGGAGCCCGATGTCATCTCGGTGGAGCTGGAGGTCGGGCCCTCCGTCCTCTGTCTCTACGGGTCGCTGCTCAGGAACTTCCTCCATGTTAAGGTGAATACAATTTTGCAGTTTGTTCTTGTCTGCCTCTTTTCGCAAATCATTTTGTAGTGGATAATATCAAACTACTTGTTTGGAGTATTTTGGTTAGGAATATTTATCTTATACCTCGGAAAAATATTCAGTCCATAATGTGATTTTTCTTCAGCGAACTCCATTTGCTATAATTACATGGAAATATATTTTAACTTTAGGTTGAAATCTGACTTCCATGTATACTGTTCGGGTCGTTCCAAAAGGAGGGATCACAATTTAAGTATCAAGGGCTTAGTGAAGACTAGATTGGCAGCTTTGTACATTGTGCCGTTAAAGATCCATACCAATGTAGTCTTCATCTAACTTACAGGAAAACTACTTTGGAGAGGACCAAGTGTTCACAGACTACGAAGACGCGTCTCCAGGAGACCATGGATCCACTTTCACCCACGTGACGGCCGTGGAGGAGGGCAGGGAGGCCGAAGAGTTTGACCCATGTCAGTACCGACCACTCCATGTCAAAGTGCAGGTCACGCTCCACGACATACAGGCCCACCTGGTCAAGGTAAGTTCAATCAAAGTGCAGATCATTCTTAACGGCATAGAACCCCAAGGTAGGTCACACACAAATGTACTAGGTGTCAGTGGCCTTCATAAGAAGGTATAGAGGGGGATTGGGTGGTTCTTTGGATTTTCAGTGTGGGCTTGGGTAGTAGTTATCAGTCTAGGTCATGTGAATAAAAGTTTCGGCAATGTGGGAACATATTTGATTCCGAGTACAAACCTTCTACCCTGGTAGAGACATTTAATTGTTACATTTCTAATGCTAGACTCAGGCTTAGTCGTCTTGAATTACTTAAAGAGAAACCAAACGAGAGTTAGTCGTGTTGCTGTTTATCGCATGACGGCAATGTCGTGTATTACTGCTTGAGGCGAAGCTGAGTGCAGTGATATGCGACATTGCCAGAGTGCGATAAACAGCACAACCAACTCGAGTTTGGTTTAGAATTTATCCTACCCCGTCTAAATTACTTCAGCAAATTAAGAAATAACATAAAACTCACCGATAATCATGGGTCGTTTTTCAAATAACGTCATTTGACAACTGTATCCCACTAGAGCGATAAATTTCATTTTCCTGCACCATAGACCAAATACAGTCCGCTAATGTTAAGCCTATGGAGTTTTTTTTATTATGGGTAGGATAAAAAGCACTACGTTGTATGCGTCTTTCATATCTCTCATTGGTCACAGGTCACTTAACAGATCACAGATCAGTATCCTCATATCGACTAAGAAGGTATAGAACATATTCAGGTTAACCTATAGTTTGTCATCTCTCCTTTCTTACAGAGCTGTGACGACGAGGGCCCCCCTTGTCCCTGTATATACCTGGAAAGACTTGGCTTTGAAATGGACAAACGTTATGAAGAAACCAAGCTTCAAGTCTCCATCTCACCCGCAATACTTGTTGCTAAGGATACTGTTGAGGTGAGAGCATCCCACTTGACTTTGTCGCATCTTCGCATAGTGCACATTACTGTAACACTATTCCAATGACAGTAACATGTCTAGGCAGAGTATTTTTGTTCGTGCAGAATCATGGACAAGCCACCAACGAGTTTCTTCTTTTTTTAAGTTAATGTTTATTCTGGGGATAATGTACATGGCTAAGCCCAACTGATCACCGCTGACGCTACCATGTGAATGATGGATTCATGCGAAGTCGACTGCGCTGTCAACATCAAATTTTCACTTTGTAACGCTCGGATTTCTGTAATATTACAGGTAATAGGCCATGAAATTACATGTACAGATAGAACAACATCTTCATTTTTGAAAGACGAATCCCGTAAAAGGGCGATGACCTAGTGATGAAATCATCGCTAATTTAGTCTATAGTATGTGTACTGCTCACTCAGGGGGCTTGTATAAAATGTTGAAGTTTGAGAATTCCCGACAGAAACCTCCACCTCCATACCAGCACTTGCATTTCAATGATATTATATGCTTAATGATTGATTGTGTGTAACAGCGGCCAGCGAGCCACGCCCACCTGAGGGAGGGTCACATGGCGCTGTCAGGCCTCCAGGTGCGCGGTCATGCCAAGTTCTCCCACGAGGGTCTGCCGCTGGACGCAGAGACCCTGGAGTACGCCTGGCTGCTGGAGGCCACCATCGGCGACGTCACAGGCAGACTCTCCGCACCCCACGTAAGCTACTTCATCATCTATCTGGGTACAAGTATTCCGTTTCTAATTACTTATATACACACTTTTTTGTGTTTCTTTTTGTGTGTGTGTTCTGAACATCGCCAAGTCTTAATATTTTAATCTATAGTTATTAAATTTCCGCAGTATCGGCAAGTCGGCTGCACCCGGCCATATTTGGGCCGGACCCGGGCATCGCTCCGGCCGCTGCGTCTTACATCCCTGTTCTTTATATGATATTCATAAACAAAGACTGCAACGTTATGCAACCCTATTTGAAACGTAAATGATAAATATTTCTTAGATTTTATTAGCAATAGGCATCATAGTAGTACTCAATCCCAGCCTACAACTACATCGAGACCGGTAGCGACTGAAAATATGCCATGAGTTTTGGTTGTGGAGTAATCTCACGAGGCAAACCTGAGTGAGATTACATAGTAAACCAAAATAAATGGCATATCTTTAGTAGCTATGAATCAAGTGTGGTTCAGATTTTTCTCACCCCCTATTACTGATTAAATAGCTAACATTTGTGACATCGTCCCCCATTGAATATTTTCTTACAATACTACATGAGCGTTGAATACGAGTTCCTAATGTTAAGTCTTTGGGGGAATGAGATAAATTAACGTGCTTTACACTTCAGCACTAGATCCATATTGTGTACCTAGATTTTTCTAGTGGGGCTCTACCGTCCCTACTCATCGACTCTATATGTTTCTAGTATACAATTGTAATGAATCATTATACTTTATAATCCACTGTAAAAAGCGTCATAATCACGAAATCCGTCGAGCTGACAACGTGTTATCCTTGGTATCCATCTCACAGCTGCAGAACATCGTGGAGTTCCTGCAGACGTTCGTCTTCCTGGTGGAGGACTCGGAGAACGCCCTCCAGCGCCAGTTGGCGTACCGTGTGTGTCAGCACGGAGTGGCGCAGCCCGAGTGTCCGCACCACAACCCGGCCATCAGCTTCCCCTGCCCGACCACGGAGGACATCAAGTACCGCATGACGCGCGCCACCATCGACTGTATCGACCTGTATCTGGTGGAGACGGGCGCCGCCCTCAACTTACAGGTCCGCCTCGCTTACTGATTTTATGGTGTTCTGTTTTTTATTTGCTTTGCTTTTGATTTACCTTTTTTGTGGGGGGGGGGGGGGGGGGGATTGATATTTGTTCTGGAGGCCATTACTAGGATATAGAGATCCTATTTTATCAGTCGGGGCCCATCCATAAAGTACGTACGCACTGAGGTGGGAGGGTGGGGTAAAGAAGCTTGGGAAATTTTGTGTATGCCCCTTTTTATATTGCGTACAAAATTGGGGGAGGGGGGGTACAATTTGTAGACATTTTGGGTATGTACTTTATGGATGGCCCCTAGGCTCTAGGGCCAATATTGTGGGTTTTTCATTCATATAAACATAAATATATTGAGTTCTTTTTACAAAGTCAGTTTATGCACATGATGCCTTCAGGTAAATGGTAGTCAAGGGTGGTATATATAATGATAGAGGATGGATTAGAAATCACTTTACCTGAATCCTGGTCGATTTTTGATTACCGTATTTGTTTCTTATGGCAAGGAGATGTATTTTTGTGCTTAATTTGAAAGATTCAGTATTGTTTAATGGTGTTTTTTCGGGGTGGGATGGAGATTATTCCGTGCTACTGATGTTTTGTACTGTATGCTGCACCTAAAGACTTATAATGCTGTAGCTTCGATTTTAAGTTTAATGTGAGTACAACAGTTGCTGTACGTGGTCCATTTCCGGCAGATTTATTTGCCTCTATATATATTTCTATGAAGAAGAAAAATGCATTATATGATCTTATTAGCCAATGTTTTGGAGTGCTACTATATCACCCTGTTTTGTGATCAATGAGCCTTGAAATAAGAAATGTATCCGGCATCGTCGATGAAATTATTAATATATATGTACATGCATACTTTTAGGGTTTATTCAGTGTTTCAATAAATTATAATGAACTCTGAAATAATTAACTCTGGTATTCTATGTAACTCTGCTACTGGTTTCATATTCGCCTTGGAGACAGCTCATCAGATTTTGGATTATACTATGAGTTGTGACCAGTGAACGGTTTATGACTTCATTCCCGACATTGACATAAACTGACAACTTTGTCTCTGTGGTTAACAGGTCTTCCCAGTGCGCGTGGCCACGTGTAACCTGCACGGTAAGAACAACAAGGCCGGAGTGACGGCCCTCATCCCCAACCTCAACATCAAACAGCTGCTGCTGTCCTCCCCTGTGGACCAGGACTACTCCGGGCCCTCCGACCTGTGGCTGGAGGCGGGCGGGGTCAGCCTGGGGCCACTCAACGTCGACGCCGCCATGGCGCTGCCCAGCCCAGAGTTCCACGCCATCCAGGATACCTTCCTCAAACTCCACGATAAAAAGACCCACCGCCTGTGGTTCCTATGGCCACCCGACTTGAGCGTTATGTCGCCGAAGGTGGTCGGCAAGTGTGGCTGTGTGGGCGGGTGCAGGTTCTTCGGGACGAATCGCAATGGGCTGCGCTTCTTCCAGCCGGACGATCATGACTTTGTGGACGGCATCAACACGGCCGTGTACCATATCTGTACGGAAGGCGTGGAGCTGGGCTATGGGCAGAGCTTGCTGCAGAAAGGTCAGCTCATCTTTGACATTCAGGGCACCTCGTTGCCTGTCACTCCGAGTAAATCCAAGCTGATGGACAAGGGCAGGCTGATGTCGGGCAGCAGTAAGATGTCAGTGGACACTCCCCGCACCAGCACTACGCTGGTGGACGACGGCAGCCTGCGGCAGTCCTCACTACTCACCTACATCACTGACCACTCCTCCACGGGGCCCGACCACATGAGCAGCTCGGAGCAGACCCTCAAAGGGTCGGACACCAACTGCAGCTCGGAGCTCCGGGAGAGCGGGTCAGCGAGCGGGCGGAGTGCCGGCGCGACGAGTGTCCCGAGTGAGCTGTTACCGGACAGCCCCATGCCCGACCCTTACGACACGGACCACTACGGCAGCACGCCCTCAGACACGGCCGTCACCTGGCTGTCCGGGGGCTCCGGCAGCGCCACCAGCCTGCCAGACGTCATTAACCAGAAACAGAGAAAGGGCCACGAGCGCAAGTACAGTTACGACGCAGCTAAAGTGGCCACGGGGACACTCCCCAAGCGCAAGTCCAGTAACACCAGTGACTCTGTTCCGATTGCCAACTCGCCTCTGGCCTCCTCTCAGAGGAAGGACTCGTTGGGGTCCTTCCCCAGTTACTGCAGTGGGCAGAGCGTGTCGCGGCAGTCGAGTCTGACAAGCCCGGTCCTGCGCCGCCTCTCCTCGCAGTTCTCCATACAGAACGACGGGTCGCAGGCCTCGATGACGGGCAGCGAGCGCTTCTTCTCAGCCCCGGAGGACGTGAACGTGACGTCAGGCTCGGAGTACGCAGACGCCGTGTCGTCACACAACCTCATCAACGGCCTGACGCGTCAGGTGACGTCAACGTCATCGGCGTCTGAGTACCGCTCCTTCTCGGATATCTCCATGGGGTCGCCGGGCAGTGCTGATAACACGTTATCTCAGACGGTGATCCAGAACACGACGCTGACGACGGCCACGCCGCGCCCGGCCATCAACGTGCTCCGCCAGGACTCCACCAGCTCCGACACCGAGTCGCTGGCCTCCTTCGTCTCGGCCGTGTCGTCGCAGGTGGGGTCGCTGCCCGACTTCCACAACAGGACGGCGTCACAGCCGGACATCTCCCGCGAGCAGATCGACACGGAGATCGAGGTGGAGACGGCGGGCGAGACGGAGGGTGGGGACACCCCGACCAACGCGCACAACTACGTGGACCTGCACGGCCAGATCAACCAGCAGATCACCAAGTCGCCGCTGCTCATGTCCTGCTACATTAACCACCTCACTCAGCTGCACTGCTCGCACTGGTCGTCGCCGCCACCGCTGCCCCACCTGGTGATCAAACCGCAGACGAGTCAGCAGGACGCCTCCTCCTCCTTCCACTCTAAGATCTCGAGTCCCGGGATCAGCGACCACGCGCCCACGCCCGCCTGGATCCCGCACTTCGCCTACAAACAGCAGGGCTTCGGGCCGCGCCTCATGGTGGCCAAGAAGGAGCCGCAGACTCCGCCCAGCCTCAACAGCCCCTCCAGTAACGGCGAGAACAGCAAGGGCAACTCCTTCGTCGACTCCACGCCAGGTAGTTTTTTTTAATTTTATAATTACAACATGTATTGACTTTGATTCTCGAACAAGTCGGTATTTTACTTCAAGTTCCAGTTTACAATCTCTACTGTACCCATCACGTAAGCTTTAATCAGTCATAAATATTGTAAATTTCAATGGGCATACGAGGCTAATCTAACAGCTCAAAAAACATATATTGTAAACTTTATATAATTAGGAGATCAACGAATTGTAGATTGATGACAGATTACAAGTGAATCGATGATGAGTGTTGTAATATGAAAGTGAACGTATGATCATAGTAATGATGGTAATGTAAAGATGGTGATAACATAAACATATAATATTACATATATAGGTTGTGTATTACCTAGTCAATAAGTGACAATTGGCTGAATAACCTGTGTTATTCTGTGACTTGACTATCGAAAACTATCCATGGCATATGGAAAATGGAATCTGGGAAAGTACATGTCGTGTGCATGGTTATAATGAATGGGATATTTTCAAATTTAGCATTTGTTTTTAAATTCATCATCGAATGCATAAATATACAAGGGGGAAGATTACAACTTAACATACTCAAACAAAATGAATAAGGTCATTTGTAAGAATCTTTTATAGTTGTTCATTTTGATATAGCGTGACTTGAGACGTAATGTATAAGTTACAGTATTGAGAATTTAGAATTCTCTTCTTTCAGTCGACCAGGATCTCGGGTTTACTTACGACGACCATGTCTCAAAGACAACTGCTGTTGTCAATCTCAAGGGATCGGTGGACATCATGGTTTCCCCGCTTCTACTCGAGTCTCTCCAGAGGTAGGGCCAGTTTTCATGGAAACGCAATTATTTACAAAAAGTTCTATTCCTCACGAATGACTTTTTTAGTGATGCATCCATTCACATGCACATTGAATATTTCTTGTATATAGCTGACTAAAATGTGTGCAGCTATCTGATATTCTATGTGTTAAAGACAATATTCAAGCTAATCATTGAAGCTAAAAAAAATTCTGCCAGACGTACCACGTCAAACACACCCCACCGGGAACGCGAGACGAAGACGTCAAGCAAAAAGATTTTTGATCTAATAAATTATCTATTATCTTAGTCGCTCCACATAAAGAGTAAATCGGCCTAATCCAAGACTGTGTGAGAAAACAATGGGTTGCTTAGATTTAAACTAACCAGAGTTGGCAATATTCCCACTTTTCCATAGAAATCCTTGATTTCATTTCCAGCTTAGAAAATCCTTATCCTTGCATAAACCAAATATGATATTAATTTGGCCTAGTCATGCCAGTAAAGGATGGGATTGAACATCTCCATAGACCCCCAGCGCAATTCCATGGTAACACTAATGTGTTTCCATGTTTTCTGAGACAGTAAATTCCTCATGAAAATGTTTTGTTCTCTCCCTAAATGAAATCCGTGAAATTCAACTTAGTTTTCTCTAGCTACTTATGTAATAGCATAGACGATAGCTTTCCACTTTTCCATGGAAATCCACGTTTTCATTTTAAATATAAAACTTTTGATCCTTGTTTAGCATGAAGATGATATTGATTGAGCCTCATTCACGCCAATAAAACCGTGGTTTGACATATTTTCCATGGTTTTTATTTTTTCGGTATCTCTGAGGCATCAGAATCCACGTGCAAAATATTTCTGTATATTTTTTTCTGATCCCAACTGACATTCCTGTAATGAGGAGAAGGCTAATAACGCCTGTGCTGTGTTGTAGGTACGTGGAGGCAGTCACGCCTCTCCTGGCCAGCCTACACCCATCCACCATCGTGGACGCCCTGCACCTGCAGTGCTCGAACGCCGTGAAGGCGCAGAACAAGCTGAAGACCAAGTCGTCGCGGGTGGAGGCGGCGGAGCGCCGTGAGGAGGGCGCCGAGGTGAGGGTCGGGTCTCGGTCTAACAGCGACACGGCCGAGGCGCAGGACAGCAAGACGTCACGTGTCCAAGTCATGTTCTCCCTCTCCAAGGTGGGTCCCCAGCCTGCTGGGTGAAAACAGATCACCCAGGAATATCATAAAATGTGTGTAGTTAGCTTGAACGCAAGACAACCACGAGTTCGCCAATTTTGATTGATGTGGTTTTTCTTGATGTTGTTAGAGAATTACAAGGATGGTAGACTTTAAAAACTTCGTTATTTCAAAGTTCTAGGATCGGAGAATTTATTTTGTTATAACCGAGTTTTGTATTGACAGCCTTACACACTATAGGATACCCCTTAGATACAGTATAAACGCATTTCTCCCCAATAAGTAGTAAGATATGAAATGATCTAGAACATAGATATGCAATTGACATATACCAAGTCTTTATATTACCTATTACATGCAGAAATTTATGAAAAGACTGAAGTATTTTGGAATTTCAAAATTCATTTTTTTTTCTTCAAATTTCTAACTTTTCTGACAATATCAATTCACTCAGTACATTGTTGTAAGTAAAAATACTTTGATATATCCGATTTTGTGTACTTTGAAATGCACACTAGAAATGTATAGGATATAAACGGGACCGGGCGAATTACTTTGTAGTAACTGAGTATTTGTAATAACCGAGTGTTTTTTATAACGAAGTTTTTCTGCATCTTTTCCCACAGATGAACATAAACGTGATCCAGGTGTCGCTGGTGGAGGAGGTGATCTCCATCGCCGCCCTGGACTACGTGCGCGACCTGACGTGCGTGTCGGTGCTCGCCGTGTGCCTCGACAACATCACGTGCCAGCTGCTCGCCAACAACCACTCGCACAAGACCATCGAGCTGGGCTCCGACGCCAGCCCGGACTCTGTCACCAAGAAGCCGGCCAAACCGCCGCCCAAGCCGGCCTCCACGGGCGGCGACGGCGGCGCCAAGAAGAAGGCCGACGTGGTGGAGATGGAGGCGGAGCACGCCATGGAGATGCAGCGAGAGGAGATGGTGGGAAACTTGCACATCTCACGGATACACTTCCAGGTGAGCACTCTGCTGTACAGACACATAGTGTAATTTGTAAACGAATGAGCACTAGTGAGTATGGAGTGGGGTGTTAATCAAAAACTAAATTTGATTTTCATTTGATTTAAGATAAACCTTTTAGAAACAGTCAATGCTGTGACGACTTTTTTTTTCACTTACCAGCAGTCGCTAAAGCTGTACGCCTCGTCTTCCAATTCTGTAACGACTTGAAGTTAGACTAAAAACTGATTAATTGTTTACCTATCCATATGGAATTAGAAAATAAGCTTCCGGTATATGTTTAGATATATCTACTTCAGTCCTCCCAATAAAGTAAACAGAAATACATCATCTTATTCGTATGTAATACATATTTATCAATGCCTTTATATATACCATTAGATACCATTACTAAAAGGTATTTTATTTGTGTAACCAAAAAGATGGTCCTCTCGTAGACCAAACTTTTATTTGTCAAAATCGGTCACGTTTGCATCCATGTCATATCACGCACTACCTTGAATCACTCACAGTTACGGCGAATGAAGAAGAACAGCAACTTTTCTGACCGAGTCATCCTGACCGCCATCCCGGAGTACCGCTCCAAGGTGATGTTTACCTTCAACCGGCCGCCGATGCCGTCGAGCCCGCTGCGGCACGGCACACAGGCGCAGGGCCTGGAGGCGCAGCTGGGCCCGGAGCCCACGCCCGAGGACCTGGCCGGCTTCATCATGTTCGAGTGCGGTCTGGAGGACATCAACCTGCGAGCGGCCAAGCGGAGCGGCTTCCAGGCCGTGCTCACGCAGCAGGAGGAGGAGAATCTGGCGCATATTGACCACATGCTGCACAACCTGAAGGAGAAGACGGGCTTCCCCGGCCCGTCGTCGGCCCAGCCGGCCCGGCCCCCGCCCCCCGCCCCGTCCAGAGACAGCCAAGGTGGGCGAGATCCTCTCATTTAGAAAAAATGTTGTTTTTGCTAGGACTATCATTAGCCGATAGAAATCTTCGATCATCCCTTTGGCGTTTTGAGTTCATTGCTAAGTTCGCTAAAAGATATATTGATATCCTACACCTTTTCACCTTTTACATAGAAAAGCAACATGTAATAAGCAAGAGCAATGAATATCTACACGTAATTTAGATATTGATACAAAAATACTATAATAAGAGATAATGAATATACTTCGCCGTGAGCGAAAATGTCGTTATTCCATTCAAGTTCAATTCGATATCAAGTGATATCTAGAGGATGGTCCTAGTAAGCTCCCCATGTAAACCGAGCAGCACAGGCAGTGTTGTATTCCAAGCCTCCAAGAGGCAGAGATGACAGTTTCCCACTTCTCCATGGAAATCCTTGTTTCATTTTTTTTTCTCTCGTTAGAACAAAGATAGTATAAATCAAGCCTCATTCCCGCCAGTAAAACAGTGGTTTGAACCTCCCCAAACAAACCTCAGCCCTATTCCATTTGATGGGTTTTCCACGTTTTCTCAGTCTTTCTTAGCCAGTAAATTCCACATGGAATATATTTCCACCTTTTTTTCTCTGAACCTCAACTGATATCCCTGATCGATATGATGAACGATAATGAGTATATTATGATGTTGTGACTTCACCAGCCGGGTCCAAGTCGGGGGTGAATGCCAACAACCACAACGACGACGCGGCGCGGGAGTCGGACACCGGCTCCGTGAACGGGTCCAACGCCAGCGGCCTCGGCAACTCGGCCGACGACGAGGACTCCTCTTGGCACTCGCGGGTCTCCTTCCCGTCCGAGGCGGGCGAGGACGGCCTCACCGAGGCCCCCGGGGAGCTCCAGGGCGACGCCTCCAGCTGCGTGCTCGAGTTCAAGACGGCCTGGTTTAACTTCGCCGCGCCGCCGCCCTCGCCCCGCAAACGCAAGCTGGAGTATACACGGTAAGTCCTGGACCGTAGTCCATTTGTGTTTTTAGAAGCATTGCAAAAACACCTCTATGGCAAGTCGATGCTACCTTAAAACTGACAACTTCCTATCAGTTTTGAAACATGTTGCTGTGGTGTCTCCAGGATATTATTGTCCCAAGTTGACAACACATACCCAGCCCATGGAAACGGATCATAGATCAGGTCTCCACTCTGCAAACACACTGTTTTGTTTGAGCATATCACCAAGCGTATGTCTTGGGTGTGGCCTACTGAAATATATCAGGGTGGTCAAGGTTTCATCCAATTCGGACTCATCAGGTATCTTAATTTGTGGTTATGATGATTTTTTATGGGGCTAGGTAATTTTTTCTTTGATCCTACCAATTCAGTGAAATTAATGAACTGAGAAATTATGTTTTAAAAACCCGCAAAAATTGTATTTGTGTGCTTACGCTGTGTTTACAGAGATAGCAGTTTCCCATTTCTCAATAGAAATACTTAATTTCGTTATTTGTTCCTGACTTCAACTGACATCCCTAATACTATGTTATGTAGTACAATCCGTTTTATGTCTGCTAGATTACTCCGCACTCCAGTATAAAACATAACTAAATACGAGTAGCAACTGTACTGCAGTATATCTCTTTGACAAAAATGCATTCTGAAGCCTGGTTTAAAAACTTAAAATGGGGCTAAATGCAAAAACGTCCAGGGGTTTCCTGGGCCTACACCCGGGGCAACCTCCCTGGCTGTGTTGGGGGCCTAGGTGACCCCCCAAACCCGCTGCCTATTTTTCCTTGATTTTTTAAAGTTTCCCGGTCTCATTCCTGGTGTATATAGATATTATATGATTTCACTGTAAAGGGGGCATATCTGCTATGACTGATGGGATACTGACGTGTTATGATTGATTGCCTTGTAGTCTGGACTGGAACCTGCTGAGCACGTTCACGCCGGCCATCAACGCGTGGATGAACCCCGGTCACCGCGCCATGGTGGCCAGTAAGCGGCTTGTGGTGCAGCTCAAGTACCGGGTCTGCACCGTCATGGCGTGCATCATGACAGAGGCGCTCGACTACCAGCGCCTCCACCTGCCAGCCAGGGTGAGCACCTCCTTTTACTCTCATACAGAGATGGCAGTGTTCCACTTTCCCATGCAAATCTTTGTTTTCATTTCCAGTTGTTTTATTGATGTAGGGTAGAAACTATCACAAACCAACAACTCCGGATGTTTTAAAATTGTACTGATACTAGATATATTACATAAGTATGGCACCATGTTTTATTAATTGTCTTGTATAGTTTGGCGACAACTAAAAAATACTTAACTCAGCCGAGGCATCGTTAAGGGTTTTTTTCAGATCTTTGTATTGTAACTTAGATGTTCTGTCAATTGGGACCAGTTTCCTTTTAATACTAATAAGGGTCGTCAAGGTAGTTCGTTTATTCCGTAGATTCTCACTTCACTGGTTTAAAATGAAGTCTTTTCTTTACAGCACAAGTACGGTAAAATCATGAGTTTGGCAAAGACCTTACAAGAAGATCCTTCATGCCAGCTGTTAGCTGTATTACAGAAGTACATCAAGAAGGTGAGGATAACTTAACACTCTGAGATATGCTATGACTTGAAGTTTGATATGAATATGTGTATAACCCGCTAGAATTGCATATTGTGAATATTTCTCTGATAGTTTCCTCCCCTATTATACTACTGTTTACTGTCTCATGGTATGAAAAAGTTTTGATAAACTGATAAATTTGTTTCGTATCATGATCATTTATTCAAAAAATTGTTTTGATTAATCATTTATTCAGATGTATAGTAACTATGGCCAATTGATGCCAGGATAACAATAAATCTGATGTTTTCATTCTTTTCTAGGTTGGCCTTAAAGTTATTGAAGAGAACATCAACGTGGACACAATTCCTCAGTTGATTACCATACAGAAAGGCCTCCTTGCCTTGACACGCCAGTGGAAAAATGTCCTCTACATGCCCATCATCGACACCAGCTTTAAGAACCGCAAAAAGGTCCATCCCTACACGGTCACATTTGCCATCCCGAGTGATGAGAGCATAGACAACTTCACAAATCTAGGTGAGAGTGATTACAGAATGATCGTCCATTCACAGATTAAAAACTTCAACTCGGACTCACATATAACTCATCTCTCTATTTCTAATGAATGTCAACATTGAATTTATTCTTATCGCAAACCTTGACTTGTGGCGAATTGAACTATGTTTTGATGATTGTATTTTAGTTCCAAGACTGAGTGATGTAGCCAAGTATGTTTTAGATTCTGACATAACAATACACTCCATCCATGAAGGGAATATGAAAGCGGCAATAAATTTGGGACAAAATGTTTGGCTTAATTAATCTTTTATTCAACGTGCCAGTCTTGGGGGGATTTATTAACCTACTAGAGTATTGTCTGAGAGATAAATAGAGTCGTATATCTTTCTGGTGGATGTCCCAAACCGTACTTGAGAGAGTCACAGTCAGTGAGTCTTCTATGGACGATAAAGACACCTGGAAACACCAGAAGAAACCCCGAATCCGCCTATAATATGAGAAAACGTAGTCACTGAGCCCGTACGAGTGGCCGTTCGAGGTCATTTGATGAAAATATACGGCCCGACGCCGTAGGCGAGAGTGCCGTATATTTTCATCAAATGACCGAGAACGGCCACCGTACGGGTTCAGTCACTACGTTTTCTCATTACTATACACCTAATACTCGTTTAAACGCCGTCTTATTAATTTTCCTGGTCCCCGACTCAACCCTCCTTTACCGAACAATATCACTGCCATTCACTACGGCCCGCTAGCGGTAAAAACCCGGCAACGATCGATGTGTAGCAACAGATGACGCTGTAACTTCACTTCCCGTAGGAATTAAGCAATGAAATTCTTACATGAGTACGGCACATATATAACCTATAATCGTACCAAATATGATGAAGATCGGGCACTTTAAACCGAAGATATCGGCGTTTCAATACGGCGAATTCGACATTCACTGCACACTGGGAGAAAACTCGGCAACGGTCGACGTGGAGCGGTCTATGAAATGTATGACACAGGACGACCTGGAACTCTGGTAGCCAACGTAATTATGACGTCGACAACGCGGAGCGGCCTAATGGGAAGCGGTCGGACTTGTTTATATCGATTAATCTCGCAGAGTTAAACCATTTAAAACTGTCTTAGGTGAAAGCTATACGTTATTTACCTCAATATTTGGACATTATGCACTCCCAATTGTTACGGGTAGGTCTTATAATGTCTCTTAAGTTATGAATGGGAGAGAATGGCCATTTTCTTTGTTTGTTTTTGACACAGACACTGCTCTCGCGCTATCGCGATATTTTACGTTAGCGGGCCGTAGTGTCTTTAGCAGCGGGACGTACGTTTTGCAATGCTTAAGCCTATGGGAATCCATACGTCCTTCTACTCAGCGGGCCCGAACGTTATTTATACGATATGCCTAGCAGCGGTTAGTATATCATAGACATTCGCCTATAGGTGTATAGTAATATGTATTATTATATACCTGTGCAAAAGCAATCTACACATACTGCCCTCTCCTACCCATGTCGTATTTATATCCGTACGGCACAGTGTGCCGTACGGGGTATGTGATCACGTGACTAGATAAAATATCTCCATTTTTAGGTATATAATAATACGAAAACGGGCTGACTATCTTCGTACGTCAAAATACTTGGTAAAATTATTGATCACATACTTCCCTCTGCCTACGGCATCGGGATGTATGTGATCAATAATTTCACCGCGTATTTTTGACGTACGAAGATAGTAAGCCAGTTTCCGTATATTATTATATACCTGTGGTAGTATATCCTACACATACTGCCCGCTCCTACCCATGTCGTATTTATACCCGTACGACACCTAGGTGACGTACGGGGTATGTATGTGGCGTACGGGGCATGTACGGCGGCAAAATCCAAATATTCCCCCAGTAGCAAAGTTAAAAATTCGATATTTTAAGGTATATTATAATAGAGAAACAGGCTGACTGTCTCCGTACGGATAAAATACTTGGTAAAATCAGCGATCAGATGAACCTCTGCCTTCGGCATCGGTTCATCTGATCGCCGATTTTACCGCGTATTTTATCCGTACGGAGACAGTAAGCCTGTTTCTCTATAATATGTCATTCCATCAAGTATGATCATTTACAATTGATATGATTATACTATAGTACATGTATATTGGTTATGAAAATATTTATCCAACAAAGAAAACCCTTAGAAAACTGGAGACATTTGTTTTTCTCTGCAGGCATCGAGGATGCCGAAATCACCGGATCTCTTGATAACTTCGAAGTGGTGGATGAGAAGACGTCTCTCCTGAAGGCGGAGGGCGGGTCCATCGGCCACACGGGATCGCTGCTGTCGCTGACCGGGTCGGGTCAGGGCCCTCCGCCGCCGCTCACGCCCATGCAGCGGCCGGCGAGCACGGGCCAGCTGGACACGACGGGCCTCGACCCCATCGACACGGCCGCCAAGACGAGCAGTGTCGAGTCTGTCCCCGTAGGCGACAGGAACACGCCAGGTGAGAACAAGGAGATAATCACTATCAAATAGCAAGCCATAGACCTCCCTGGGATATCCCATAATTCAGTTTGTCTACAGGATCCGGTATTACGTGTTTTTCGTTGTTATATGGTGATAGACCCACAATTTCCCACACTTATTTCAGTTTAACGGTATCTATGAATCTTCAACTTTGAAATCCGATGGCAGAAATAAAAATGTCAGTTATTTCTACGTATACATGTCAAATTATATTCGGTTTCTCCAGTTAGAAATCAGAAAACCGTTGTGCGATATCAGGGAGTTTAGTAACGTCTGGAGGGGCTATGCATCTTGATGCAATTTGATTTTGGGTCCTTGCTTACAAACAATATATACGTAGTAAGGCCCAGAACATGCATGTATGTACATGTAGTTTATAATACTATTATTCGTAGTTAAAACCTTCTTTGTGAACCCTGGTATTTTTTCCATATAGACTTAAAATTTGGCTAGTGGCAAATTGAAGTATGTTTCCAAGCAAGCATGCAAAAAACAGCACTGATACATAAACCATGCAGTTCCTTCTTAAAATGCATACTTGTATGTACACAATTATACATTTGACTACAGTTCACCTGACTAAGGGGCGAAGTCGAGGCAGCGGTCAGGCTGCGGCCACTCCGTACAGCAGCATAGACTCGCCGGCCAAGCTGACGTTGGGCAGTCAGAGCGCGCCAGGGTCGACGGGCCACCTGCCGGCCCCCAAGATCCGCCGCAATGAGAGCAACATGAGCTTCCCGTCCGGGTCAGTCAGCATGTCGAGCGTGGAGGTGGGCGGCGTGTCGGTGCCCGGCACGCCGCTCAAGACGAGCCTCACACGCCAGCTGTCGGAGCTCGAGAAGCGCGAGGACGAGGACCTCTACAGGTACACGACTAACAGTAGTTCACTGTAACTTATGTATGTGATGTATACAGAAATGACAATTTTTTTTCTAAGAAATTCCACTTTTTCATTTTCAGTATTTCAATTTCGTTTTACCTTACGGAAGAAAAATTAAAATAAAATTAGCCTCATTCACGCCAACAAAAGTGGTTTGAACCTCACTTTAGCTTTAGACTCTCAGCCACATGCCATGATCAACACAGATTTTTTCATTAAGTTTTCTCGGTCTCTCTGAGGCAACACATTCCAGATATATTTCCACCTACTTAATTTATTTCTCCTTTTTATGCCAACTGATTTCTCTGTGTATACGCATGTACACTAGATGCATGTCTCTATCACATGGTAAACGTCATTTATAACATTTCGATGTCAGTACAACAACAATCAAAGTATAGAGAGTGACGGCTGATTGGGATATAAAAACACTGTCTAATTAAAAGTATTATAGGTTTTCTTTTTGTTTTGATTATTGTGATTAACATCAGATGGTATGGAATATTAAATGATATAAGATCAATAGATAATATGTGTATTGATAACGCAGATGGATGCAGCGCCAGCAGGAGTACACGCGGTTGTGTAACCACCCCAACCTGCACTACTACCCGTCCGTGGGCCACGAGTCGTTCATCAACGCCGGCTTGTCTGAGTACAGCCAGGACGACAGTATCAGCATGCAGCAAGTGGCCATGGCGCACTCCCTGCTGCAGCTCGCTGACGCGCAGGTACCCAGCATACTCCTGTGGAGTTTGTATAAAAAAATGATTAGGGAACAGGGAAACTGTATTCGCTAATTGAAATTTATCCAAGTTAATGTGAAAACGTATTTACCGTGGGGGAATTGCTGTCCGTTCTTGGTCTTTGTCCATGTAATACGTCCCTCTGCCTGCGGCATGGGGACGTGTTTCCAGGACTAAAGACCACGAATGGATACCAATTCGCTCATACTAAGTTCGTTTCCTCGTAGTATTAATTGTGACACTTGCAATATGTATAGAATGTGATATGATACCCATCAGATTTTTCAGGTATCTGGATGTATGACTGATTATTTTGTATTCTCACATTTGATAAATACTGTCTTGTTCTCCAGGTGTTGTTCAAGCCCCTGCTGGCCGCCATCGGCATCCACTTGGGAGCAGTCAAGACGTCCGCTTTCATGAAAAAGTTCGGTGGAAATGTTTCCATTCAAGGCAAACTACAGACACTGCGCATAGATATCGTCGACTCCGAGACAGTGTCGTCCCGTAAAAATAAGGGCAAGGTAGGAGTTTCACTCATACGCCTTCATCTTAGCACTATCATAGTTTTAAAACAGACTGGCAGGTTTTATGCAGTGATCTCAGGAGGTTCTGCAGCACAGTGAGTAAATCAGTGATGAATTTTACACCAAGAAATCACATTGCAATAACATTTTGTGGATCTTGTCCTTGATTGTTAGTTTGAGAACCGAATTCAGGGTATATCTAATGCAAACATGAAAGTAATATCAACGGAAATCAACGTTAATACTCGTCAATTCTAGACGTCAGAGAACTGATATGTCGGCCTCAATATGATATAGGGATAGCAGTTTTCTATGAAAATCCTTGTTTTCATTTTCCGATTATAAAATCATTTTTCATGTACATGTACATGTATAAAACAAAGATTTTAAATCCTAATCCATGGCCAACATTGATGTGTTTTTCCTGTTTTCTCAGTTTCTTCTACAGTTAATTTCACGTGAAAAATATTTCTACGTTTTTCCTGACCCGAACTGACATCCCCGATAAAAATGAATAATCCAGATATCTTTGAATTAGCAATATTTAGGACGTGGCGAACTTAACAGTACGCAGCGACAGTATACACAAAATTTAAATCTTTGAATTATGATTAGAATTCTGTGTAAAACAATCTTTGAATTATCGTTTGTGGCAGGCCTCTAAAACGAAGCTGCGCAAGATCCCCAAGCTGCACATCGACACGGGGCTGGACACGCCGGCCTTCCTCTGCGACACGTTCGCCGTCGTCATCTGCATGAAGGACATGGTGGACTTCGAGAAGGAGGAGGACGGAGGGTCGGCCAGCGGCCTCGACTGGCGCCGCCGCTCCCTGCGCGCCATCAAGTTCGCCATGGACCACATGGAGGCCAAACCTACCACCACCAAGGTGCGTCCTTTGTGCGGATTTTTTTTGTTTAATTTAGAGTAGTGTTTACTGATCAGTAACATAGATTCCTCCGTTCGACTGGATAAGAGAGTATATTATTTTAGCACATTTATATCATAAGTTGATACATACGACAGTTCATCATTGAAGTCACTTCAACTTGCTCCCATTTTTTCTCTTTTGTTTTGTATCATTATTTCACTTGGTATTTGGATAAAGTGGTTGTGTTTTATCACAGGATCTAAGAGATGAATACAAACTGATGAACTAGAAACTGTTGAAAATAACTGGGATCATGTGACGTCAACATTCAATTGTAGATTAGAAAAAATAGAAAAGATACCCACTCCATATACACTCATCCAGATATGCACTCTACATTCGAAAATATTATTTCAAATTGTTGAATTTTTAAATGGTTTTCAGAAGTCCATATACTCAAATTAATGAATGTTTGTCATCAACATTAATGTGGGTTGCAGACTGTTGAATACTGTAGAAGTTCATTAGATATCAAATTCAGTATGACTATTAATCGTGGGCGTGTGTGCTGCAGGCCGCTTCTCTATTAGTTATAATTTTGTAGAACGTATTAATGGTGGGTTTTTGCTGCAGGTCCACTTCTCTATTAACTGTAACGCCATCAACCAGCACGTGAACATGTCCCTGCTGCGCCTGGTTCACCAGTTTGTCACCATGATAGAGAACATCAACGAGACCAGGGTTGAGTTGTCCGGTCACAAGGCCGACTACAAGACGCACCGCAAACAGGATTCCAAGGTAAGCTGTGACTGTAACGCTGAATACTCTTGATAGGTGCATAGCATGCGTGTCTGTCCAAACATATGTTTCCTTTGCTCTAGATAGTATAGCAAAAAAAGTATGTATACTTTCTTCTCATGTGTGCCAGTTGGTATTAATCTAAGTACAAAATATCAAGAATAAACTGAAAAGTTGATTAAGTTATCATAGGGACTATTTATTCGATATAAAATCAATTTAAAAAAAAAAAACAAGTGCACCCAAAAAGATATTTAGAAAAAATAAATCTAAGCTTGATTCAAGTTAATAGAAGCCAAACTACCTAACAATTTTGTTTTCTTGACTGAAATCCGTGTAATGTATGAATGTGACTGGTTGCACTCGTAGGGCTCGTCCACGGGCACCGAGTCGGCCGAGCAGCAGGAGGGACTGAAGGGCGAGGGGACGAGTCCCCTGCTCGACGTGGAGACGCCCACCCCGGACGACATCGGCAAGGGCATCCCGTCCTCCTCGAGCGGCCACAAGCACGACCCGCCGCCGCCGCCGCCGCAGAGACCCGATGCCCCTCCGAAGCGGTCCCGGGAGGCTCCACCCCGACCAGAAGCCCCGCCCTCTCGGAAGCGCGCCGAGGCGCCGCCGCCGCGGCCCGAACTGCCGCCGGTCCGCGCCGGGTCCAAGATGGTGCTGGACTCCAGGCCGGACCGCCTGCCCATGTCGCTGCCCACTTCGATCGGCAAATCGCCGAAGAAGTTCTCCTTTAAGAGGGGCAAGGCGGAGCTGTTCGGTTCGAAGGCAGCATCGGATACGAGCACTAAGTCCGGGGGGAGCGGCAGTGAGACGGCCAAGAACGGCTCAGTGAGCGCGCCCCCGATACCCGACCTCAACCTGAGCGACTCGGCAGTCATAGGTGAGTCCGCACTTACATCTCCTCTAGAGAAGAAAGATGAAAATATATGATACCATCCCTGGCATATATGAGTTTAGACAGAGAAATAGAATGTAATATGGATAGGATATTTTAGGAGAGTGGTTTCTATTGTTTCATCAAAAACGAGTATGATTCGCCTCTTGAACCATAATCATTTACTGTGCGCCATTTCATGTAATTATGTCATCTAGGAGACTGCATAGTGACTATTTGGATCTGATTATTATCCCACCCCTAATATAAAACCCCATAGACTTAACATTGAGTTTCCGTATGCCACGCTGACTGGCATATGGAGTTTTATATGCCACTAGTGGCATACAGAATTGTTATCACGTAATATTCCAAAATCGAGGAGACGGGGTAGGATAAAATCAAAACCTGATTCGTTTTAATCTTGGCCACTGCATGCCACTCCTGGAGTTTTGGCTTCACTCGGCTTCGCCTCATGAAGTCACTATGCCAAACTCCAGTTGTGGCATATAGTGGCCAAGATTAAAACTCATTCAGTTTTACGATAATAACTTTCACTTCCAAGGTTTCATCAGTTGTGATAAGAAGTGCTATTGGCCCGTCTGATAAATCATACATGTATATTTTACATTGTCGCCGTACAGAAATGGCGGACACGTCGTCGCCGGCGCTAGCTGAGAAGACCATCGTGGACGAGATCAAGGCGAACACACCCAAGTGCTGGCGGACCCTGTACCACCTGCTGGAGCTCTACTCGACGATGCCCGAGACGAAAACGCTGGGGCGGCGGACGAGCGCCTCGCGCCTCTCCGTCATCGACGAGGAGCCGGAGAAAGTGTCGCAGACGCAGTCGTTACCGCGCCACCCGCACGGCACCCTGCCGCGGGCCGCCAAGCGCACCACGGCCGACAGCGTGGAGCGCCAGCCCGTCAACGCCGCCTCCACCGCCAGCCCCACCCCGCCCCAGGGCGGCCAGCACACCAACCGTGTGGCCTACACCGGCAACACCTTCACCCAGAGTAAGTCTCAATCATATCAGGTTTCCTTGCTATCTTTAGCAGGGATGACAATTTTCCAGTTTTCCATGGAAATCCTTGTTTTCCTCTCCAGTATATGACATAATTGTTCATGTATAAAAGAAAGATAGTATAATGTGAGGCTCATTCCCGCTAATAAAACTGTGTTTCGAACCTCCCCACACTCCCTCAACCCTATTCCATGGCCAACACTGATGTTTTCCATGTTTTCTCAGTCTCTCTCAGGCAGTAAATTCGATATAAAAGATATTTCCACTTTTTGTCCTGACCCCAACTGACATCCTTGAATTCTATCATACTGGAATGTAAAGGAAAAGAACAAAAACAAACTGAAATTTAAGGGCAATATATGCTTTCAGTGTACAGAAAGTAAGGACGTTACTACGTTTTCTATTCTAGTTTTACACAAGCAAGCCCAATCCGTAGACTATAATCGTAGACTATAATTCTATAAGTTAATGTTTATCTGGGTAACCTCAGACTGTGCCTCTTGCTATGACTCACGCAGGTATCTTCATCAGTGAAAGCATCCCCCTGGTGGTGTTTGGTATCGCCAAGGTGAAGCGCATCCGCATCTCCGCCATGTTGTCTGGTCTCAAGCTGGAGGCCGACCTGCAGAACGTGCACACCAGCGCCACCCACCGGGAACGTGTCAAAGGTCAGGACCGCTTTAACCCTTCCGCTACGCTATGGTGCCTGGAGGCATTCCCGGGCATAGTACGCTTTGATGCCAGAAGGCATTCCCGGGCGTAGCACGATATTTCTAAAAAAATTAGTAATTGTTATTAATGAAACTATGCGAATAGTTGGAGAATATTTTTCCAACCTATGTAAAACTATATGATAGTTAATGTTATTACTATCATGTAAAATCCTAATGATTTTGGATTATCATGGAGTTGTGAAGAAATGATGCCACGCTGGCTATTATGAAAAGTGCCAGCGTACTTCAGTGGGTTAAAATGATACTAAAGCGGCGTATTTCAAGGGGTGTATTTGGCATTATGGAGCGTAGTGAAAGGGTTAAATCTGCCACCTGGCGCAGCCCCCAGTCTCACACTCCCCTACAGCATGTGGCGGTATATCGTCTGTGTGGTAATGACCTCCATCTCTGAGCAGCTACCAATGGGAAATCAATGAAACATTCTATATGATTATCATGGATGGTAACCAAGGAGGATTTGGTTAAAAAGTTTTATTTCTTTAAGATTCTCCTCCAACCATAAGGTCTCAAGACGCGATGTACTGGCCTGTTCTCGTTCCCTTCACTTGTCGATATTTCAGTTAAATCACGTGGTTATGTGTATCTTCCTTAAAGATGAACAAATGTATTTATGATACTACCAGTCTAGATCTAACACCTACAAATTAAGTAGGAGTTGAATACAGCATCTCACAGTGCAGAGCGAGCTCCAGAGTCATATTAGAGGCAATATGTCAAAAATACGAGGCATTCTTCTTCCTAATATAGCCCCCCATCTGGTACTAAAAAGTGGACAGAATTACATCTATTATACTAGATATAAACCACAAGAAGGAGGGCACTCTAACCGCGTATCACGAGTCAATCAACGCCAATCTTTTATTGCTACTTAATAGTCCACCTTGATCAGTTGGTTTGCATTCCACATATAGCATCTCCTTACGGCCCGATTTCCTTTGGAGTATTATATTAGGTTTTAGCACCTTTCACAATTGTTTGCGTTTCGCCCTGATTTTTCTAAACGAAGTATTCCCCACTGGTGACGTGCTTCAATCCGCTTGGTTTCTCACCCCCTCTAGTGGGCATGGTTAAGACACTGTTGTTCTTGATTTTTACAGTTGAGAACCAGGTCCTTAAAGGCAAGTAATCGGTTACTCGTTCGCCCTTTACCCTATTTTTTTTTCTCCAAACCGTGAATGTTTCCCTGGCGGCCTTACATCATGACGTCAATGTTGATAGGAGAGTCTCTCTGTACCTTGACAAGATGAACATACATGTAAATGCATATATCTGCCGACCAGCCTGGCTCTGTGTAAAACACGCGGGGGGAGTGTGGAGTGCCTCCCGCATCTGTCCTGTCCATAGAACACCAACGTCTCTCTCCTCTCTTGCTACCGTCCTATACTCTATTAAGTACATCGCACCACCACAAGTGCCACTACCACCACCACCACCACTACCACCCATTCTGACGAAGAAGGAAACCCTCATCTTTCTCCCTCTAAGAACAGCTCAACGTATACAACATGACAACCACAGACCACGCCGTGTTCATTACACTCCTTTCCTCGTTAACTGTGCAAGTTTCATCTTGATTAACCATCTTTTCGTATTCATGTGGGTTTATCTCTCTTTTTTTCCCTTCTCTTTTTTCTGCATGTTGTTTCTGACGTTACGTTCACATGTCGGGCCTCTTTGCGGTCGGAGTGGCATGTGGGTCATGCAGCCTGTATCCCAGAGAGTTACCTACATGTATTTTCATTAAAACATTTGGTTCACTAGAAAGCCACGTCCAATTTAAAGTAGAGGTATTTTCATAGTAGGTCACAATTTACCATCGAAGAATCAAACGGGATGAGAAAAATGTCAATAAACATACCATAACTTCAGTGTTAGATAGACATTATAAGGTTTATTCTTAAGGACACATAATGGCGTATGATTTTGAAAACATTATCCATGCATTTAGAAACAAAGAAAACACCTTTATAGCTGGATGAATTTCACCAAAGACAAGAAGAATCAAGGAACACTTATCGATGGATATTTATAATACTACTGTGAAATGATGAAGAAAGACCATCTGCTTTCTTTGTTATTATTGTAGAAGCATGTTCTTTTTGCGATGATTATTTCGTAGGAGAGTTCACGTTTAGCGTAGTTGAATTGGTTTGACCTCCGTCTTTGGAAAACTGCATGATGTTCCTCTGACCAATGGTAGATTATTTAGGTTTTGCATTCATACTTATACCATGCTTTGGGTGAGTCAATTTTTGAGGAAATACAAATACGATAGGTTATTGAGCACATTTTAACTTATTTTCTCATTATTCATGCTATTTCAATGTATTGTCAATCATGAGATCCACTTCAGAGTTTTTAATACGGTAAGAGTGCTGACAAAAGCGTTATGCAATAATCAGCCATGTTTGTGTATTGTGCACTAATGCCTGATATTCTTGTACATTGATAACAGGAGTAATCAAACGGAAATCGCGAGAGTCGTCTGCAACTGCCTACGTAGGACACACTATGATTGTTTTATTGGAAGGCGTTCCACCGAGTATGCAGTAAGTATAGATATCACAAGGTACAGGGACAATAGAAATTGACATTGATATATATGTAAACAAAATTTGATACATACATGTACATATGCATACTATACATACTATGGGGAATATAGGGTTCAAGATATTACTTCCTGTAAGTTTCTTTTATAATTCTGTATGATATGTCAAACATAGAGCAAGCACGGGTACCTGATTCGGCTGAATTGATTTTTATTCTACATTTAGCAACGCTTCGGAGAAGTTTAAAAGTTGTCTGGTCAACCAGGTTTCTCAACCCTAATGAACAATTCGGTCTAGGCTTCCATACAAAAACGGAATCAAAGAATCAAAAGAACGCAGTATCATCTAGTATATTATATGGCATTTTTCTGTGTTGCCAATATTTAGCCAATTTTACAAATCTTCCAATCCACAGGACGGTCGTAACAGTAAACATCGCCAAGTCGCAGGGTCTTTACTCGTCGGTGACGAAACGGTCACGCGACCACAACTCAGCACTTGTGACGATCGGTAAGATTGATGTGGACATCCCACAGCACCCGGTGGTGCTTCACGGTATGGTGGCCCGAAGCTCGCGCCGCCTCTCGTCCACACTCCAGGAGTTCATGCGGTCCCCGGCCAAAGTCAGGTAAGTGTCTACAGGAGTTCATCATTCAGAGATTTCAACTTTTCTTCTCCAGCCCGATCACGCTCATTAGAAAACCCCCACTGAGAGGAATAGAACCCTCTAGCTCGCAACGAGCCCTCAACACAAAAACTACGATAACACTCCACGGGATATATATATGCCCACTGGAAAGACCACTTTTTAGACGCTGTACTTTCACGCCTGATGAGTTTCTGTAAGAAACGAAACCACTATACCACTCTTAAAAACACCCCACGGGTGCGGGAGAAGTCATGATGCTGAGATAACAACGTCGACCAATGAAAATTGGGGATCGTAAACGTGTGCATAAAACACACGGTGGAGGGAGATTCAACTCTCAGTGGTGTTAGTGGTCGCGTTCCTAGCGTACACGCCTTGTAAACCACAATTCATCATTCAGAGATGGCAGTTTTCTACTTTTCCATCCACATCCTTGTATTTCATCCCCAGTATATAACATTCTTTGGTCTTTTGTAAAATAAAGATAGTGTAAATGGAGCATCATCTGTTACCAATAAATCGGTGGTTTGTACCTCCCCACACGCCCTCAACCCCATTCCATGGCCAACCTCGATGTGTTTCCCATGTTTTCTTGGTCTCTTTGAGGCAGTAGATTCCACATGAAAAATATGTCCATTTTTTCCTTGATCCCAACTGAGATCTCGGTCATATAGTCCCCGGCCAAAGACAGGTGCCTGTCTACATGCTGTTCAGAGACCGTAAGACTGCCCGTCATGTGCCACAATCGTGCATTTGAATATAGAGAATAAGAACATTAAACTTCCAAAAACCACAGACTACCTTGTTATCATAGATGGTATCCTACATTAGTTTCATTTTGTCCTGCCCTCGAAAATATAATCCTTCATAATTGTATTTGAAAAACCAACAAAAACACTTGATAATAATATGTCCTTATATTCATGTGGTCATTGTACTTTATCTGAAGTCTATGGTTGTGTATTCAATTTGCACTTTATCACACAGTAACTATTAAATACTCGGGTCTGATGGTTGTTAAAGATACCTTAAACCAGAATTACAAAATCAGCGTCTTTAGGATTGTGAGTCTCCGTGTTTTGAATTACTTATATCAGCTTTTAATCTATTTTGAGAAACAATGGTGTCTAATAGTCTTCTCATGATATGTAGTGGCAGAAAGAACTTCCAGTTTCTCCCAGCCTCGTCTCGTTACGGATTCAGATGTAAATCGCATCGAGAACTTACACATCGAAATGATAAACTTAGTGTACTTCTCTGGTGTCCACAGCCGGTCGTTTGACAGTATGGACGGTAGCATGCCGAGCCAGCAGCCGTCCAAGCACTCGGAGCTGAACGAGTACATGACGGGCGGGCAGGCGGGGCAGACCGGGCCCGGGTCGCTCGGCCGCCCGGACAACAAGCCGGACGCCCCGCCCTCCCCGATGGTCATTCACTTCAAGGCCGTGCTGCAGGGCCTCGTCATCGGCGCCTCGCTACTACCTTCACTCAAAGCCCAGTACAAGGTGAGATGTTCTCCATTTACACCAACATTACTCTCAATCCTAGCTGTTTATAAGGGTATCCCTATTATGATATACCTATGGTCGTATCACCTACGTATTCCGCACGCTCTTATCCATGCCGTATTTATAGCTGTATGTCACCCGGTGACGTACGGGGTATGTTATCAAACCGACATCAATAGAAGATAAGATTTCACCATCTTTTAGGTATATTAGTAGGAAAACAGGCGGACTCTCTTCATATATTAAAATACTTGGTATAATTGCCAATCAAATATATCCCTCTACCTCTGGCATTGGGATATATCTGATGGACCATCGTACCGCACATTTCTTACTTATGAAGACAGTAAGCCAGTTTCTATGTAATACTGTTCCTATCGATATCTGTTCTACTCATATCAACAGGCATATATATGCCTTTGGATTTCTAGGAGTTGAGACATATAGGATTTCTTTATATCAATATTTTAGAAAGCAAAGTCAAGACTGATCAAAGGTTGGCAGGCTAACTGTGGAATAGCTGTTAAAACTCGTCACTAAACGCCCGTTCTTTTATCTTCCCAGACTTTGAAGCCCTAACCTCCCTGTATCCAAAACAAGATACCACATGGACCTTTTGTTAGAATGATATGCATTAATATTAAGGCTTATCCCAATTTCAAGACATTTGCGGAATCATTTGCCCCTCCCAAGTCGTCCTATAGTAAAACAAAATTTGAAAATTATTTTCGATAAAACAAAATTTGAAAATCTTAATGATTCTTATTTATAATCGAGATGTAATTTCTAGCCTGGTGACATTTGATCTAACCGACTGGTGTTCGGATTGACATTGAGGTATCACGTATGTGTTTGATTTCTCTTAATATTTCTGAAAACGTGGCGAAGCGTACAGTACGAGCTACCGCATAAGAGTGAGGAGCAGATCGTTTGCTCCCAGTATTTATAGTCAGACCACTCGCTACCTTGGCGACCTTAACAACATTAAAAAAAAAAAAAAAAAAGATTTCTCTTAATATTATAATGATTACAATCATACCACCTGATTTCTCCACAGATGGGTGAAGTGTCTTCGTCTGGTGTGACGGGGAAGAAGGCGCGATTTACCGTCGACCTACCCAACCATTCACTGAGCTTCAGCTCTAAGGTAACCTTATCTCTTCACAGTCTCTCACTAATTTTACTAACTTCAAATTTATTTTTCTTGATTTGTTTTTATTTTTTTTAAATGTGTTGAGCCACCATATATGGGACGCATATGTTAAGAAAACGGTGTGTTTTCAAATATGATTTCAGTTGTGTTTTCAATTTGTGGTATATTTATTTATTTTGAGAGTGAAATGTGAAACTGATATGCAACAGGCCTAACGAACTGCGATGATGCAAGATATGTAAACCACAAGTAAACAATTTTTATAACGAAAAGGTGCGTAATTATATTGAAAGTAGTATGTTAAGTAAGAAATGCAAAACTTATATTAACATCTATGTAAGGCGCGACATTAATACCCCTGGACTACTGATGAAAAGAGACAGGGAAAAAGAAAAAAATCATTCCATAGTGAGAACAGCAAAAAGAAGCTGTACGTTTGAGAGCCGCATGTGCAAGCTTACACGATACGCGATATCAGAGAGTGCTTGCCATAGTTTCTAGACGATGTGACGCCTATCCTCTTCATTTATGCCCGGGTGATACAGCTTGACCTTTGCGCTATGGGTCTGTTTGTCTCCTCAGTATTTGCCATTAGAATGTAATTGCACTAGTTTATTTACGTTGACATATTTCTTCCTCATCATAAAAGCAAGTACTACTATAAAATAGAGCCTACACGTGAGTGGTTGGAAGTGAAATGGAACCCGTAGGAGCTTCAGTGTAATGTCTTTTTATCCCGAATTTCAACGACCAACGCTAACATGTCTGAATATAAGTACAGGACATTTATTATCACCGTTTTCCAGTCGCATATGGCAGAATCTTACTTTGGTATCATAACTTTCCTTGCCCCAGAAAATCCTTGATTTCACATGGCGATATATAAAGAATATTTCTGATTTCTGAATTATCATAGGATGGGTTTTTCTGTGCTTGTTGATTAATAACTATACTAGGTGTGCAGTGCAAAATAACAGAAGTTTGGAGTTTTCGAATAACATTTCAAACAGAAATTGAATCTTCTGAAAGTACATCATCAATTCCGTTTAAAGTTTTTTCTCGGTCCCTGGCCTATTCTCTATCCTCTCCTGATCCCGTTTGGACACTTTCTCTACTGAGCATTATTTCTGTCTGTGTGGGTCCCGATCCATCAACGTTGTTAGCAGTTACCTACGTATTACACTTCAATGTACTCTAGCAGCACTCCTTCATGTATGCCATTGTAAGTCAGTATTCTAAGTCAAAATACCACATTAATAACTGAGACAACTTAGACAGCATACTGTACTATACTATGATAAAGTACAATAATAATTGCAACGAAAAGATGCTTTGTACATCATTATTGATGATTGAGTGAGGGTCAGGCAATGAAAACCAGCTGTACCAAATAGCAGATGATGCCAAGGCCCCTACACTAGAATAAATGTACGGAGAACCAATGATATACAGGAGACCTGTAATACTCGTTCTGTTAATAGAGGAATCGCTTTAAAAAAAGATATGCAGGCCTCCCAGCGAAACCTTTAAAACCTTTAAAAACCTATATTTTGATTCTTGAGCCTTTATTTTTTCAAAGGAACCTATATAACCTATAAAAACCTATGTTTTCACTGCCATGCAGATTGAGTTGTACAGGAAATCTTAGAAATCAACTTGACACAAAGTTAAATTGTCAAATGACAAGAAATCCACATTATCAATTTATCTAAGCGATCATAAAAGTGTTTAAGAATCAACAGTTGGTGTGACTTCTTGCCAGGCTGGCTTGCCCGTTGGAAACTCAACACATGTATACATACTTGCTGGGTATAACGTGATGACCCAGACATCCTGACGTCCTGCAATCTAGTACTAGGTACATTTTTTAAGAAATTAAGAACTGAAAATAAGCGATTCACTATATTTTGACTCTTATTATGCTGAATATGTTAACCCTAAAAACCTATAAAGCCTATATTTTGGACCTTGAAAAACCTGTAAAAACCTATATTTTGATTTTTTTTAAAACCAAACCTATATTGAGGAAGCGGGGCACTGGGAGGCCTGGATGTGGGATATTTGAGCACAGATCTTAATTTTATCCTGATACCGGACATATGCCTAGATGACGATGCCTAACTCGGAGGGGGGGGGGGGGGGGTGATAAAGGTATCATATCACCTGGTGCTTCTTGCCACCTCCTCGTATTGCATCGTTGGGACTAAATAGTCATTTCTCTTTCTTAATTGATAACTAATTTAGTGTGTGATTTCTCAAACTTACCTGTCTCGTGGTAAGTCATCACCCCTCTAAAATCTCTAAAACCTGTCAGATACCATAACTGGTATACGGATTCAAACCTGTGGTATACGGCCACAAAACCATGGTATACGGGAAAAATAGTCCCTTTTGCTATTGAGCAGATAAATAGTCCCTATTATTATACCCTTTAATATGGCAATTACTGGGTTTAATTTATTCGAAAAGATGGATAATAAATGCAACAAACGATGATTTTGTGGACAGGCGGCTCTGTAAACCACTCGAGGTTAACGTCGTAATACACTCAGACACAGACATTCCCGGCCCCTGAGTTTCTCTGAGTTGCTGGCCATGAGTTGCTCTTACCACGTGTTGTGTTGACCTGGTGCTCCTCGGTTGGCCCACAGGTAAACCCCCGGCTTGACCCCATCCCTGACGGGGAGACCCCTGTCGTGCCCTCCAGGGGCCCCACCCCTCACGTGGTCATGAGGAAGCGGCCCGGGCGCCGCTCTCAGCGTGATCCAGTAAGTAGTGCATACACAGTAAGGCCCACTCCCAACACAACCCCCACGCTTACTGCATGGAGCCATGGGCCTGGTGTGTGTGTATGCCTGGTAACATCACCACTGTATATTTACCACCTGGTGGGTGAAGCCTACTACCACCCCATAACATGCCTAGTACCTGGTACTAAGAAGGAATTGCACCGAGATCTATGGCCAGTGAAAATACGCCACGAGTTTTGTTTGCGGAGTAATCTCAAGAGGCAAAGCCAAGTAGGATTACGCAGCATACGAAAACCAATGGAGTATTTTCAGCGGCTATGGAGCGAGTGCGGGTCAGATTTAATCTCACCCCTATCACTGGCTAATTGGCTAACATTTGTGACATCATCCCCACTTGGGTACTCTATGAGCATTGAGCACGAGTTCCCAGTGTTAAGTCTATGCGGGAAAAAAATACCAAGGGTGAGATAAAAGTGCCTATTGACCATCAGGCATCTTATTCGTGACACGCAGGCACAAATAGGTACCAGTAAGTCATATTGACCGCTCCCAGCAGTGTTGAATGCTATTCAGTATTGTTAAGTGAATAAGAAAATGCCAGTGAATTTTGGGAACTTATATGAATGATTTGCGCATTTGATTTGCAGTTATAGATAGTATGCAAGATAATTTTACATTCCGTTTACCAACTGTAGCGAATAGTAATAAGTGAAACCGTTTCCTTAATTGGATACCTACATTTCCTGTCATCATTAGATCTTAGATGTAGAAAAAGATAGCCAGAGGAATGGCCGCTGAATGCTTATGCCCCCTGGTGTTAAATTTTCAAATCTATAGATGTGGTGGACGGGGCTAATACACTTCTTACCACAGCCGGTGGAAAAAAGAAAAAAAATCAAATCTCTAGTTGGGAGTGGTGAATATCACTAGGTGCCTAGTAATGGTGGTGAGTGGTGAGGGCACCAGGCCCCTGACTGGTTAATTATGTGGTGCCTAGTGTGTACCAGGTACGTACCGCTTAGTGCATGTTGCATGCCAGTCGCATGCTGCTACTTTTAACCAGCTGCCCTTAGTAGTAGTTCTAGTCTGCTCTCCTCATCCCGCCAGCTCATGTTATGCTGTATATGGTGTTCATTACGATCAATTCAGTGCTTTCATGCTTGAGCTGTATACGTATAAAAGTCTTTGCAATTTGAGACATTATAAACTCAGGCGTACCCAATTTGTGAATATCCAAATAAGTGGTTTCGTCTAAATAAAACACTGAAAACGCACATATTTCCTTTTTGGAAGTAAAATTTATCTTTCTTATGATGTATTTGGTGTATTTCATACTGGAATTATTTCAAAAAGCTTTGTTATAACATATGAATTCTGTGCTTCCAACAAGACAGTTTTCAGTGTGCAAACATGATTTCATGATACATCTTTGCGTCCCTAATCATGAAAGTTTTTTCCTTAAATTGTTTGTTCATCTTTTTTATGATTATTTTTCAAGTTTGTTTTCCCCATTAAGAGTAGTATCAGTGTACAAATAGCAACAAATAAGCCTCATTTCGGTCTTTTGATCTTTAAGAATGTATTAAGTTGTACAACGGATTATTGTACATATCCAGATTTGAAACTTTACAACTGAGGTTTTATGCTGAATCATTACAATGCGGAGTAAATTACATTTCACTAAAATCCTGATATCTAAACGTAAGTATTTTAATTATTGGAATAAAATGTATATACATGCAATACCCGGCCAGCATTCATTAATGAAACAACCAGTTAACAAAGACATGTCCAGTACGTGTACTTTACGATGATGCTCACAGAAAAACTAAACTTAACCTAATTATCATCGGGACATTTTGGGTGCCGATACAAGTGGTAATTATAATAACCAACTGCCTGACTGCTTGGTCTATTGGGGATACCCATTAACTACTACATTTGTATTAGATGTATATTAGATTACTTTTATGTATCACATCGTATCTTCTTTTATGATAATACTAACTATTTTCTCATTAATCACGTACCTCATGACTTTTATAGTTGTCTGTAGAAATTTACTAAACAAAATGTAATCAGTTTACTCTACATGTATGTTACGGAATGACAGTTTTGATACAGTGAAAGCCAGAGTAGTTTTTGTGAGATTGGAGGGTGTTATTTCACTCAGTGTCATAGACGAGAGCTCACCAGTGTGCATGGGGCATGTTTGTTGTGTTTCAGCTGTTTGACAGAAAGTTTCATATGTAGGTGTGTATGAAAGAGCAAATAAATGCAATTTATTGTACCCCTTCATACCATAACGAACTTACCTGAAATATACTAGCGTACTATTTTAGAGTGTTTCCATTGTAATCTAACATTATATCACCCTCCCATGATTTACGAATACGAGTATTATCGACCTTTGCAGTTACTTCCAAGGTTGTTAGTGATAAAGTCTATAATTCAAAAGAACTATAATTTTATAACTTCAACTTCGTATTCTACTATTAAAGATCAGTCTTGTCAGTACTTAATCTTCGTGGAGAACGACTGGTCATTCATATAAACTGCCTAGTCCTGTATCTCTAAATTCTATATATATTTTGTTGGCAGTGTTATCAGGTGTTCCACGAATTATTGTGATATAACTTTAAAAGTAATATTCTAATATTACTTTTAAAAGTACATCGTATTCTAAAAATCTTGCAGGGTAATTGTCTCGCACATCCTGGATGTTTCTTAAAAAGTTCTTTTTATAAATTGTCTACCTCAAAACAAAAAAAATAACTATATTAAAAAAGAGGGAAGAATGTCCAATATCAGGTGTGTGTTGGCAGAATGTGTGTGTGTTATATCTTTTTTACTGCTGACTCGTACAGCTGCGTGTGGTAGTATAACACTTAATGTTTGCCTCGTTCAAGGTGAGCACGCCCATCACGCTGCCGTCGTCGGCCAGCGTCGACCTGCCGCCCATCCACATCCACGCCGACTACCGGCAGCACAGCGCCGACACGCTGAGCACGGACGGCGGCCTCACCGAGGGCCTCGTGCTCCGCGAGGGCAACTACCTCAACGCCGTCGCCGAGGTGGGCGCCTTCGAGCACAGCCTCACCACCGACCTGCTCAACCACCTCGTCTTCGTGCAGAAAGTCTTCATGAAGGTGCGACCAATTTACATTTCCCAGTGTGTTTTTTTTCTGGTTTGGTTTTTATTTTCTTTTTACATGTTTTCTGTTTATATGTGATTCCGAGGGGACGGAAGGGGGGGGGGGGGTCTTCATCAGTGTGCGCCCGATTTACGTTTTTTATTTTTTTTTTGTTCTTTTCTACTTTTTTTTTACATATGTTTCATACGGAGCGAAAAAAGCGACGTAAGAAAAAAGATACCGAAATATGGGTAATTTTGATATCAATCATAGCACCTCAAGATGTGTGCTTAAGTTGATGGGAAGCCAATCTAGATGGTCAAGGTTGGGGATATAAAAGTTGACCCGTTTATTATTGGAGCATCGAGATACACTCTTCAATTCGAGTGATGATTTATTTTGAGGCAGCAATAACACTAAATACAAATATCTATTGTTTATTGTTAGAAATACACTGAATTTGGAACAAGATATATTCAAGAACAAACCCTACATCAACCCATTCACGCCGGGTGATACCTTAAGGCATCAACCAGGGCTGGCAAGTGATGCCTTGAGGCACCATTTCCAGAATATTCGTATTTGTAAATAAAATCGGAAATATTCGCTCAATTAACATGTTATTTTCACAGTATATAAGTATTATATCATATTTAATGGTTTTATGCAAAATAAAGAATGATATTAAGGATCACATGTCATGTCATGTGATTCAAAGATAAAATGATTACAATTAGACCTCTATACCCGGCTTCTAGCGGTATTCACTGGCACTACATTTAGTACCCGGCTTCATGCCTGTGCTATGGCCGTGGGCACCCGGGGCAATGGGGTTAAAAAGAAGCACACACATTGCTGAAGAATATTTGAACAAATATAACAATGTAGAGATTTATATTGGCCCCACAAGGACAACACGCTTATGAACTGTCGTTTCAAAATATTTTTAACCTTGTGTTTTAGGAGGTAAATGAAGTTGTACAAAAGGTGTCGGGCACAGACCAGCCGGTGCCTTTGTGGACAGAGGAGGGTTTCAGCGTGGGCAAAGAACCGTCCAAACCTCTGCTCTACTCCCTCCACTTTACACTGAAGGTAGGTACTGAATCCGGCCACTTCTGGTATAATCAGAGATCGCTTCAAGCCACCACTTTCTTAACAGCTGGTGTTCATTGACATCTCCACATGTTTAATGCATGGGTTAGGTATTCAGCGGTAGAAGGCATGCCTTTTACAGGAATTCTGATCATTTATGTGATATACGTAGGCGTTACAGCTAGATTTATTACTTTTTTACCGTTTATACATTCGGGAGGGGGGGTTGTTGTTTTAAGGATAGATATACCTCGTTAATTCTATAATAAAAACTGAGATGACAGTCAGCATACGCGTTATACGAAGTGGTAACTTTATCCACATATCTCTACGTTCTGCCAAATAATAAGTCCTTGTCGGCCTGGGATGTTTCAAATCCTTTTTTTAAATTGTTACCTTAATGAGTAGAGCTAATTTAAATAAATTGGCATGATCCAGTGATGAGGTATATGGCTTAATGTAATAACCATTCTTTAAAACAATAAAATTACATTAAAAAAAATTACAAGTGATTTCCAATGTCCTCAATCGAGTACTACGCCTAGTATTGAACCTAGTTATTGAACAGTGAGTAGGACGATATGAATATGAGGCATATCTTTTACCCTCGTTACCAAACTTATAGTAGATATTCACCCCGTATACATCTAGAGAGATATCACTAGAATCTCCCCCCGTCTGCTGCAGGCAGCGAAGTAGAAGAATGACACATTTCTGAACCGAAAAACACTTTTTCCTGCGAAGTGTGGCAAAAAAAATATTTACAGTGGAGAGAGTAATGATAGATGTATGAGCAATTCTAGGGGTTTTATGATATTTCCGTAGACTATACCAGTTTCACTTTGGACCAGTTCTGTGTCCCTGTTCTGTTCAGTTCATATTCTTGTCATTGTCAGCCCCAATGTCACGTTTTCCCGTATCAACTGATAGAGTTATATCATAGCGTTATAGCATTAGAGTATCACCAAGGACTTGGATATGTGTATATAGGTCTGTGTAAACTTGACCCACTCCACCGAACCGAAGAAGATTTTGTGATGGTTCTTTAAAAATTTCTCAACCTCGTGACAAACCCGCTATTTCTTGTGATGAGAATTCTACCGTGGCAGACAGGTGCTTTATTTGATGGTCATTTACTACGTTACAGTTGCATGTATTTCAGTTGGTTTAACGTGGCTAGATACATATGCTTTTTAAACCTACTTTTATTTGACCTTTGATCTTTGACCTTGACCTGACCCAATAGATCCGCTGCGGAAGTCTTGCGCAAAGGGTAAGAGGATTGGTGGATGGAAAGCGATTTTGTTATAATTCCAAATTGCTTATGACCTGCTAGATGAGAACCACTTTTTTCTTCTCTCCTACACAAAGAAAGAACTCTTAAAAACTGAAGAAGTTGGCCGTATACCATGGACGGTATCGGATACCATCTTCCTTACCTTTCCATCTGCATTAATTCCTTGTGTTTCTGTCGTACGATTTGTTGTCTGTTCATGAATTTCGGCTTTCAGTTTTTGTTCTTTCCAGTTGATATCCTGTGCAAATTTGGTGATTTGATTTATTTTGCCATGTAGATGAACCTTGTAATCGAGATCAATTATCACTGCGATTTCTTCCCTCGAAACAAGATTCCAACCCATCTTTGTTTCACTCCGTCTAGAGTCACTCTCCCTTTCTGGATCAGTGTGTTATATACCAGGGTGATCGCAATAAATGATTCGTCGAAACAATAGATTCCCCTTTTTGAGGTGAATCAGTGAGGATTTTTTCAAATATTATGTAAAATGGCGGACAAAAGTCTAAGCATTTCATTTAAGTAATTTGTGTAATTATTTGAACTGTCATTTGTCACTCGGGCAACCGATGTCGGGCAACTTTCAATAAGCATTTTTTGAATGTTAATGAATGAATTAATAACCTTCTTTAAATTTTCACCTACGTAGGTATATTATGATTTATTATGGAATCTAGCCTACATATGTATTTATAAAAATTCATATATGAAAATCGAATCTCAGTGGTCACCCTGTAAATGATGACTATTTATAAGTAGCGTGAGTTTTTGTGTATACACGTGTTGGTGTAGAAACCATGGCGTGTGGCAGGGAAGTCTGGCAGTAATACGCGTCCACTCGACTTCTGCAAGAGCGATAGTTACAACAATTGATTTTTCTTCATATGTCATTTCCATTATTTCCTTTCTGTTGTCAAAAGGCACTCCAGTGATTTGTTTTTGGGGAAGTTTGTGTCAGATCTGCTAAGTGAATATATTTATACATAACACTCTCATGAAGCAATATCCACACATTTTATCCGAGTTTGAATAGATAATGCGCATATTTAAGTAATATCGCACTTAACCTTGTTGTATTACTCTGAGGTTTACTGTGTGGTGTCTACATTGAATACTCTACAGTCTCCACTGTTGACCTTGCTGAGCGTCATACTGTTCCACCTACATTGTACTTATTATATTGTCTCCATGTTGAAGCTGCTAACGGCAGGCACATTATCTCACCCCTGGTACAAGTTTAGCCATAGGAATAACATTAGAAAAAATATACTCGACGATCATCCCTGTAAAGTCACAATACTACGCCACAGCCGTGGTAGAGTTAATGTGAGATGACGTCATATGGATTTACTAATTAATTCTGATAATATGATGCTATTTAATGTCATTGGAAAGGGTGAGATAAATCCATAACCACACTCGAATCATAAAATACATAATACTCCACTCATTTCGATGCGCCATAATCGTCACTTGGTTTCGCCTCGATGACGATTGCGGCACATCCAAACTCATGCAGTATTGAGTATTTATACGATTCTCGATCCAGTTCTATAAGTACTTTACATCCTACGTCAGCATTTTCACATAAATCCATAGCACGCATATTTTACCTTTACACCGACACGTTTTCTTGTCCTTGGCGTGCTATTTATAGGAACATATACTTGCATAGAGTACAGCAAGACGAATGATAATCTGAGTAATAATGATGAGTGTTCTGTAGTATATCAACATGAAGTAAGAAGAACACCATAAGATATAACATATCATTCTGTGTGCACGCACATTCTGTCCGAGTGAGCTCATGATGGCCATATTTGTTTTATGAATATTTATGTTTTTTCTGTTTTTTTCCCTCTTTATGATTATTTATGCTTATTTTATTTCTTTAATAAAGGGAATACAGATCACTGCCACGACCCCGACATCTAACGCTGTCCGGCTGGAGACAGGCTGCATCGAGCTGGAGCTCTCCAACCGTGTACAGACGGCATCCAAGGACGGCACAGCTGTCAAAAACACCGCTCCAAAGGTCAGACTTCCCTCGTTGAATTTGTTCAAATCTACAACTTTTCAAAAAGAACTGGACTGTTATAGAACATATTACTAAATCTAACAACATATGTACTGCCAGGATTTGTTGGGCAGCCGCAAATTGAGTTATACTTGAATCACTCGCAAATATCATGCAGTGTTTTATAACTTTTTAAGTGATGTTGTAGAACCTGTCGAATTCTAGACTCCCCGTAATAAAGTGACTTTATTATAATTGTCTGTACTTACGATGATATTCAAGAATTATTCTTAGCATTCAATAACCAGGAGGTGACCATTAAACAATTGGTACTCTGCCATCTCCGTTAATCTATGTATTAAAGCATAACCGAAGAATAGTCAACACGGTCAAACCTCTCTAAAATCCATTTTTGTTGTTATGTGAAGGTGTTCGTGAAGGCACAAGTCGACCTAAACCTCGCGCTTGGGACACTTTTAAGAAACCCCATGTTTGAGGAGGCCGAACCAGAGTTCCAGCATCTAGCTTCCTTTGCGACTCGCATCGGACTACGTAATGCTTTACAGGTAACGGATACCAATTCAATCTCTACAAAATATCAGTATCTATCACTTGTTCTGAAAAGGGGACGTAGCTAAGTCCTTTGTCCCCAGGGATACCACCCTGAATTACAGTTTTAGAACTTCCCCTAGCAACCATAAAATATAATCACATATTTCTGAATAAAGGGAATTAATTTATTTTCATTATGTGAATGAAGGGGAATAGGAATCATGTGACCCTAGGGTACACACTGCATCTTCTTTGATATATTACTGATACCATTCTCAGAATTCTGAGTCTTATTTTTGGAGCATATCTGAACATTCATATAGCTGTATATTCCTGTATGCGGTATAGAAATTAGATTATATGGGTGTTTCAAGGGAAGATAAAAATGTCCAGAACCGGAATATAGTCATAAATTAATGCATTATGATCGAAAACATTTCCAGAGAATGTCAACACATTGTACTAAGTACGTTTTGTTTCAGGACGAAATGATTCCCGAGGTATCCAAAGACCAAGAAGCCTTACTCATCTCCCTCAAGCGGCCCGTAGTTTTTGTCCAGCCTGCTGCTTTCGACAGAGGTGAGGGAAGCGTTGCACTGAAACCGAATTTTGTTATAGCGATAGCTGACATACCTGTTTTAAAACACATTTAATTAAATGTCCGTCTACTTTCTATCGCTAATTCGCTTATCACACCTACATCAATTCAACACTATCTATAGACTTTATCTTTTTTCTAAATTGCAGTTAATAGGATTGTATATTCTCAATAAGCTTATCCTCCCAAAGTCGAAGGGCTAAGCCAAATTTGTTTTTTGAAATTCATTTGTAATTCCTAATTTCTTACGGTATGTATAGGAAATAGATATTAGGTATTTTCATACACCCAAAAAAAAAAATATATGTATATATGTAAAGACCGTAGAGCAAGTTTTGATAATATTCACAAGTCCTTGACATGTGCAGTATCCGAGCCAGCAGATCGCAGTTGTAATAACTAGACGAGGTATTATCTCATCGGCTGAATGCTTGGCTTCCTTTCAGCGGTGTTGGTGTGGCTGAACTACAAGAACGCGTATGAGTACTGGAACGAACAGCGCCTAGCACTAAACAAAGAGGTCCAGACTGCCACACAGCAGGTACCACCGCTTTCAGCATATTAACGGGGTTTCTTGTCAACCCTCCAATAAAACAATAATAACGAAGGATGTATATAAATCGATATATGTAGCAAATCTACTCTTCCTGACCAGTCCCTATAATATATACATACCCGTACATGTATACCTTTTTCAGTCGAATGGCATCCTTTATTAATAAGGTGGTATTCAATTTACACAAGGTTAGCCGCAATAATGCCGCAAATGGCATAAGAACAGGTATTTTATTAAATGGAATGGCTACACATGCATCAGATTGATCGGCTGACAGCCACGCGCGATAGAGGAGTAGGGCGGGAATTTTGAATGAATATGCCACGAACATGATCACCACTAAATTATGTAAATAGAATTTCATCTTTACCTACGTTAATGATGATTTAAAGCCAACGCTCCTCACTCCACGTGTGGCATTTATCATACACCACTTATAACATATACTACTCATTGCCATACAACCTATCACGCCTACCACTCATCATTTAGACTTCTAATTCTATAGAAACAGTTTAGCTATATTTATATTTGTGGAAGCTATACAGATGTAATGCTCTTTATCCTTCACTCATTATCGGACAACTTAGATGATGTCTTTATGTATCAGCTAATAAATCACTCACGAAAATCTAATAAATATCTAATAAATACAAGTATCATAAAACCTGTTCTAATAATGCCCTTTCTCTAGCAAATGAGAATGCCCCATTGTATCATGGAGGTCTAAAATGCTAAGATATTTGACAATTGCCCCTCAAATTAGGAACACTTTCGAAAATATGATTTTTTTTGTGTGTGGTTTCAGATCAGTGATGTACGAATTTAAAAGTGGTTCTGGGTGTTATTATTGAGATATAAGTTGATATAAGTTTTTGGTTCCTGTTGTGTATTGTCAGTTACGCTTCTTGTTATCATTTGCCACTAGTTTTCACATTTCCAACTGTGAGATTACTATGTGGTCATTTGCCTGTTGGTTTACAATAAATTGACATTCCTATCGCGCAAAATTTATATAGTCCTTGAAACGAAAATACTTCTAATGTGGCCGAGATCGAGTCGATGTATGTGTTTTCCATTTGAAGAAATAGGGCTGCAACTCATTACACAGTTCTAAGCACATCTAATAATCATCGAGGCATTCTATGTGTGGTTGATTTAATCTGATCCCTGATAAAGCTATATGTTATACCGAAACATGTCGGAATTTTACAACAAACTCTAAATGCCTCTTTATCATTTAATTAAGAAGACTAGTCTAGTTCGGTTTGAGGGGATATCTTGTCAATTTAATATGTTGTAAGTAGGAACTATGATAGGAGGTGCAGAGATGAGTCAAAGTCAATACAATATTGCCTCTCTGTCGGATATTTTTTTCTCGTTGGGCTAAAGGTGTTTAGTGCCGCATCTCATCAGATCGTCAGAAATTATTTACACCACTACATATAAAGTACTCCCCAATGCTGAAGTCAGTCCAACAAATGTGGCATGATGCCAATGCAGGAGTACATACATTTTATCTATGCACTCCAAACACAACGTCATCTACACCATTGTCTTAATCACATTGTTGCTCATATATTAATTTTTATAGTTATTTGGAATATGCATATATAATAACAAGGAGTATATTGATAATTCGGTAAATATGCCTATTGTGCCATGGCGAATTATATAAAAGAACTACCTCAGGATTCTCGTATTGTTAACCTCAACGCACTAACACTCCTTATCCTAACTGATAATTGCTGAGTAAGTTAAGTACAGATATTTTGTTTTACTAGAGGCTCGACTTATTGCCCAGAAGAACTTCTGTCATGGAGAAAGGGTAATACAACTAGATAAACAAATTTAAAGATATAAAAGAATGCAATTGATGTGTCAAACTTATGTTATTTAACTTAAGGACAAATTTTTTTTTTGAGGGAGTTTGAAACACCTTGGAACCATGATGTCTCTTTTTGCCAATATTGAGTGATATGACATTGTTGTCAAACGTATCAATTATGCTCGATTTTGAAATGTGTAATTCGGCCGTCGTTTCACCTACCATTCCTAAGGGTCGCCTGTTGAGCGAGAAAGTTAATCATGTTTGAAAAGACAAATTAACTTGTATCAATAACAATTTTTGCATGCATTCTATATTAAGTGACCCCGATGCATTCTTGAGAGATGGAAAGCTCCATTACCTAATTTATGAACCCAGAGATATCACTTTTCCTGTTATTTAAAACCCTACAGCAGTAAAATACTTGTTCAGGCCTCATTGTGCATTAATGTTACTTTCAAGGTTCATTTAATTCCGTATAATTTCTACCTATATACATGGTAAAGTTATTTCGATATACCCTAGTAGTGCCACATGATATTGAAACTTTGCCAAAACACTAATGTACTACTCATCTTTATTATCCAGCTAATACAAAGTGTCCATAGAAAACACATAGGGAGTTTGTATGGACATACCCGGTGCATACGGATATGTTGTATGCTCCGGGTGGCGCATACGGAAAAATAGTGCGTATGGAAAAATAGTGCATAGCTAAAACGAACTGATATTGACATGCCACTTGTCCAGAAAAGGTGGATAATAAATACAATATAGACTGGTTTCAGATACAAGCGGTTGTATGTTTCTCAGAGTTGACTCTCCGCAATATCCTCGCGTACGCTCGGATATTACTATCGTAAAACTAGATGAGTTTTAATCTTGACCACTGTATGCTATAACTGGAGTTTGGCATAGTGACTTCATGAGACGAAGCCGAGTGAAGTCCGGAGCCAAAACTCCAGGAGTGGCATGCAGTGTTCAAGATTAAAACAAATCAAGTTTTGATTTTATCCTACCCCGTCACCTCGATTTTGGAATATTATGTGGTAAAAATTCTGTATGCCATACAGAAACTCAATGTTAAGCCTATTGGATTTTATATTAGGGGTAGGATAATACGCATCAACTCCTCGGAGCATACGGCCGCTTGTATCTGAAACCAGTCAATATTGTGTATGTATTCCCCAACTCAAAGCAATAAAACCACGCCTCTTCACGATAGACCACGTCTTATTCGTAGGTGATTGACAAGTTGCCTCTGGGCACGACGTCTGCGGCCCCGGCGCTGGGCACACTCTTCCTGCAGCTCACCGTGGAGGACCTGGGGATCTGTCTGCCTATGACTGCCCAGGTATGTATCAGTCATTAATACTTACAGCATGTAGCCTACTCTGACATGGTCATGCGCCTAGTGCTGTGTACAGACCACAGACATTAAACAGTACGTAAACGTGTGTGTTCCTCCTTTCTATGTAGTCCTTCGTTTAACATTTTGTCGTGGTAAATAATATCCTTGTGTGTTTTTTGTCTGCGTACAATACTAATCCCATATAGATCTTTTTTCGACCTAGCCACATATTACAAACATTAATCCCATGTAGGAGTTGAGAGTTTTGATGCGGTATCTCGAAAAATAAATGTGCTCTTTTCTGTTGAGATATGTTCCTTTATGAGATGTTTCGTTGAATCAATGCCCTTAGACTACTAGTTGTGTCTCATAAGTTGTGGGTCTGGTTTTCAGTCTCCGTTGAAGGTATGTGTGTAGCTCCATTGTCACCCCTTTATTTGTGAGGTGTAACCAGCTATTCCCCTTGTATAATACTCTCCTCCCTGTCAGTACCAAGCACTCTTTGACTTGTACAACTGGAAAATAACTTATGAACACACTCCAAAAAGGAAATCTCACTTGATCAACATTTAGCATGGATAGTTTATGAATCTATGACGCACCACACTTCGACATGAACTCGAAGCTGAATTGTGAGATTTTCTGAATTTTGTAAATATTCCATTTGTTCCTTTTTTTTCATCCATTTAAGTACTTTGTAAGTTAAGCCACTGTCAAGAACGAAATCACAATAAATGTTTATCAGATGTTGAAATGGGTGTGTTTTTTTTTGTTTTGTTATCTCATTAACGATTTAGAATTGCCTTTATATCTACACGGTATCGAATGTCAAGGGATATATGGACGATAATATTTCAATTAATTCAAAAGTTAACCTGATTATTTCTGTTAAAAGAGTGTGTGTACTTTTTAAGTATGCTGTACTCCGGCACTGATTTCCATTTAATATCATCTCGAGGATTATTTTCTGTTTTTGATTTTGTAAAGTATTAACATTTAATACTATTTATCCCAAGGCTTGGTTCAAGTCTGGTAAAAAAAAAATTCGTGGAAACAACGATCTATGAGTGTATATATATATTGATGTAATTGCCTATTTGCTCCAGGGTCTGGGTAGCGGGGGTAAGATGATCGACGAGCCCGGAGCGGCCATGGTGCTCACTCTGGAGAGTACCCAGGTGTCTGCCTGCTCCTGTGGCTCCCTCGTCAGTAAGGGCCGCTTCACTGGTAAGTCCACTTCTACTGGAGGATCTGCTTTGTGTCACACTTATTTATCACACTTACTTAACAATCTCATTAGGTTGGGAGCACACTTGTAAGATTACATATTGATACTTCAGACAATGCACATTATAAGCCTCTGTGATTAATGATATGGGCAGGATGTTTTCCTTTATATTCTAGTATTCAGAAGTGCCAAAATGTATGAGAGTCAGTAAATTAGGAAATATTACAAGTAAACAAATGTATGCCCGCAGCTCTACTTTTCTAGAAGGTAGGTAACAATGCGGATAGAGTAGGAAGCCATCCAGTTGATAACACTGAATTTTCCATATTTATCGCTTGATATCGTGAATTTTAACCGTTTTCCTTGAGTGACTTTTTTTCATGTTTTCTTTATTGAATCTTTATGTTTATACAAAAATATCTTGGCCCCATCATGAAGTTACATTCAATAAAGTGGCACGGATCTCAGTTTTTACAATAAACTGATTTTAATGGTCCTGCCATAAGAAGCGAGCAAAACATTTTGTGAATAAGATTTTCTAATAATCTAGTCCATCTTGTTTTACCTACCTGCGTACTTACACCTCAGGAATGCTGTAATTTATGGTAATTTTTCGATTAAAACAGAACTACCTTGTTTAAAACTACTTTCTCTGTCCAGGATTCTCCTTGCGGTTCGCTGACGACTTCGAGGTGTCTTGGGACGACTGGAAGCCAGACAAGTCTCTGGACCTAGTCATGAATGCCATGGTTGTGCCTGAGGGTACATACGAGGTATGCTCTCGTACATCAGCAGCCACGGAGGCCGGCGCAAACCCCAGCTGGATCCTCAATGTCATGTGGCAGATGTGTGGCATTGACGTCCATTTAGACACGAACATCGGTAAGAGACTGTCGGCACTCGGCAACACGCTCACTTCACTGGCCGGGGAGCAGAGCCATGACGATGGACTGGCCGATGCAGAAGGGGAACTCCAGGCTCTGAAGGTGGAGATGTTGCCTCGGAAAGGCAGCTTGCTCGGGGAGAGTCTGCCTCCATTTGTGTACGACAGCAATATAGATGCCAAGACCCGTGCACGACTTATTGAGCAAGAGATGAACGAACAAGCTAAGATTGTACAAGACCTGAAGCAATTGGGTGCCACCAATGCAACAATTGATATTGAAGCACGCAAGCTGGCTGAGCTTGAAGCAGCTGTTTTCAATGATTTCAGGCAAGATATTATGAAGAAGATCAAGCGGCAGAGCGTTAAGGCCACTGCACTGAAAGACAAGCTGGGCCTGGGATACAAACCGGCCCACATCCGCTCCAAGTCGACGGGAGCTGCTCCGGTGAGCCACCATCTGCGCCGCAAGAACTCCAAGGGCGAGAGGCGACTGGCATCCTACCGCGAAGATGTATCGGCATTCGAGCAGCCCACCTCACCGACCAGTCCACCCCGAGGAGCCTCCGTGCGCAGTCACCAGAGGGCCCTGTCGATTGACGTGGATGCGCTGAATGGTCAGCGTTTCGCATTTGACAAAAGTAGCAGTTCAACAAAAGACATGTTTTCAACCACTGTGGATGACCCAACTCACTTCCAGGTACGCAATACACAACATTGTGTCCGCAGATATAATTTGATATAATTTGCATGATTTGGATTTAGTGTAAAACCTAATAGAGTTAAATTGATCTCTGTGTATACTTCGTGCATGGCTATGTATGTGCGCCGATAATTATGAATATTTTATTTAGATTGTATTGAATAAAGTCATTAGTTTTCTACATTTCTTAATTAGAACAAATAAGCGATCCTTTTAGTTTATTTCTACTGGCATGAGATGCCCTAGTGCATTGATTTCCTAATCAAATTTACTAACAATTTCTTCACGTTTAACCAGTTGCTGACTTTTTGCTTATGCTTGTTCTGTGATTGCTAACATAATTAGGGGCTGTCTACTATCGTAAGTGCTACCTTGTATGTGTAGTGTTCATTTTGCACCCACATCATAACAAGGGCTCTAACTGGTATACATACATATATATATATGAAGTGTGTTTAGATTTGAGACCCGTTGCTTGGAATACTTACTGTATTACATCTTAGTTTACAAAGAAATTGGCCGTAGAAACCTTCCAAACCACCACCCGTTGACACATAGATTTAAGAGTTAAGACAACCACTTACAGCTCCCTTAAACCACCGAAGCCCTGTCAGCAGACACACTTAGTGAACTTAAGTCTATAGTTTATCCTATGTTCTCCCTTTATGATTGAGGCTATCTTCCTTATTTGGTGTACTAGAAACTAATGAGTATCCATGCACTGTCGACAAATTTACTGATATACATTGATGTTACGTGAATCCGCGCCCAAATCACATGATGAAATATTTGCTGATACTGTGCCCATTATGACAGGGATGGCAGTTTTATACTTTTACATGGAAATCCTTGTTTTATTTCTAGTTTATAAAAGTAGTTCTCATCTATAAAAGAACCATACTATAAATTTAGCTTCATTCGCGCCAATAAAACTGATTTTAACCTACCCACAGACCCTCAGCCCTATTCCATGGTCAACATTGATATGTTTTCTCAGTCTCTCTGTGGCAGTAAACTCCACATCAAAAACATTTCCACTCTTTTTTTTCTGCCACCAACTGACATCCCTGAGTCCAACCATTATATAGACTGGTAAGCGGGGAGGATTATCGAACATGTATGATGTGGTTTTTATTATTTAACAGTAGTACGTTGACACCCACTGTTATGCTTAAGACATTTATATACAAGTTGTTCGTTGTTAAGTGCATGAACATTAATGATAATGTATATAGTGTAATGCTCCTGACAGATCATAGCCCTAAGGTCGCATTTCATTCTCTAGTAAATATATCAATCATTTAAAGTCCTGCCTTCAACTCTCATTTCATTTATAGGTTATATCTACTACATACTATCTCTCTCGCTACACAATATATGTAGCAAACATCCTCAAGATGAGTAACTCATATAAGCTACCTAATTCTATTTGAAATCTCAAACCCTGCCTTTAAGTTCCTCGTGATTAAGCTAATACGGTCCATCCAGGATATATATTCTTAAAATACCAGATTTCTGACTGTATCACTGTTCAGGATAAGTATGCATTGCTGACTCTGTGTGTTTTATCGTGAAGTTTGAGGACACGAGCCCGAGCAGTCCGGGGTCCACGGGTGGCCCAGGCTCGGTCGGCGGACCCAGCTCCACCAGCGGCGGTCCGCGTTACCAACGACTGTCCTACCAGGAGATTCTAGCCTCCAGTTCTGAAGAGTCCGACAATGACGAAGTGGACCCGGACTTAGCCTATCTCAGCAAAACTGCCAGAAAGTGAGTCATAGCCATTTGTCCGGGATTAACCGAAATGACTGTCATGTATTAATTCAAAACATGTTTTGGGGGAATAGTTGCTAATTAACGGATTTCATAAGATCCTGTCAGATTTACATGAATTGTGCAACCTCAACCCTTTGGTATTTCACAGAGGTTAGATTCCATTACATAGGTTTCAAATAATCTTTCCAACAAATATTTGAGATACGAGGCACAAGCCTCAGATGGATCGTGTTCCATCGTGTTCAATTGAAATGTAGTCGATAGAAATAATACTCTTTGCCTGGACAGTGTATTCTCTCCGTGATTTTTGTTATTAAGGCTCTCCTTTATAAGGATCTCAGATTTCATATCGCTCCACCTGTAGTACCTGGGGTTTACAGTAGTGAAGCATTGGTTATTCATCTCTGCAGGATTAACTTTGAGGAGTCCCCGGACGGGCGTGCGGCCAAGGTGCCCAGCCCTGGTTTGGGCAGTTCTGGTTCTCAAAAGACCACTCTACTCGACCCCAGCGTAGATTTCCAACTCGACATCAAGGTAAATAACTAATATTCCTAGTATTGTCACTGTAACACCACAGAATATACAAAAAGTTAAATTGTTAGAAATATAACTGCTATGGCACATTTATAATGTATATAAAGCCCATAATTTAAATTCCTGAGAGTTAGTAGTTGTGTTCTATTGTCTTATGGTTATCAAGAAACTTCTCTATTGTAACACACCTCTATTGCAATTTTGTAACAAAAAAGTTTTAAAAAATCGATATCGAGGCTTTCGTGTTAAGTGAGCTAACTCCAGGTTGAATGTTTGTGTTACAGGTGGAGATCAGTAGTGGTCAGTGCGTGCTTCATCCCAAAGAGAAGGTCATCATCAAAATGGACCATTTAGAAACGGAACCTAAAACGTAAGACACTTCATTCCTGATACTTCTGAGAAAAAAATATCAAGAAAGATTCTTCTCAACATTCTATTATATAGAAACTGGTTTACTGTCAGAAATATGCGGTGAAAATATCGATCAGATAGATATACCCTAATGCTTAAGGTAGAGGAATATATCTGATCTATAATTTTACTAAGTATTTTGACGTACAAAGAGAGTAAGCCTGTTTTCGTAGTATCATATACCTAAAAGTGGCGAATTTTTACCTAGTTACGTGGTCACAGTGTGACGTATGGCCATAGATACGTCATGGGTAGCAGCAGTCGGTATGTGTAGTTGGTATGATCACAGGTATATAATAATAGATAAAAACACGTATTATACCCTGTTTAAATTTGCGTATTTGATGGAACTTCGATGGTAATGTAGCTTCCTCTGTGTTGTATGTAAACTTAGGAAACGAAGAGCTATGGTTAATCATCTATTTCACATTTTATACATATAACCTGAATGATAATGCCCAGCTGGATATGATATGGTAAAGGCATCATCACTGAGGTTTATTTTTGTATTATGGATGTACACAGACGGGGGAAGAGAGACTTAAAGGCGGAGATGTCGCCCAACCTGCAGCGGAAACGTAAGAAGCACAGCTCCGACAGCGGTCGTTTCCACCACTCTAAGATCACCTCTCAGACCCCGGCCATCGACAACACTACCGTCTTCTTCCTCCCCGGCGTCGACGTCAAGGTGAGCGAGCCTCTATTACACCTCACTGAGAGATGACAGGTTTCCACTCGTCGAAAAGAATCCATTATTTTTAGTTCATTTCCAGTATACAAAGTCATATTTTGTATAAAACTAATATAGTATAAATTAAGCTTCATTCACGCTTCATTCATAGTGGTTTGAATTTCCCTGTACACCCTCCGCCCCATTGAATGGCCAAGATTGGTCCGTTTTCTATGGGGTTTTTTCCTCAGCCACTCTGAGGCAGAAAGTTCCACATGAAAAAGATTTCCTATCTTTTTCATGACCCCGGCTGACATCCCTGTTATCATACCTCACATCCAGAGATGACAGATTTCCACATGTCCAAAGAAATCAACTTTCCATCATATGAAATTCTATATCATTGTTTAAAACAACGAAAATATTAACTGAGCTTCATCCATACCAATAAAAGTGGTTTGATCCCCCCTCAGCTCTACACTGTGACTGACACTAACATGTTTTCCATATTTTCTCTTAGGTAGCAAATTCTATGTGGAAAATATTTTCCGTGTTATTTTTCTGCCCCCAACTGGCCTATTAAGTTCTCACCACAATATTTGAATAATAATAAATTTAATTTCTTTAAACCCATTTATTGGATGGCAAACTAGGATAACCTGAGGCCTGATAATGTGAAACTAACTTCTACAGGTGCACTACAACTCCAAAACCCAACCTGTGAACGCGAGCGCCGAGAGTCCGACCACCAGCATGAAGCCCGACTTCAGTGCGCACGTGCGCCACACGACGACGCCGACGACGCCGCCGGAAACGCCGCCGATGACGACGGCGGGGGCGGCGCCGAGCGTGTACGTGAACGACACGCAGATGGCGGACACGACGAGCACGGGCAGCGGCGGCGTCAAGAAGCCCGAGAAGAAGGCCAACCTGTACGCCTGGCTCTACCTGCAGCAGCTCTCCGAGGAGATGCTCATCACGCCCGTGCTGCTCGACTTCCTGGAGCAGGCGCTCGAGCCCATCCCCATGGTGCAGTTCCCGCAGTCCAAGTCCAGCAAGACCGGTCAGTGCTCACAGCTGGGTTGTGTTTTAAGAGATGGCAGTTTTCCGTGTTTCCATGGAAGTCCACGTTTTCCTTTTCAATATGTATGCTCCTTTTTTGTTGTGTAAAACAAAGATAATATTTATTGAACCCTATCCACAGACCCTCAACCCCACGCCATGGTTGACACTGACATTGACACAGATGAGGCTGACACAGTTTCCCTAGGGCAGCAAATTCCAAATGAGAAATATTTACACTTTTCTTTTAACCCCAACTTACATCCCTGCGTTTTACATCACTTCCGTTGTGCAATAGATAGAGATGGTAGTTTTCCATGTTTTCATTTCCGGTTTATGAAATATATTTCTTGTATAAAACAAAAATAGTATAAATTGATCCTTCTTCATGCCAATAAAACAATGATTTGAACCCTCCCTATATTCCCTACGCCATAGTTACGTCATACATAAAAAGACACTTTTTTGTCAGGATCTGCTTGGAGTGTTTCTCCCAAATAGAGATATTGTTTACCAAACATAGGCTTGAAGATTGATGTGAGTGAGATTCTCGTGTAAAGGAAAAGACCTGCCATTCTTTTCTTGGTCAATAATTAGATTTACTTCATCTCTTATGACTCACTTTTAGCGAATTCATGAAAAAAAACTTAGTACCGTAGTTTTCTGATGTTACCCTGATATGCCTCTGACAGCCTCAGCTATTTTGAACATGTCGCTAGTTACCAATAAAACAAGCAGTTTCTTTGTTCAAAACTATCCAATCAAAACAAACCGCGCCATTTCTTCCCCTAGCGTCGTCATACCCCGCCAACGTCGGCGAGGAACTGGACACGTCTGCGACGTCATTGGTGTCGTCGAGTAACGTCTACTCGTCGTTTCCGGTCGACGTGGTGGTGTACATCCGGGTACAGCCGTCGCTGGTGCGCTTCAGCTGCCTGCCCGTGTCGCGCGTCGAGTGCCTCCTGCGCCTGCCCTCCCTCGACCTCGTCTTCTCCACCAAGCGCGCCGACGTGGAGAGCAACATGTTACCGGACACCTCGCCGCCCACCAAGGCCAAAGGTGGGTCAGATCACCCGTAGTGGTGGTACCGCGGCGCCAGAGATGGCAGTTTTCCTACTTTCCTTGTTTGCATTTCCAGTTTATGAAATAACGTATAAAACAAAGATAGTATAAATTGGACCCTTTCCCGTGAATAGAACAGTGGTTGGAGCCTCCTCACACCCTCTCAGTCCTAGTCCATGGCAAACACTGATCTATTCTCCATGTTTTCTCTGTCTCTCTGAGGCAGTAAACTCCTCATGGAAAAATTTTCAACATATTTTTCCTGACCCCAACTGACATCCAAATTTTTCCAACCATGGACAATAATCCAGGGAACGAAGATATTTTAAAAATAAATATGACGTCCATGTTGATAATAACTCATGGCCGTGCTCTGCTCCTCCCCGGCGTACAGGCGCGGCGGGCATGAACCGCTCCAACAGTCTTGGTAGCCGCACGGGGCTGTCCGGGCGGCCGCGCGGCGCCACCACCACGCAGCTCGGGCCGTCGGAGCTGATCGCCGGCGGAGGGCTCAGCGTCACCGGCTGCCTCGCCGACTTCTCCTTCTACATCTTCCACCCGTACGGCGGCGGCCAGAAGAAATCCTCCCTCTCCCTGCTCGAGAACAGCTTCAAGCACAGGTCGAGAGATCAGAGTGAGTAGTGCGGCATGTCGTGTGCAGACCGTGCTTTTTGGTACTTGTGTTTTACTTGTAAACTATACCAATGTTAACTTAAAACATAGATGGCAGTTTTCCATATATGTAATTTTTTTTTATAAAACAAAGAGCCCGATTCAAGATAGGAAATCAGTGTTTTGAACCTCTTCACACACTCTCAATCCTTTTCCATGGCAATACTGATGTATTTTCCATGACATGAGCGTGGAATGATATTTATTAAAAAGAGACTGGTGAGAATGATTTTATGCAGTCTGTTTGCTCCCTATATATCCTCAGGGTCCCCCGGGACCTTAAACCACACACAAACAAATAAGATGCAGTCTGTTGGTTATGTGATGGCTGAGACGCTAGGACGCTGGTCATCTGCACCATCAATGTCACAGAGTTGGTATGCAGATAGTTCAGGGTTAGTTATTTACAGCAAGCTCAGAGTCTTATGTAACCTCTCTAATCTCTCTAACCTTCAGGCAACATATCTGAGCATGACTCCCACACAAAAGAATATAGGGAGACATGGTCAATATCGATGAATGGAATCTATTCTGTGTTGTTTTGTCACACTGCGACAAATAGAATTGGAACAGCTGGCCAGTAAGTGCGAGACATTCACGCACAGGTATATGACAATACTATAAGAGATGCAGGGGATGACAGGTCCTACTAGGAACAGATGGGAAACAAATGATATCACAATGCTAAATACGATTATGTGGTTGCAGACAGCAGTCACGACTCGATGCAGTCGCCGCTGGCGGACGCCATCGGTCGTAAAGACTCGCTGAGTCTGAACGTGGAGTTCGTCAAGGTGAACATCTCACGGTCACGGCGCGGCGTGCTGCACGGAGGCGAGTCCACCATCACCTCCTCCCAGAGCTCCTCCAAACTCAGCTCCCTGCTCGCCGACGCCACCTCCAAGGCCGCCAACATCGTCCGATTCTCAGGTAAATAGTAGACGGCAACCTTCTTATTGTTAGGAGTGGTAGATACGTTTGGCCAAAGATAGAATTAGTTCCTTTATTTTTCATGAATATATTTTAAAAAAATAGGGAGTAAGCTCATTTGAATACTATGATAAAATGTATAATGGAAAAATCAATAAACACTGTTCATAAAAAATGGAAGATTCTCTGGTAGCTTCCAAACACATTGATAATGCCAATATTGATTATCTAGGGCTGCTGGTTATAATTGGTTGATTAAAAAAAAGCTTTCAAAAACCCTTCCTCCCAAGCAGATCTTGAGATCATTATTCACTCGGAAAAATGCTCATCAGATTCCTGCCAGAACAAAACTACGTAGGGGATTGACCTCAGAAACTTTTTTTAGATCATGAATTTCATGTTAAATTTTGAACTGCTAGTCCTAGAGCTACCGTATATAAAATATGGACCAATGATTTAAAACCATCTCGAGTATCTCTCCTATGAATGGTACTTGTCTGTATAGACATTGCATTTGATTAATTGTCTTTGGTTGGAAAAACATTTCCCACCACTGGCGGAGGTGTCACATTCTCATGGAGATTTGTTGGGCCTCTCTTTTTGTGAATTTCTTTATTTTTAATTTTGTCTGGATTTGGTGGGAGTACTCAGCGTTATGTTACTGTTGGCATCTTGCAGCTGTGTGTGACATCGGATCGGCCTCGTTTAAATACGACATGCGGCGACTCTCAGAGATCCTGGCGCTACCCAAGGCCTGGTACCGCCGCAGCCTGGCGCGCCGCGTCTTCCTCGGCGAGGAGTCGACCACCAACGTGATCAGCGACTCAGGTAAGTCTGTCCCCCCCGGGCCGAGTACCGCCAAGTCTCTAATTACAGCAGCATTACCACGAGATGCCGCGAGGTCTAACAACAGGCGTGTCCACATCACATGTGGTCAAGTCTCTGACAGCCACGTCCAGCAATTTCCCCAAGACATGCTGTAAAGTCAATCCGTAAAGTGTATTTTGAGGACAGATTGAGCTGTCTGCGTAGGTTATTAGCGGGTGGACGGTTGGTATTAAGGTTATGGCTATACCATACTGTAGTACACCTGCTTGTAGTCACTAGGTGACCTAACCCCATTTTTGCATTTTATAGCTAACTAAGTACAGACAGGAATATGATTTCTGTTTTGGACAGAGGGTTTTATGGCCATACAACCACTCTTTTGGCCATCAAAGGCCAATATTTCTATTTGAAGATGCACACTTTTCTCTTGTATTGGATTGAGATATGGTTGTCGACATCATTCAAGCTCGTACTTCATGCTTCCAAATAACCAAAGTTTGATACATTAATTCAGGGCTGGCAGTTTTCCATGAGAACCCTTGTTTTCATTTCCAGCCATAAAAATATGTGTTGTGTATAGAACAACGATATTATAGATTGAGCCTCATTCTCGCCAATGAAACACACCCTCAGCCCCATTCCATGGCCAACTTTGATTCGTTTTCCATGATTTTTTGAGGCAGTAAATTCCACATGGATATTTCAACTTCCTTTCCTGACCTCAAACAGACTTCCCTGCATTATAAGAAGGAACTGCATCGAGATCCATAGATACTGAAAATATGCCTTGAGTTTTGGTTGTGAAGTAATCTCTTGAGGCAAAGCCGAGTGCGATTACCTAACAAACCTAAAGGAATGGCATATTTTCAGTGAATATGGACTGAGTGCGGTTCGGATTTTATCTCACCCCTATCACTAACTAATTGTGTAACATCTGTGACATTATCCCTCATTGATTATTTCTTTTACATTATTATCCATCGTATACAAAGTCCCCATTGAAAATGTATGGGGACTCAGTAAACCACGACCCATTGTATAAAACCTGTCAGATACCATAACTGTGGTATACGGATTCAAACCTGTGGTATACGGCCTCAAAACTATTGATTTTGTGGACAGGCGGCCGTAAACCACGAGAGGTTGACGCGTAGTAATACACGAGCGCTAGCGAGTGTATTACGAGGTCAACCGCGAGTGGTTTACAGAGCTGCCTGTCCACAAAATCATCGTTTGTTGCATTTATTATCCATCTTTCCGAATAAATACCAGGGTTGAGATACACGTTACATATCCATGTTGGTTTGGTATTAATCACTGCTCTAACGGTGCGCCGTGGTCGTACAGATGAGGAGACGTCGAGCTCGCCGCCCACGCCCGAGTCGCCGCTCTTCTCGCCGTTCGGCCGCGCGCAGACCATCTCCTCCATCCACACGTCGCACCTGGAGAACGGCGAGAAGCCCACCGCCCACCGCCGTGTGGCTTCCGAGGACCGCAATGTGCCAATCAACCTGGAGTTCAAGCGCGAGCTGGACAATATCAACCAGAGCCGCACCCCCTCTGGTAAGAACCTCGCCCACCCTTAGTCCAGAGATAACAGTTGTTTCTCAAGTTTTTGTTGAAATCCTTGTTTTCATTTCCAGTATATAGAATCATTTTTTCCTTGAGTGCAAAGAAAATTTCAATTGAGCCTCATTTACTCCAAGGAAACTGGTCTGAACTTACCTGCAGACCCTTACTCATATAACGTAGGCAATGCCGACATGTTTTTGACATTTGTTTATCCTAGACTTTTTGGCACTCATTACAAAGGTAACAACCGGAGGAGCATTGCTAGAAAAAAATCAAAAATTAATCATCATTGAATTAAGAGAAAATAAGTCCCGAAACACGATCAGGAAGTAAATAAGCATGAATTGATTTTCTGATGACTCAGCATTAATACCACCCCTCTGCGGTTCAGGTCAGCAGTCTCCGTCGGAGGACGTGCCTCCGCGGACCCCGGCCACCAGCCCCACCCAGCAGCGGACGCGCCCCCTGTCGCCGCCCCTCCACGACCTGCCCTCCCGGCTGCGCGGCTACGAGCGACTCCGCGGACAGGAGCGCTTCCACCGCCACAGCCAGCAGCCGCCGCAGCAGGGCGGGGCGGCCGAGCGGGGCCACCACGACGGGTCGGCCAAGGTGGGCTCGGCCTTCAACCCGCCCGTGCAGCCCGGCAAGCCCAGCAAGGAGTGGGAGACGCTGGTGCTGTTTGCCGTCAACCTGGCCCGCCTCGACGTCATGGTCAACATGAGCAACGTCATGGGCCAGAGCGTGTAAGTGCTTACATTCACTGTACTGGTGTTTTATCTTTACTTTTAAATTTGTTTTCTATAATAACAAATTTTTGGGGGGAGGGGTTGAGGGACGGGTCATACAGTAATTTACCTTTAATCCCCATTTAAAGTCTAATTTGGGCACGCAGAGCTGGTCCGTTTATGCTGGTATGGCCCTAATACGCCTCCACACTGTTTACTTTCCTGCCCTGGCAATCATTACCCGGAACTAACTCTCTGAGCAGATTCTTTGTCTATGGTTAACTCTATATCCCATAACTGTATGGGAAATATGTATGGACATACCCAGCGCATACGGATATATTGTATGGGCCGGGTTGCAATATGGAAAAATAGTGCATAACTAAAGCGAACTTATATCGGTATGCCACATACTGGGAGAAGGTAGATGATAGATACAATATAGATTCGCTGAGATGTTACTACACGTCAACTTCTTGGAGCATACATCCGTTTGTGTCTGAAATCAAAGAATATCGTGTACGCTCACTCATTCTAACCCTGTAAGGACGACCGACTGTGGGCGGGTAACTTCATAGGAACTGTGCTTGTTGCCATAGTATGCCGCTAGGGTATGACAGGATTGTACTGAGTCATACGGACATCACCGTTATATAGTCGTATGTACACGTTGATATGGGCAGCCACCTGATTTCTTTTCACGTATACCTTAATCATATCTTTTTTTTGGAACAAAATGACCAAATTTTATCAAAATCCAATTGATATTTCCATTAAAAGATTCATTATAGTAAAATAGAAAATAAATATGCCTTGTGGCATCATGCATCATTAAAGGGTTAAAGGATTACCGAATAATAACCAAGTAAGGGATAGCCAAAGAATAGAAGCAATGAGAGAATGGCATTCGCATACTAGGTTAGGGTTACACGCAAACATATGTAACATCAATCTACAAATTGAGTATATTGTTCTGTATGTTGAATAAATCAATAATTACTGAACAGTTCCAATTTTAAAGCTCTTCGTAATAACGTGGAAATATGCAAGTTTTGTTTAAAAACAAAAATATTTAATGACAAAATTGTATCATTACAGAAGTGATGTTTTTCAAGGGTGGGATTAACTCAATGATTCCAACGCAGCCAATTCAAATAGAATTGTTGTTAAAAGGGAAACAATACATAACACCGGAGACATATCATTCATGAATGAATCCTACCGGACAGATAGAGGGACATACTTGACTCCGTACTTGTTTTCCTGTAACAGTTGGGCCACAACGGATCTGAAGTCACAGGGCCGACTGTCCATTGACAGTAACGGCTACAAGAACATGAAGATCACGGGAGGCCTCGGCGGCTCCAAGCTCGAGGCTCAGGGCGGCATTGTCGGCGGCAAGATCCAGCTGCACAACCTCAGCTCGTATGGTAAGTCCTGACCTACAGATATATCATCAATATTATACCACATATATCATCAATATTATACCACAGCCATTATATGTCCTGACCTACAGATACACCATCATCATTATACCACAACCGTCATGTCCTGACCAACAGATATATCATCAATATTATACCACATATATCATTAATGTTATACCACAGCCATTATATTTCCCGACCTACAGATATATCATCAATATTATACCACATGTCTCATCAATATTATATCACAGCCATTATATGTCCTGACCTACAGATATATCATCATAATTATACCACATGTATCATCAATATTATACCACAGACATTATATGTCCTGACCTACAGATATACCAACACCATCATCATTGTCATTACACCACAACCGTCATGTCCTGACCTAAAGATATATCATCAATATTATACCACAGCCATTATATGTCCTGACCTACAGATATACCATCATCATCATTATACCACGACCGTCATGTCCTGACCTACAGACATATCATTAATATTATACCACAACCGTTATATGTCCGGAGATACAGATATATCATTGATATGATATAACTTCAACTCGTATGGTCAATCCTGACCTACAGATATATCATTAATATCATACCACATCCTTCGTATGTCCTGACCTTCAAATATACCATTAATAAAATAGTATCTCAGCTCATATGGTAAGTCCCGACTCGCCCTGACTCAATGTTACCTCTTTATCATACCTCAACCTCAGCTCATATTGTGGGGTATAACCCTGGGTCATCCTTAAGATACGAACTCAATGGGGGTTAAACGATCTTTTGTAAATCTTTCGTGTGTCCCTCCTCATAGATGGCAGTTTTCCCCTTTTCCAAGGAATTCCTTGTTTTCATTTTCAGTTTATAAAATTTCTTGTGTAAAACAAAGACGAAATAATTGGGCCTCATTTACATCAATAAATGGTGTTTCAAACCTCCCCATGCACCACCAGCTCCATCCCATGATCAATAACGATGTTTTTTTCCAAGTTTTCACTGTATCGCTGAGGCAGTAAATCCTAAATGAAAAAAAATCCTTTTTTGTTTTCATGATCCCAACTGACATCCTGCCTCTTTTAATCTAATGCGTTCAAGATGGTGAGGGGGTTGGGGGATAAATTCTTTTATAAACATTGTGCATACATACTTTATGAATAGCCCCTATTGTATCAAAAAGAACAGAAAAATAAGATAATACAAGATCGAAAGATCGTACTGGAAATGATCAGAAGATCGGTGTCGAAGATGAATTTGAAGGATAATTGACTGTCTAGTAATTGTATTGTCCTGTAAATGTCTTATCGGCGTGTTTGTTGATTGTGACTTCGTTATGGAAGATCGCCGTTATAAGGGGCGAATAACATCTGTCGTAAAACTGTTTTCCTGAAAAAAAAAACAAAAAAAAAAAAAAACTCAGTGATACGGTGTTATTGGTGACAGTATCGATCAGCGAGGACCCGGGGCACGAGCCGGACCACCGCGCGGGACTGAACCTGTACACGATCGAGACCCGCCTCGACTACATGGGCTCCAGCATGTTGATGGGACGCATCTCGAAGCTCGGGGCCACGCTCAGCGACGAGTGGCGACTCGACATGAACAACATGGACACCCAGCCTCTGGCCACCAAAAGGTAGATGCTCCATTATGGTAATGAGTATGTAGTGCTGGTTTGTGGACATGTTCATAGATGCTTTCACTATACATCTACTCGTTAATTTCTAGGGTAAAAAGTCCCGTTCGTGAAGCTAGAATATATTCATTTTGGTCCTCAGCTAGTCACTTTGCTCTGTCGATACAACCTATTAGTAAAGCGTCCCAGAATAACTTATATGTACTATACAGGGTTCCCGAAAAGGTGCTTCTAGATTTCCCCACTAGAGGGCCAACCCGTTGACCTGCAGGAAGCTTAGGGCAGTTTTGACCCTTCCTATACTATTTTTCTATAAAGAATATCATAAAGTTCAAAAACCTTTGAATGATATCAGTTAGCGGGAAACGGTGTTCAAATCTCATGTCTTCAAGTGGGTATATGTTAATTGCGGTTTATGGTAGGGATTATAGGTGTACTACAACCTGCCTAACGGAGTTTATGTTGTGCATTACTCTAGACCGGCCATCGTATTCGTGCATGGCGACTTGTCATGGGACAAACTTCACCTGATGATCTCTCGCTCCACCACACCGGACCTGGTAAAAATGGCCGCCAAACTGGAGGAGTTCTTCTACCAACAGTTCCACTCCAGTAAGCGCGTGCTGTCAGCCTTCGGACCCATCCCCGGGGCCAACCGCAAGTCGCGCTCCAGCAAGAACTCCTCTGACGAAGGTACGTGTCTGCAGAGCATGTCAACATCAACTCAAACAACATCGAGCACAATGTATGCTGGATTGTAATGCTATTAGAACCATCGAAACAGCATGCACAGAAAATAGGATAATTACATTCCCGATACTGGCATTACATAGCATGATAAAATATGGTGAGACTTAAGTCTAGTATATTATATACGACTTGCATAATGGTAAGCTATAATTATCCAAAAAGAATTGTAAGAACTCTCCTTAGTTTTGTAAAAAAAAAAAAAAAAAAGGTAAAAAATGTTTAAAAAAAAAAAAGGTTATCAAATGATTATCCAATGTGGGTAGAAAATAGTTTCTAAAGACGTGGAGACGTATAGATATATGCAGCAACCAATTGGGCAATGTCAGGATATTAATATCGCACAAATTAAGGTCGTGTGTTTGTGCTCCTCTCAGCCTCGTGGATCTCGGAGATCCGTCACCACCGGCACTGGCAGAAAGTACTGGAGCGCGTGTCAGGCTGCAAACTCTCCATGTTCAACTTCAAACTGCCCGCCCAGGGCACCATCCTCGGCGGCACCGTCAGTCTCCATGGCAACAACTTGTCACTAGCCTGCTTCCATGGCATCAACTTCCGCAGCAAATCCTGGGCGCTCTTCACCATGGACGAACCTTACATCGGGTTTGCAACGGAAGCTCAGGACATAGTTGATGATGGTAAGTCCATTGAAGAGTTCTCATAGGCAGAGATTGCACTTTCCCATGAAAATTGTTGTTTTCATTTCCAATCATTTTTGGGGGGTTTTTTTCCTTGTTTTTATTTCCAGTTTATAAAATTGTTTTTCTCGTTTAAATCAAAGATAGTATGAATGGAGCCTCAGTCCCGTCAGTAAGACAGTCGCTTGAATCCCCCACAAACCCTCAGCTCAATTCCATAGGCAACATTGATATGTTTTCCATGTTTTCACACTATCTCTGACGCAATAAATTCCACATGAAAAATATTTCCACTTTATCCCTGAACCAAACAGACATCCTTTGTTCTCTAAGGAGCCCTATGATCTCAATGCGTTGTTTGACCAATCATTTGCAAATGAAAACATACATCTCTAATCGCTAGCTATCATAGGACCTAAGTACTGACCTTTCTATGATATTGATTTCTCACAGAGGGAGCAAGATGCACACATATTGTGGAGAATCTGTCATTCCAACTGGGTCATAACTTCTCTGAGAGGAACCGGGACCAGCACATGGCAACCATCTGTAAGTTGTCACGGAGCCACTACATGCCGCCTCCGTTCACCTCTGTCTCCGAGTGGTTCCACTACGCCTTCGCCTCCAGCGAAATCAAGAGTAAGTTGTACATCAACATCTGTAAGACCGATTGAAACCAGTCATACCTGAATCGCAGACGGCTACCCCACTTTTTTGGTCAAATTGTTCAACCCTGTATTTTAAACACCGTTATTTGTACCACGAAGACTGAATAAAGAAATGTTTTTTAAGAAAAAAGACCACATCCCCACCACCCATATCTTCTTTCTCAGCCTCGTGTGTAATTTACGTGTTTATGTATTCCGAATGAGTTGGTGTGTATAGCGAATACTGAAGAACTGGCCCCGAAACGAAGTCGCCCAGGAATTTACTGGTCCTGTTTAGGGTACTCGCCCTCAAATGAACTCGCCCTAGGATTTCCTCACCCCGAAACGAACTCGCCCCATTTGGAGAACTCGCCCTGCACCTAACTCAAGTACTAAATTACCCTGAACCCTATTCCATGGCCAACATTGATATGTTTTTCATGTTTTCTCGGTATCTCTGAGGCAGTGTATTCCACATGAACAATTTTCCCTGACCCCCAATTGATCTATATGTGGTTGTGTGGTGGCAGACTTGGACAACTTCCCGCCCGCGCCTCGCTCGGGCAGTGAGAGCCCTCAGGAGCGGCGGGCCAGCTCCCGTAAGAGCCAGGACTACAACCACGAGACGGAGGTGATATTCGCGCTGCCTTCTCTACAGATGCATCTCAAGACAGAACATCTCCAAGGAGAAGATCCCCCCACGGAAGACGGTAAGGCCTACACATTTTTCAAAGGTATACAGGCGTATACAGGCGCAAAACACCACAACACATCAATACAATATCATTTACCCTGCCCGCAATACATCCTTTGTGTTTTCTAAGCCATTTATTTTCGTTTTTTGACATTTGATGCATTTCCTCCTTAATCTTTGTTTAAAAGCGATCCCCTATAGGTGATTTTCGTTTTGAGTTTTATTTTCCCGTCACCTCTAGTCCTATTTAGATTCTCATCAAATATATTGTTACTCTCCGTTGTCCACATGCCTGTGAGAATATATATAACCTCTGAGAAGTAACCTTATGTATACCTGTTAGAAAGGTATAGATATGCAGCAGATGGTAGATTTATGGTATTTTTAGGAGCAAATCTTTGGATGACCACGGAAACGCCAAAAAGAGCGTGATTGAGCATGGATGCATATGTATTTACTTGATTAAAATATCGCCCATATAGGTATAATTGATACCCAGGATCCAACGCTTTGTATTTTCTTGTATATTTACGTAGAATTATATATTTCATAACATTTCTTCTTATGGCTTAATAACTCAGTTGTTAGTGTAGAAATGATAAGGACTGTATATTATCAAGTTCATTGAAATCGAAGCCTTAGTATAAAAACATTAATGTAGAAAGAAAGATAATAATTTGAGGTTAATACATGTTTTCAGTGATTTATTAACGCCTCAGAAGTGGAACAGAGTTAAATAGTTAACTCTGAGGCGAACATCACCATATTTTGGTTCGAATCATCCCCTGAATTGCTTCTGTCTTTTCTCCAGACCCAAAGCCCGTAGTGGAATGCAGCTTCGTCACAGAGTTCGAAGATCACATTTTTGTCGCTATGGATGCGGAAGCTGTCTTGTTCCTGCACGACCTTGTCACAAATTACGTCAAGGAAAAAGATCGGGGTATGTGTGTTATTTGACATTGGCCATGCATGCAGTTATATATACAGGGATGCAACTTCTCAGTCAATTGACAGAATTCCGACCTTTCAAAGCTACCGACAGCAGTCCTAGTTCTAGGGTGTGACGGCCGCACCACGGGCCGGCAACGAAGACGGGGATACCCGGGAAGCAGTGCCGGTCACAGGGCCTCATTTGGCGGCTGTAAAACCTCCCACTGCCGTGTTCACTGCGGACCTGGTTCGGTCCAATGCCGTTCTTTTGGGCCGGCATTGAGTTGTTCAAGTCTTAAAAAACCCAGTTAAGACTGGTCTTCTTAGCCCTTTAAGGGCGGATGATGCCCCAAGGCATCAACCAACAGGGGGCAGATGATGCCTTAATGGATCATTTGCTTGATAGTTATGATATTGTTTTTCAAAAGGAAATATTTAACAATAAACTTGAAATTTTCACAGAATGTAGGCGAAACATCTTTTTTTGAATACTAGATAAAAGAAATAAAAAAATTAAGGATAACATATCACATTGCGTGATGAACCTTCATATTGTGAGTTCAGAGGACAATGCCCCAGTCCCCTAGAATTGTACATAGTCACAAGTATCCGTCCCCATGCTTGTAGTCCTGCCATAGGCGGCCGTCCTTAAAGGGTTAGTTGAATAATAAGGAGACAGTAATATTGGTATTTAGATTTCTAATCTATTATTATATACCTGTGTCCGAATGTCTATGAAATACTGCCCGCTGCTAGGGGTGCAGTAATAATAATGTTCGTGCCCGCTGTGAGAGTGACTTATTAAATCTTTAAAATGGCGTTTTTTCATTGATTCAAGGTATGTAATAATAAGCAAACGTCCTGACTATAGACAAAACGATTTTCGTTCTCGGTCAGTCGTCGATTTCATACTGCCTTCCGCCTATGGCGTCAGGCAGTATGATATCGATGACTGACCTCGAACAGCAACCGTTTCGTCCACAGTAAGGACGTTTCCTAATATTATTGATCAAATTAAAATAGTATAATGAGATGATATGATTTGTCTCCATAGTGTGTATTAGTATCATCCATATGTATGATTTCTTTATCCCACAGGAACGAGAACTACTTCCTATCACAAACGGTCACCGGACACTGAGAAAAAGCCCATTTCGGACCCTACAGCGGTCCTCAAACAAGACTTCCGTGAGTTTGAGTGTAAGACGTGGCACCTGGAGCCAACCGTCAGGTAAGTACAGAATATTACCAGAGAGGGTATTGATCTCTGTCATAAAAACTAGAAGAGAAAGGAGACGATTCAGTTACCCACAATATGAGGGGAATGACAAGAAAATAAAAAAAAGAAAATAGTGGATAAATGAAAATACACACAAGTAGCAAAATTAGTATTGAAAGGCTAGTGTCCCATGTAGACCGATAGAGGAAGGTATTACGTACAACACCTACAATCTACCATGAATAACATTAAACTGGAAGCTGTGGAAGATACGCTAATTAGAAGCTCTATAGAATAACCCTAGTATGATAAAAAAAACTTGCAACTTGTCTCCTCTTATCCCACATGATCAAGACTTGGCACTATCTGTTGTAGGTTCATCTCCTGGGCTGGTAAAAGGATCGACCCGATGGGTGTCGACTACATCCTGCAGAAGTTGGGCTTCCAGCACGCGCGCCTCACAATCCCCAAGTGGATGCAGCGAGGCGCTATGGATCCACTCGACAAGATCCTGTCCGTGCTCGTCCACCGCCTCATCTCCGTCCTCCACCAGCCCGAGCCCATCGACTACATCCACCCATGAGTCCGCGGGGCGCCTAGCAACGACCAGAGAGCCATCTCATCCGGTTGCCTAGCAATGACCAGAGAGCCATCTCATCTGGTAGCCTAGCAACGACGACTTATATCATCTGGTTACCTAGCAACAACCAGAGAGCCATCTCATCTGGTAGCCTAGCAACGACGACTTATCTCATCTGGTTACCTAGCAACAACCAGAGAGCCATCTCATCTGGTAGCCTAGCAACGACGACTTATCTCATCTGGTCACCTAGCAACAACCAGAGTCATCTTATCTGGTTGCCTAGCAACGACCAGATACATGTCCTATGATTGCCTAGCAACGACCAGATAGTCGGGACATCTGGTTGCCTTGAAACACAAATAAGTCAGAATAACAGTGACTACTGAGTCGTGTTGTCAGGTCGCCTAGCAACGTCAGCGAGACTCGCAACATTCAGTTCCAGCTGATGCCCCGCAATGGCGAGGATGTCTTTTAACGAGGATGCATAGCAACACCCGATGAGTCATCAGACTATAGCATAAGCCTAGCAACTGCTCAATTCTAAAAATACCTTATTTTAGTTTTGGGTGAGTTTATAAATGTGACAATAGCGTTTTTGTCGTCCCCATGGAAACAGCTTGCAGGGTTTATAGACGTTGTGCCATGATTATTATGTAATTATCGTGATAACATGTGGTGGTAGCGAGAGTTGGGTGAAGCCCACCAACCGTAGATAGCTCGCCAATCATGATCAGGGTGTTATAGCAGTTTAGATCATTACTTATTTCACATCAGGTCCCACTCAGTGTTCAAGGCTAGCTCATAAGAAACTCCTGTTTTTTAGGGAATATACAAACAGAGGCTCATCTGCTCACTTAATTCATATATAAACATCTCATAGATTAATGGATGGTTTTGTGTTCATGCACCGTACTTATAGAATTAATATTTGATCATACAACAAAGCACACTGTCAGTACCCTTTGCATTCCATGCATAGCACTTAAGATGCAGAACTTGATCCTGGTGTTGCCAACTGCCACTGAGAAACTCAGATAAAGGTAACCAACACAGCAGCTGAAGCATCTAGTCAACTCAACTGCAAGGCTTAGCGTGTTGAATTGGATCGACAGCCATGTTAGTCAGTTGTAGTCAGTCTTAGGCATAATGCTATTACGAAATTTCCCCAGCACCAAAAAAAGATAGGTGTGAAATTTCCTACATACATAATATACATATATATATATATATGCTAGTTGAATTAATTTCAAACACATGGCAATATATCGGTACGTAGTGTATTTTGTGTTTGGTTTGGCGAGTGAATGAACTTAAAGTGTCGCACAGTATATATTTCTGTAAAAAGGAGGAATTTTAGGTGACTATTACTCATATTTTAACGCAGAGGTTTTAGATGTTCATGAAGCAGAGGATATCCACCATATTAACGATATCCCGCTCTGGGTAGCAGTTTCGTTCATTCGAAGAATGTTCTGTTTATGGCGATAGGCGCCATATACGTTAGACAGCACTGTATATACTTAGATTAGGTCGAGGCACCGCACACGAAAAAGAGTCTTCTGACTTTTGCATTCCATTCAGTGATGTACTTCTGCTACAAGCTTCTTGAAGGCACTAGAAAAACAGAACAGAACGCCTCAACATGCAAGAGCCTTTATTTTGAACGGGAATTTTTTTACATATTTAATGCAGGCAGTGCATTACATTTTCACTGACTAAATTTGACCTGTTTTTGAAAACTACGTCTTCCAAAATTCCTAATTTTGAAATTGTGAATAGGATCCATGACTTAGCAAGCTTAGACATTCATTGTCCATTCTCGGAAGCTGAGAGTTTGTGTTTTTGGAGTTGAATCTTTTAGTTCTCTAATAGTTATTTCAAGTAGGTACGAAAAGCAGAACCCATTTATACAGCTCTGTATCGTGTTACATTGTACGTTCTTAGTTGTGGGATGTTCTACCTCGGATAATTAGATAATTCCCTTACAATTAGCATACTTTAATATGTTGATAAGTGTGAATTTGTGTGAGACTACCTCCAGAGATGTAGCAGAATGAGGTGAGTAAGTGAACTTAAATATAAGACCCAACACATGGTATCTTTCTGGGTGGGATTCAATATTCGAATCCCCAAATACTGTGTTTTTAAAGCAGATTCTTCAGTTCCCCACTAAAATTCCAGTTTTCTTCTTCTGTAACACCAGGGCTACTTAACCAGCATTTTGTACAAAGACCACACACAATGCCACGTATGCCGATATCTTCTCACTTAACTCAATTCAAATCATGATGAAAACCATTGAATGCGAAGCGCAATGAGATTCAGCTTAGTTGGGAGAGTGCGAGTAGTTTCCATGAGGTAGGAGCCGTGTAGTAATCTTTACCGTGATATTTCTGAGTGTGAGAGACTCCAGCCTGTCTGTGATGAACGCGTATATATTTCTTGTTTAAGATGGTTGTGAGATTGAGGTGAATATGACGGAACACCCAAATGAGTAATAAATAATGCTTTTAGTGATATATTTTTGGCAGTTATTCGAAATTACGAGAAAGACAACAATATGACTAGGAGTTGATTAGATAGATTGGTTCAAGGGACCTTGTTTCGATTGGAGGGAGACTAAACCCGAGGTTTAGATGCTTGATAGGCAGTGTATTAGGGATACACTTGCTGCGGGGTGTTATTGAAGTACATGTACACTGTTATCGTGTCGTGGTGAATCCACTCGACGTCCACTCATCGTCTCTTACGGCGATGATGATGGTTAACTTCTATTATCCTGTAAATTAACATTGACCTCTGTTTAATTTCTCGAAGTTCAACCTGCTCATACATTCCATCTACTCATTTCCTCCACCCCTGTTAGAGTTTGTCCATAGGGATAACATTGAAAAGATATATCCGCAAAACCATGTGATATAGTATTTTATATCACACAGCCTATGGCGACTTCCGGATTCGTGCAGTGCTTTGGATTACCTTCATTATGACCTACTTATACATTATGAATGTAAAATGGCCGTTATAACTACCATAGAAAATTTGTAATTGTTCTAAAAAATAATTACCTACTCTGCATGTCTCAAAACCGGAAGTACAGAAATAACCAGGCCAGATCCTATATAGTGGATGGCTTGGACATCAAAGCCAAAATACAATGACACGTGGAAATTTTTCGTATTTTTTCTATGAAGGGGTGGAATTGAAGCAGAACATACATGGTTGATTTATTTTTGTTTGATATCTTGCAATTGTCTATCTTAGATATATATCTCAAAAAGCATAGCATAGCAGAACCATCATGACGAAACTGAGTGGGGTATAACATTCAAAATAGACTCATTTGTGATTTAAAGGGTGTGTTCCACTGGGCTGACTGTACAACACCCCAAAGCCACCACACAGCCGCCATGTTAACATCTGTCGAGTAGATATATAGAAATAGGTGTGGTGGAGGAGGTCACATGCTCAACAGCAACATCCGCATGGCAGTGGAATAGATGACGGACAATAAAACCTAATTAAATAGCTTTTGTCAGGTACCTGCCAACAGCACCCACATGGCTGATGGACGACATTCACTGTGCAGTGGGCCTGTAAGTATGTACACTATAAGCGTATTTGGCAGATGCCTGATGGCACCAAGTCGCCGTTACCTCAGTGGGACACACCCTTAATTATGAAACATGGTTCTGCTACAGTAGAAATTGAAGTTCTCTGATGCTCTCACATGTAAAATCTATTGCTTCCTGCCAACCACATTCCTCTGAACAAATTGCTCTGAAACAGAAGCAATAGGTTAACTTGAAGTAACTTTTAGGTAATATTGAAAGCAATACCGGTCATTATGTTCCCTTGGATGCTTCCAAGTATGTAAGTATAATACTCCACGCATTATAGTACAACTTGTATATAGGTGTACCTTTTAAGTATTTTTAAATGTTGTACTGGTCGTATTGGTATTGTCAACAATATGGGTATCAAATAACCATTCATCCAGGTGTTCGCTAAAGGATGTGTTTGTCTATGCTTTGCCTGAAATTTGTAATTGTTAAGATAGATGCTTATGTTTGTCTTTATAATCATACATCATCTAAGTGGTGTAGTTTTAACAATTTATTGAGTATACATATTATTCTCGCCCCTAAAACCCTTACTTACTCATCTGTCATCTTCTGTAAATAGAGGACGGGTTATGAATTATTTTAATTGACCTGCAGGATAACCTGTCTCGAGAATTGAGTTTACAAATGGGGAAGATCGAAAATGCGGTGTGATAGGTCACCAAGGCTGTTGGCAGATTTTTTATTCAAGACGAATGAAGGGTTATATTACAGTAGGTTTTAAATACTTGGAATTTACACAAATCATTGTGTTAATAACATTATTCAGGAGTTAAGGCTACAATTCGATTTATTTTCTGATGAACAGTATCACTTGTGCCAAAAGTAATGTATGTATACCAAGCTTGAAATAAAAAAAGATAGGCATTAGGATGCAATATTCCACGAAAATCCATCATAAAATGTGAAGCTTTAAGACTTCAAGTGTACCTGCATCAGAACAAAAATGTTTTTGGTAATTACTATGACAATTTAACAGCTCACATGACATGGACTTAGTTGATGGGTCATATAAGCAACAGACATAATGAATGTATATATTTCTCAATGTGGTACTATCCTTAGTGTTAACATAAATATCAGGACATAATGTCTCTTGTGCATATTGGCAGACTCTAGATGTGGTCAAACTATACGTAACTGTATATAAATAAAGGTAGTCGTGTACATCACTAGAATTAAAGCCTTGGAGAAAATTCTCTGCTAGAGGAACAAAAGGTATGAGAGATTTGTATACGACGTGAATTGACAGACCAGTGTCATGGTCAGAGAGGATAGTAAACATGTGAGAACGATTATCTATCTTTAGCTATGAAATAAACCCCCGAGGATGATTTATGCCAGTTGATATTCATTCTGCTCCGTTATAAAAATTGTAAATACGTACACCATTTTATCAATGTCAAACATAACAATGTGGATGTGTCAACTGCAATGTAATAAAGGATATTATTCTACAAATGTCTTGTCTTTCCGTTTGCCTTTCGTTTCATCTGTTTTATGAATACACTATAGACTCTAACTATGGCTACAAAAACAAAAACAAGGCCTACAACAAGAAATGGAAGACTGACAAGGGGCACAAAGACAAGTCCCCATACACCCGCAAGTCAGCTTTTCACAAACGGGGGTCACAGTAAATCCACAATAGAGTGACTCCCTTACTTTGCCAGACTGTTGCGTGTTTGTGCATGGTGGTACCAAATACCATGTAAAACAATGGTTAAGAATTACACACAATCCCTACATAATCAAAAGTGTAAAAGGGGCTCCAATTGAGTTTGATGAGTTGCCAGTACAGGCTGCCCCACCTAGACCTTTTTCTCTCTCAAAAGAGGCTAGTTCTAACCTTAATTTGGCAATTAAGGAACTCCTGGACAAAGGAATTGTTGAAAAATGTATCAAAACTAAAAATCAATTATTTCCAATGTGTTCCTGCACCCCAAACCAAATGCGAAATTCAGGATGATCCTAGATCTCTCAGATCTGAATGACAGTGTGACCTATAAACATTTCAAAATGGAAAGTTTACAAACAGCCCTGGACATGGTACATGAAGGGGCGTTCATGGGGTCCCTGTATCTGTCAGATGCATACTATTCAATCCCTCTCTGTGAAGTGGTCAGAAAATTCCTCAGGTTTGAGTGGAAGGGACAACTGTACCAATACACTTGTCTACCTAATGGCCTGGTGCAGGCACCAAGACAGTTTACAAGGGTTCTGAAGGCAGTATTTGCCCATCTGCAGAGCCAGGGCCACTCAGTGTTTGGGTACATAGATGATACATTTATCATGGCAGAAACAGCTACCCAGTGTCAAAAGAGTATTAGGGCTACTACCAGTTAACCTTCCTAGGCTATGTCATTGATACAGCACAGATGAGGGTAGCCCTTACAGAGACAAAAGTTCTCAAATTCCAAACTTAGGCAGAACCTAGGGGCTGGTCAGAAGGTCAAGATCCAACAAGTTGCTAGCGTAATTGGCCTTATGGTGGATTTCGCAAAGGGAATCAAATATGGGGAAGCCCATCTCAGACATTTAGAGACAAAATTCAAGCCCTAAAAAAGAGGGGACGGGAACTATGAAAGGAACATGAGTCAGGCTCTAAGCGCATTAGGGACAGTGGAGGAACCACTAAAGGCAGTTGGGCTCTGTTAGAACAAGAATTGCATATCAATGTAAAGGAAACTATGGAGGTAGCTTTCGGCCTATAATGTTTTGCTAAGTCACTAACCATGTGCATTGCTATGTTACTATCAGATGCCTGTCAGACAACACCATGACAGTTGCATACCTGAACCACAAAGGAGGTTCAGAAAGTGAAGGATGTGACCTAGTTGCAAAGGAAATCTGGCAAATAGATCTATTTGTGTCTAGGCTTACAAACAAATTGTTAAGATATTGTAGCTGGCACCCGGACCCGGGTGCAGAAATTATTGATGCGTTTTCCTTCAAATGGATTAATGGATTCTATGCCTTCCCACCTTCCAGGTTGAGTCTCTGGGTCCTTCAAAAAGCACATAAGGACAAGGCCGGGGCATCCTGGTGACGCCGTCGTCGGAAGCCCAACCCTGGGACGGCCTCCTGAGGCGGACGGCAAAACAACAACTGGACCTGGGGAAGGTCCCCATGCAGAACCTGGTCTCTGGAGAACTGTGGCCCCTTCACCTTGCAGCATGGGTGATTTAGAGTCAAGGCCCAAGGCCTGGACTCATACACTACAGAGATCTACATGCAATCTTGGAGATCCTCAACCAAGAAACAATATGCTGTTGCACTAAGGAAATGGACGATTTTCTGTGTGGAAAACAAGATTAAACTGAACAAACCCTCAGTTTTTGACGTTATGAAGTTCTCCTCCATGTTACATGACCAAGGGCTGAGTTACTCTATGGTGAATACAGCAAGGAGTGCACTCTCAGCCATTGTGGAGAAAGTAGATGGCACCGCCATAGGGAATCATAGCATGATCACCAGGCTATTGACAGGCATTTTCAATGTGAGACCTCCGAAGGCGTGCTACAAACAAACATAGGATGTCAATACAGTGTTGAATCTTTTGAAGAAAGATCTCCCTTGCATTCGCTAGACATTAGGTAACCTATGTATAAGACACTTATGTTGCTTGCCCTGACAATGGCTCAGAAAACTCAAACATTACATGCTCTGACCAGAGTATCTATTATTTGGACCATTGAGGACATCATACTCCAGTTACAGAAACTAGTGAAACATACCAGGGAAGGTCAAACCCTAGACCAGCTTACAGTGGCAAAATTCAAGGACAAAAGACTATGACCCTATAGGGCTATGAAGGAATATTGCGCTAAGACTACACAAAGCAGAGGCCAACACACCCAGTCATGGATTACACTAGGAAAAGATCCACACCGAGCGACAAAAGACACAGTCGCCAGGTGGTGAAAGACGACCATGGCAGAGGCAGGCATTAGCACACAAGTGTTTAAAGCTCACGCGACCAGGGGTGCTGCCACATCAAAGGTCATGCTTAGGGATCTACTCGTAGAAACCATCGTGAGGAAGGCAAGGTGGACTAATGCCAACACCTTTGCAAAGTTCTACAGAAGGACTCTCACCTCAGATGACAACACCTTCCAAAACATGATTCTTCAGACAGAGAAAGACAACTAGACAACCATCCGCCTAGTAGACTTTATAGATTAGATAAGACTTACCTTGGTAAAAGGTGATATTTGACCTCTACAATGTTACAGGGTCGTCGGCGGGAGCAACGGTCCCCCCACCCCCAAGACTGTTGCTTCCATACCCTTTGTTTTGCAGATGTTGTTCTGTTAGGGTAGGTCACTTGTGCCCCTCTGTGCTAAAAACTGATGGTACCCGGCAAGAATCTCCATTGCTCCCTCCGACGACCCTGTAACATCATAGATTTTAGGTAAAATATCACCTTTTACCAAGGTAAGTCTCATTTATGAATAACTAAAGCAAACTAATATCGACATGCCACTAGGTCAGAAAAGGTGGATGATAAATTCAATATAGACTGGTTATAGATAAAAGCGATCGTATGCTTCCCGGAGTTGACTGCGCGATATCCTCATAAACGCCGAGGTGTTACTGCGCGTCAACTTGGAGCATACGGCCGCTTGTATCTGAAACCAGTCAATATTGTGTATGTATGCTAACACTATGCTGAGAAATTTCGACATTAGACACATATCCGTGTAGCGAAAACTACTGAAAATGTTCTTTTTATTGTGGAAACATTGTTCCACAATATTCTTAGATTCCCTCATATTTGGCCTCTTTCGTTTTCACAGATATTCATATTCTCTACTAATTCATAAATCTTTCATAAGAATAACACAATTGTGTCCCTGCAAATAAAAGAAACGCAAATAATCCTTTACAGGAATGATAAAAGAAACATGCGAAGCGGTGCCTACATGGTAGTGGAAGTTCCAAAGCCTATTGCAACCTTAATACTCGTATCCATACACGATACTTTACATGAATATTCGATATGCAACTGAACCAGCATAACACTGACCAGATAATACAGATAAAAGGATTATATCAATTTGAAGCCATCACGAAACCCACTCTTCGTACCTGAAACAATTTTAATTACACCATAGTGTAGGTAATACCGATAAAAGCTATCAGGGTCTTATCTAATATACCAGTGGTCACGATGTGTGTTATGTTATCAGGTTCTTATCATCTGGTCTCGCAGCCCACGCTCATAAAGACCAGACGGAATTAATCGGTCACTATGCTGTAGTTGTGTATAGATCAGAAGAATATATATATACTGACCACATTTGGTTCAACTACTTAGTGGCTATAGAAACGTGTTGACCCACTGATTATGATACCATACAGATACCAATGATTATCACAGTTATTGTAAATATTTTGGTGAATATGATTAACCCATTTATTTCTAGATCCATATGCGTCTTTCGTTTTTTATTTGAGCTTAGAAAATGACAAAATAGAGTCGCGTATTCCATGACCTGTCAAACACAGGAACATGATCCACGCCCCCTATAGTAAACAGCTATCGATTAGTCGTACAAATATCAATGTTGTACTTTGCATAAAGATGAGAAGGCATGCTTGTGATCTATCGCGGTCGTTGGAACCTTTTATACCACGAGCAATACCTCGATGTGGTTGATTTAAAAGCAGGGGCCACACTTTTCATATGGAATTCGGCATCGACTACCGAATCACATTTGGTTTAGGTTTATCTGAAGCCAGGTGTGAACCAATGTCAGAGCTTTTTAACAACGAAGCTCTTGTCGTGTTATAGACAACACCTCGCATGTGGATCTTCGTAACCTTCAAACAATACCCATATCTCTAATGTGTGCGGCGTCTCCATTGACATAACGCACAGGCCTCAATGGGTTGTGGAATCAGATTACTAATGTATAGGCTACGTCCTTCTATGACAGGATGATATAACGACTGCTTGGATTCCATTAGCAGACGACTTTTAGCCCACGTGGACTTTCCCAGGCGCCACCTAGCAAGGTTAACGCCCAAACGGCGCCTACACACGTCCCACGGACTTGGATGACCGTATTCAAGTCCGTGATACGTCCTGAAAGTTACGTCATTGGTAATTGACGAGTGTCCAGTCAGTCCTCCAGAGATAAGAGCTGACCTCTGCCCGAGTGCTGACCTCCTCATGGCCATGGAGTGAGTAAACCAGGCTACAGGACGCTATCTGCTAAGCCAGGGCTTTGGTCAAACATTGCCCACTGACTGACCACACAGAGACGCATACGGATCTATCTAATAAGTCTACAGACCGCTGACCATTTCGCTGGACGTGCTATGACCAGGGGACCAAGGTATTGACCAGGTGGGTGTCGTAGTTCTATGTCCTCTTTCGTCGATCTCTAATCTGGATAGTCCGACAGGTGCTCTGACCTTATGGAGATATTTCGGTGTTTCTGAGTTATTTCGAAGAGTTTGAGATTGTCTTTGGAATTGCTCTTTAACCCAGAGGTCGTTATGCCGATGGCAAAGGTAAGTCTTACAGTTATCAATATGAGCCTACCTCCGCTTTTGGGTTTCGTTTAGTCTGAATACTTTGCAACAACTTTATATGATTTACTCATCAAATAAATTGCCTTAGTTCTGGGGCAGCCTATTTCTCTGCAGTAGGTATTCCCCAGTTCTGGACCAGTGACGTTTCATTTTAGCACATTTTTCACGTCCACCTGCCTTTTGAGCATACTACCCACGAGGCCAAGCCTAATGATATTTACATTGTATTGCTTGGTCTCGTAAAAGCCAGCCAAATGTTTCCAATGCGGTCTTGTACAACACCAAAATACTAGAACTGCGATATACAATTAGTGGTACCTCCTTACCCTAATATCGAGTATCATTTACCTAATATATTGGTACAGCAGCACCCGTACGGCAAGATGCGAGTGCTCAGCAGCTGGAGCAATTGTGTCCTGTATTTCGAAATAAGTAATTTAGACTTATTCTAGTTTCATTGTAATATGATTATTTACACATATCTGTTGCGAGTTGTGACAAACAAGTTGACATGCCTTCTACTAGTGATTCTAATGAATATCAGATAAAGGTTCAATGTATGTTTTACCTCTAGGGCTGTTAAGCCTTCCGCGGGATGGCAGGAATACAGCACCTTATCCATCAGATTGTGTTGTTGTAGCAACCACCACGTGTTATCTAACCTAACAAGGAACGAAATCTCTAGTCCACCGTGTTAGAGTTGCGCAATATAATTCAATATTATTATGATTTTCGTCGTAATCAAAATTTACTTTATTTTTGGATGTTTCAAACGCAAGGAAATACACCAGTTGTATTCATATATGTAAATCATATTCCATCCGTTTCTTTGTCATCTCTTTGTGCAAACAAGCCATGTTTCCACATTGAAATACCGAAATTCCTTCATCGACTTACATGAAATGTATTTCATATGAGCAGCGTATTTTGATAGATGCCAACACCGCTAGAAGGAAATGTGCGGAACGTACATGTGATGTCTTTCTTTTTATGCTTCCTGATATAAACCTGACAATATGCATTTCTTTTATAAAAATATTTGTATTAGGATAATAATGAAATAATCATATACCCTATTACTATCTGTCTGATAGTATCTCTGAAAAAATTGCTTCATTTTCAAATGGATAACTGTTTGTTTTGCTTTTTAGAAGGAGGATACCCCAAAAGCTGGAAGTTATGGAGCACTTAGAACAAGGGTATTCACTACCAAAACAAGACTCCAAACCTCCTAGCTAACTGCACATAGAGTAGAGACTTCCCTTTGTAGTGACTTGCATGAATCAGTGAAAGATTTAGATATATGGTTTTCAAATGCCCTTTGCCTTTCTCTTGTTTCAATATCATATGACACTGCCGGGGTCGATTTAGTAGTCTCTACCTTTCAATACCTTTAAGAGGATTTTAGTTTAATCTGATTTTATCTGCACGATCTATTATCCAAATTGCCAAAGCCGTCGGAATAACAAAAATATTGATATCATGCCATTTCCAATGAACCCATCATCATATAGTCTGTTATGGGGATATGATGTCTTTGTTCACAAGTCATACTAAAGAAAAATAAGTAATAAAAGGGTTTTTTTCTGAATCAGACCAAAACTATAACTATTTTCACCCATTCGCATTTTATATATGATATCAAAGGAGGTATTGATATCTGAACTAATGAGCACTATCTGGGAGAAGAACTAGAAATTTGATTGCACCCTTTTTTCTATCTAGTTCTGATAAAACTTCCATGCAGTTTTGTGCCATTAGTTAATAAAGTTATATATAAGAAGGAAAATTCTGTACCATCCACAACTGTCCTCTCTCATTCCTTTGCATCTGGGCAACATTAACATCTCCCAATGTATCTGAAATTATCTCCGCTTGTCACGGTTTCCCTTTATTAACAACAGGAAGGCTTTTAGTACCTTAGAGAAAAAAAGCTCCTCATACATCTACAGAAGAGTGATATTCTATGAGCTTCGTTTAAATTACCTTACAACATTTTATAGTCGTGTACATCTGTAGGGGTTTTACATACTAAACCGACAGATTTATAAAACCTTTATAAGAGTGTAACAGAGATTGGCAATAAAACCCCAGCATAAAACTCACGGCTGAAGTATAGTGAGTGAAGGTTATAATACACCAAGCGAGTGAAGGCAGAGATCTATCGAGTCACCAATAGAATATGGCTGAGTATGTGAGCTATAATTTCAGAATAATATCTCCCATCGATGATATAGCGTCAGAAGGAATGATCAGGTGAATTATTAAGTAATAGCTTCGTTGGTGACTACAGAGATCGCTTCATTGACTAGCTTGGTGTATTTAGCCTCAAAGAAGTAATGATACCACGTGCTGTGTTCTTTAACACCGTGCTATACCCCGCAGGTCGCCCCAATGGACAACAAGGCCGCGCAGTCCCAATTGGAGCTGGTCACGATGGAGACTAATGATGATGGATTCAACGACAACCGGCTTCCCAAAGCTGAGGCAGAGCTGCTCCGCATCGTTAAGGCTGGAGAGGTCGACGACCTCTTTGAGCATCTCACGGTAAATATACATCCACCTTATTGTCTAATCATACCATTGCATCATTTATCCTACCCCTAATATAAAATCCCATAGGCTTAACACTGACTTTCCGTATGGAACGCTGACTGACATACGGAATTTTTATATGCCACTAGTGGCATACAGAATTGTTATCACGTAATATTCCAGAATCGAGGAGACTGGGTAGGACAAAACCTGATTCGTTTTAATCTTGGCAATCGCATGCCACTACTGGAGTTTGGGCTCCGGACTTCACTCGGCTTTACCTCATGAAGTCACTATGCCAAACTCCAGTTGTGGCATACGGTGGCCAAGATTAGAACTCATCCAGTTTTACGATAATATCCTGCAAGATTCTCAAGATGACTGCCAACAGATAATTGCCTTCAAACCCTGCCAGGATTCCCTGCAAGACTAATGTCGATGATTGCTTAAGAAACTATTGCCCCAGAGAGGCATTGCACATTCCCAAGTAATAGTTGTCAATACCATTGCCCCTGATTATTGCATCCATGTATATTTTCTTCATATGTATTGCCAATAGATGCCAATGCCTCATTAAAAGTCTTGCCCGCTTGAAATGATTGTTTTTCGCCTTGATGACTGAAACATAAATGACAATACAAATAATCTCTGTAGATATGACTTATCCTAGCGCCTGGGTTATTGTTGAAGTTGCCACCTGTACGCAGCACGCAATGAATGCATTTCACCAAGTCGGTTTTTGACCAAAGCAATAGTGTCACATTAGGATATCTTAATGTGCTGGACTATTTCACATATGAATCATACTGCCCCTCCTCAACTTTAATGTCTTGGTATTGGAAGGTAGGTATTAGGAAGAATAACGTCCTAGTTCGGTAATCGTTCAGAGGAATCACTGCTATACAGCGGAACCAATCCCCCCAGTAACATAATGCAATATGGATATTCTCGATAACGGTGCTTTAAGGCATTTACCTGGTGACCAAGAGGGAAGGTACTGGGCTAGTTCTGAATAGAGGAATGATATTATAACATATTTGTGTGTAGAGTACACCAAAGTTGTGGGTGGCAGTGGTGAAATGTTCTGTGGGCAAGATACTAGCTTTGGATAAAGTTATAAGTCCATGAATGTCTACTGGATGTGAGATGTTTACCAGCAGTCTCTGGAATACTGGAGTGAGTTGTCACTGGAACAATGTTGCTTAGATACAGGTAAGTCGTAGAGGGTAGAGAACCCCTTGACTGTGTCAGCCCTTCACAGATATAATCCGTTCTTAGAGGTACTTATAAGTTTCTTTATTCAATCCACAAGGGGATCCAGGTTTCACATAAATCCAGACTAAAATAACCCAGAATGATGGGTGCAGCTAGCTTATAAAGACGGTATTGAGGTTGCTTGCATTACAGTGTCAAGATCCCTGTCTCAAATGCCTGCTCTCAAGGACTCCCTGCGTCCCAGATCTAAGTGGGGCAGTGGGCACAAGTAGGGCAGTGGGTCAAGGACTTCCAAGTGGGAATAGACCTTCTTAAATAACTGCATTGTACACACAACATTACTATTTGATTTTAGTTGTTCCTGCCTTGTTCCAAGTGGGGCGCGGTTTTCTGTGCATGGGTATGGTCCAATACACTACTATCCAGGGGGTGTTTTTCAGTCGTGATGATCTCAAACTGAGATCCGCTGAGATCGTTGAGCGAACCTGAGACCGTTATTGAGATCAATGGAGGAAAGTGTTTTTCAGACATAGTCCCAACTAGCCACAGCGGATCTCAGCTAAAACGATCTGAACTTGAGATCCTAGAGATCATTTCCTGCATCAAGATTCTGCAATTGGAAATCATTGATTTGAGACACTTATACTTATTCAAATTAGACCATATTTACAGCGAATAATTGATCCAATCCTAAAATATCATAATTTTCCGCTGCGTATTTAACAAGTGAGACATATTTCACTTTTTGAATGGGTGTTGTTGTTATTTACAAATATGGAATGACCTTGACCTCACCCTGCTCAAATAAAATCGAGCATCACAGTAGGATACACAAGCTACAGTGGTGCAGTGCCTGCCTTTATCAGATTTCCAGACAAATGTTTATCACAGTCTTAATAACCACAGGAAAACTATGAAATTTAGGATATAGATATGTCAGATTATTAGTACCTTTCACTCTTAATATTTTCTCATTTGAGAAAGTTTTAGCATCTGAAATTTTTTTTATGACAAGTATCAACTGGTCTCAGGTTGAGACCATTTATGAGATCTTTTCATTTGAGATCCCTTGAGATCGTCTCAGCTGAAAAACACCTTAATCACACGAAACGGTCGCATCGTCTTAAACTGAGATCCATGAGGTCACAACTGAAAAACACTTTGCCCCTCAAACGGTCTCAACTTAAGATTGTCACGACTGAAAAACACTCCCCAGGATTTCCATGAAGGGGCCTTTACTGACAGGATTATCACTGCGAAAATAACGATATTTTTTTGATGGAGTAAAGGCTTTCTAGTTCAATCCAAATGTATTAAGTTATCCTTTTGGGCTAGAATTGATCTTTTGGGTTCTCCCGTGGCAGATGAACCCAACGGTGAACGTGAACATTGTGGACTACCGTGGACTTACCCCGCTCACCATCGCAGTACACGACGAACAGACAGACATTGTGGACGCTTTACTGTCGCGGAGAGATATCCGTCTGGAGGATGCCATGCTGCACGCCGTCGCCGGAGAACACGTCGGTATTCTTGAGCGCCTCCTCGATTGGCGGGAAAGGTACGTTATGGGGTGTGACATGTGTAACTTGTGGAGTATGGGGGCAGTATGAGACTAGTAAATGGTGGTTTGCAGGGTATGGTAGCGACATGTGACGGTGTGAGAATGGGGGTTTGTAGAGCATGGGAACGGTATGTGAGATTGTGAGAATGGGGGTTTGTAGAGGTGAAAGTGGTATGTAAGAGTGAGAATGATAGTTTGTAGAGTATGGGAGTGGTATGTGAGAGTGTGAGAATTTTAGTTGTTTGTAGAGTATGGGATGTGAGAGTGTGAGAATGATAGTTTGTAGAGTATAGGAGCAGTATTCGAGATTGAGAATAATAGTTTGTAGAGTGTGGGAGAGGCACGTCAAGGTGTGAGGACAGGAGTTTGTAGAGGGTTTGGTAAGTATGTGAGAGGTCAGAAGGGTAAATTGTAAAGCATGCGACAGGCAGGTGATGGTGCTAGAATGGTAGTTTCTAGAGTGTGGGAAAAGCTAAGTTCAAATAGTAGTGCTGCGTGTGCAATGAGGTTATTTAAGTAGGTCTATGGCTATTTTACCAATAACCAGTAGGGTACAAGTGTTTTTGAAAATGGAGTTAACTGTGAAGCTATAAATCAGAAAATATCCCTCGCTATTCAAGTTCGACTGTAGTGTTTCTAAGTGAAGGACTTGATTGGCTTTGTTCTACAGGGCAGCCCAAAACGGCATTGAAGTGGACGACCGCTTTGACAGTTCTGACTTTCCATCCTACATGACGCCGCTCATGTTGGCATGTCACAACGACGACTACGAAATCGTCCGGCTCCTACTTCGCCACGGTTACAGTCTCCCTGGTGACGACATGACCTACTGTAAGTGCCACTGTAGTATAAAGAGAGAACCAATCCCGATGTGTACCTAATGCCCCAGTCACACTGGCGTAAAATTTGGCGTTTCTTCTACTTATTTGAATTAATGGGACCACGTATTAGCTACGGATTTAGAACGGATTTAGAACGTATTGTTTGCTTTGCTTTAACGCTTTAGAACGCTTCTCAACGTTCATCAACGCTTCTTTACGCTTCTCTACGCATTGTGGCGTTTTTCGGCGCATTCCGACTTTCATTTACGCATCTCCGCGTTTTTCCGCGCATTGCCGCGCATTTTTAGATTTCAAAATGCGTAGAAGTACGTAGAGATGCGTACACGGAAAAACGCCGTTTTTTACGCCAGTGTGACTGGGGCATTAATAGTATAAGAACAAGATCAGTTAAACAAAGACGTGCTGCTAATAGGCTATACGGCCATGCCTATCTAACCTCATTATGGTTTATAAACCTCAGGATCTAGGGGACAGGGGAACTGTCCTCTGAACTCTAAATTCGAAGGTTTATCATGTGACATAATATGCTATTATTGATATTTTATTTCTATTATTTAGAATTCAAAAATACTATCTTACACCCACATTATATGAAAGTTTCAAGTTAATTGTTAAAATATTTCCTTTTGAAAAACAAGTATATAAATATCCAGCAAATGATGCCTTAAGGCATCATCCGCCCTTAAAGGGTTAAGAATCCCAAGAAAAATATTTGAAGACAGCAAAGTTGAACAGCTCAGTTTATTAAATTACCCAACTATGTCTATACGTACATGAAGATCCCTGAGACAGCTCAGGATTCGAAAGACTGCTCTCAAATTATAGCTTAGACGTTTCGGAAATCGAAAAATATACCTTTTTAGGTTCTCAAGGAGCTCATTGCGTAAGGTAGGGAAAGAAGATATATCCTACAAAGAAATATTATTCAATTTTGTAACCATGTTGTAATCTTGATAGATAAGTTCTCAATGTGGTCGGTCATTTTCTCATGACAAGCTTTTGAGGACAGTATTAACTGCCTCTTTTTGTGGATGAATGAAATTGTTTGTGTTTCAGACTCTGAGGAAGCCGATTTAAACATTTGTGGCCATATTATGTGTAACTTCAATCTATTGTTATCATAATGGGAGTATTCATAAGGGTGGAAGTGTCATACAATCCTTATATTCCGTTCTCAGATCCAAGGTTGAGGGAACGTCCAACAAAACTAAACAACTCGAGCTAATGAAATTAGAACATGATTTGATCAGTTGAATGTCAATAATTAAAATGCACAGCTCTTGGATTTTGAAAATTAGACTTCTGACCTCTATCCTCAGAATCGAATTATACCTATGGACATATCTCCATTGATTTTTACAACTCATTTACAATGAAATGTATCCCTTTCCTTGATTGTGTTGAAATCACTACTTAAATAGTAAGAAGCAGGAATTGATTATAACAAATGATCAACAAACGATTGTGATTTTAATCATACTTGTATCCCTCTATTCGATTCTTAAAGCCTTTGTTTCCGTGAAACCATGGGGTAAGTGCCATAAAACACTATGATGTGCTCATATATATACTATAGATATGTGCGCTTACGTTTGGCAATAGACAACTAACATTATCCTTTGTAACAGTAAGCCCAAGCCTATGTTGAGATGTGAGGGGAACCATACCAATTTCATATCCACTAGGGTATCCTGAAATAGGTATCCTCTGATGTCCAGTTCCTTTGTGTTGGTGATGGCAAATGACCAATGGGTTTACAAGGTGACAGATCTAGAGAATACCACAGATATTTCAGTATGCTTTACTATCTGTGCATAGCAATAAGATGTGAAAGTACTCATATGCGGAGACACAAGAAACCCAATATTACTATTGATGTGCTTGGGCTGTTGAATTATACAGTAACCTTAACCATCAGAAAGTGGGGCATGTACTGAGACCATAAGTAACAAGTAATGGTAGTGTCTGTCATGGACAATAACTTCGTTTATTGTTTTACAATTGCATCTTGTTGATCTTATAAGCAAATGTTCATGTAACTTATGTCTCAGTTCATGGCTCATTTTAAAGCAACTGGGTGATCTAGGTACAATTAGTCATCGGCGGGCATACCTTATGGGATAAGCTCGGAACTCCTTGGTATTAAACTCAATGGGGAGTAACCTCAAATCCCGATATCAAGTTTAGAAAAGATGCGTATTCACTGGCGTAATACACCCACCTAATTATAATATAACGTTGTACGCGATCACACTGGTGTCTGTAGAGTTCTAGGATGATATGATTATTTCATGCTTAACGTATATGTATACATACATGCTAGTAAGAAATATTTAGAAAAACTTTGAGCTATAGCAGTGATCGGGTACGTTATTTATTACCATTATGTGCAAGGGGCGTTCTCAGAAAAAATAATATTTCCTAGAGAAATGTATGTTTTATAACCGATTTCTATTTTACTTTGTGTATTGCCTTGTTTAATGTAACTAGATGATATGAAGTAGGGGTGAAACTGCAGAATCCCGGAAGGTATGGGAGGTTTGTGCAAATCGTAACAGTTAATCTATATATCTTTCCCAAAAGAGTGACCAATATAAATTCAAATGTAGTACATTAGAACTCTTTTATAATACCCTGTTTAAGCAATTGGAAGGATCAGGGCACTCAACGAGTGACCGATATTAACAAAATGATAGAATGTCTATACCCTTTTGAAGTAGCCTGTGCGTTGCATTGCTTTGGTTCTTTCGGATTTTATTAGTTTATGAATTTTGCTTTAAGACCAAGCATTTTACTTGTTCCATTGAATTGGCATCGCCTGGCTTATTTTTCTACTCTTCAGCCTCCGTAGTTTAGTTTTTACCCAAAAAGAGCCTATTAACATGCTTGATGTACATTCAAAAATAGACATGTTTAGAATATCCATAGAGCTTAGCTTCATTCTTGTCCAGGTGTCGACATAGAGCATGAACGTGTGCTTCCTTCTAGTCATAGAACGGCAGAGCTACTTCAGTATTACTAACATAGCCCTAATACCTAATTATGTATTTCTAAATACTCTTGGCTATTTCTTTAGCTATTTCCTATATTCCATTTGTACTATTTGGATTAGTTCATTAGCCGTCTTAAAGAGATTCAAAACACAAGAAATTGCCTGAAATGTCTATTCCCAAGCAACAGAGCTCGGCATCAACATTCCATTCCATACAATTAAGATATATAACATATCAATGATATGATGTACCACAAATTGATATTTAACATACAGATTGTTCCCGAAGGAATCGCTGAATATAGAAATTACAATACAATTGCTTTTTTTCTCGCGCTTTTCTACCGTTTATATGATCATCTACTACGGGAGTTCTCATGACATATCGCCCGTCGTTTGACTTCGCCCTGCGGTGTTTATCAACTCAGTTGTGAGTGACGCTGTGTATTGCAGACTCTGTGGGCGATAAGTCGATCGGGGAGACCCTGGAGCTGGGGCGGGCTCGCATCGACGGATACCGGGCACACGCCAGTCCCGTGTACATGTGTCTGACGTGCAACGATCCTCTCTACCAGGCCTTCCTCTACGCACATGCGGCCGAGAAACTCGCCTACAGTGATCCTATCTTTAAGGTCGAGTGACTTTCTGTGTATACAAATACCCGGTGATTGTATAAATGTACCTAAAATATCAAATTGCCATTTTTCTGCATGGCGATGATTCTCTTCTCTTGTCACCCTCTAAAGTAGGTACTTATAAGGTAGTCAATGATTAGTATTCAATTCAACATCATTTTCCAATATATCTCTTGCAAAAAAAACCAGTTACCCATGGTCTAGTTAGAGCAAATGAGTATTGTTGTATTGCACAGAGTAAGTAGGGTAGAGATTCCTCTCGGGGCTATGACAGCAGTGATAGAAAATAGGAATAGGCTCCCTTTTATTCGAGCTATCGGGCAAATGTTTCAAATCTATTACTTGTCCCTTATATGCACTTGTAGATATATGTGTTGATTATCGTTTTTACTTGCGCCACCAGGAGGACTATGAAAAGCTGTCAGAAGATTGTAAGAAATTCGTCGTCAAAGTTCTGGATGAATGTCGCACCACAGAGGAGGTGAGTGTGATCGTTAAAACCAGTAACGTGTATGATAAACAAAGAGGAAAAACACCATGGCGATCAGCACAAAACCCTTATCACAAAGATGGCATTTTCCCATGGAAATCGACGTTTTTATTTTCAGGAGATAAAATTCCCTTTCCTTATTCAAAACAAATAAAATTTTGACCAAGCCTCAGACACCTCAATAGAACAGTCGTTTAAACTTTCGCGCAGATCCTCAGTTCCCCACCGCGGCTAACACCAATGTGATTTCCATGTTTTCTCGGTCTCTCCGAGGCAGCAAATTCCACATAAAAATCTTCAATTGAGATCCCTTCTTATTCAATGAACTGATCGCTTTCTTATTCAAGAAGTTTCATAAAGAAAGGATAGTGAAAATATAATATATACATGTATTTCAAGGTATTCAAGTTTTTGAAGGGGCGTGCCCGATTTTTGGTGGGCGTTCCGATTTCCGTGGAGGGAATTTCATGACGCGCTACTCTTCGTCTTCCTCAATGCTTGATACCTATTTCACTATACATTAAAACTATAGTGTCTACCATGCTAAGGACACTGTTTATGCCATCTTGTGTGCTTCATATAGGTTCGGTTACTGTTGGCCCAATCCCACGACTTTAAAGAAACAGGGGTTTCTAACTCTGGGGTCTACCCTAGACTGGACTTAGCTATCGCCTACGAAATGAAAGAGGTAAGCAACTCGGATCGTTTGCATTTATCTGCCAAAAAAATCTACTTAGTGACAAATCTCTGAGTTACAGGATTACTAATGGATTTGATGAATATCTGACTATAAATACTGATATACAATGCAATCAACATAACGAGATTGAATTTTAGGAAGATAGGGTCATGATTGGCTGAGATGTAAAAGCAGTGTCAGGGTATAAACAGCACCGTGTATTCTGTTCACATCATATCTACATATTATTTCTGAAATACCAGTAAAGAAAACCATTATTTTGAAGATGTAACACTATTGTAATAGCAGATTTCCCAGAATCCACCGTTTTTCAAAACCAATGTAAATGATAACTACTAGGCTATATCTCTTTCTCTCCTCTTCGCAGTTTATCACACACAAGAACTGCCAGCAGGTGCTGCAGAACATCTGGACCTTGGAGCACCCGAATATCATGTGGATGTCAATGGTGTGGCGTATCCTCTATTTCATCCCGCACATCATTGTGCTGCCCTTCGTCTATCTTTTATACCTCTTCGTCCCCTGCGCCGGATTCTTCAGCTATTGGAAGGCGCCGATGAACAAATTCCTTGGCGACATGGTGTCATACTTCACCTTCCTGGCGCTACTTTTTTACACTATTGTGAACACAGAGGTAAATTGGGAGTGATAGATTAAATGGATTATTGCAGGGAATTTGTATCTGGTCGATTAATGCAGCCACTGTTAATTGAACTCGAAGTCATCTCCATACAACAGAACCGTGGTAGCTTGAGTCCTTCATATAAAACGACATACACGCGGTATGCATTTTGAACGGCAGAACTGCCAATGCCCAAATCCGGTTTAATGTAACATGTAGATTTATATCTATAGGGTATATACAAGTTATAGTCAAGGTGCAGCCATCTTACAGGTAGATTGTGCCTTCTCATTACGGGGAGCTTTATGTTCCCTCTATAGAGCAGTTCGTCGGGCATGGTACCCGTAGTGGTGTCAGGCTGGCTCACTACGGCCACCTAGCGTTTCAACACCTCACTAAGTACCACAAATGTATCAAAGTGTATCAAATACCACAAGTGTATCAAATACTATTTTTTAACTGTCAATACCTACGTAAAAAATATTATCCTTATTAATGAATTTAATCTTCCCTGCCAGCCTCCACTAATATTATTTACAAGCTGACCTTTCAACGGATTGATAGCGAGAACCGATAGCGGCTTTTGAGGGCTCTCTATAGATTTTAATTGAAAACATATATCCTGAAAACTGCTAAAAGTTATAGGACGATGATTTCATTGTGTCGGCACTGTCTTAGCCCTATCGATAAGCTGCCAGGTGAACAATGCACACCCTGAAATACGGCATCCTAGTGTTAATTCACCCGTTGTAGTACGCTGGCGCTTTTGGAGTTAGCCAATGTGTCGTCATTTTAAAGCCATTTTTAATCTTATATCGCCATTACGATTGTAACATTTGACTGTAACCGCCTAACAATATTAATTATTATATCGTTTTACATAGGTTTGCAAAATATTATCCCAATATTGGCATCATTTCATTGTAAAAAAAATAGTAGTTACTTAAATTTTGAAGATTAATGCTTTAAGGCATCTACCGTATTATGTCCGGGAATACCTCCAGACATCACAGCGTAGCGAATGGGTCAACAGTAGCTATAGTAATATCTTCTGAAATGAAAATTATGATAATTTTATCTACCGGGTTTAGATTTCCAAGAATCAGCTTGGGAGACGCGTCCCGTCACTGAACAGCGGGGTGGACGTGGTCATCTGGGTCTTCGTGGTCAGTTATCTCTGGGACCACGTGAAGCTGTGGTACTTCCACGGGATCAAGGTCTACATCAAGGACTGGTGGAACATCTACACCCTCGCCATGTCCCTGGTGTTCATCACCTCCTTCGCCGCTCGCGCTGCCTCCTTCTTCATCGTGCTCCAGAAACGTCCCAGTGATCCGGACTACGAGTTTGTTGGCCGTGACTTCTGGCCGTGGAACGACCCCATGCTCGTGTCCGAGGCCTTCTACTCGTTCGGCGCCATCATGGCCTTTGGCCGGGTGCTCTATCTGTTCACCGTCAGTCAGATCCTCGGTCCCCTGCAGCTCTCCCTCAGCAACATGATCACTGACGTGCTTCAGATGATGACTATCATGATGATAACCATGTTCGCCTTCGCTGCCGGCATGTCCCGTCTCTACATTTACTACGGTGGCGGTGTTCAGACAGTCGATGGCACCTCCACAGAGCAGCCCAGCTACTTCAGCGAGTGAGTTTCATTTTCTTGTGTGCACCAGCGTACGCGCCTATTTGCTTAGGGTCTCTATTTCGGGTCCAGTACATCCAACCAATGACCTACTGGTGACCAATAGCATATTGAGACATGGCTACTGTGACTGAATGGAATCTGTTCCGTTATTAAAACAACATGGGGTTAATTCAGACACACTCACGATACCCCCTTATTCATATATATCTGTAAATCATTAAGAAGACATTTTACAACAAGTCACATATTACAGAGTGCACGAACTAATATGGACGAACGAAATCAGTACAGCTGAGACATTTGCTCACAGGTATATGATAATAGCATCTTCCTGCAGCAGCTTGTCTAATGGTCAACGCCTTGAGCTGTTTTTCAGATATTTACGGAATAATATGCTATAGATCTTACATAGAAAACGTTTATAACAAAAAAACTGTTATTTTGGGTATGTATTTCTACACATGTACAAATCGAAAAAAGAATCAGTGCAAATCTTCAAGGAATGTCTCGCTGGTTCGCCTGATAAAAATACCCATTTCTGATTATTGAACTACTTACTGCCACACTGTGAATGAGTGAGCGCGCTGTCATAGGAAATCAGTTCGACCTATTTATGAGGGATCTATTCGTTTTTAGGACGATTTCGATTTATCAATGTTATTACATTTCAGGGTGTTATCTCCTGTAGGCTACATTGTCCCATTCTAATAGATATCCAGCAGCTAGGTCTGCAATGTCTGGCAGAGGTGTGAATCAATGCATTATTTGTAGGATTAGCACTTCCAGGTCTCCTTGATTCATGTCTTAGGGCATTTCCTGGTGATATGTAGGATAATACATTTCTTGGTGAAATGTCTTATGGAACATAAAAAAAATAATTCCATGTAAACGGAGAATTATCAGGTTTGAAACAGTTTGAAGGTTTTAGGTGCTGTAGTAGAAGTACGTGATTACGATGCAAGATACAATACAATAGAAACTATGTGTATATTCAAAACATGCGAAACAACCATCACGGTTCTGTTATTATCTAGAACGCCGCTGAGTCCTAAACACAGTGCTGCACACTAGGAGAAGGGTGAATGCGTCATTTTGAGTTCCTAGCATTGATCACAGTCAGTCTTTATAATGCATCTCTTTGTCCACAGCTTCGAGATGACGTTCCGCACCCTGTTCTGGGATCTGTTCGGATTCGGTAGCCGTGACGATCCTCTTCTCTACGTCAACAACAAGTGCGCTAACGGCACACTCGGCCAGTGCCCGTCAACACCCAACCAGCACGTGCTCACGGAGAACATGGGCTTCGTCACCTACGGCATCTTTCATCTTGTCATGCTCACCACCATGCTCAACATGCTCATCGCCATGATGGGCAACACACTCGGCCGCATCCAGGTATGTCGTGACGGCGAGAGGGATTTGTCCGAAATAGGACAAATATAACATAGTAATTGGATATGTTTAGCTCTTTTTTGTCCCAAAAATGCCTGGAAGCACTTTTGCTCAAAATGGAAATTTCCCCCTCAATATTAGATGTTTGATTTAAGCGGACACCTCGCGGAAGCGGACAACCCGCGTAAGCGGACAGTTATTTCGGTAGGAAAAGGCCTAAAACTCCGTGTAAGCGGACACTCACAACGGACACCCTACCAAAATGTAGATTAATCTGTGCTTCTTATGAGCGTGTGTGAGTATAGTACAAAGTTTAATAACTTAGGACCTCTGCCTCCCCTACATATTGGTATAATACTTCAATATTGGTCCAAAGGAAACTTAAAACCCTATTTTAAGCGGATACACCACGTAAGAGGACACCCCACGTAAGCGGACACGTTGGCCCACGTGGCCCATGTGGGGGGCCCACGTGGAAAGTCCATAGTAAGGGGCCCCTCCCACATACTACGATTAACTCTACGATTAAGCCTTTTTCCGTGTCGGCGACAAACTGAAAAAATCGTGGAGGTGTCTCTGACGAACTCGTCAATTAGTCAGGTTTTGTCGCTGACGAACTAGCTTCGTGCTGACGCGCTACGACGCACTACAACAAAAAAACGTTAATCGTAGAGGCTCTACGAAATTCAAACATGTTTGAATTTCGTAGAGTGTCGTAGTGCGTCGTAGCGCGTCGGAAGGTAAGCGCAGCGGTTTGCCGCCGCAATTAGGGGGCCCTCCCACCTACTACGACGCACTGCGATCAAGTGTGCGATGGCAGCGCTTGTCGGCGACGCTGTCGGCGACACGCGCTGCCGTCGCAGACTTAATCGTAGTGCGTCGTAGTAGGTGGGAGGACCCCCTAAGCATCGATGAGCGTGATCAATTAGTTCGATGTACAGAGGTCTTGCTGTTCCAACAGAATGATATGCTAGAATTCATGATTTTTGACATGTGCCTTTTTGTATACCTTATACTTCCTATAGGTTACCTTTACTATAACATTCCCAGCGGATTTATGTCAATCTAGGATCTTGTGCTCTCTCTCAAATATAATGATACATTTCATTTCGTGGTCCCACGCAATAATCTCATAACTTTTAATTATTTTTCATCGGAAAACCAAACAATTTTATAAACTCTTCTCTAAAAGTAGATAATTGACGCAATGGCAGTTTGTGTGAACCGTAATAGTTTTATATGGCGACGCAGAAATATTACTGCAGTGTCTCAGTAAGTATTATATCTTGTCAACGTGAACACGAATCTAACTTTTGCAGGAGAATTCTGACCGGGAGTGGAAGTTTGCTCGGTCGCGGCTGTGGGTAGGGTACTTTGACCGGGCGTCACTGCTGCCCAACCCGTTCAACATCATCCCCACCCCGTGGGACATCTACATGCTGATTCGTTGGGCCATCTCCTGCCGCTCAGATGAAGAGGAGGCCGGCTGGGACAGACATGTAAGTGGCCTCCTGTTTGACAGATAGGTAATGTTTTCATGGGTGCCGCCATTTTCCGCCCGGGTAGGTGTTTTCTACTGCGGGAGGGGGAAATATAGGGTGCGGAAAATAGGTGCTGTTCACTGCTGGAGGAGCAAAAGTAAGTTGGTGATATTTGGCCACTGTGACCATGTCCTGGGTTTCATCCTCAGGTTATCCTACACTGGGATGGGTGTAGAGATATAAAGGAGGAATGGTAAACTTTGGTAGACGACTTTACGAAATTCAACTGACTTTCAATCAGCAAACCAAAGATCTTCGATTTTCATTGAATTGCTAAAAGGACGAAGTAAAACAAACGGCAAATTTTTTTTCCAAAGTGTACTTCCATTGAAAGCACTCTTACATCAACAGTCAATGTTCAAATTCATATAAAACTACCCATATGTGTACCGTGTTCCCCTGTGAATCCAGTATCTCCTGTTTCTATGGTCAATGTACGCTAATCATTATACTGTTGGCTGTGATTGTTACTTAGATGTGCTGTTACAAAATTGATACCGAGGATCTGAGGCGCCAAAAGGAAGATGAGGACAAGTACAAGGTGAGTAGGGATCATAATTCCCTGAAATCAAATTGGCAAATATTAAAAAGTCTAAGAATGATTACAGGCAAAGGTTTTCTTTTCATTGATTAGGGCCTTATCTAGAAACGCATCTGCGTTTTTACCAGAGATTATAATGTGTATTTGCATATTCATGTGGAAAATTGTAATATGACCTAATTTCCTTACACTAGGATATTAATCAATTCATATTCGAAAAAATATGTCCATCAAAGTGCTGAAACGAGCATAGTGATTATTCCGATGAAATCATCAATCACGTTTACATCTATGAGTAGCTTCCGGTCTTGGTCTGAGTTACTTCCGGTCTTGATAATATATTCTCGTTATCTCTTCCTATTGCATCCGCACGTAGGTCCCACAATGGACTGCTTATCAGCGCAGATAACGTTGGCATATCATACTCTGACATTCCGCAAATCTGTCCCCAGTGTACAGGGCCTTGGGGAAAAGGAAGAGGGGGGCAAATGAACCTATTATCAAAATCGGAAGGTCAGACTATGGTTTGCCCTCCACCCACCTTCGGGGCCCTGGCCCCAATCATAAATAACACTTTTACACATCTATGAGGATCACTATAATAAAATGTCAATATGGTTTATAACAATGAAACCTAAGGGGGCCTACATGTATCTGTAATATATATGCATAAATGTTTACATACATGTATACATACTTACATACATCCTACATGCATATTCATAAACACATATGTTGTGTGTACAGAGAACAGGTGGGTTGGTTTTTTGGACTTCCCCCAACACACTGGTAAATATGATCTACCTCTCGGTTCACCCTAACAGGTGTTGCTGGTATGGCTGATGAAGCGCTTCCTGAGTCAGATGGATACTGACGAGGAGAAGGAGAGTGTGACCCCTGACATGCTGGAGCAGGCCAAGCTGGACATCATCAGGGAGCTGTCCCGGGTGACAACGGGCGACCGCACCTCATCCGTCCGCAACAGCAGATACGGGGTGAGTACTCCCTGCTCCTAACGAGGCGCTTTTTATGAACAGTTTATTTAACCTCATCTTAAATGGGCGTTTTTCAGCTAAGTAGGATCATATATAGATGTGGATGTGGCGTACAACGGCTCGTGTCTATCTCGGACGTCCGGAGGAGAAATACGGCACTGGCCCTTACAGTGAGGAAGGCGTGTCAGTCATATGTTTTTAAGTCTTTGCGTTTTAACTCAGCCTAAACAGTGGCTTCTCCTATTAGCGTGTAAGTAAGAGATCATGTAATGTATACCTGTTTCTGAAAGGTATCATGCCCTTTATACACAGCCAGAGATACTTCCGGTTTACTTGCATACCATTTACGACATACCGCTTTGATTGATGGACCAAGATTCAGAATTGTATTTTACACCCATTCGATTAGAATCTTATCAGAAATAACACAAACCAAATTTATTTCTTGACATTATTAAATTCTTTATTTTCAAGTTTTGTTAGGATATCATGGTAAACACTCAGATGCATCCCTGCTTATACATTATTAGTAGTAAACATTCATAAAAAATAAAATTGATTAATCAATAGGTAGTCTACTCTGAATAATGATTATGAATTTATCACAATGGTAATGGCAATGGCCCTTCTTCATGGCAGTTGATTTATTATGTTCTTCACCTAATTTACATTTCACATAGTTGTTTAATTATGAATACTTGAGACAGAACAAGAATAACAACCCGATCTACTCCAGTTTTACGTGTCCCATCGCATGACACAAGTCATAGCAAAGACCAAAGTATAATAAAATCCTCCTGGTAGCACCAGATTTTTTTTCTTCTTGAGCCTTGGTCATCTACTAAACATGTAATACGGAATGAAAATTCAAATTACGCATTCAGAATATACCATCCCACTAATCATTGTTAAACGTTCTCTTTTGTAGAAGACCGCTTCGGTTACCGACATGGGCAACAAGATCCCGGTGCCCAATGGAAGTGGACCAGTCCCGTCAGCATACATATAATCTACTCCAGTGAATCGAAGTTTTTACAGCGCATAATTATTCGTCATCACTGTATTTTATAAAGTTTACTTCGTGTGGTATCGATTTTTGCCCGTTTCGTCATGCTGCCATGCTTTTGAGTAAAATAAAAAGATAAGGAGACAATGAATGCATTTTCAGATATCAAGTACAATGGATGCATTTTCAAATAGTAAGTTTGGTAACCCTAAAATTACTGTGTTTAATCATGTCCCAGTGATGCTGCAGATTGAAGAGATTGTGTCTCAGGGAAACTAGTCAGCAGCTGCTTCAGTATTGTCTGCTCTTGTAGTACGCAAATAATATAATTTATGAAATATTTTACTGAACAATGAAATAAAATTCATTCAAAATGTACAGCGTTTCAGTATTTCCTATCAACAATCTGTTGTTGGTGTTGACATATGAGGAACAGATTAAACTTGACTTGACTGGACTGGACATACAGTATTGATGGAATAGTATTGACCTAAATGGAAACAGGTAGTCAAAATATCTGGCCTTGTGTAGCTTATTTTCCACTTTATATATCACTCTTTCAATATCTAGCTTTATTCTGATTTCCGATAGAAACTCTGGTAGTGATACAAGATGAATATTCCAGCTGCCAAAATGAACCATTTGGTGCACTTTTAATAAAATCAGCCCACCCAGTAGAATACACACTTTACTTATTAAGTAAGAGTATCTTCTTTAAATCTTTTAGTTGCATCTTTGAATAAAGATCAGACAAGTCTTTCTTTAATGATTTGTAGATGTCTTTGCGTTCAGCATAGAATATTGCACCTCCATTTTCTGATGATGAACAAATATTCTCATAAAACTTAGCAGTTTCCTTGACAACTTCCTGCCAAGGTGTTGGTTCCCATCCTAGCAGAGCCTTAGCTTTGGTTATATTAATGGGACCTCTTTCCACTGATGGGTAAATCTCAGGAACTGACTCAGAGCCAGAATATTCAAAGATAGTCTCTGAGGAATGATCCCCAGTAAAAACAGCATCTCGTAAATCTCCGATAAATTGATCTAAAGTAGGCGTTTCTATGCATGCCAGATTGAATGACTGATTGTCAATCATCTTCATGGTATCGGACGGCATTTCAAACAATAGTTTCGTGATCAGATTTGCGATATCTTTGACATACACAAAACTAAGAAGCCTTTCCTTGTAGGCCTTCGGTAATTGAACCCTTGTTTGTGTGAGTGCTGCCAACTTGAGCCATACTTGGTACTGCCACCATCGGTTGGTTCCATCTCTGGCACCTATGACATCGGCAAGACGCAAGTTGATAAAACTGCAATAATTTTCCCCGGTTTCTTTGAGATATTTCTGAATACATTCCTCGCCTTGTAGTTTTTGATGCCCGTAGTCATCTTTGCAGTTGAGGCGCCGCTGTTCGGCGAGGTCCACCGGTCTCGCATCATCCGTTTCCTTTGTAGGTCCGGTGTGTGACTTCTCCCCACATACCTCATAAACTGAGTCGGAACTGATATAAATATAGAGGTCTGTCCGTTTGCCTAACATGCGCACCGAGTCTTGTACCATGACAGGTTCATAGCCACTGAAATCTAACACCGCTGAGAAGTGGGCATCTTCACCAAGCTTCGCGAAATCTTCACAGGCAGAGAGAGGGTTCAACCTGTTGTGTTTTATGGTTGTCACCTTGTCTTGAAGCAATGTCAACTTGTCCCAGTCCCAACTCCTCCCTCTGTTGACAAGCGTTACCTTGGTTTGTGGCTGTTTGTTGAGGATTGCGAGGACAGTCTCAGCACCAATGAAGCCATTTCCTCCTAGCACTAAGATGTGTTTAGCGGCACTCATGACTGAAGGTAGTGGTCGCAGCATGTCAAAAGTGGCTGGAGAAAGCATAACACACTAGCGTAAAGAGAGGAGCATACCAAACCACTACACTCACAGATAACCAGCGGAAGGTTGACCTCTCTCACTAGATGGCGCAGCAGTATTTTTTCCTATTCTGTAGTGCGGCCAACTTTCACCAGACGGCGTCGTACAAGCTTCAAAACAGTCAGGCTGTCCTGTGCGTCTCCATGCGGTCTGTGGAACAGAATACATGTATATGGTAGAACTCACGAAAAGTGCACCAGTTGGGGGTGAAAATGACCTAAAAATTGATCTCTTTAATTAAGGCCGTGCTCAATTGCACTGATCCACTGCAGATTGATTTGGTCGCCGACCGATCGGCTCAAAGTCGCCGATAGTGGAACTGTAGGGGAGATAGTGTCCCGACCCCCCCCCCCCCCCCCCCACTCCAACGATCGGTGCTGAAACTCCAGTGGTGCTCCATACCGGAGACTCAGCCGGTCTGCAGCCGGTCGCCTAAGTGGAGCAGCGGCGCTGACCGAGGTAAGATCAAGGGAAGGGGCAAGAACTATCGGACAACGGGAGGAGATAGGGTTAAGATTGCTCGGCGACCATCAATCTCCTGTGGATTGGCGGAATGGAGCACCGCCTTAAATTAATGTGATTTTTATTTGCTTTCTGGTAACATATATACTCTGGTATATCTCTTGACCAGAGTTGGCTGGGTGCCAATTGGGTTACAGAAAATGACTTATAGACTTAATAAACCCGAAACCTTTTAATTCAGGGGCGTCAGAACATTTTGAAATTGGGGGGGGGGGGGCGAACTGAAATGGAGAAATTACATTTAGTGGTATGTGTGATGTATGTATTAAGAATATCACAGGGTGCTTCCTAACAGGTCCTCGCTCCAGATAGAGGTTAAGGCCTAACCGTTTGGACTGCCACCCCCAGCGTTTGAACCATCCCCTGTCTTCGTTTGGACTGACCCCCTGATAGGGTATATAAGGAAGCAGATTTCAACTCACAGCTCACTTGGAACCCAGACACCGTGGCGTCAACATCTCCATGCTACTCAGCATTACTACCACGTTGTTATACATCTGTCTTCTTCATTTAGTATAGAAGATATTCTGAATTCTCTTTTCTTGTCACTGGGTTAGCTAGTCTATAGGATTAGGCCTTAGCTACTGTACGTGACATATGTCACGTTGCACTCTACGACCATGGTTGATCATGGTCCAGATGGTCATATTTCCGGGAACCTTCGTATTAATTTCTTCTGGGAATCCGCCTTGATGCAGGAAAAATTTACGTGAAGACGGTTGAATAAATCAGGAGATGGTCTCAGCCCCCTCCCCCACCCACCACCAAAAACAAAGAAATTAAAAAAATAACATGGAGGAGGGTGGACTTTAAAGCAAAAGTTTAATGTGTTGAGGAAGGAGCTTGTATATGCATGGTAAATCCATTGGAACCTATAGTTAACCCCTATCCTTATTGTATACATAAACATTCAGACATACAGTAGGACCCCACCTAAAGGACACCCCGCGTATATAAGCGGCAACCCCATGGAGTAGGGAACACAGCTAGTGAACATCAAGACTGTGAACATCAATATTGTGAACATCATGAATTACTGTTTAGTGTGAGATACTGTAAGGTTTATGTTTAACATTGCTTATGTAACCATTACCACTAATCATCTCTACACCTAAGTGCCAGTGGGGTGTGAAGTACTGCCACCTGCTGCTAAAAAACTAAGCGAGCTAGGCCCGGCTTCCACCTACTACGATATGGTTCCGATATGGTCTACGATGCACCTCCCAATACAAAATCAAAATCGCGTCGGGAGGTCACCTAATATCGGGGCAGTTGATCACGTTTCTACGATTAGACACCGATAAAAACTCCATACAATGCGTAGTGAATTGGCACGTCTAGACATATGTCTACGATTTTGCACCTTCCCGATATATCTCCGATATTGACTCTTTGTATCGGTGCCATATCGGTATGTCTAAGTTTCTATCGTAGTAGGTGGACGCCGGGCCTTACAGAGAAGAAATCATTTGCATCATTTAAGAACATCAACGGTGCAGTTGAATAACTGCGGCTCTAATTAAGATATTGGGATATAGATTTCAGATCTATCATCACCTCTGTCTCCTCTACATATCGGTATAAAGCACTTGCCTATCGTACTGCAGGAAATTTGAAAACCCCCACCTAAGCGGACACCCCACGTAAGCGGACACTTTGGGCTGGAACGGAGTGTGTCCGCTTACGCGGGGTTTGACTGTACATGTATATAAGAGTATTGGTAGGGTTTCATGTTTTAACGCCCTACGTTCTGAGTCTTCTGAGATACATCCCTTTATTGGGAAGCTGTAAATAATATACAATGTACTACATTACCTTTTCCTGAACAAGTACCTATTCTATCAATACAGATGTAGTGTAAATGCTAATGGGTATTCATAAGTATTGTTAAGATCTAAACAAGGGTGAAAAACAAAGTATTCAAATCAGTCCAGGTATTACTGTGAATCGTAAATTATTGCGACCCGAAATGTCTTTAGTGCATATCAGTTGCGTTTTTCACACGATCATTCCCATATCAAACCTTGTGATTGGCTTTGTTCTGAAGATATATTTTCTTTGAAAGGAAAATAAAAATGACATCAAAACATTGCTAACTGCTCTATTGTTGTTATTTATATTCTCATCGTTATTGTTATAAATTCACTTCATCTTTTACAAAGGTTGTCCTCCATCAGTCAAGTTGGGGGAATACATCTGCTTTTAGCGTCATCATAAGACTAATGGATACCTTAAATGTCGGGCTTACTGAGGCGTAAAACTATGGAAAGTCCTCAATCTTGAGACGAAGTTTTTCCTAATAAAAAATGTTAAGTATGCGGTAAAAATTCCTCGAAGGTCTAATACTCAACAATATTATATTTGGCTGACTTGTTTCTGGCGCTCGATATGTGACTAATGGTGACTATATATATTGATCTTGTGGCTGTCTCACCTACCTAAACACCTAAATTCTGAGTTTTTTCATCGTCATCTCATTTCGATTATTGTATGCTGACATCAGGTCTCCATCTATGGTTTTGTGCCACAATTCTTAGAAGAACTGCCTTTTTGACAGAATTAATTTTGTTGAATGATAGAAGAAAATAACAATAGAAAGAAATTAATAGCTCAGGTGTTTCTGGTTTGAACATTGACAGTAATGCATCATTCCCAGTAAGATACAGAAACGGAACATAGAGCTGGGTGCAACTGAAGACGATTTATAGAATGATTGATGAACCTTTGTCGAAAATATTCAAATGGTGTACATATGATTATAAGACGGTATAGGAGACAGTAACTGGACAAACAGCACAGGAACTGAAGAGTTACACAGAAACACGTGCCAGATCTTTTTGCAGAAATATTAATAGATACATATGGTTTCATATACATACTTCATGATTCAAGATAAATTTGTCATCTTCCTAATTAAAATACAATATTACACTTATAGCCAATACTATACTAATCCAATTATTCATGTAACCAATTCATGAATTTTAGCAAGGTCTAGTAGTATATTACAATGTACATAATAATAGTTTATCAAGCTAATGAAAGATTTTGCTCAGAACTATGTCAGACAGAGGGGTTATTTTGTTCATGAAAATATTATTTTTCACCATGATTAATGTACCATAGCTGGTCAATGCTACATCAATCATACATCATTTCATTCAAACAAAATTAACGACAATTACACTGATCAATACAATCCAGTTTCACTCAGCTACAAGAATCTTACGATATATTTCATGCGGATGTTATGATATGTGATATCCCCTTGTCTGGCTTATGCTCCTGTATTCAGTTCTTGACGTTCACCAATTGGTGCCACGAGTTTACTTCATTATTGATTTATTTCTATTCTTAGGCAAATCCCTTTCCAGTTCCCCTGTTTGTCATTAAATCTCACAATAGGCAATGTACATGTTTACCAGACCCAACTACAGCCCCACTAGGGTATTGAGGATAAGAAGTACCAAACAGCATGGATTTTGGTTTAACAAATACAGTAGAACCCCGCTAAGCGGGACGCCCTCCTCTCGGGTCAAAAGTGTCCCGTGTCGCAGGGGATCCTGATGATGGACCCCCTATTACCTTCTGAGGTGTCCACCTTGCATGCGTTCTACTGTATAACCAGGGCTATGTCAAGGGTTGGCTATGCCCTCCGCCATTTCAACAGATTCGTCTGTGCATATATGTACCGGTTTTATGGCATTAAGAACTGGTATTATAAATATTCAGTTGCCATGGTGCCCGTGGCGGCATAATAAGGGTGGGTGATGGACCTTGACCCAATTCAATTCAAGGCGGCTTCCCATAAATACACTCGGAACAAATGATATGTTCATCATTGATGAATGAGTGTGGAATTTTGATGAAAATTTTTGACTTGTATCCAGTCTGTGGGTTAAGGCCAGTCAACGCTGTGCGATTCTAGGTACATAGGTACGCCCAGTCTGAGACTGGGCGTACCTTCATGATCGCAACGCGGCAAAACGCACAGCGTAGAATGCAAGTTTCCCGCTAGTCTGAGACTGGGCGTACCCGGTACACCCAGTCTCAAACTGGGCGTAACTCATGTACCCCGGATCGCAAGCGTTTTCAAATATCAAACATGTTTGATATTTGGTACGCCCAGTCTGAGACAGGACGTATCGATGTACCTAAAGGCCCGGCTCCACTGGTGCGATGTGATTGTCGGACACGTTTTATGGCCCCATAAACGCCCCCTTGGCGGGGTTTATTTCCCCTATTGCGATGGATTCATCGCACTCAATCGCAGGGGAAATTCAGGGTATGAACCACTGATGCGATGGATTTGTCACAACGCTTCTGTTACCACCTATGTATAGGCCTAGATATACAGCTTCATTTCTAACATTCATTAGAACTAATTAAATTGATTACATGTATGTTACTTTTCACCCCTCAAGCTTTACAAAGTAAAGGTAGATGTTGTCAGGTGTGGGAGTTATTGACTGTAGTAGGCCCTAGGTAGCAATGATCAGGGTATCCTGTGTAACTAAATGGAATCAGTGAAGTGCAGTATAATTTCTATGCAAATATGATAGGAAGAACTCTATACCTGTGCGACGAATCCATCGCACATCACGAACATTTCATAATGTGCGATGCGACAGATCCGTCGCATCGCACACAATCGCACACGCATGCAAGCCCGGCCCCACAGGAGCGATTGTGTGCGATGCGACGGGTGGTGCCGTTTTTATGGCCCTCGCCGGCCGTTTATCACTTTTTATGGACTTGCGACAATCGCACCGCACCAGTGGGGCCGGGCCTTAAAATCGCAAGCTTTCCAGTCGCAAGCGGGGGGTAGTTCACACAAAGAACCGATTTTTTTGTTGTAAATGATTGTTTATTGACGTGTAAAGGAGTCATATATAATAATACATGATTTTCACCCAGTAACGTCGAACATACATAAAGAACAACATACTTGGGGACTCTGACAGAACAGAGTTTTGGGTTCCGAGTTACACATAAGAGCAACGCACTTAACCTCACATATTATACACACCCGGTAGCCAATCCACAAGACACACAGTGAGTGACATACAGTGACACAACATAATATTACCGGACAAAATGAGAGAAAAAAAAACAACAAAAAAACAACACATATAAAACAAAACAAACAATGGTGGCAACGACAAAAAAAACCCATATTCAGCAGATTTATACATCACATTCACCAAGTCATACCATGCGATACCTTGCGATCCGAGGTAAATGAAGTACGCCAAGCCGCTACCTCCAGTCTGAGAATGGAGGTGCCGGATCGCAAGCTCCCCTAGTCGCACAGTGTGGACTGGCCTCTATTTGCTGTAACCCACTTGATAACCAACTACTTCTACAACTGCCTTTGGAGGGTCTAAATATATCAAGCACCAGGGGTCGCTGAGGTACATGTATCAGTCTATAGTGATTTGATATGGTCAGTTGGGCACTTATCTGAGACACTTAGATACTGGTCCTCTGCACCCTACTAATGTTACAGAGTTAGTACGCAGAGAGTGCAGGGATATTGTTTGCAGCAAGCTGAAAGTCTATACAGCTCTCCCTAGGAAGACAACCAGGTAGATTTTTGAAGGTTTTGCACCACTCATTTGAAACCATTATAAAGGTGAACACAGGGTTGTCTGGCGGAAGCAGTACTAGGCATCGTATATAGATCATAGGAGCATGTTCTGAAAAGACTTGCAAGTTTGAGAAACCTGAGCTCAAACTGAGACAATGGGGCTAATATCTTATTCTCTGTGTGTCATAATCATCTGTGTTTATATATACATAGTATACAATATGGTTACGGGGTCCATTCACAAGCGCCGATATCTAGATTAGGTATTAGGTCTTAGCTCTCACAAACAACCTTATTTCATATCGGCCATGCAATCACGCCCGTGCATCATACAAAGGTTTGTTTGATATTGCTGAGTCAATTCACCTTTCAGCTGGTTCTTAATGAACGAATATTCTACATCCATATGCCACAATTATGAAGGAAGGCCTACAGAACACGAAAAGGGACTGCCATTGCCTGTCACGTACGACAGGATCCATTTAAAACCCGGTAAATCCTCCATTAAACAGTCCTTATTATATTCACTGTCAGACTTATAATGATAATTGTAATTAACATTCATAACCTATGTTTTTGAGAATCATTACTATGTGTATGTATTGTCATGCACAATAAACCTAGACCTTGTGTAACGGACCCTCCTATGTATACTTTACGTGATTAACGATTAGACTGCCCGTGATTGGTGCATGTCTCCACCAGGGGTCGTGGCCCTGACTTCCCCTGATTGGTAGAGACTATGATTGGCTATTATATCCACCTATTAGACTGATAGTCATTAGCATGTTGTAGAATATAAGCGGGCCCTTGGGCCATGATTAAACATTATCTATCTTGTACTCTCCAGTTGTGTTTGCTTATTTGGAGTCGTTACAGTGGCGATCTTGCCAGGATCCTCTATACAGATTCTTGGCGTAACGACAAATAGAGCAAACACATCGGTAGACATGGCTGACCAGAGACGGTTGGATTTGGCAGTAGCAGAGGCAACAAGACGGAGATTGAATGAATTCATACGACAAATTGATATCATAGATGGCATAGATAGAGCTGCAGTGAGAAAATGGATAGACGCATTCGACTACGCCAACAACAATGTGGAACCAGGAAACGCGTTGATCCTAGAAGCAGTGGCCGCCAAAGCAACAGGAGGATTGGCCCGATACTTAGGAAGTCTCAAGGTGAGCTTTGCTGATGCGCAACCTGTGAAAGCTTATACATGGGATAATGTGAAAGACTCTTTAGTGCAGAAGTTTCTGGGGCCTGCTCAGGTTAAACAGCTACGGAAACGAGTAGAACGTTCTCGACAAGGTGCCTGTGAAACAGTATTAGAATACGGAGAAAGGTTCATGAATGATGTACATAGGGCATACACGGGAACAGAACAACAAATGGACGTGCTGGTGACACAGATACGTGACTTCTATATAGATGGACTACGGAACGAGCGTCTAAAGGAAGCTGTAGGATTGAAAAATCCGGATGATGTGGACTCAGCTATCGAAGTAGCGAATCATCACGCAGCCATACTCCGAGTAGATGAAGTCTGTGAACTAGAACAAGCTTCGCTACCCCCCCCGCCACCGATGTTGATGGAAGAATCGGCATCCTTCAAGGAATTAACAGGCCTCGTAAAATCGCTAGAAAGGCAAGTGCAATCCTTAGTGGTAAACATGAGACCTGTAAAAAATAAAGAAGTAAGTAACACCTCGCCTGAAGTAGCTGCAGTCGTTCCACCGCAGAATAATGGAGCCTTACCACCACCTGCAGGGTCGCCGTACGTGGGCAACACAGCAATGTTCGGGCCGACCCCACACAATTATGCACCAAACGTGTTCTACATGGGAACGCAACCATCGTATCCACGCGGTCGAGGGCGTGGAAGAGGACGAGGACGCGGTGGACGCAACCAACCCCGGGTGACAGAAGGAATCCAGTGCTACACCTGCAGTGGATATGGCCATGTATATAGAGATTGTCCTTCAAAACCCCCGTCGGGATACGGAGCCAACAACGGAGGCCAACCACAAATGTCCAACTCTGACCCGTGGGTCCCTCAGCAGCCACAGTCCGGTCAAGACTACTACTACGGAAATCAGGGAAACTAATTGCGGCGTCAGATGGTCGAGTGTGTGTAACCGTGCAACAGGGCAGCATTAATATGCATACATTGATCGATTCTGGCGCGTCGCGCTCATTAATGCATGAAACAACCTGGAAATCTATATGTGCGGAAACTAACCGTCCCCTTGTGTTAGAAGCCGGACCTCCACTCAAGTCTATATCAGGACATCTGCTGATCACAATGGGAGTGGCGAAAATACCCATACTAGGAACAGAGGTGCAGGTATTTGTGTGTTCCCAACTACAGCATGATGTGTTAATGGGTATAGATATTATGGAAGCATTGAATTGTAGATTAGACTGTACCAAGAAAATAGTTAAGTTAGGAGAACAGTGCTACTCTTACGGACAGTGTGACAAATTAACTAACGAAGTAGCCGGTGTACACATAGAACTAGATAAATGGGCAGACAAATACCCCAGAGTGTTTGCGGCAGATCAATGTCCATTACAAGCTGCACCTGAAGTTCAGCTTCACATTGATGTGGAAGGACAAACGCCCATAAGGCAGAGACCCTACAGAATACCGTTGGCCTTAAAGGAGAAGGTAAAGACTGAAATGGATAAGTTACTTAAGGCCGGAGTTATTGCTCCTAGTGTGAGCCCGTGGGCATCTCCATTACTCATAGTACCAAAACCTAATGGAGACATACGGTGCTGTGTGGACTACCGTAAGGTTAACCTACTGTGCAAAAAAGACGCACATCCTATTCCACACATTCAAGATATTTTTGATGCGTTAGCTGGGGCAACTATTTTCTCTGTGTTGGACCTCAAAAACGCATACTACCAAATCAGAGTAACAGAGGAAAGTAGAGAAATCACTGCCTTCTCTACACCCTATGGACTGTACGAATTCCTACGAATGCCACAAGGATATTGTAACAGTCCTGCCACGTGGCAACGCTACATAAACAGGGTCTTAGCGCCGTTATTAGACAAAACCGCTCTAGTATACCTTGATGATATCATCGTTTACTCAACAAATGAAGAACAACATGATCAGCACATTGACGAGGTGTTCCAATTACTAGACCAGCACCGACTCACAGTCAATCCTAACAAATGCAACTTCAGACAAAAAGAGGTGAAACTGTTGGGATATATTGTGGGGTGCGATGGCATTCGACCAGATCCGGCCAAAGTAGAAGTCATAAATGATATGATACCACCACGAGATGCAAAAGAAGTACAACGGTTCTTGGGGTTAGCTGGCTATTACAGACAATGCATTCCGAATTTTGCGGAATTAGCGGAACCATTAGTGGAGCTAACGAGAAAAAGTGTGCTCTTTGATTGGAACGAGACAAGGCACGAAGCTTGGATACAACTTCGGGATATGCTGACATCGGATCGAGTAATGGCTTTTCCTGATGTCAGAAAACCCTACAGGCTTTATGTTGATGCAAGCATGGGGTGCGTGGGCGGCATTTTGACGCAGCAAGACAAAGATGGATTGGAGCGACCAGTACAGTATGTATCAAAGCAGCTACGGGATACGCAAAGGAGGTGGGCCACGATCGAAAAAGAAGCCTATGCCATCGTCTACTCCTTACAGAAGTTACGCCCGTATTTACAAGGCGCGAGCTTTGTCATAATAACTGATCATAAACCTCTCAAATCCTTATTTCATCAAGAACTAAAGAATTCAAAAATTCAGCGGTGGGCAGTCCTGTTAGCCGAATATGGTGCTCCCATTGAATATAGAAAAGGAGCATACAATGTGCGAGCGGACATGCTGTCCCGGTTACCACCCGCAGATAGAACACATAGTTCGGAGACAACACAAGCAGTAGCAGCTTATGGTGAACACACAGAACATTCACCATGTAACCAAAGCACTATCCCAGTCACCCCATCATCTGATTGTGACACCCTGTGGAATGACAACCTCCTAGAAAAGAAACGACTGGTAAAAGAACAAATTCAACTCCCACAGTACCAAGATGGCTTAGACGGGGAGGATGACTACCTTGTTAACAACGGGGTACTATACACACTGAAAGACCTCAAAGGAAGCTGTTACCCACGGATTGTACTACCTCCTAAAATGGTCGAGGAGGTAGTAATGAGAGTTCATCAAGATGTAGGACATCAGCGTATGGGAAGGACGTACGCAAGAATAGCAGAAAGGTACAAGTGGCCAAATATGAAAAGGGAAATACAAGGATTGCTGCAGAAGTGCCCGGTGTGCCTTCTATACCGCCCTGTTAAAAGCTATCCGCCTTCCCAACCTCTACCGATTCCCACATCGCCAAATGAGCTCATCGGTATAGACTTGATAGGCCCTTTACCCGACAGTCGACAAGGAAATAAATACGCGGTGGTTGGAATTGATCATTGTACCGGATGGGCAGAAGTTATGCCTATCCCAGACAAACGTGCTAAATGGACAGTGGAATACCTACAAAATCTGTGGATTCCCCGACACGGAGTACCACAGGTGATTATTTCTGACCGGGGTACAGAGTTCATCAATCACTCCGTGAAAGAAATGTGTCTGAGGCATAACATCGAATGGCGTAACTCAACAGCGTATCACCCCATGACCAACTCAAAAACAGAACGATTTAATGGGACAATTAAATCAATTCTAGCCAAACTTGTTGAAGGCCAAACAAACAGGTGGGAAGAACAGTTACCAAATGCCTTGTGGGCATACAGGTCATCTATATCAACTGTTACGGGATTCTCCCCATTCTTTCTACATCATGGACGGGACCCACCAAACCATCGCAAAGTTGGAGACCGCATACCAGTCGGTCAAGAACTTCAAGTACTACTCAGTCAAGTGCATGAGAGACAAAACGCCTTACAAAAAGCTCAAAACCTGACCCGGCAGTTGCAAGAAAAGAACAAGGAAAGGTTGGATAAGAGAACGGCCGCTAGCGCGTACATTGTGGGACAAGAAGTCTTACTCGAAAACTTCAGACAGACTACCTTTGAACCAACATATCTACACGGATACGTCATCACTGGACTCAAAGGCAGCGTAGCAGAATTACTACACTTCACCGGCCGTAAAGTGAAGATAAATGTAGATAGACTCAAACAAATACCAAATAATGTCTCATATTGGCCAATAAATGACAAACAGGAACAAAATGGGCCAAAGGAAAATTATAGAGACAACCAACACGGACCATCGGAATTAATAGATATAGATCAACAATCTAAAGCGATATCTAAACCGACCGATAAAGATGACCAAAAAGTGCGCTATCAGCGGGGATCTGTGATAAACAACCACTACACCAAGTATCATGCTGGAGCGACGACTAGGCGGGCGGCCAATCTAACGGCACCCTCAACACAAAAGGCGGCACAAGCCAGGTGTGCAAACAAACCGGCGCCAGACCGACGTGACCCTATGACTAATCCACGACATCTGACAGATTACACACCCAGTCACCGGCCCAATACTCAAGTGGCAAGATGCCCGCCGCCTAAGTACAAAGATACCATCCACTATGCACCGTTATCAGAATACCCACCCTTGACATCAGACAGCAGTTATCACGTGTCAAATGGTACTGGGACGGACACCGATGACGGAGGTGTGAGCATTGTATCAGATGTATACGCAAACACTGATACGGACCGAATGCCACAATCTGACACCTCCTCGACATCACAGGAGGAACATGTGATGTCAGACGGCGGTAATCCACAGGTGCCGCAACCAGTCAGCCCCCAAGCGGCCACAGCTCAATACAGAAATGTCACACCTAGGGGCGAACAAGCAAATAAAACGTCACAGCTTCGAAGCACCGACACACAACGACCTACAACCGCACGAAGCGACACATCAACAAGGCACCGAACGAGAGCTCAGTACCGTAACTTCACTGGTTTACCTTCAAACTCTGCAGTAAATTACAAGGAGTGGTCTTCATCATCCGACGAAGATGAAGAGTCGGAACTATAAAGCACCGTGGGCAGCGGCGTGCTTAGTCGTTATACTTGTGAGTAAACTTCATGCGTCCTCTCTACTAGAAAATGACGGAGTACTAATAACACTGGAAGGCGAGACCCGGGTAGTATCTGCTATGTGGACAGTAATAGTGAACATTCAACTGCCAAAAGTGCCCGACCTTCAAACATTGGAGAAACAAGTCCTGGAGTACGCCAACGCATCTACAGGTAAAATTGATGAAAATACATTAGCCATATGGAAGTTTCGGCTAAACAATGTATTACAAGGTAAACAGCGAGGAAGTGAACAATTAGAAGAAGAACGACAAACTTCTTCCAGGAAGAAAAGGAGTTTTCGGTCAGTATTGGCCGAATTAGCAAAGGCATGCCTAGGAGTAGCGACCGAAGCGGACATAAAGATACTTGCCGGTGAGATAGAGCACCTCGGGTCGTCGGTAAATAGATTACAGCAACATAACTCACAGTTGTTATCCATCCTAAACATAACACAACAATTTACCATGAAGAACCGAGAAGGAATGCTGGCATTAAAGATGCACACAGAAAAGTTACATAACATAGTAAGTCAAATCAACAAGCAAGTGAATGACCATATTTTAGCCATACAGACGTTACAGATATATCACATTGTAGATCAAACCCTAACAGTGATGGAAATGTCAGTAGCTGCATTTTCGAAAACCGTGGACCTATTTCACCAACAAATGATGCAGCTGGAAAAAGGGAGACTATCACGAGATGTCCTGAATCCAAGTGAACTAACCATAATTTTGAATGATCTAAAACAGCAAGGTCATGTAGTACTGTCGCACAGTTGGTACTATCAGCACTTGGAAGTCGAGCCATTATGGATGGAAGGGAATCAACTGGCATACAAGGTCATGATACCCGCAGTAACAAAAGACATTTACATAACCCACAAACTACAATATTTTCCCGTGCTACTCACAGTTAATCTAACAAGAACTGTGGTGGGAAAAGAACGAGTAGCACTATCTTCCACTTCAACGGCTTCATTTACACCCAGTGAAGAAGTGTGCGTAGGACGACAACCTGCATTATGTTTTCCCACCATCCATCACACCCGACCATCATGCGAAGCCTTATTGGCAGCCGGGACAGGAGGACACAAATGTGATATAGTAATACAGCCGAAACCACCAGTAAACTCGCTGGCCATACGCAACAAGGAACAACCATTCGTGGTTACAGTGGCCCCCTTCACCAACATCACTATTATTCACCGATGTGCGGGACTGTCAGCCAGAAGAGAGGCAGTAAGTCAGGTTACCCAAATAGCCATGACCAAGGACTGTAGCATCGAGACCACTGACTGGATGCTAAAAGGAGTGACTGTAGGATTTCGGAGAATCCAGTTAAAAACACCTGAACCATTGAACCTGCCGGCCATCAGGACTGTCTGGCCGCATAGTATCAAGTACGATATGCACGAACAATTGGATCAGCTAGGACAAATTAAACTGCCCATTGACACAATGATGGACTGGGCCGTGGTATCGGATACGCCCAACACAATGATCATGAACAAACCTCTAGCCATCTCAGGAGTATCCTTGGCACTAGGCAGCATTCTTCTGGTTTGTGTAGCTACAGCCGCATTGTACGCGTACACAAAACGTCATTTTGTGAAGAAAGTGATAGTATCCACACTTGAGGCTGTGACCAAAGTTGTTGATCCAGACATAGCATCAACCATACCCATGATACCTACTACCACGGCTTCGACTACTATGTACCCTGGACTGCCTCCGATTACAAATGCGTAAAAAGAGACACTTACCATTTTTTGACATTTCATACATTATAGTCTAGGTAATTGTCTTGTATAACTTGTGCAACTAAGTAGAAACTAGAAGATGCCTTACTCGAATTTCTAAAATTGACACACTCATGTTCTCGTAATACACTATGTTGAATACAAATGCTTGTCTTCACTAACAGAGGGAGGAATGTAACGGACCCTCCTATGTATACTTTACGTGATTAACGATTAGACTGCCCGTGATTGGTGCATGTCTCCACCAGGGGTCGTGGCCCTGACTTCCCCTGATTGGTAGAGACTATGATTGGCTATTATATCCACCTATTAGACTGATAGTCATTAGCATGTTGTAGAATATAAGCGGGCCCTTGGGCCATGATTAAACATTATCTATCTTGTACTCTCCAGTTGTGTTTGCTTATTTGGAGTCGTTACACTTGTATATACAACGGTAGTCTCTATTATAATTATATGCACTGAATTACACGCACTTCATTTTGTTGGGAGGTGCCAGCTAATGCGGGTACTTGTGATACAGATTAGATGAACGCAATGTTTCCGGTTATCCCCTATGCACACCCGCCTGCAGGTGTTTATATTTAGATATGTCCCTGTGAGGAACCCCCGTCTGATAACTACAAAAGAATGAACCAGAAATACTTCAACGACAATAATGGTTTGTATAAGACTTTACGGGGGTTTCGTGGGCTCTAGTTAAAATTGAGACTCACACTTCTGTTACATATAAAGCTGTTTGCCACACATTGCACTGGATTTTGATAGTCTACGTCCTTCCTGGTCAGACACGCAGTCGTTCAATGCATATTCAGTGATAACCGCGTCACTTAGCCTGTGGCTGTATGTCGGGATTTGTTGTTTGTTTCTACGGACTTGTATTCAAATCTGTGGTTGTTTCTTTTAATGACAAGCAATTTTGTAAAAGCAAAACAACCAGTAGGTTTAGCATTTCACACTGGCCCTCAACAATGAGCACATAGTGGGAGAGATAGTTTTATATCTGACTGAATAAAGGCTGATGGTGTGAGAGATATGATTTAACCCCTTTGGGATAACCAAAGAACGAGACAGTTCACCTTATCCGGGTATCCCCTTATCCCCCTCCCCTCAACACACGCGGACACGCCCGCCCACCCCACCAAGGCGTCTAGCTCCTGGCCCAGTCAAAGGGTTCGTGACCCAGCTTTACTTTAGGAAGGATTACTAACCCTCAAAATAACTCTCCTATATCGTATGTACTCAGAATAAGCAAGCCGTGGGAAGGATGCCCTTTAATTACATACTATACCCCCTACCTGCATTGAACCCCCTCCTCCTTCACCATCAGCAGGAGCTTTTGATGCATAGATAGGCTCTGCTGCTTTGATCAAACCGACTGTAGATTTACATGAGAATTCGGCAAAGGTGTCCTCATTTAAATTAGCTATGTTGACGAGGCGCGTCGGATCCGCAAGACTGCACGAAACACCTGTTTTAATTTAACCCACATTGCAATGTTGTTTCGTGAGAAAGTGCCTCTAGCTAGCCATATGTTTTCTCCCCCTAATCTGCACCTCTGATCGGCCCCTATTTGTGCTCAGACTACAGGTATGAATAAGGTTGAACGTCGGCGGAAGGATGATATAACTGGTGTGTTCGCATTCATGGTCAGTTTAATACTGATCTCTGCTCAATGGTTATCTGCCGGTACCTGTCTTCCCATATTGGTTCATTCAGTGGAGTCTTCTCATATCAAAGGGAGCGTCTGCCGCACCCCCATGGCTTCAATGTGATAGCGGCTCGTTAACAAAATTAGTAATCATTGTGATTAGTAATCAAGCAACACTAAACCACATGTCTATAGTCTGTACTTTCCGAAACATCCGGTACAGTTGTGATAGCCACTTAGCTGCTGATTGTGATGTACTTGTAAAGTATATATGGGCTTATATTTTCAGCTTTTTCCGGGATGCTTGCTATTACAATATTTCAGTATTTGTTCAATGCATAGAACTACTACAAAAAGATTTGAGAGCTAGAGATAACCACCAAGGTCTTAGCCTAGCCCCCCGCCGCATTCAGATCGGTCCTTCATCCATGGAATGTATTGGATATTTGTAATGGATCAATGACTGCACAGTATCGTGGCGGCAGATCATATAAAATAGTATGTTTTCTGTAGATGAATTAGACAAGTCTATACTCGCCTTGATAATTACACCAGAAGCCGTTTGAGTTCACTCTTCTTAAGATAAAGAACCAGGATGTTTAATATCGCTAATATAACTTTGAGACGTATTTGAATAGAACCATTTGACCTCAAACCTCAAATCGAGTTGTGCTTGACCGTTGACCCACAGTATGGGAACTGATTCCCACCAACACTTCAAAAACATCCACCACAGAGATATCCCAACCTAAAAGTAGACCCTCTGAAGTACCATATGAAGAGCCCCTGTAAATCAGGATGAAGTGTATCTGGAGCCGAGCCCAATCATTATGCATTAGCATATTCTGCTGAGCAGCGTCCGCAGCGTTCACTTGGTCACGTGGGCTGGCACCAGCCAATGAGGAGCGCCTTCCCGCTCCAGCCAACACGGTGTAGCTGATCCGCAAATTCCAGCTCAGAGTTTGCCGGTCAGGTCTTGAGGCTGGATTAAAACTGTAACAGAAGGAGACTTTTGCAACCGGCAGAACTGGAGACTTTATAGGAACACTCTTCCTGAGAGGAAATATCCTAAATAAGGTAAGGTTTATCAAGATTCATTCGGATTTATTGGTGATAGTGGACACGCCCATCCCACAGGGAGCTTTAAACGTTAAAGATGAGTCTGTGAATGTTACATATGAGCGAAACCAAGAAGAATGCAGTCAACATGCCCTGTTTTGTACTTCTACTTAATATACCGTGATCGATGAGACATATTTCATCGTTTAGTTTGTGTTTTTTGAAGTTTTCTGCGATGAAAAGACGTGCCTTTTAGGTGATCCATGATGGCGGCTCTAACATGGATCTAGAACTGGACGCTTAAAGCAGGGTGCATTTTCTGGAGAACAACTACATAAAAGATAATCTTCCTAAATCCTCATCGCGGTGAGATAAGCTTTACCTGAAACGAAATAAAAGAAAAATAGGTCTGGAATAGTTTTGCTGGTCCGTATATGGCGGTGGGCATTGCCTGGGGGTGTGATGACGTTCTTGTGTTTCGCACTCTCGTCGGGGTGCCGGTACTTGGTTGAACCAAAGCGGCCAGCTCGGCTACCACCACCAGAAAACTGAGTCTGAGAGAACAGACAACGGTACCAGCTGCCTGCCCGCATCCTCCTAGTAACCTCCATCCCTACTTCTAACCAGAATCCTGCTCAAACTCCCACACACAAAACAACACAGCTAGCCCCCCTCCCACTCTCTTTTCCCTCCGCTTACACATATCATCCTCATAGGGGTTGCTCACTCACTTCTAGGTCGGGTCATAGCCCAGCTTGCACTTTCTCTACATGCGCATACCGTTTGCACTGTGGTGCTATTGTTAATCATGGATCTCGTTTGAGCTGCTCCTGTCCGCAGATACTATTTGTAACGTGAGACAGATTGTTTTTCTGTGCTCTCAATGAACATTTAATGAGATCATCAAAGTTTCAGACCGCTTTTCTCTACTAGAAAAGATTTTCCGACATTTTGAATAGCTTATCGAGGCACAGTTAATATCAAAGGTGAAAAGATATTCCAGTTATCTCACCACGATTTAAGATTGATGCTGAGGTTGGTAAAATCAGCTGTTATTCAAACCTAGCACTGGGATATCGTCTGCTGTAAAGTTGTCACGTGCTATTACAATTACGAGCTTCCACGTGAGAGACCATGCATATATAATGAACCACTTGACAGAACAACATCTTTTACCCGCCGCTAAGGAAATATATGCGCAAATACGTTTTTTCCGAATGCAAGGAATGTAAAAATGAGGAATATTTCGCTCGGACAACAAAAGTATTAAATGGATATCACAGAAACAATCTGCAGTGAACAGTAAGTAATGTGTGCTAGGTTCTGTTCATCTGCGTACAAATCAATGTACCTGGTAACATGAATGCCTTTGTCTCAGACACATCGTGGCATGAAATGGGGGAAGTGAGGGGATCGTATGACACTGGGGAGGCGTCCAGGCGACCCTTACCCTACTGACATGTGATCAGAGCGAGGCAATGTAGCGTCCCAGCCGGTGACATGGATCTGACAACGACAAACCACCCAATCCAGGGGTCGCCATGTTAAATAATGCACGGGGCTAAACCTTGGTGAAGCCTGCATGCCTCGGCCTAATGTGGTCGAAGATCAATGCACAAGTGTAGGGGAGTTGGGGGGGAGGGGGCTGTCACCTGTACCACCGTGTTGGCAGATCATTCCATAATTCATAATGTTCCGCATTGTCTACAACGTTCAGACCGTACTCTATTGACCTATTGATATCCTGCATAGGCACATCCATTAGTATTCCCATTAGAAGTAACAAGGAGGTTGTGTAACAACACATAAAATCAAAGTATACCCATGTAGACCAATGGTTCTGAGTTTAGACACTAGAAATTGGCATCGACGCTGGGTAGACGGATATCACCCAAGCTTGAACAGACTGTTTCTAGTTTATTCAGGGAGAAAGGCGGGGTTTCAAGAGTAGATCGTATCATGACTAGACAATGTGGGTAACACCTATTTAGTGTGAAATTGAAGTCTCATCGAATGTAACTCGATGAAAACGTCTTAATTTAGGCACCAGGCAAGTATGAACAAATTACTCTATGTGGCAGCTCAGTATTGACACAATAGATGATGCGTGTAGCAAAGCATAAACTGTGGACCGCCATTTGGTGTAGATCTAGCGGAAGAGCAGGTTTAAATCTAAATGATATATCTGAAAATGTTAGATTCACAGACTCACATTTATAAGATACTAATTTTGGTATTTCCTCTAAGGAAATCTTTGTGTGTAATTACATCTAGCAACAGTAAGATGTAAAGGAAAGAGTATAGATAGTTCTAGTCGTTATCGTAGTACGTTCTCGCAACATAAACCTTGCATAGATCTCGCGAAGTGAGATGGAGGCTTAGTGTCCGTCAAGAATAGTAGTATGTAATTATGAGCGGATTAATGCACGGTGATTGCTCATACATTCTCATTATGTGCAGACAATAGCCTCACACATATGAGCCGATGAACCCACGTGCATTCTGTTGACTCCTCTTGATGAGTAATTACAGAACCCCGCCTTGGAGGCTCCCCTCTCATTCGTGATGATTATGTTCGACGGCCAGGAACAGAAGTCTCGTGTAGATAATAGAACACGGATTATAATGGTGTTTGTTGTGATGCGCATGACATTCCCTGTAATTGTGGGTAGGGTTATACAGATTACTCCCAAGGGGTAATGGGATGGCTGTATTATACCTCTTCCTCCACCCATACCAGTAGTGCCCTTGGTCGCGCTACCAACATGGCCTCATTGCATGCAATTACTTACAGTCTAGCATAACATTCTCCATGGACATTACCCTGTTGGTAGCTACTGTATGCCCGTGTATAGCACTGGTGAATCCCTAATGTCCAACGTCATTGTGATGGAAATATCCCAAGCAGGAGCCCTAGAGCTGTGTTTCCTTTGTGTCACAAAAGTCGTCTGCGTTGTCCACTGATTGTTCCCGCGGGTGGTGTAGTTAGAGCAATATTGTAGGCGCGCTGACAGAAACCAGCAGGGGGCAGGTCGATATTAAACGCGAGAATTTGGGAGGGGAGAGTCGTGGTGTTGGGTTCTTTTCAATCAACGCAAACGTGTGGTCCTGAAGCTATTCTTTGTGCCCAGAAGCCGTAGAAGAGTAGCCATTAGGACTGCGGTCTACCTGATCAGCATGGGGCGTGGCACGCAAGGTTAATTTCACCTCAAGCAGACGACATTTCCAACGTGTTAATCACCAGAAGCAGCAGTAGCAGTTTGTGCCAGGTGTATTATCACTGCAACCCTGTCCATGAATCTGACATGCACTTGTATGTGCGTCTAACTATGCTCTTAAAACCAAACTCCTAACGAGCGTTATCAACTCATACAATACGACAAGCGTAAACTGATGTCGTTACACTGCAAGTTACCACTGTGTTTGTTTATTCAAGGCACCACTATTTCCTAATGGAACAAGACGCCCACTTTATTTTCAACATATGACGTCAATAGAAAAATAACCTAACATATATGCTTCCCACTTTGAACAATGTTGTCGATATAGAGAAGGAAGATATGCTCAGAAGATTTTTGGTTCTTTTTTGCTGAACATAAACGCTACATGGAAAAGGCTTTACGTTATTCATGTAATAGGTCTTATTCTAACTTCATGCTTGCAGGTTGTTTTGCTATTTGCTGATTTAAGTCGGTTACTATTCAGAAAAATGTCGCAGGTGAAGTTCAATGACGCGCAGGAAACTTCTACCCTGGTTCCTGAAAGGTTGTTAATACCATCGAGTGACGCATGACGGCTTGGTATTTGAGCAACCACTTCTGGAATCTGCCCTCTGCATTAGGGGGTGTGAAACTCTAGCCGTTCTGAGATTACCAACAGTAAACAAACGCGACTGGATTAATACAACATTGATAATGCAGTCCAATTATCTGTTTGGTTCTAATAGCTTTTCTTATTTTCCCCACTGCTGTGCCCCAGCTCTCAGCATGTGGTGGGTGGGTCCGCCCCACGCCAAATAAAACCAGCGACAATGAAATCAGCCACCGTGACCTCCGGCACCCAAGCTCTTTTTGACGCCTTTCTCGCAATCTCATGATGCGAAAACACAGAATAGCTGTCAGGTCAAACGCATCCCGCTTTATGTGGTTGAACGTGATTGACCTATATTTACAGCAGTTTTGACGTAGGAGCCTATCTTTTAGGTAAAGCATCATAATTACCAGCATGCTTGGAACTTGATTTAATCAAAACTTGAACCATTCTTGAAATTTTTTGTTTTTCAAAAGAAATTATTTTACTCAGAAATAGACCGATGACAGACATATTCTTATACCAAATTCAAACTTAATTTGTAGATAAACATTTATAATTCAAATACCAATTATCTCATTATTTCAATGGGGTCTTAATTCTTAGGAAAAAGATCGTGAATGTTCAAACCTCACTTAAATACCCCTGCTGTTCAATCTCCCAAAATTAAACACTTATTTTACAAAGGGTGGGATAAAATCATACTAATCCAATTAAAACAAATAGATCTTGGACAACCAACGTTTGTTGAAAATAGCATCCAACCAAAAGACAACATTTTAGTTGTTAAACATTTGTAGATAGCAGATCATATATGTAGTTAAACAGGAGCTGCACTTCGCATTCTCCTTCACTTAAGTAGACCCCGATAAGGTGAGACGTTGACCATACCCTCCGGCAGATGTACCAACAGAGCAGCTCAGAGCAGCTCAGAAGAGCCGGGAACAGCCGCGAGCAGTTCTCATCGGCCACAGCTGATACACAACACGTGGGGTGATGGCTGGAACAGCTCGGGCGGCGGCCACGCACTCACTGAGCTACTCACTGAGCAGCTCACTACACGTCCTACTTTGTATCTAGGTCTGAGTGGCCATCAACTTGCTCAAACAACCGTCATAAATAATGCATGAGCAGGATGAGGACAAAATGATGTGGTGGCTTTATAATGAGAATGTGCACCCCAGCGTTTGATATTTACCAACGAGTACGCCATAAAACAGATCGACGCCATATTCTGTAGAGTGGTTGGCCAGATGGTGTTTCCATGCTGAAACATGTTGAGTGAGTTATGGTATAGGATGTGATGTACATTCCCAGTATCCGTGTTCTGTGGGTTTCTGTATTCATAACGATTGTCATGTAGATACGCGGTGAAAGAAATAGAACACAGGCGTGTAAAAAGTAAAACATACCTCCCATTTCTGTAAAGGAAAACGAGCTCATACACTGTTTATTGTATTGGGTCAGAGGGGTCTGAATGATAAAAACATCCCAGTGGTATTTCCGGACGACTGCGAACTGGGATGACAACATCCTAAGCTCCGCCATCATGTCACTGCAGAAGGAGACTCTCCTGATTGAATTGGTGGTAGTGAGGTGTTAACCTCCGCCACAGGCGGACTTTGCAGGCGCTGGTCATTTGACCCTGAGGTTAATTACTCGCCACGTGCCCACGTGACTATCCACATATGTCCGCTTTAAATAATAAACGAACCTCAGTCCCTCGGGTAATCACAGTCTACCAGAGCGACTAACCCAATCATGTTCCGTCTAGTTTAATCATGAATGATGATATTCCAGTTCAAGATTCACATCAGGGTTAAATCATTGACATTGTAAAGGCGGCGCAGGTACGTCTAGGGTATTGCGAGTTGTTACAACGCGTGGACTATAGTTTGAAGTGTGAGTTGTAATATTTATTCACCCTATCATCCGTGGATTATATGAAATGTGGAGCTCAAGTGCCCACATATGTGTGCTATCAGATATCACTATGTACATGTGTTAAATACGGTTCCGCACCTTGAGCGTTTGTACACCAAATACTCCACATCTTCCGTGATAATATTGACTTTAACTGAGCCTTATCGCGCCTGCCATTCGACCACACAGAGTACTTGTACAGTTCTATTTGTACTATGTATCTGTCCTTTGGGTGGACCAATGTCTAATATGCATGTACTTATTTGATTACAAGGACTATAAGAGGAGTTTCTTGCCATATATTTCACGAGATTGATATATTTTTGGATGGCAAAAACAATATATATATATATATATATATATATATATATATATATATATATATATATATATATATCAAGAGCCTTTCAGCTGAGTATAATTCACACATTGTCAAAGATATTTTACCTTATTACACTTGTATGAATAGCCTCAATGTTAGTTACAGATGCACACTCCTAATCAAGGTTTCACAGAGAATAATGACTATAAGACGGTCCCCAGATGTTATACTGCATATAATTCTTGCACTATGATATTTCCTCCAGGGGTCACTAGGCTCCATTGACCCCTCTCTTCTATCGGTCGTCATCTCCTGATGGAGCTATAGATCTTGGTGTTATCCGTGCATACATTAAGATTTCACCATGACCCATTAGACGTGAATAACTTACAAAGCTGCATTTGCGGGGTCTTAGTTTGGGACGGGCGCTGCGGGGGATTTTCAGCAGCCATATCTATAATTCATCTGCGAGTGATTCACGTTCACGGGTGGTGACAGCCAGGCGTCGTTCGCCACCCCGCTCCCAGAGGGCGCCACTGACAGCCTTCATATGCTTGCCACCCACCTCCCAAACGAGGGCGGGGCAAACTGACACCCACCCCACGCCCACCCTCCCTTCGCACACACTAAGCGGACAAGTGGGGTGGGAAGGGATGGGAGGTAGGATAGCGCGTGGGGGCCGGGGGCCGGGATAGGGGCGTGGGACACGTGGTTTCCGGTTCCCCCCGGAAATCCAGGGAGAACAATGACATGCGCGTCTGATGGTTCTGCTGTCGCCCGGCGGGTTGCCTCTTGATGGTATTGACCAGGCCTGGCCCTAATGCAGTGGCCATTATGGGGACGGGGTTTACCGGTCAGTTATCTTCTCAAACAGTCGCATCAAGCCGTCACAAAGGCGCATGGGCAGTCCACCAGGAGCTGCCTTCTCAAGAGGAGGTTGCAGACGACTTTTATCGGCACATGTCAATTTCAAAGCGCCAGTGGAAAGCGGCGGCCGGGAGCATCGTGCCCCCGGACGTGAACTCTGAGCATGCGCCAGGGCAAACGTTCATGGCCTACACGACGCGTTTTGATCTTGATCAATAAATGGGTTTAGTGTCCTGTCCAACTCGTGCCAGCTCCTGTCAACTCAGCACTTCCACGAAAATAGGGCACTGTTCTCCAGGTTTACTGTTTAGAGCATCTGCCTATTGGAAGGTACTAAACATAACCAGGTTTTCAATCCACAAGGAATGCAAAGTAGACAATATAACTCATGCCGTATACAGATATCACGACTACTGGTCTTAAGCCTATTATCCATCGTATACAAAGACCCCTTGAAAATGTATGGGGACTCAATAAACCACGATCTATTATATAATCTTTCAGATACCATAGCTGTGGGATACGGATTCAAATCTGTGATGTACGGCCTCAAAGCCATGGTATACGGGAAACTAGTCCCTATTGTTATACTTTTAAATATGTTAATTGATGGGCTTAATTTATTCGGAAATATGGATATTAAATACAACAAACGATGTTTTGTGAACAGGCGGCTCTGTAAACCTCTCTTGTTTTATGGCCGCCTGTCCACAAAACAATCGTTTATGGTCTATATATTACTATAAGGACTTATTTCAGGAGTCGTGTTCTCTGGAATTAAACCGGTAAATCTGATGCAAAATCATATACTGGTGGTTCATCAACACTTACTTGTACCACTACTATTGATTCAACCTGATCACGCGTACGAGTCTAAGAAAAAGTCAGGCATGGGGGTACCCACAACATATATGTTCCTGAAGACCGCGGCAATCACTGAGTCTATCGAATAGATATTTTAGGAGCTACATGTGAATTACACGTGCATATATGGAATGCATACACATACTGATATGCTCGATTCTGAGCACTTGTCTAAGAGCCTGAGATGGGCTAGGTCAATATCCCTTCATTAAAGACAATATTTATGTATATTCTTAATATTTGTTCCCTCAGCAACGCAGAGATAGGGAGGCGTCGCACCCTTTACACCCTATCTGCCTCCTTCCCGCAGTGTTTACCTCCCGGGCTGACTCACCCCCTGACCCCTGCCGCGGTTAGATCCCATTCCCACGGTTGGATCCTGCACGTTGCGGTACTGATCCCTGATGGGGCGCAGGGTCTACCCCTTTTTCCGAGCCCCTCACTCTCCAACTAACCCCTTACACATGTTGGTATATAACCCCAGGCACTAAATCTTCACATTGCTGTTACACGGAGCAAAACTAGTTTTAATCAATTGTCTACTGTACCTACGACAATGGTATGCTGTTATTATCTTTTTATTTCTCTTCCCACATCTCCCACAAGTTTAACCTTGTTCACTCTACCATGGAAAAACTTCAACTTAATGAGTGTAGAGAGGTGTATGTAAATTAATTGGCACTGTGGTGAATTCATTGTATAATCAATTACGATCCAATTATGTTAACGTTGTTGATGTACAGTTAGGTATATTTATGCCTCCTGTTATTAGGTTATAATCTTCTGATGCATATGAATAAATGTGACAGAGCATTATTTTGTAACTACTTTGATAATTGAATAGCGATGATGCGAATTGGGATGAATCTATGACATCCTTCCTTTGTAGCATATATAATACAGGGCCATACTACTTGTGTAAGCTACATCGAAACGGTATTACTGAATTTTATAATTATGCCTAGAGGGTATTTTCTGGAATCAAGACAGATTTGACGTGGACATGACGGACCAACCCTATTACATAAAGTGGTTTCTATGATGGATCCCCTTGGTCTAAAGCATTAAGCAAAGTGTTTGCCTAGGCATCCGTCCGGATTGAGTTGTAGAGGTGTGTGTCGGCATCTAGTCAGTGGAGGGTGTGGCTGGTATGCTGGGAAATAACCGACTAGTAATTACCTTTGGGCTTAATTTGTTGAGTGGTGTGGATGGAACGGTTTCTTTTATTCCTGATACCGAGTTTGAATCAATTTGAATAAGAGTAGCTGGTTAACTGGGGCGAAGGGTATTGGAAGTTATTCAGGAAAGGAAACATCATGCTAAATACGGGTTCATTGCAATAAGAAGTCACTTAGAAGTGGTGCCAATAAAGTAAACATTCACCGCTCAGAGAAATTCCCACAGTAGGATTCCGCGAAACGGAGCAAATCGTGTGTATAGATAAGGAAAGATATAATCTAGATGCAGGATATAGTGAGAAGGGTGTAGTGGAGTATATATATAGATCGAGAGCGGATATGCACATGTATGCAGGATATAGTTTGATAAGGCGTATGTAGGCCTATATATACATGTACGGTAGGGGATGGATACATATTGGGTAAGGTTGAGTAGGATGTATTTATATGTAGTACTTTTGTATGTAGATGTATGTAGAGTTTCGAGTGTGCAGGAATATGAATGAGGCGATAGCCGAGTGAAAATTCTGAAGCGTTTTTATAAAAGATGGCGAAGAGTGACACATACCAAACACAAATGTGTTTCTTATTTCATCTTAGCCCGGACAAGTTCATCTGCTTAACACCAATTGAGTATGAGTAACCATAATTGTAAGCCTATCGAATATGATTTCCCAATGTTAATTCTCCGGATGTTTATATCAGTGTAAGATGAATGTATGATGTGTATAGATAGGAGGTGGGTACATGCATGATATAGTTGAGTAGGGTGTGTGTGTAGGGTTGTAAAGATAGGAAGTGGATACATGCAGGGTGAACTCACCCACACCCTGCATGTATCCACTTCCTATCTTTACAACCCTATCTCTGACTGGCCCATGAAACAGCCCCTGTGTCACTCAGAAGGGGTGGAGGGTAGGATACAGGGACTGAGGCCAGTCTAATGTAGGATGTGCATAAAAAGCAGGTGGATACATGCAGGGTATGGTTGAGTAGGGTACATATATATGTAGGGTGTGTGTAGATTTGGGATGGATATACACAGGACATGGTTGGGTAGAGTGTACTGTGTGTGTGTGGGGGGGGGGGGGGGGGTATAGAAAGGATGTGCGGGGTGAATACATGCAGGGTGTGGTTGGGTAGGGTGTATGTACTTAGTAGAAACTGAAGGAGAGTTAGTAGTGATAAAGTGTATTGCATGATGGGCAGGTCGGGTATTACTGCGCGAGGTGTTAGCCGAGCACAGTGAGTAGCCGACCTGACCAGAGTGCGATTCACTCAGTTTGATATTTATCCTACCCTGTCTTCAGTAACTCATTTGTTACCCTCGTACAATAAATAACACTTTACTGCACGCTCACCCGATTACAGTCAGCCAATATTAGGCCTATGGCGTTTCTCTACTAGGGGTAGGATAAATACATGTATGTTCAGATATGGGGGCTACCATTTCGTCCAAGATGCCAAACAAACACCAGGTAGCGGGTGCGATTATTCTATTTACGACGGGTGATGCCAAATGACATCAATCTTGCTGGGGCTGGTGATATGATAAATATGCGAATTATGAACATGCTCAAGATATAGGTATCGAATTATATTAAAGATTTTGAGGCAAAATGAATGATAGTATTGAGGATGACAAGCCATATCACACGATGGGTGGAAAGCATGTGAAGTATTATAACTTTAGACGCCCCCCCCCCCCCCCCTCCCCAGCGGTGTACTCTGATTTATGGTAGGCGTCAGCCATCGACTTCAGTGGTACCATCTTCACGGGTTGCAGTGGAACTCACCCAATCTCTTAGTGGAAAACTCTATGGAAGACTAGCGACTTCTTCGCTCTATGGACGCGCCATCTGGTGAGTATTGGCCGCATTACAGGCCTCAGTTCCCAGAGAAAACGCTAGGGAGAACGGCAGTTCATGAATATTCAAATATTCAGAAGGTTGGAGGTGGGAGGGAGGGGGGGGGGGGGAGGGGGTTATAGATAGGGAGGAGGTACGTTACATACATGTAGAATAGGTTTGGGCACAGTGTGTGTAATTATCCACCTAATACAAAGGCTTCATAGAAAACCTTAAGGGAGTGTGTAATTTACCGGGCGGAGATTGCGATCATCCCATAAAGAATAGAGATTAAGGATTTTCAAAAAATGAAAGGGGTAAACGGGCGGTCATTTCATCTTTTCTTTGATATTACTACATATCTACTCCTCGGAGAATACAGGTACTATTATCCGAAACCAGTTAATATTGTGTATATAATGTAGATGTGTTAGTTAGGTCACGGACCTCAATACACGGACTTCCACATCGTCTATGTCCATGGCAGGGTGTAAATACAAGGAGTGCACACAGAGGAAAATCGAATTTCTAGCATCTAATCACAAAAAAAAGGATTATGGGGTAACCTACAACAAAACGTGTGCCATTCTGCTGGTCCGTAGTTATAGCAGGTAGAATATAGCTGCAAATGGGGTCATAAATTGCTCAAACCCCCTTTACGTTGTACCTGTGCATGTATTTCATACCAATGATAATGAAATCTCGTCGAGGTTCTGCCTGATGTTTATTGTCCATTTACATTTTATTATCATATTTGATACTAGCAACTTCGTCGTGTCATAGTAAGTGACCCCCCGCCCCTCCACCCCCATACACACCATCTGGTAGAAGTTGGCCGTAGCTGTAAACAAGGGCGGGGCTCTCAAACGAACTAGGGACGGTTCTGGACGGACTGTACGCGCTATCTGGTGGAAGTTGGTCATACTACGGGCTTTAGCCTCGTCTCCACTCCTGAGGGCACGGCAGATCATGAAAATTCATGATTGTAGAGGTGGCCTAAACTATGGTGGGATCCGGATTCAAATAGTGTTTCCTAAAAATTTCTTATAGATTGACTTATGCTGCATATCTAAGTAGTAGGCCTAAGCATTTATATGTAAATAACAACTGAAGGAAACCTTCTCTGAAAATACAATATAAAAGAATTGCATCCTTTCCAACCAGGGCTTTTTGCTACTTTTCTATTTTTATAACCAAACAGTCAATTTTGTCTTCTACTATGAGTGAAACAAAAATTACGGTATCAAAATGATTGTAAAAAAGTCTCTACTTGATTAAACTGGGTGGAATCTGAACTGATATTCTAGAAGTAAAACACTTTGCTTAACTTTTAACATGATTTCTGAGAAAATGTCAAAAATGAAAACCGATAAATTATCTCAATAGATTCAATATATATATGACATATGTGACAAGAAAGACCATATGTAATATCTGGTTTGATATGCAATCTTTTGCAAATTTGTATCCTTTTACAGCCTAAGTTGTGAGAATTTATGTATATCAAGTCAAAAACAACTGGTTTTCAGTCCCCATATGGTTGCGCGGCCTAAACCATAGATTCCAGGGATGTCAGTAGGGGTCAGAAAAAAATAATTCTGGGTTTAAACCTGATATATATATATATATATACACACCAAAAATACCGGAAATGTACTTACTACAAGTACTGTTATCATTACTACGCATATATTTCTAAGAAAACGAAAGTGAAATAAGTTTCCCCCCTTACTTATAAAACAAAAAAGAAGATTAAAAAAAAGACATTGGTTCCCCAGGCGAGTAGGAACCCACTAAACTGTGACTAAGTATGTAGCAAGCACCTGCTCTGGTGGCCAGTGTACTGTATGACACATAGTGCTGCCCTCTGTGGCTGATAATAATAACTATTTTCGAATCGACCTTTTGCACTTATTTCTGCTCGTATAAATTGGCTTGCATCTTACATCAATACTACCTGAAATATAACATTGTGAAAGACCATATTGGTTCAAATGCAACTTATTTAACAAAATATGTTCATTCAAAGCAAACAGTAGTGAAAATTCAGCCCACAGAGTGTCAAGATTGAGAGGCATTTCGATGGTTACCAATATTCATTTGGGCAGGGGACCAGTCTTATATCACACTCTCCCAGCATAAGCTTGCGCCTTGCTTCCTGCCGAGGGAGCCGAGGGCGTGTGGGTGAGATCAGGCAACAATGAATCAAGGAATCAAAGGCATATCCTACAATCCACAGTGGCGCCATCTGGTGATTTTTTGAATAATATCAAATATTAGTCAAAACTGGTTTCTTGGGATTCATCCCAATTGTACATGGCAGATTTAACTTTTTGTCACATTTATCCAACTTTAGTAGGTAAAATAGGTCAATTTACGTTTGTTTGATTTACATAGGAAGTGCACTGGAAAATATGGTTTTCTTCAATTCATTCAATTGACCTATGCCTTTTAAAATTTGAATGAGAAGTACTATGTATTATATTCTGTGAAAGTTTGAGGAAATTGACATGGATTTACTATGTGAAAAAATACTTTTCAGAGTTCCTATATATTCTAATATAAAATCATCAAAATATTGATCCATGAATCAAAAACTAGCACGGTGACCCCCGATTTTTAAGTTAGGTATGGTCCCACAACACATCACATCTTCAGGAGATTGACATGGGTTTTAATTTTCAGGCCAAATTGTCTGATATACCTTTAAAGGAAAGATCTGTAAGCCTATCCTTAGCTGAGCCTGTGGGTAGGTAGAATCGGGCTTGTTAGTAAAACGAGTAAAATAGCAGTTTTTGTGGCCATTATACAGAAGGGAAAGGGATTTCATATTAAAAAAATGAAAAAAAACCCAGATTTTCGCGGAAAACTGGCATCCCTAAATTAGACTAAACAGTATGGGATTGCAGCATGATATGGTACCAGCAGACCTGGCGCCATTTTAAGATGGTGGAGGCTGTCACACGCTCGTCTTAGGTAATGAGATTAGAAAACCACAGCATCAAATTTTGTTTTTTATATGACTATAAATAAATCATGAGAAATACAGGATATCTTCAAAAAAGAGAAAGAGGTTCTGTGTGTCTCTCTGTGGGGGAGCAACTCCGAGCAGATCAAATTCGAAATCGTGCCTTTTATATATAGTTTAGATAATAATATTACTCTCCCCCAAGATAAGATCAAGGTAACCGTCTATCGTTCCATCCACATATTCAAACTGTACTTACGTATGTAATTCTTGTCTCCTACAGATGGGGTCTCACGCGCGTACGGATATCTCGCGCATCGTGGAGGAATGGGCGCGGGATTACTTTGAGCGGAAGGCGTCGTCGCGCAGTGAACGCAAACTGATCGCCAAGGATTACCTGAACCTGACGGTGGACTGGAAACGGGTGAGTTTTACCGACGATGAACCAATCTACGACCCGGAGCCGTCCAAGGTGGGCACGGGCACGCCCAAACACAACGTCCTCTTCCACACCACCTTCAGCAACAAGACCGACAAGGAGCAGCGCTACAACTTCGAGACGCAGCGCACCACGCGGTCGTCGTGCTCGGTGGAGATCGAGAAGGGTTACACGATGGGCATCGAGATGAGCGTGAAGCTGGCCACACCCGGAGAGATCCTCGAGGCCAACGCTGGATTCCAGCGCGAACTCTCACTGACCAACATTGAGGGGCAGACGATCGAGGAGGAGCTCAGCTGGGGCGTGAACAGTGAAATGTCGGTGCCCAGACAAACCCGCGCACAGGCCAAGCTCGTCATCACAGAGGAGGAGTACAAAGGCAACTTTAGTCTACAGACCAAGATCGGCGGGAGAGTACGAGTGGTGTTCACCAACATCAAGGACAATAACTCCTTCCTGAAGGCAGTGGAAGTTGATGTTTACCAGGTTATGGAGTGGGGCATACGTGAGAAACTCATCCTGGCTGACAATATCAGAGTAGACGCCCAAGAAAAGACTGTCACTTTTACCACCAAGGGGAAGTGCCAATTTACCTTCGGGATCAAACAGGATGTAGAAGTTGATCAATTTCCATTGGAAAGTACAGACTGATTGACGTATACGTCTTAGTGAGTTTCTCTTTTAATAACGGTAGGTTTGCTAATGGGTTTATAGTCAGCCAAAATGAATCATGTATCTTTTATGTAAACTGCTATTTCCGCGGAGCATTTGTTCTATACCAGGCTGGTTCTTTAGCAGAAACGGTGGTACACATATATTATACATGGAACATCGTTTAGTGGACAGACAGGATACGGAGAGTTATAACCCGTCTATGGGCCACTTATACACACATTGACATTACTAGGAGGGCTTTCATATTAAAACCACATGGATGTGTATATAATGTGGATCCTGCCACTTGGTAGGCTCATATATTTTGTATCATAAGTCAGGATTATCTACTCATTTTAAAATCCTTTTTTATAATGATTTTCTATACAGGAGTGTGGTATGATTTTAATCAATCAGTCGTTTCGAAGATGATCTGACGGTCTGAACTCAGTCTTCCACCTCTACGTGGTTGGCACTACAGCTCACTGGATTTGATGTAGACTCTCAACATTTGCCTCTGACTTCATTTGCCCGCGTGCATTTGGAGGCAGTGAGGTGAATTTGACATTTGGAAATTATATAAGGCCTATTTTTCAGATATACAATTCAATACTGTAGAAATGCCCCTTTTATACTATTTTGTACCATATACATTTTCTTATTTTAACAAATTGGGCATGACAGTAACTGTCGAAATGATAAATTCGCTGCCATATATGGGGCGTTTCTGTGTGAATTATGAAAGTGGAGTCTTCTAAACCGACAACTCTGTTGCTATGGGTTGTTGTTTTTATTTCGGTTGAATCTCTGAATGATCAATATCAAATAACGGTAAATCGCCAGGTGATATTTATCATGGGAGACGGACTAGACTAAAAAGAAGAACCCCAATTGTTGGGTACCCAGTTAAGGGGAACAACTTATAACCCCTAAACTTAGGCTCCGAACGGATACATACAAGTTTATTTATCATTTAAAACCAAACTATATGCTTGATCAATGAGCTTTCGGCTGTGATGCAATCATCATAACATGAGATACTCCAAAAAGTTACTTACCCAGAGCTTACCCTTATTGTAAAGTATAATTTACACGATTTAATCAGCATGATGTACAAAAGCCATGACAATTGTATTATATCCAAAGAATGGTCGGTTATTATCAATAAAGTGTGATAGATAAACATATGTACAATGTAGTCGAATTGTTAGCTCATCACCTGTTCGTTCGCTTCATAGCGATTAAGCATATCATTAACTACTATATATGAATAACTTGCATAGCCTAGTGGGAATGAAACTTTTTTATATTCGATGTTTTTATACTGCAGATGTGTATGTAACTGGACCTTTGTGGTCATTCATCCCTTTTACCCCTAAAAGATGGTGCTAAACTGAAAACACATGCTTTAGAAATGACCATTTTTGCTAACTTTTGGGAAAAGATGCCATCGTAGTTCTATATACGCTGGGTTTCTGTGCCTCTCCAGTTATGCATCCTGATTCGGTTTGCCTTGAGATGTGCAGGAACGCAGCGTGTAGGATTATGGTGTGGACTCATAAACATGTGCTGCCACCTGGCATGTCTTTCTGATACTATAGACTAATCGGTGGCTAGCCCTGCCGGTTTTCATAGGGAAATTCAAAGTCAGTCTGCAGCAATTATTCAGAACGATAATAGTGTTCTACAAATGTCCTCCATTGATTTGCTATAATGCAGTATTCTATTTCAATCAACTATATTCCATTATGACGATTGTTTTGATGCATCTCTGTTTCTTCTGTTTGGGTAGTCATCAAAGTACTATCTATTATCAGTACAGGTCAAGGATGATAATTTACTGTGATTTATTACACACCGTAAACAATTTGACCACATGCTAATGGGGAAGTTATTACCTGAGTTAGCGACTATCGCAACAAAGATATCTTCAGCAAACATTCCTTCGTCCATAGGAAAATATCGATTTATTTCTAAATCAATAGATTTATTTCTATAAAATATAAAAATGAACAGATTCTAATGTCTGTACTCGGTATACCACAGTACATGGTTCTCAATTACATGAAAATAGGGAGCATTACAAGAACATGATAGATCAGAAAAAGTTAATTGATGCACAATCTAATGGGTGTACACTACTGGAAATATATAGTTCATTCCATACATTATCCATGAGAAGGGTGCTACTTTAAGTTTACAGAACACACATATCATTCCGAGAATCGTAGTATCAAAATCCTTCAGAACAAAAAAAAAGAAAACAACTGAAAGTCTCAATAATCACAAAACCCTGCTAAGTAATCTCAAGAATTAAACTATCCTTGTTAACAATCAATTCATTATACTACGTTCATAAATACCTTAATAGCTACAATTTAGTTCCTTGACGTTCTCGTTCGTGTGTACATGGACACTTGTTCAAATCAATCAACTGGGAATTAGCTATAACGGGAGATAAGGATTGAGATAAGGCAAGTATGGCCCAACGTGATCTGTGTGTATAGGAAGTCAAGGATTGGTGCTATCAGTTTACCCTATAATATAAGCATAACATAAAGCTGAGGAGTCTATTCAATGATGTCATTTTCAATCATGCTAGATGAATGAAGTACATCAAAAGCTCGTGGTATCACACTGAGATATTTATATATCTAATTTTCACCGCTAGGTAAGACATAACAGAGACAGATATCTAAACATACCCATTTTAGCATAGATGGACAAATATGATCGCGAGAGACCATAGGTTTTCCCAAGAAAAATGGTCAATATGTTTTTCTCACACATCTGACCAATCATTAGTTCCACAGTCCTTGTCGTTCTGTATAAATATTACCACGGACTTGGATGCAAGTCCGTGATATTACAAATATCATTTCTTGGCAAGAACTATCCATGTGAAATGCTTCCACTAAGTACAGATGTTCATATGATTCTGAAACGTTCTTAAGGAATGCAAATTTTCATTTTAAATATTGTAATCATTGTAGCCAGTGAGGTGAAGTGAATTATAGTCAACTATAGCAGAATACGTAATTACATTTAAATTATTTGCAACAAATTATTTGATAGTGGACACAAGTAAATAGAATCAGGCTTCTTTCTGCTAACTGCAAATAGCTTCAGAGATATAGGTTCCCATAGTGTCGTACTAGAGCTTAGTCACAAAACACTTAAAAGGAGAGTATTCATAAGACGTCTATCATGACGGTCAATGCTAACATTACAAAGGCTCAGCACCATTTTAGCTTCGACAGGAATTAATTTCTGATAAAAGTGACTTAATAATCAATCACAGTTCATAATGACTTCTTTCAGTGGTAAGAATCTCAGAAACGATATAAACATACCCATATTATAATCTTAGATGAAAGGTTTGGCAATTAAAAACAACAGTCCCGAACAGTGGTGCCTTGGTTTGTGGAGACTAAATCCCAGAAAGGCTAAGGCTTTTCAATCTTTGCCGTTTCGAGTCCATTGCAAGAAAGCATCCTCGCCCATTTTCCAGGTCGGGCTTTGTGCAGGTAGACAATCACCTCATTATCTCTCTTCACCTGAAATCCGAAAATATCAATGAGGATCAATCTCATCAAAGAGTGAAACAATGTGGTGTGTCTCGAGTACTTTAATAACAGATACCGTACATGAATTAAGCATTAATTTTAAATGCTTCCAAATTATATCTCAAAAGCTATCGATTCAATATCATATTGGGTTGGATTGATTGGAATTCAAGAAGGTATGTTGGGAACAATGTCATAGAAGCAAATATTTACCTTGGTGTATGTTTTGCCCAGATCTGGCGTTATAGCTTCGGGAAGTTGTTTCACAGAATACTCATAAGTTCTGGTTTCCTTTGATAATGTGACAGTTATCCGCACAGTAAATGACCTGCATGAATGGTAACGACCGTTGGAATTACACAGAACTATATCATAAACTGGATCTCACATCTTCAATAGTATATGGTTATTCATTTTGTAAACTGCATTCCTGTATTTTCACCAAAAGGAAATTACAGTCCAACAATTGACAGAAATACAATTAAAGGATTGCCAGTCTAGGTACCACCCAGAGCCAAAGTAGCACCCAACTAACAAGTCCAGGTACCATCCTTTCTAGTGGCCGGAACCTGATGGGCGGTTGCTTCCACACCTCACGGCGGTAGTGGCTTTAAGTTTAACACCTTGTAACGTTCTCTGCTAAGCGTAGGTGTAACTGCAATACCTATGACTTTTATTATTTTTTTGTTTTGTCGTAAACGAACCTAGCTCCACTGATTCATTATTATCAAAACTTAACTTGTGAACTCTATCATAAATGAATGCCCAAATGAGTACCTTATTCGGAATTCTAAAAACAAGTGCAAACACTTGTAGTGTCATTGAGCCACTTCATTAAGCAATTTTAGTGAAATTAAGCCGAAATTGACAGCAAATACTGCCACAATTGAGGCCTCCGGTCTAGGCGTGATCGTTGTTCTAATATGAAAATGAGAACTGTACACATTGATCAACGCCACCCACAGGAGGTACTTTGACTACGGGTGGTACTTTGACTGGTCCCCCAATCCATGGACATACAACCTCTGTCCATGCCCAATCAAAGTTCAGCAACAAATTGATTTACGGATATCGTTGAGAATTACAAATCTATTGTAACTTTTAGATCAATACGGCATTAGAATTAGATTCGGCTCTTTTTAGATTACCGGGTAATTGTTCATGTACATGTTGTTAGCAGTATGGTTACGGTAGACAAATTACCTCTCCTCCACGTCCAGGTTGATCACTGCATTTTTAGCAGAACCACTTCGACTAAGTATCTTGCTCTTCAGACCAGGGATATCAACACATACTTTCACATAATTCTCCGGATCTTTATCGTCATCAGCATACTCCACTGAATTAAGAATCAACAAAACAAGATCACATGGGTGAATCTGGTACATTCGACATGTCTTGCTGGCTAGATCTTGACCCAGTGACGCAAGTGTTCTTCTGCAAATGCATATAGGTCTACCTAAAGTGCTGATTCCAACGACACACAAGATACATCGAAAATGGTCACGATTCGGCTAGATCGGGCTAGGTTTGAAAAACTATTTGTCGCGATGTGTCTTGAGGTGTCGCGGTGGTGGAGCACACGACACCGCACGGCTACGTTTTGCAACAATAAAGGTACGACACACTATTTAAGATGTATCAAGATACACCAAGACATACCACGGCAAATCCATCATGTTGGTGGAATCAGCTCTTAAATATAGTGTCGTAGACTGAGAAGCCTCTGACTGACTGTAGTCAGACGTAGTTCGACTCTGTTCGTTCCTCACTAGTGGTGGAGAGTGAAAACGGACACAGCGTTGTACTTCGTATATAAGTTATAACTAACTCAGTAACTGACTGTCATGCACATAGTGAATAGTGAATGTAGTAAGCCTCGTACTGGTGTGTAATTAATGTGTAAACAGTTTCGTTTAAACTATGTACAAATCTCTAGTGTTTGATCTAGACCTACATCCCATTTTTATAATATAACATGTACCGCAGGCAAACCTAAAACTTTTGAAGTGCTTTTGCAGTCGGAGAAATGTCTTGAGTGCCGCTAGACAGTCGGAACCTCTCGGACGCTGACACTGTGAACTGCAACCTCAACTTCACTTTAACGGCCACAACAATGTTCCTTACCTACAGGTGTGATAACCTCTTCGCCGTCCGCCATTCTGCTTAATTCTCTTGCTAACACTCCTTGTGGTTCTTTCCTTGCTCTCATTCGAGTGTATACTTGGCCGCCATACCCTTTTCTTTGCTATTTACAGCTCGAAACCGCATTACCGGAAGTACCTGGTACTAGAGCTGACCCCATGCGGATACCAATACAACTACGATCCATCTGTTACCCCGTCTTCTCCAAAAATCCTGCTCCACTCCCCTGTCAGATATCCAGATCTGCTAGGAGAGTGATCCTGCTCACGAATAGTAACCAGTGGTACCCCGCCTAATAACGGACACCCCGCGTAAGCGATTATCCCGCGTTAACGGACACCTTTACTCGGAATGGTGTTCGCTTGCGGGGGTTCTACTGTAGGCTACCCCTTCCCTTTCCCACAGATGGCTTGGGCTGTCTCGTGCACCCCCAAGTGTCTGTGAAAGAGACTCAGGTTCTACAATAGGCCTTTTTCCACAGGCTGGTGTCGCACGTTATCTGGGTGGTTACGCCACGGCTGAAGCCAAACATTCACCTAGCAACGTATACTTTAGCATTGGATTACTGAATGTGTGAAAGTAATACATTTATAATACCTATGTACATCATTCCCATAGAGATAAAAGTGATTGCACTGTATTCTATGGTATTACAGCTAAGATTTGATGTGTCATACATGCACATCAACTCAATAGTACTTTAGATATAGCTTAGATAACACAGATACACCCAAATTGTATACACAATAATACATTGACAGGCCTAGCTATAATATGCTTATCTTTCTCCAAGTTAAAACCAAAATAATTATCAACTATAAAGTTTTGATAGTCCAGACTCGTTGATACAATACCTTTAATTGTTCTAGCAGTCCAATCTGTCCAAAACAAACACCACTGCAATCACACCAACCGTTCACACTCTAGCTGTGATTGCTGTATATCTCTATATGAATACCGCCAGACTCGCGGTGCTTGTCCGAGCGGCCGCGTTTCTAGACGGTGGGCCGTTAGGCGGCGCTGAACGGCAACACCTGTATTCTCAGTGGCGCCACTTGGTGCTATTTAGATATTGATATTTATCCATTTAAATTAGTTCATATTCCAAAACAAAATGAGCAAAGTTTAAGCTTTGACTAGTATGACCTGGACCCAATTAAATAGGCCAATTTGCATGTCCTTGGTTTGCATAGGAATTGTACTAAAACATATATATGGGTCATTCCACCAGAAAATGTACTTTTGGTAAAAAAGGGGTAAAAAAAAAAAAAATTTGCCCAAACCAAATTTTCTTTTACTTGTGTGCAAAATGTGCACTTTCAAGTTTTAGGAAAACATGATTCAACTGGGATATTAGTGGAAGGTCAGTTTTTGTGAGGCTGCAAAAATTGTAAATATCATTGCCGTCACGTCCGACATATAAAAAAACACTCATACAAAAGTTGATGATAGAGAAATATATTTTATTTTTTGTAAGACATCAAGTTTGTAACCAGTATGTCAAGCATAGTCTTATATTATAGACAAGTGGAAATAATGAACTACTTATGCAATCTTTTTCTGTGCTGCCTCAAAGATGCACATACAGAAGACCTGTGTTCTCCAAGGGATTACAAAATGAATTTTGTTTTTTCTGTCACTATCTAAATGCAAAAGTTTCACATTTTTAAATCACAGAATTACTTTTATAGGTTATATACATGATCTATGTCAAATTAGAAGATGTTCCATGCATTATTTCTTGAGCTAATAGCTTCTGGGAAAAAGGTTTAAAAATCTCTCGGACGTGATATTTTTAATAACGGACGTGATGGAACAGTAAATTCCACTTTCTTGATGAGAAATCCGAAATATGTCCCAAATTATTCAAAGTTCATGTTTCCTTTTGAAAATATATACATTATCTTCAATTCAACCACATATAAGAGTATCTTAAATGCCAATGACCTGGTTTTTTTTCTTAAAAAACTACAAAGAATGTCCAATTCTTTCTTTCTGATCACACTCAGAATAAAGTAAAGTACATTTTTCTCTTACATTTTGTGCTAAAAACCGTCTAGAAACCTTTTTTCTTTGCTTTTAAATGCAAAAAATGCTAACTTTAACCTTAATATTCATTGAAATACCACATTTTGTGTAGACATCATAAATCTCTTGGACGTGATATTCTTGATAACGGACGTGACAGACCAGTAACTTCCACTTCCACAAACATGAAATATGGACCAAAATCTGAAAAACTTTTGTTTGTTTTTGCTAATACATACATGATTTTCAATTCAACCACCTATAAGAGTACCTTATATGCCAATGACCTGTTTTTTTTCTGGAAAAACTGCAAAGAATATGAAACTCTTACTTCTGATGCCACTCACAATACAGAAGAGTACATTTTTCACTTATATTTTGTGCTAAAAAACGTCTGAAAATCTTTTTTTTATGCTTTTAAATGCCAAAAATGCTAACTTTAACCTTAATATTCATCCAAATGCTACATTTTGTGTGTACATCATAAATCTCTTGGACATGATATTTTTAATACGGATGTGACAGACCAGTAACTTCCACTTTCTTGATCACAAACATGAAATATGTACAATTTGCTGAGAAAATCTTCTTTGGTTTTGCAAATATATACATCAGCTTCAATTCAACCACATATAAGAGTACCTTAAATGCCAATGACCTGGTTTTTTGGGGAAAAACTGCAAAGAATATCAAACTCTTGCTTCTGATACCACTCAGAATACACAAGAGTACATTTTTCATTTACATTTTCTGCTAAGAACCATCTGCAAGCCTTTTCTCTATCTTTTTAATTTTATCTTTTTCTCATCTCCTTGATCCTCCAGTCCTTAGATGAGTCCTTTGGAGGTTTCCTCTCATCCGGAGGTAACGGTTTACACCCCATGATTTCAAGGTATGGCTCATATGTAGGGGGCCATCCATAAAGTATGTATGCACTGAGGGGGGGGGGGGATGGTAGTGGGGATAGGGTGGTTAAAATTTTGTGCATAGGCTACTTCTTTGTTTTATTGTGAACAAAAATAAGGTAGGGGGTTTAGTAGGGTCGAAAATTTGAGATTTTGTGTGTACATACTTTATGGATAGCCCTAAAACTGAAAAAAGAGAAAACAAAAAAATTAGCAAACTACCTATTAAATAACATTCAAAAGGTACATTTGTTTTCAAAAATTGTGTTCTTTGTATGACTATTGTTCAGACTTATATTTAGAATAGATATTTTGCCCACAAACTTAATATGATGGCTGTAAGAACAAAAATATTACCAAAATCAGATTTTTGCCAAAAATGTCAAAAAAAGATTTCCTCAAAATGATTTATTTTTTTCATCACACCATAGAATATAACCATCTTCAGTATTCCAGGTGATTTTATCCAAGGTTTGTCCAAGTCTTATAGTTCAGGTATGGTTTTGAAAAATCATGCATCACGTCCGACATGAAAATAAACCACTATAGGTAGTAGCTCAATCTCATAATCATTTCAATTTTCGATTAGATATGGAGTACAATAGGCAAACATTAAGAAAAATCAAAACAGATGATCCTAACCCTCATTTTCATACTTGTTATGAGATGAAACCAAACTGGGCATCACGTCCGACATATATATATATCGGACGTGACGGCGGCTACAAAAATGCATGAAAAAAATATATTTACATGTGGACTTTCTTCACTTTTTCTCCCTAGACTTATGAAATGACACTTGGTGCACATAATGAACAACTTTCTTTACTGTATTCTTGTAATTTAATCTCATTCAAACATAATTCCTAGTCAATTCGATGAAAATACTTCACCCATATCACGTCCGTGATGGCTATTACCACATGATAGGTGTACAACCTGAGTCCAGATACTACACAGTCTTTTAAACATACATTTTGTCATTGGGAGTAGATCGTAATATATATATATTCTGCACCTCTTTGCACATTTTCTCATAGATCAATCGAAAGAAGAATTTCCATGTCGGACGTGATATGGCTAAACAAATTTGTTTGAAAAATTCACTAAGACATTGAAAATACCCCCAATCCTTCCAGTAGTGGCCATGGTGGGAACTCATCAATCTACTATTTTATTCAAACCACAAACTTTCGGTAAATACTTGTCAACCTTTCAAGAAAATGGATTCTACAGAATCACAAACTCCAAGTTATCACTATTAACACAGAAAATCATGTCCAGGATGGAAAAATAATGCTAGCCTTGAAGAAATCTGGACTACTCACATGAGCTGGATGTCTCCTCAAGCCGCTGAACCGCCGGAGTGGAGGCGCATGCACAGTTAAAAGGGATAACATCCGGTTCTTGTGATCAGCTTTCCCGCCTTCGATTGATCTCTCGGACGTGATTCCTTCAAAATTACTTTCCCTGTTCTCGCATAGTGAAGGCACTTTGGAAGCATTTTATTACTCTTACACTACAGACCCTATGGCCACATTATTCAGTAATTTTTGTACCAAGTTAGCACCAATATGGAGAAGTGGAGAGTGCTAAATGCAACTCATCACATCCGTGATATCAATTGTGTAAAATCAATTTTTTTTCGTAATTCGGCTGGGAAAAAAACCCTGTTGCAGTTGGCCTAAAATCATATACATATGTGAAAAATTGATGTATGTCCAGAGTTTTAAGTGCATGTTTGGGAAGTATACCATTAAAATATATTGTCATCAGGCTATGCCAAATATAACCTATAGTATTTGCTGAAAAAGCACACTTTTCATTGAAATACACCAAAAAATTTTGCGGAGCCTTAGAAATAAGGGAAAATACTACTAAACAACAGCCGATTTACATATCTTCAGGAAATAAATCAATTAGGGAATATATATTAATAGTTTCCACAAAAGAAATAGTGCTAAACTTTAGAAATATCAAAAGGACATGCACTTTTTTGCTAATTTCTCACTTTGAAAGTCCACAGATTAAATAAAATGCAGATAGACCAATAAAAGTAATGATTTTCTGAAAGGGCAGGGTGTTTTCATTGCACAGAAGAAAAAAAAAAAAATTATTTATAATGAAATTATAGCCCATTAACTCGCAAAAAGTATGATTTTCACCAAAAGTACATTTTCTGGTGGAATGACCCATATAATAGGGAGCCAAAAGGAACCCGCTGAAACCACAGATATTGTTTACAAAACACCATTTCCGGATATAGGCGCTCAGTACTTTGACTATGTAGGTTCAAGATTATATATGTGTCATTATCCGATCTTTTCGATCCATATTTTTGATAAACTTAACAACGGTCAGTGTAGCTAATAGACAGAGTTATTCAGAGATGGTACGGTAGTAGTAAACTACACTTCAAAAGTAACAAACAAGACCAAAAACAAAAGTCTAGCCTCAAACCCCCATAGATTTAGAACTAAGCCTCGTTCTTACTGGCCACCGGAAATGGTGTTTTGTAAATGGGTATCTGTGGTTTCAGCGGGTTCATTTTGGCTCCCTATTGTTTTCTTCAATTCTTTCCAAAACGAGGACGCTACCAGCCCCCCTCCCCCATTATATATATGCAGGCTATCAAATTCTGTGAAAAAAGCAACCCATAGTAGTAGGTGACCCCCGATTTTTTTTTAGAGAGATAAATATTATGATAATATTGTGGTGGAATACATAGAAATTATCAACAAAAAAAACCACTAAAATAGTATTAATCCCATGTCATTTTCTGTAAACTTCCAAAATTGAATATTGTAGTCGAACTATACGGATTTCGTTTACATTTCTTTCGTCTGGCCAGAACCCAGGGACGTATTCTAGCATGCGCGGTGCATGTAGAGTGGCTAATGAGGCTCTGACACGATACCTGGTTTGACCAAGATGGACTGGCGTGGTGTGAGGCAGGACTGTATTCAGCTCCATCATTTCATGCCTCATTAACCGGCAAAGTCCTGTAAGTACCAGACCCACTTCACCCTGAGATCACTACGTGCACACAAGGGAGCTGTTTCAAAATCATAGACTTAACCCACGTTTTGAAACAGCTCCCTGACTGCTGTTTGTATTTTGATGCTTTTGCGCAGAGTGATTGTACCATTTAATTATGTCATCGGTCCATCGGCTGATTGGACTACCATATGATCGTTTGATTATTTGTATTTTGAAATTGTGAAAATTGGTTTGTTATCATACAGAGTCTATAGTGATATTATTAAAGTATCATCTGTAAATGTGTATCATATATTGAAATTGAGATGATATATGGACAATGATCCCTGGATAATCAAAACACAATGTTCCAATAGTCGTATAAAATGCAATAACAGTTTTTACTTGAAGGATACGCAGTAATAAGCCATATGTTTACAGTTGTCGACCGATCTAAGTAGCACGCTTTGGATTGATGAGTTTGTTGCCAGCCATGGTCATAAAATGACATGAAAATAAAGAGATCGATATTGCACTTTACAGGTCAAGTGGAAAACACAATTGTTTCGCATGATTGTATTTTCAGCCAAAACAGAATCGGTACCAGCGTAGGCATGCCACTCACCCCAAAAGATCCCATGTTGAAAGAATTTAAGGAAATAAAGCTACATGTCGATTGTATATATGGTTGGCAAAATTATTCGGAGAGGGAGCTGGGGTTGTGTTAAAGAGATAAGTAGTCATTATGGTCCAGAAAAAGTGATGGTGTTTTCCAGGGCTAGAATTTATAGGTATACTACATTCAGTAGTTGGTTGCATAGGATATGAAGTAAAAACTATAGTTCTATAAACGCATGTCTGATCTGTAAGCCAACAGACGCCCACAAGTACTGAACGTATGCTACCCTGGCCGACGATGCGATCCCTGGTGTCTTTTTTTTGCTCTTTTATTAACATGCATTTAGGACTGTGTGTCCCTTTTACTAGCGGTGTGCGTGTGTGGTGAACTCGGCTGTATGCTACCTGCCTGCCTGCTCGCCTGGTGTGTGGAGGCTGGTAGTGCTGCCCTCTCGTGGTTTTTATGTGTACTTTTGTGGTAGCTTCTTTGCAGCTGCCATCTAGAGGCTTTCAGTGACGGTGTTTCTAATCTGTATAGAGTAGTTACAGGGGCGACAGAAAGTAGTCCGTAGTGAGTAGGAAGCGCCAATACCTACTTACTTACTTACTTACTTACTTACTTACCTACTTGAGAGTGAAGCTAATCGCTCACTCGTGCACGTTCCCGGTTTTCTGGGTCAACCAAGCAAACTTTGTTTTCATTTGCAAGCTGTGCTAGTTGGGTCTGGTGGGATCTTTGGGTTTTAGTTTTTGGGTTTTGGTTTTCGGTTTGGTTCTCGGTTTGGGTTTTTAGGTTTTCCTCTATTTGGTGGGTTCTTGAGGCTTTTTGTTTGAGTGCTGGGTGTCGTCTGTAAAGACTTGGTTGATATATATTTTTGTTTTATTTGTTGGGTGTATTGCTTTGCATTGGTTGAGTATATGATGGGTTGTTTCTTTTGTAAGGCCACACTGCATGCATTCTTATGATTGAAACATGGATTTGTAATTTTCCTTGGTTTGGTACATCCTATTGCAGAGTTTGAATATTTGGCTCGCCTGTTTTTTGGTTAGTTTGTTTAGGTAATCTGGTCTGTGGGTTTCTTCCCAGTCTGTTCTGTGCATGAGGTATTTGGTTTTTGCCAGGGTCTCCTTGTTTGATTTTATGGTCTCTATCCATTTCTGGTGTGTCAATTTGTTTTTTGATCATTCTGGTTGATTCTTCTGGCTTAATTTCCAATTCTTTAAGTAGTTCCTCTGTTTTTGTCTTCCAGTTGCTTTCATCTGCTAGCTTTGTTATTGTTTTTGGGTTTTGGGTTTTCCAGTAGTGGAGTAGTCTTTTTGTTGTTAGAGATTTTGTCTTGAGGTGGATGATGGGGCATTTAGGCTTCTCCTTATGATGGTGTCTAGTACCTTGTTGATTTGTTTTGTTTTTTGTTTGTTGGGTTCACATGTCTCGGCCCCGTATGTTATTATTGGGATGATGCATGTTTCTATGAGTTTCCATATTGTTTCCATCTCAATCCCTTTGAAGTCCTGGTCCTTTGATATATATATATATATTATGGTTTGGTAGGCTACTTCGGTCATTCTTTTGATTTCTGTTATGTGGTCATCTTGGTTTCCTCTGTTGTTTATTATCTCGCCTAGGTATTTATATTGGGTTGTGTATTCTATGTTTTTCTTTGCATGCTTTTTTGTATTCCTTTTTGGTTAGTCTTTTCGCTTTTCTTAGTTTTCTAATGTTTTGGGGGTCTGTTTTTTTTCCTGGTTTTCTAATGGTGATTGTGCCTGGGTGGTCTTTTAGTGTTTTTGTATTGTGTCTAGATACTGGGTGTATGTCATGCTTGGGTTTGTTTGGGTTTTTTCCAGGAGGGCCATGTTAAGGTTTTGCCACTTAAGTTTGCTGCCTTTTGCCCAGGTTGTTTTATCATATGGGTTGTTTTTTGTGTGATGTTCTTGAGTTCGAGGGATATTGTGTTGTGGTTGGTTTCGGTTTTGTTGCTTCCTCTTATGTCATAGTGGCCTTCGTGGTCTATGTTAGTCTTAGTTATTAGTTTGTTTGTACCTTTTGTGCATAGAGCATAGTCGATGATGGATTTCTGGGTTGGGTTTTTCCTGTTCACTCTTGTCCATTGGATTGTTCCTTTTTCAGTTGTTATGGTTTTGAGTTCGGCTGTGTCAATCAGTTCTTCAAGGAGTTGGCCATTTCTTGATTATTCTGGGTTATGTTTGTTTCTTTGATTTCTAGCGTGGCGTTAAAATCTCCCATTAGGAGGATTTCACCCTTGTGTTTGAGGTTTGTGATTTGGGTTGTGAGTTTTAGTCGTACATGGTTTGTGCTTTGTTTATGACGGATTCTTGAGGTCCATAGAAGGCACCAACTATTAGTGTGTTTTGGTTTTGTTTGAGTTGGATCCAGATGGATTTTGTGTTGGTGTTTGGTTCTATCTGGATTTCTTCTGTGCAGTTGGCAAGTTCGTTGTCTATAAGTATGCCTACTCCCCCTCCTCCTTTTGTTTCTCTGGCTTTGTGGTACCATGTGTATCCTTCTATCCTTGGGTGTTTTTTTCTTTTTTAGTTTCATGTACTAGGGCTATGGATGTTTTGTGGGTTTTTAGGGCTGTTTGGAGGCTGAGTCTTTTCCCTATTATGCTGTTTATGTTGGTGTAAAGGATACTAATGGGGGTGGATTTTCCTTTGCTTTTGTTTCTCTTTCTTCTTCTTCTTTTGATTTTGTTGGGTTTGGGTGTTGTGTTGTGACCGTGATTTTGAGTTGGTTGTTCATTTGTGTTGTTAGGTTTTGGTCAGGGGGTTTGTGGGTTCGGTGTGTGTTGGGGGCGGTGTTGGCCTTGGCCTCAGTATCTATAATCTCTGCCTTGCTGTCTTGAGCTTGACAGTGTTGTATTTGGGCTTGTGGTTCTGGATCTTTGGGTTTGGGTGCGGTGGATGCGGTATAGAGAGGATGGGTGTGGTTGGGGTGTGTGTTTTGGGATTCGGGGTGGGGGGGGGGGGGGGATGCCACACGAGGGGCTAGGGGGTGGGGATATGTTTTCTATGTACTGGGTTAGGGTTTGTTCGATAAATTCTTATTCTAACAAAAACACATCATGGCCAAGCACAATCAAAGATGAAATTCAAGGCCAAGAGTTGAATTTGTAGATATATGAAAGAATAGTGTCTGTTTCTCAGTTTGCTCTCTTTTTTCTCCACTCTTTCCACCATTTTCTGTGTAAAAAACTGAAAAAAAGAGGAAATCCCCACTGAACCCATTGCTAAAATCTTTTGTCACTACCTCATATCTTTTATCCATCTTCAATTCAGGTGAAGATATATCAATTTTACATCCACTCTTCAGTCCGTCTACAATTCATTCTATCCTAACCAGACATTCCCCATCTACAACCCACATCTTGTCCAAATATGTCTACCCCCTTCCCCCTGCCCCTGACATTGTAACCCATTGTCCAACCCTCCTGACCAGAATCTATCTATGAAACTGAGTCCACCTCCCATTGTTTACACTACCCCCTTCCTAATTTCATGTCCTCCTGTTTGAGTATATCCATGTCTCATTTCAAATTTGTTGAAGGTGTGAGAAACCAGACCAGAGGTCTGCCAGCTCTTAAATTCTAACAATCCATCAAATGCCATTACCAAGGCAACCTTCTTTTTTTCTAAAGCTAAACATAGGTTCTTCTGCAACAAGATGTTTCAATTTGTTAATCCAACTTCATAAACCAACATCTATACCAAACCCCCTTTATAATCCACCCACCTGGTACCTGTGTGTTCTTGACCATGATAGTGGTCAAGTACAGCCAACGTAAGTTAAAAACATGCAGGACTCAATACAGTACACTACAAGACAGTACATGAGAAGACAATACATGAGTGCAACAAAATATGAACACAGTTCAACATGGCCACTGACCACCAGCCATTGGAGCAATCAGTCAACATCACTCTTAGTCAATATGAAAAGCATCCATGATCAAGTTCAGGTGCTTGATCTTATGGAGTCTATATTCCAACTGTGCTACCCACTTTTCTACCATGACCTTTTGTTTAAATTCCACAACGAAGGCTGACAGTTCCAGTAGATTCCCCAAGAATAATCTCTGCCTGTGAATACAGGACTTGACATGCATCATCATAAAGTTAATAGTCCTGGCCTTAATACTGTTCTCCCCTAACCCAAACAGCATGTCAATACTAGTCAATGATGCCATCGAGATACCCATATTGACAAAGGACAAAGTCCTAACCTGTCTCAAAAAATCTTGAACTGGTGTCAGTCAACCAGAAAGTGCATAAGATCATCCTCCTGTGGGCAATAATGACATTATGAAACCTTTACAATACATTTGAATATTAGATACTTGTTGCAAGTTATAATGTTATTGATAATGTGGAGAGATTGCAACTTAGTATCTCTGGAACATCAATATGGACTGAGGTATATTTTCTCCCACCATGAGTTTTTACCTTTAAGCCTATCATACTTGCCCTCCTAGCGTATACCCACAGTTGAATACATAGCTTGCCATTGTGTGATTACTGTGTATATGGATTTAGTGTTACATTCAAGTATATTTAAAGGCTCTTCACCCGGCTTCTGTAATAGCAGTTTACTTTTAAAATCACTTGTTCTGGGTTCCATATAGCGTAGGCCTGGTACCGCTCTCCTCAAGGCAAAGACACCCACGAAAGTGGCTCCAACCCGAAATTTGTCATCAATTTCAGTATGACTCATTAAACCTTCATTATCAATAATGTCCTTAACCTGTAAAATACCAGCCCCTTCCCACCTCTCCTTAGAAAGATTTGTCTTGCATATATTAATAAACATATCATTGTCACCAACTTTTTAAACAGTCTAATAACAAAATCTGGTACGTATGAGACAGAACAAGAGTACACTATAATGGGTAAAACCAGTGTGTTAATCACACACACTTTCCCTTTCAAGGATAAAGACCTGTTCTCCCAATTTCCCAGGACACTCTTACATTTAACTAGTAGAGAGTGAAAATTCCAGCAAAAATGTTGATTTACACTCCTTGTCCTTGCAAAGTACAATCCCAGTATCTTAATTTGCGAACACTCCATATATCGACAGGCCACGGGCTGGTGTGGTGCATTCACATTACCAATCTTTATAAAACAGGTCTTATCATTATTCAGCTCAAGTCCAGAGAAAGCATGGAAGGTCCCCAGAATTCTCTTTAGGTGGCCAACCCCTTCCACTGAACGTAAAAAAATTGTCACATCATCTGCAAACATTGCCAATTTCACTTCCTTGTCTTGCATATCAAAACCATGTATTCTAGGTTCATTTCTAATAGCTATAGCCAAGAGCTCAACCACAAGCACAAACAAGTATGGCGACAAGCAACACCCCTGCCTTGTGCCTTTATTAGGCAAAAACCATTGTGTATGGAACCCATTATTTTTTTTTGAAACATTTATTTATCCTGGGTCGTGCTCAATCTTACGATTGGTTTCAATGCATGCCCAGCGGGTTTTTACAGTATACAAAGATTTCATTGATTTTTTAGGCACAGAGGCAACATATATACAACATATATAAAGAAATTGACACGCTGAGACGGTAAACATATAGAGACCCCAGGGTCAGGAACTTGCTTTAAATGGGTTCATGCCAAGAATAATTATCATCACTGTTATTTTATAGGAGCATGTAAGAAGATCAATTTGTCAGAACAAAGGACAGCTCCTTAAGTTATCGCTGGTATGAAAGTCTATACTCAGGGCTGTAGTTAAGGCACCAACTCACGCAGCTGGGTCTTTTGGAGCTTTTTAAAGTCCTTAAGTAACTCTATATTTCTTGTGTCTGGCGAGAGCTGGTTCCAGGCAACTGCTCCGTGGTACATTATGGAACGCTTGTAAGTGTTTGATTGTGGCAAAACAATCTTAAAAAGTGGAGCGACATTTGCTCTGGTGGCTCTTTGCTGTTGTTGGAGCAATTGATTGTCCTTTGATTTCATAAACAGATAGTTTAATACATGAGTCCTTCTGCGGTCCTCCAAATAAGGTAACTGCAATACCCTATGTAGTGTGACTATACAAGTACGTGGGTGCGCCTGTAGGATAGTTCGCAAGGCTGCATTTTGCAGTACTTGTAACTTGTTCCTCTCATAATGACTACAGTTGGCATATAGGATATCTCCATAATCAATTATTGGTAATAGCATAGTGTTATAAATCGATTTTGCTGCCAGTTCAGTAATATAAGGTCCTATCTTTTTAAGGAGATAAATTTTATGTAAAATTTGACTGGTCAGATTTCCTATATGAGCTTTAAAATTCATACATCGATCGAGAGTCACACCCAGATACTTATAGGAGGGCACCCACTGTATGATTTCATTATTCAGTCTCAGTGTACGATCCTCATGGTTATTTCTAGCTGATCTGTGTGAGGTTCCGTATAAAACTAATTTAGTTTTTTTAGTATTTATTGTAAGTTTATTCCCTGCACACCATTTTGCTATATTATCAAGGTCCTTTTGTAGCTCTTTAATAATGCCATTTAGATTGCCTCCTGATCTGTAGAGCACTGTATCGTCTGCATACAGTAGACAGTGGGTGTCCTCGCGGCCCATCTCCCTCCTCAAGCCGAACTCAATATCATTAATATACACAATAAACAACATGGGGCCAAGAATTGACCCCTGTGGGACCCCACAGGTGATCAATCCACTGCTAGATTTGATATTATTTGCAAGTGTTGTCTGAGTTCTGTTTGTTAAGTAGCTGCGGTACCAATTTAAAAAATTTCCAGAAATGCCAAATTTGTTAAGTTTTTTTATGAGAATATCGTGATTAATAGTGTCAAATGCTTTCTTGAAATCAATATAGGTACATACTGTTAATTCTTTATTGTTTATTGCATTAAAAATGAAATTTGATAGGTTGGTAACAGTATCTATAGTCGAGTGTTTTTTTCTGAATCCGTTTTGGTTTTCGGTAAGTAAATTGTTCTCATCAAAAAATTTCATGTATGTTCGTGTATTACTCTTTCTATTAATTTCCCTGGCAGAGGGAGGAGGGAGATGGGCCTTAGATTGTTCACGTCATAACTATTTCTTTCTTTCTTAAGTGGTATAACAGTAGCATGCTTCCACAGTTCCGGGAATACTCCAGTTGATAATGACATATTTATCAAATAGGTAAATTGTCTTACCAGTGCCAACAAAGCATCCTTAAGATACCTAGATGAGATTTCCTCAATTGCTGAGGATTTGGTAATATCTATAGAATTTATAATCTTAAAGATCTCATCTTCCTTAGATACAATATCTGATAGATTGTTGGCATTGATTCGACCCTCATAACTCCATGGTTCTGTGTGGGACTTTGCAAGAGTCTGGCCGATTCCAGTAAAAAATTTGTTTATATGATCAGCGACGTTAGAGTTATCAATATATTCGGCAGAATTTTGATGTTTAAGTTTAATTTCTTCCTGTGTTTTCTTTGATCCTTTTACTAATCCTGCCAGAATATTCCAGAATTTCTTGGAGTCTTTTTGATTATCTTCAAGAGTTTGCTTTACATAATTACCCTTAGCTTTTTTTACCAAGTTATTGGCTTGATTTCGTGCCTTTCTTGCATTGCCCCAGTCCACATCAAGATTAGTTCTTTTGGCTCTTTTTAGCAAACGATCCTTATCTTTTATAATCTCCAATATTTTATTAGTAATCCACGCCTCCCTGATGGACCTAACCCTATACTCTCTGATTGGACACAGCTGATCTAGGTGAGAAATTATTTTTTCTTTCATTATATACCATAATTGATTCGGATCTTCTGTTTTATAGAATTCAGTCCAATCCTCATTTTGCAGGTTTGTTTTATAAGCATCCTTATCATATTTCCTACTAGATCTTCCAGGAAAATTTATTTTCTCAAATTTAGGTTTGGGTTTAGATCTTATGATATAAATACCCTCATGATCGCTTAGTTTAGTACCTGTTAAGCCCGCTTCAATATAGTTATCTGAATTTATTAATACAAGGTCAAGGCAACTGTCCTTTTCCCCATGTCTGGTAGATTCTTTGATTAGCTGAGACAGCCCGTTTGTTTTCTCAAAATGTCTAAGGTCAGCGTATTTTTTGTCTTTTTTATCTAGGTAATCTATATTTATATCTCCAATTAGGATTAAGTCAATTTGCTGATTATTAGTTAATTCATCAATGGCTTTCTCAGTACTGGATATAAAGCGAGCACAGTCACCTTTTGGTGGGCGGTAGATAGCATTAATAATAATTTTCCTTGTTAAGGGTAGACTAATTTCAATCCATAACGATTCATTGTTACTGTTACTTTCATTGTAACACGATAGTTTTAAAGTGTCCACCTTTAAATTATTCTTAAAATATATCCCAACCCCTCCTCCAATCTTAATAGTGTCTTTCCCAGGATCACACCAATTTCTATCAGTTCTTATAAAGGTATATCCAGGCAGGTCGATCAGGAAGGTGGGAAAATTGTTCTTGAGCCATGTTTCGGTTATACAGAGTATGTCAATATCAGAGTCAACTAGTAAACAATGTACAGTGTCAATCTTGGACCATAGACTACAAGCATTATAATGGACTATCTTTAAACCATGCCCCTTATTCTTGTTTTCATCATCCATATTTACATCCAATCACCATCCTGTGGTTTACAGTTTTGTCCAATCTTTTTACTGAGTATATGGATAATATCTTAGCATTTACCACGTACAAGTTACCTCCCCCAATGATCACAACACTCCCCCGTCCCAGTCTTACAAAATATAGGCTATGTACAAGAGTCACCGCTTCGGCATTCAAGGCCGCGGTGAATACACTAGCTTTCATAGTTTAGTTCTATCTTTTAAGTGCAGTTATAAATGACTTGGGTAGTAGTTCTACTACATTACAAGCAAGGAAAACAAGGACAACTTGCCGGGTCTCCCATATGGGACGGGCCCGGCTACTTGCTCCTCAGCTGTAGACAATCACCAAATCTAGGTTATATATATATATAACTTGAGAGCACTGACCCAGAATAGTTATCCTAAACCTCTCTTATGAGACGGGTCCGGGGTTCCTATGTGAGTCAGGCCCTAGGCCCGGTCTTTTCTTGAATATGTGTGTAATACACTTTGCCCAATTGTCCAGTAAATCAGATTTCGGGTGTAGGCCGTCATACAGCCTGCCATAGGTGTTGTAGTAGGTGTTCCCCATTTTGAAATGAACAGTTGAATGTATACGTGGCCCAATAAAACTTCTTTCCTTGTTCAGGATGGCTATGGTATGGTTTAGTGCCTTAACCCCTTCATTTATTAAGTGTTGGTCGGAATCTATTTCTGGGTAGAGGGGTGCCTTGGTAAATACATTGTATTTACGTAAGTCAACTCCCACTAGGTATGCAATGATAACATTGTTAGTGATTTCACTTAGCTTAGCTCTCGCTGCTAGGAATTCGTTTGTAACTGAGTCCACTAGTTGACCAATGTTGTCGTATGCTGATTTAACAGTTTTACTCCTGTCTCTGGTGGTGAGATTATTAACTCCAGCCATTAGGACGATAAAGTCGTTCTGCGTTGGTTTGGTACTCGTTGAGTTAAAAAAGTTTTGGACCAACCTTTCTATCCTTGCACCCCCCACCGCGTGAATAGACACCGAGTTTACCTCCATGAAGTTAGGTTGAGTCTTTTGCATATGTAGGGCCAGTTTAAATCCACGGGAGTCCGTTAACACTGTGATTCTCATCTCTGATATGTAGATTTCGGTTTACTGGGGTTTCTGCTCGTCTCTTATTTTTTCCAGAATAGATCCCAGCACATTTTTCCCTTTGATTGTTTTTTTTTTTTTTTTTTTAAATTTAAAAAATTTTTTTTTTAAAGGTTTTTATTTAGACTGGAGTGGAGCCGTAGGTGGTTTTAACTGCCTCCTATCTTCCCGGCGCTCCAGTTTCAGAGTTCCTCTGCCTGTTCATGTCTACAGGGTAGACTTACAATCAGCTTGGCAGTATATCTATATTTACAACAACTCCTTAAAACTATAAAGAAATGAACATGACATTGGTTCATTACTGACAATTACTACTTAGTACAGAACAAACCTTTAGATGAGAAAGGGCCTAAGACGGCATTCTCACTAGATAATTCCTGATACACCCATTATACATATTATTAATACAACTCCATAGGGTAGACCACAGTCAATTTGCCAGGCAGGCTAAATAATAACCTAAATACAACATTGTCCAATCACTAAATATGCTACAACTGGCCTGTTGACAAATAAAAATAGTATCTTGTTGTACCCTTTTATGGGCAGCCATCACACTGCCAAGCTTACCCAACCAGATGCACTAGAATTCAGTACCCTTCAATTTGTGTCTTTAGTCGCTTGCGCAATAACTTATGCATGTCATCTCCTGAGGTAATACGACGTATGTCAGGTGTAAGCTTGTTCCAATATTGTGCTGCTTTGTATACCACGGATTGTTTGTATTTTGAGCATGCAATATGTTGACTAATCTTAAGCACTGGCGCTGTAAACAGCCTTGTTGGTTTCTGCTCCTGCTCGCGGTATGTGTGATCTTGTGCTCGGACGTGAGCTAGCTTGAGCAATTGGACTCCCCTACGCTCGATGAGGTAATTAACCTTAAAATAAACATGCAAAAAGTCTGTGGGCATTGGGAAATTTGAGCTATAGCAGATTCTCAGGGCTCTGTTTTGGCAGCGTTGTAAACGCGTTAACAATGTGCTATTAGTGTTATGTATCAAGGCGCCACCGTACTCGAGGTACGGCAGGACCTTTGTTTTGTAAATTAGAACTGCTTGAATCCTAGTCAGGTATTTCCTAATATATGCCAGAAGATGGATTTTATGGGATGCCTTACTTATCATTGAGTTGATCTGCTTTGTGAAGCATAGCTTTTGGTCCAATAGGATTCCAAGGTAATTAAACTTGGTGACCACCTCTAATATTTGCCCATTTATTTCAAGTTCAATGTTTTTGGACTCTACAATTGTGCCTCTAGTGCCAAAACACATAGCTTTAGTTTTCTTCGTGTTTAAGGTAAGTTTGTTAGTGGCACACCATTTATGCAGTATGTTTAGATCTTCTTGCATCAACTTGACTAGTTGTCTAAAGTTCACATCAGAAAGAAAAAGGACCGCATCATCGGCATACAGTTTCACTTTGGAATTGACTATGACTTGTTCAAGGCTATTAATGTACACGAGAAAGAGAAGTGGGCCTAGAGTTGACCCTTGCGGGACACCCATTACTATGCGTCTTGGTTCAGAAAGTATGTTATTTGCTTTGGTGGATTGCGAGCGGTCTGTGAGATAGTCTTTTATCCATTGTAATAAAGGTTTGTTGATTCCCATGTGATTTAATTTCTTAATAAGTATTTTATGGTTAACAGTGTCGAACGCTTTACACATATCTATAAAAATGGCTAGGGTGGGGTTTTTGCTGTTAATGTTAGTAAAAATCTCATCTGTGAACTCGGCTGATGTGGCTACAGTCGAATGGTTCTTCCTAAAGCCACCTTGGTTTTGTGAAAGTAATTTGTTCGTCTCCAGGTAAGAGATTAGGTGTTTATGGACGATTTTTTCAAACAGTTTGCCCGGGAGGGGCAGCAAAGAGACAGGCCGAAGACTCCCTACATCCTTATCAAAATTTGGTTTCGGTAGTGGTACCACAATTGCTTGTTTCCATTCCCTTGGAAAAATAGATGTAGCTAGGCTTAAGTTAAATATGAAAGTCAATTCGTGAATGAGTAATTTAAAGCAATGTTTAAGTATCTTAGTAGGCAAACCTTCAATGGCAGATGATTTGGATATATCTTTGTTATTTATAACCTCTCTAACTTCATCTAGATCAATTTGAAAAACTGGCATGTTTGAGTCTGAAACTAGTACATCATCGATCCGTATGTCAGTCAGGTCACTTGCCAACTTCGTACCTATCATTGTGAAAAATTCATTGATGTAGTTTGCAACTTCCGCCTCCTCAACTTTCTCCGAGGTAGCTTCGTCTACTAGATGTATAACATTTGACTTCTGTGATTTAGGGAGAAGTTTATCAATGTTCATCCAAAATTTCTTTGTATCATTTTGATTTTGGTCCTGAATGTAATTCTTTTTTGCCCTAAGTACTAGTGCTTTTGTTTGATTTCGTAGTATTTTAGCTCTGTGCCAATCTTCTGCCTTTTTAGTTTTCTGAGCCAGCCTCCATGCCCTGTTTTTCTCTAGTATTGCATCAATGACTTCGTCATTTAACCACGGTTCCTCCTTACTTCGTATCTGGTGATTACATTTTGGACATATCTCATCTAAGATTTTAATGATCTCCCCTTGCATGATTTTCCACGCTTGGTTGGGATCCTTACTCTCATAGAGTGGGGCCCAATTAACCTCAGAAAGCCTCTCTTCCATAATTTCATCTGTGTATCGCCTATACGACCGTGCATAGTACTGTTTTGTATAGTAAGTGTCTTTATCCTTTTTTTTCGTGACAAATATAGATGAGTGATCACTGAGATTCAAAGGCATTAGTCCTGCTGCTTTGATATGTTTGATGTTAGTAAATATGAGGTCTATCTGGTTCTCGTATCTAGTTGGGTCTGTGATCACCTGACTTAATCCCAGTTCAGCTTCCAAAGCATTCAACTTTCTTATGTTTACATCTTCTTTATCAAGATAGTTCAAATTGAAATCGCCGAGGATAGTCAAGTCAGCATTTGCAGTAGCTAGCAATGTCCTAGCCTGATCTATGAGAGTATCAACAAAAACATCAACATCCCCGTGGTTTGGACGGTATACGACACATATTAGTTGATCTAGTTGTTGTTTTAGCTTAGCATGAATCCATAAGAGCTCTGCATTAGGGGTACTTGTATTGTAGTTATGAATAGTTTGGTATTCAATATCATCTTGAATATAAATACCTACCCCGCCCCCTATTTTAATTTGTCTGTCCTTATTTTTCCAGGATCTGTCATTCCGAACCAAAGTATACCCCTCGATTTGGAACATATTATGATCAAACTGCTTAGTGAGCCACGTTTCGGATAAGGAAAAGAACTGCGCTCCTGAACTTCTGATGTTCAAGCTGACTAACTCATGCTTGTTCTTAATGCTCTGTAGGTTCGCATGTGTCAGGTGAAGGCCCTTGCCCAGGTGGTTAATTTTATCTACCATTGAATAAGAAGTGATTCAGTGTAATAAATGGGTATAGACAGTGTAGACATAAGTATGTACTAGTGTTATAAAAGAAACTTAGAGTGTGCACTTTCAGAGTGTCCATCGCTCTCGTGTTGGAGGCCTAGGGGTACCTACCCTTTGCCGATGCGGCTCCTAGTTTAAGGTACAAAAGGTGTGATGTAACTTACAGATTCGATGCCTGATCTAGGTATGTGGTGCGAGTGGAGTGCCTTGTTTACTGCATCTGCGGTTGGTGCATCAGCTTAAGTCGGGGTCTGACTCCGTGATAACGCTGCGATATGTGTCCCTCTCTTTTAACAGGTTATGCAACGCTAGCTGCACTACAAATAGTTAATACAAAGTAAGTTCTTAAGTACCACATAATATTTATTGAAAAGATGTTACGCTTAGATAGGAGACTATTAATATCTTTATTCATTCTCATAATGAAATTATTTAAATTAATTTTTCTGCGGAAACCTTGCTCAGATTGTCGAATACGCCAGCAGTAATATCCTTATCCAGTATAAAAAATACTTGACTTCAAATCCCAAGGCTAAGTTTGAGATCTAAATATATCAGACCTGCTCAGCACATTGTGCTAGAACAACATAAACAGACTTTCAAGATTACACAAAAATACACAATGGACAATAATCAATGTCATAAGTAAAGTAACACTAGAACAGTCAGCATTTTACGTGCCAAGGAAAAAAAAAAAAAAATGTACAAATACAAATTGTTAGATTACCTGACCTTCTTTTGTCGTACATCTCCCTAGCCCACGAGCATGTTTGACTAATAATGTCCATAAAGAAAATAAATACAATTAATACACATATAGTACAGTAGCAACTCAGTCAATTTGTAGTAACAATAAATCCCTTAGATATTTACTGTGTTAAAGATGAGCATAACTAACCACACCCATTCTCCAAATCATTTGATCAAAAGATTTCCGAGGTCATAGCTGAGCATAACTCACCACCCCCATTTAACGATCGTTAAGTTCTGGTGGATCCATTGAGTTGTATCATGGATCGCGGGAGCATGATTAACCACATCCCCGTGATACCATGACCATTTCTCAGTTCTTAATTACATGTCAGGTGGATATTAGGTTTAATAGTATACACGATGTTCCTGGCAAATTTGTCTTTTGTTGCAATGGTATAATGTATACCATCAGTTGTTGTACCACTATACCGGTGACCCATTTTTCCATGTCGGGATTTATGCACATGTTGGTGCATATGCGGGGTCTTTATGTTTTCGAGATCATTTAGTTGCTTGATTGCCTTGTTCACTTCGACAGCCGCAATGTTAAGTGCTTTCTGGTCTTCCAGGAAGGGCTCCCCGCGTGTGTTGTAGAGTTTATAGGAAAGGCCAACAAATTCACAAACAACCACTAGTCCAGCAAACTTACCAAGACTCAGTTTGGCCTTGCCTAACTCTGCCATCAAGTGGTTTACGATATCAGCTGATTTTTCTAATTTAGGGACTATGTTCCTGGCCTGAAGTTTGGTAGAGCAATCATTTATTCCAGCTGCTAAATAAATCACATCATACTTGTGTCTACGTTTAAGAGTTGACACAGACTGTTTTAGCACGTCGCAGATACGTGCCCCCTATAGAAGAGGACATCAATGTTCACATCGTGTATATTTTGCTCCAACAGCTGGTGGTCTAGTTTCGTTTTGAATCCGGCCACCCTCGAGTCGCCTAGTAGCAGTATTCGAAACATAGTATACAGTCACTGTAGGGTCTTCCGGCAAACTTTCATGTCCCTAGTTCAGAGATAATTATGAAGCTGTACTCACAATGACGTCTTGATTTTTGTGATTATTTCCCCCATCACATTGGAGAAACCTGGTTTCGCTGCTTTCGGCGGGTCAATGTGTCTCAGGTCGAAAAGAGTGTAGCCAGAGCCGTATGTGCTGTCGCGAGTTGCCTCAAAGAACTTAGTAGCAGGGGATTGTCCAATTCGATCACGTATCCATGTGTTTTGCTCCAGCTTGAGGTTAACCACCTCTTCCAGTTGAGCCCGTTCAATCTTGCGCCAGGTATGATCCTTATGGATCCGTTTAGTGATGTTTTTTATCGTATACGGATTGTCACACTCTAGTATCTGCTTGTACGTTGCCTTGTCATCGTGGTGACTTGCCATTCTTAGAGCATAGACTTGTTCCGCGCTGGAGCCCCTTACATCATTGACAACATCCTCCACTTGACACTGATACATATTCGAGAGAGGGCTGAGATGTCCTTGAAAGAATATTGTGTCGTTAACCAAAACAGTAGCCGCCTTTTCCGGTGTTATATCCCGTGGGAGATCCTTGAACGTATCTTGGCTGTACAACTTGTCACTGATTATGACTGACTGGCCTCTGATTTTCGTATCTAACACTCCGCATCTACGCGCGGCTTCCGCGATTAGTTGCAGCTCTTTTTTGTCCTTAAGCTCATCGTCATTCAGATCTTCATAGATAGTCACCTTGTCAAACCTGGTACCTTTTAGATTCTTCTTTAATTCAAAAATCTCCGACTTCTGCTGTTTCGCAACAAGTTTAACTTTTATCGGCCGCGGCCAAGCTGGCTTGTTTACGTTTTGCGCTTGTGTTTTCATTTTCCCGATCCTGAAGGCCCCATGCGTTGTTGAAAAGGGGAAACTTACTCGCAGTTCGCGAAAAAGTGCGCTCATCGTCTCATGAATTTGTTCATTCGCAACTTCATCAATACCCTTGATCAGTATATTGAGCTGTCGAGCTTGTTTATGAGTATTCTCAATGTGACTCTGTATGTGAGCTACCTCTTGTTTTGAAGCAAGTTCTCCCAACCCCGCACCTGTGCCCTGGCACTCGTCGATATGTGTAGATAATTTCTGGCTTAGCGCTTCGACTTTATCCCGATTTTCCTTTGACTCCGATATCATTTTGTCAACTTTATCGTTTAGCCCTGTGTTTGATTGTTTTATTTCGCCTATTTCCTGTCTCATTTCGACTAGTTGGTTCATTATCCACTCTAGTGATGTCGATATGTCTTTCTTAGGCTCGATCGGGGCCTCAGTGGCTTCTGTGGTTGCCATACTCGAGTTGGATTGTTTTGTCTCGCCGAGTCCCTGGTTACCTTCTCTATTTTCGCTCACCTGGGAGTTTTTCCTCGTCGTTCTTTGGGTTGTTTGGCGTAGATTCATCGACATAACTTGCAGAAACTTTCAGAACGGGTCCTTGGAACTTAGTTTAGTTTCATCATCCAAACTATAGCGGTTTTTTCTCAACATTTCCGTGCATAATTGCCGTCTAGACGCGGGGCGCGCAACCCGTCAACCTTACTCTCCGACTGCCATCTATACTATTCAGAGAGTAGCGTTGTGGAGTCGATGTCTTTCTTCCGTCTGAGTGGTATCCCGCACCTAAACACAACGTCGCCGGTGGCCTCATACAGGTGTCCTTGGTGTTGATTTAACTTATTTGTCAAAGTCGGATTTTGCTCGAATTTTGCCCGAACAATTTCCTCCATACGATCTTCCTTCATTTTGGTCCACTCTTGCGATTTGTTAATAGTTTTTCCTATTTGTTTAGCTTTGTAGGCGTCCGTGCAACTTATTAGCTGCGGGATCACTTGTGATTGTCCACTATGGTAGGCCTGTTCCGCAACATAAGCTGCTTCAGCCGATCGGAATTTACCTCGCTTTGTTTCAATATCCGCTGGGTAGAGGTTCGAGAGGAAGGCATGGTGGCCTTGAAAGGCATATCCGTCCTTGGTCTTTGCGACTTTAACATTTTGCAGTTGCAGTTCTTCAGGCAATTGGTCTAGTTGTGTTGCAGAGTATCTTTTGTCCTTTAGTATCAAGCTCATGCCTCTGAGTTTGCATTCAATGTTTGTTTCTTTCGCTTTGTCAGCAATTTCTTTCAGATCTCGCTTGGTTCTGGCGTCTTCGGGTGTAAGGTCATCATTAACGTGGACTTTGCTGTAGGTCTCATTTCCTTTGAGCTTATGGACGTTTCTGTATATGTCGCCCTTTTGTGTAGACGACCGCAGTTTCATCATTATCGGCCTGCTCTGGCGTTCGCTGATTGATCCTGAGGTGCCTTGCCCATACGATAACATGCTTCTATGTCACCAGTAGCAAAGCTGGCGCCAATGGTATTTAAAAACTCATCGCAGTCCGTTTTCACATGTTTTCTGGATTCAGAGAGGCCTTCTAGTATTATGTTGTTTCTGCGTTTATCATCCTTAGTTTGCTTCATGAAGTCCCTGAATTCAGACATCTCTTCTGCATGTAAGTTTATTTTCGCTTCATGTTCATCTATTTTTTCTGCGTTTGTACTTACTTGGCTTGTCATAGCGTCTAGCTCAGCCTTCATTTCATTGTTTTGATTTTTAATCAATCCTAGAGACTGATTGATTTCGTCAAGAACTGTCTTTGTAGAATCCTTGTGTTCCGATAAGTCATTTCTCATTGATTGGAGGAGATCCCACACTTCGTCTATTGTTTTGGAGCCTTTCTTCCCGTCTGCCTTGCTGTCTCCCTTCGCCGCCATGTTGGCCGATCTCGTAACCGGTGAGTCGAGTGTTATGTTTTCTTCGTTCTTGGCCGATCGAGTTGGTTTTGGGGGCATCACGAATACTCAGTATACTCCAGCAGCATTTATAAGTCTGTCCCGACCTTTGCTTGACTTCGGTGTCGACTTAATCCTTGTTTAGTTTGACAATTTCTACCCTGCGTGCGCTAGCGGTTACTGCCGCTCACATATCGCTGACACCTTAATGATTTGTTATACAGACCTCACATCCATGATATAGTGACCTGACCCATCTTCTAAAGTTTTCACCAAAACCAAAGAAATCCAAGACAAGTTGTATGGCATGCCAATTAACCGAGTTGAAAGCTTTCTGAAAGTCTAAAGACAGTAGGAGTCCCAGATCCTCTATGTCATCTGCCTTGTGCAAAACTTCCTCAATTGTGTGGAAGTTAGTACCCAAAATTCTTCCCCTCATAAAATCTGGGTTGATAATTTTACTAATAACTGATTTGGTGTGAATTGCAAGCACCTTTGTCAGAATCCTAAAATTCACAATCAGTAAGGAAATTGAACGCCAGTTATGTAACACAGAGCGATTTTCCCTGCTCTTAGGGATCAAGGAAATGACCCCTCTCCTTTAGTCCATACTCAAAATCTCATTATCAAAAGAATGTGTTAGGCTACTTATCAGAAATTTCTCGAGGTGGTTCCAAAATAAAGTATAAAATTCCACAGTAAGCCCATCACTCTCTGGGCACTTCCCTTTCTTCATTTTCTTAAGTGCTGATCTTAATTCTTCTGAGGTAAGCTCCCTATCTAACAAATCTCTCTCCGCATCAGATGGAACAGTTGTTGAAAAGTCCTCAGGTAGACCACCCAAGATTGATTGAAAAGCTTCCTCCTGTTCATGTTCAGTCTGATTACCAGAGGAGTATAGTCCCTTATAAAAATCATATAAGAGAGACCATATTTCCTGTGTATCATCAATCATTTTATCATCCTTCAAAAGTTGAGTAATTAATTTATTTCTGAAGTTCTTTTTTCCAAGGTTCAAAAATATTTGGTAGGTCTTTCCCCGACACTTAACCAGTTAACTGTAGCTCAAAACCAAGTTGCAACTGCTTTGTGCAACTGGACATCCCTGAGTTCCCATTTGAATGATTCAATTTCTTGGATATTGTCACTTTCCTTGTCCATTGAGACCAGACCTTCATCTACCCTGTTGATAAGAAGATTCAGTCATACTTCTAGTTCCTTCTCCCTCTGCAGTCTCTCATTTTTCAAGTGTTTAGAAAAATCTATAGCAAAATTTTTTGTTTTGAATTTCAGAATGTCCCACCTAACATCTGGTGTGAGATTCGACTCCTCATTCTTATCTGTGTCAATAACTTTCAAGACCCCTTCTATGAATGCTTTGTTAGACAATAAGGAATTAATCAGCTTCCTGAAGCCAAGTCCTCGGCGCTCTTGTTGCTTAAGGATAGAAATACTCAACATACTGTGAAGACTAGCATGTTCTATTTTGGGCTTAGCAACAGAGTTTTTAATACTCTCTGATGCTAAGAAAATGTCAACCCTAGAGGCCTGCCCACCCCTGTGAAAGGAATAAGTAACCCTACCTGGATTACATTCCTCCAAATATTCACCACCTCTAGAGCCTCCATGAGATTGGCCAATCTTTCCCTACAGATGTGAGGCCTAATCGAAGTGGCGTGGTTACGATGGTCCAGCAGGGCATCCAAAGGGATATTCCAATCCCCCCCAATACCAATGGATAATCAGAAAAGGCCTCACTCAGAAAGGTAAGTTGGTTCAATTTAAAAAGGAGACTTCTCGCTCCTGACAACCTTGGATGGCATAGTCTCACCTCACATTTCAACCTACGGTTTGATGCAACCTTAAAGAATTTGTATATATGACTGGTCAACCCACAGAACAAGTTTCACAAGTATCCCACTAACATAGAACAAATATACCAGGAAACATTCAAGACATAGCACCCAAAATCTAAAAGACCTTATTCAATGACAGTCTGCAGATCGCATATAGTAATACATGCATCAGGGGAGAAAGGTTTACCCCATGAGTCCTTCACTATGAAGAGAATCATCATTATGCCAATGTATATGTGCCAGAAGGCTCAACTCAAATTGTAAGAGTTGATCAATCATCTGTAACACTGACAGATTCCCTGCCTGTCAAGACGACAGCCGGATTTGATGTCGACACCTTGTCTTCCATTGCTGCCTGAATGGTACCCCCATCATCCAAATTGGTGATGTCTTCACTGGTCACTGATTTGGCACCACATTTTGTTTCCACTCTCCTGCTGTAGGGCTAGCTGTCACCTGAGATCCATCAATAAGCAGCCCATTAAGTTATCCCCACTAACTCTTTTGCCTTTTTGCACTTCATTCAGAGTGATGCCTCCCCCCCCCAATTTGATGTCCCTTGTAGCTTCAATGAGTGTTTTCGGGGCTGTGGCCAATAGAGCAGATCCCAATTTCTCATTTTGGGAGAA